>JAWNPT010000102.1:1200000-1800000 GCA_035047365.1 Drosophila ustulata
TTAGCCTTTTTTTTTTTGGCTTTGCCGCCCACATTTTGCGGACAGCCGAAAAACGAGCAACTGGAGCAGACCAGACAATGGCCTGCCTGGTGGCTCGTCTGTATGTCTGTCTGTCCGTCCGTGCGTCTCTCTGGCTGGATGGCTGGCAAGGATTTTGAGGTGACCAAACGGCAGCAACAGGAGCCGCAATAACAAGAGTTGCTTTTGCAAAAAGGGTAAATGCTGCAGCGGCTGCGAGATGGCGGAAAACAGGAAACGCAAGGCGTGCCAGCAACAGAGGAGTTGAAGAGCGAGGAGCGAGGAGCGAGTAGCGAGGTAGGGGAGGTAAGGTCAGGGGGCACCACAGAAGGCACAAAATAAAATGTTGGCCAGCGCCGAATGGCGCAAAAAGTTGCACAGCGTATGCCAACAATGTAATTTTGACGCTTGATCTCGGTAAAGCACACACACTGAAAGGAGCGTGAGAGAGAGGGAGATAGTGAGTGGAGGGGGCGTGGCAGGGAGACGCCCACATGCACAGCGACTGCCAAATGGCAGATGGAAAAAATGCTGCTGGATAATGGACACCGAGGAATGCAGCAGCAAAAAATGCCGCACATATGCAAGAGTGTGTGTGTGTGTGTGGGTGATGTGTGTGTGTGTGTGTGTTTACAGAACAATGGTTGCATTGAGATGCTGCTGCTGCTGTTGTTTTTGTTGCCATCGTCGCTGCTCGCTTTGCGTGCGTTTTTTCTGCAATTTTGTTTGCATTTTCGCGCGTTTGCTGTGCTCGCTGCCAGTTGCCAGTTTTCCTCTTCGTCCCTTCCCCCTTCCCTCTGTCTCTTCCTCTTCTCTTATTTTTTTATTCTACTTCCTGGCGATCTCTTCGACGACTTTCTGCTGTTTGTTATTACTGCCAAACCGCAGCCGTCTGCCAAGCGGCCTCATAATATTTCATGGCTGTTGCAGTTTGTTGACATTGTTGCCTTTCTTTAGTTTTGCTGCTGCTGCTGCTGCTGCTGTGTCGATTATGCGGCAACAGGACACGCGCCACATTGCAGCTGCAATGGATGCCGCAACAGCAACAGCAGTAGGGAGGGGGGGAACCGCTTCAAAATGCCGTAAGGAAACATTCCATTTGACATGAATGCGCGACTGCCACTTTGATTTGAGTCAACAATCGTCGATTGGAATCAATTTAACTCGACACAACTTAGTTAAACGTCGCTTCACACTTCGTTTGCCAGCAACAATGATTCGTTTATCGCCTCTTCAACCGATTCCAGATCGATTTGTTGCTCTCATTGACTTCAACTATAAACATTAAAGCAAGTTATAAAGTCACCCTTTCACAAGCATCTTAGTATTGGGCATTTAATATTAAATACTTGATATTATTTGTTGAAAACAAAATCAACTAAAAACGCTTTAATCGAGAGTGCTCGAATACATGCTACCCGGCCATAACAATATAGTACATCTAAAATTCTTTTTTATAATTCATAAAAAATAAAAGGCAGGAGAAAATATTGTCAAGTCACAATTCATGCAAATGTTAAATTGTAACTGGAGTACACTACTGAAGAACTCATTATTAGCTTAGAGATTCCGTCAATAAGTCTGTTTTATGTTAAAGGATTTGTATCTTAAAAATAAATAGTCATTATAGATAAAATTACTTTTTAATAAAAATTAGAATATTATAAGTTTGAAATGCCAAATATTATTTAAATTTTTTAAATGCTGTCAATAATAGTTGCATATATTTTATTTCTATTGCATTTGCGTTTATAAAATGCTACAAGAATTTTGTTAACTCACTTTGTATGCAATGCGAAGGTTTCTTCAGTATTTGTTAAAAACAATTTAATTTGCCTTAGGACTTAATCAGCATTGCATGATTTGTATCTTTCTGAAACAAATGGAAACAAGTATTTAGTAATTTTACAAATACCACTGAGCGCAAATAATAAAGATCGGTCCAAATACAATACAAAAACAATTTGCTTTAAACTTAGAAGGAATGCTCAAAAATAGATAACTTCGAGTTTGTTTAATATTGCACCAATTATTAAATATAATTTAAAGTCATATCTGTTTTTCTCAACAATAGATAACTGTTTTTTTAATTTTTAATTTTTAATTTAAACGATAAATTTGACACTCAATTTAAAATCGTGTCCATGTATTTTAATTTTCAGAGATAACTCTTTATTTATGTTTTTACGATAACTTTTAAATGTAATTTAAAATCATTTCTCTGATAAATGTAATTTAGACCATTTTTATTTTTAATTATTCTAAATTTCTACACAAAGTAGCTGCGCTCTGTCTGTCCGACCAGTTGTAAAAGTGTAGTTTCGAAATGTTTTCCACACAAGTGTCTCAGTTATCGACTAACCAGGCAAAGCGCAAATTGCAAGTGAATATTCAAAGCACTCTAAATCGTATTCGTAGTGAGAATGAGTGCCGCCGTCTGTGTGATGGTGACGGTGCCCACGGAGCAGGAGGAGAAGCGTCGCCTGCTGCCGCAGACGAGGCCGGCGAATGCGCCGCTCGAGCAGGTGCTGCGCTCGATATCGCAACAGCTGCGGCTGGAGCCGGTCTTCTGGTCGCAGGATGTGGCAGGAAGGCAGCTGCAGGCGCGCTTCGATCTGCAGCAGGACGAACGCTACGAACGCTTGCTGGGCACGCTGCAGGATTGCGGCATTGGCGATCGTCCTGGCACCCATGTGACCGCCCTCAACTGCCTCGAGACGCGCTCCAAACAGCAGGCGGAGGCGTCGACAGCGGCAAGAGAAGCTCAAGCAGCGGCAGCAACGGTTGCAACTGGAACCGATTTGCCGCAGGGACAACGCGTCCGCTGGCAGAGCTTCATGGACTCGGTGCGCTGTCGCCTGAACGTGAATCAAGTGGTGCGGGCGGTGCGACGCGATGCCACCATCAACTTTGACTTCGTGGTGCTGCTCATGGCTGCCGCGCTGCTGTCGTGCGTGGGTCTCGTGGAGAACAGTTTCCTCTTCCTGTCCAGCAGCATGTTGATCTCGCCGCTGATGGGACCCATTATCGCCGGCATCTTCGGCTCCGTGATCGGCGATCGCGGCCTGCGCTGGCTGGGCATTCGCAACGAGCTGATTGGCATCGCCATCTCCGTGGCCATTGGCTTCCTCTTCGGCTGCGCCATCTGCCTCTGCAACCTGGCGCGCTTCTTCGTGCTCGCCGACGGCCTCACCGAGGAGATCATCACCCGCTGCGACACGCATTCCCTGGCCATCGGCCTGGTCACGGCGCTGGCCTCGGGCGCCGCCGCCGCCATTGGCGTGCTGGGCGGCAACACTGGCTCGCTGGTGGGCGTGGCCATTTCAGCATCGCTGCTGCCGCCGGCAGTGAACGCGGGGCTGCTGGGCGCGATCGCTCTGTGCCTGCAGCTGGTGGACGTGGACGCGCAGCTGGTGCGGAGCCTGGCCAAGCATCGCGACTATTCGCAGCAGCTGCACATCGAGCTGTTCGTCTGTGCCGCGGTCAGCATGGCGCTGACGCTGCTCAACGTGCTGTGCGTGTGGCTGATGGGCGTGGTGGTGCTGCACATCAAGGAGGTGGCGCCGACGGTGCAGCGACGCGATCAGCACTTCTGGCGCCACGACGTGCGGCTGGCGCGCGAGGTGGCGCTGCACGATCCCGAGCTGCACAGCGCCATCGATCGCCTGGCCAGCGACGAGCGGCGACACATCGATCTGGAGGCGACTCAGTATCAGCGCACGTGGTCGCCGGGCATGCGGCATGCCACAGCCGCAGCGGCGCGTGGCGAGGAGGAGTGCAACTATCACACGGTGCACGGCTTCCAGGACTTTTGCATCACGCTGCACAAGCTCAAGCCGCCGAGGGTGGTGGACTGTGACAGTGCCACGCCCCCTCGGCCCAGCTTCATGGAGGTGTTTACGCCGCTGCCAGCCGAGCGGGAGACGAGCGACACTTGTCTGCTGAGCGCGCATCGCAGTTTGCCCGACTTGCGTCCGACGCAGAAGCCAAAGCCGAAGCCGAAGCAGCCGCGTTGCGTTCGCTGGCTGGAGGAGCAGCCCAGTCACAGTCACAGTTACAGTCACAGTCACTGCTCTGGTCACAGTCACAGTGACAGTGCAGGCCAGCGATCGACGCAAGCGTTGCTGCCCCTGCCGCTGGACCGACGATTGAGCCTGCTGCAGAGCCGCAGCAACGACAACAGCGAGAACGGCGACTTCGAGCACGAGTTTAATGTCTAAACCAATCCAACCACTAAACACAGTAGATGTTGGCCAATAGACGACAGCAATGTAAACACAACACTGCAGCTCATTTTTTGTTGGTTACTCTGATTGCTGCGCGTTGTCCTTGTTTGGCCAGCACTCCAGTCAAAGCTTTAAAGCTGCAGCAAGCATCTTTGTTGCAACGTTGCACTGATGTCCTTGCCCGACAAGGCTTGGCTTGCTAAACGCCGCTGCTTCGATTCATTTGGCGTTGATCCTTGGTGGTGTCCTTTTAGGGCTGCTCCTCAATGTCTAATTGGAGCGATAGCTGGTGAACGAAGGATTCTTTTTTTCGGACAGATAATATCAGTTCGAAAAGGGATTCTACATCATGCTTAACATGTGGCATTTACAACTGACGATTGTGGTTGCTTTATATTATTGAGCTAACGGAGAGATTCGCCCTTGAGAAAAATAATTTATTCTATGCGCGAATTATCTGTTCGCAAAGTGTTGACCAAACAAAGGAAACCAGCCTTTGAGCTCTATACTGCTCTAATATCCATCTCACATTATTGCCGGAAGTCTTCATTTAAGTTTCCCCTTATTTTCAATTTTTCCATGGTTCAATTGTTTTTATTTTGATTATTATTTTATTTCAATTCTTCAAACGAATTTAATTTTGTATTTCATTCAACTTTTCTTTAGTTTTTATATTGCTTTATTTATTTTTAGTTTCAATTAAATTATTTTTCTTTTAATTTGACTTGGCTTCAATTTAGTTTTCTTCTATTAATTCATTTTGTTAGTTTTCCTGTGATTTTTCAATTTATCTTCAATCTAATCACGCTGTTTTTTATAGTTTTCTATTCTTAAATTGGTCTTCTTTGCGATCGTTTTTATTTGGTTATTCTTTAGCTGTAGTGCTTGCCTTTGCTTTAATGGCTCTGCCGATCTTTAATGGCTGTGTCCTTTTAGCACTTGTTCAACTGTTTTAAATTGCTAATGGCTTAACTTTATTATTCTTGAATGTTTTGTTTGTTAGCAATTGATCCCTAATCCTTGAGTTCTGATCATCACTCATCGCTTTCGCCCATATCGTTGTCCTTTGCTGACCATATTTCACACTTGTTTTTGGTCTCGTTTGGCCTTCTATTGTTATTTTTTCTCATTTGTCTGTTTTATTGTGCCTTCGATGGTGCTGCTAGAGCAACAACAATTACGTGTTGCGCTTTTATTGTTGTCTATTGCTGCCCCAATTGGCTGATGCGCAAAAGGGACAAAAGGGAAAAAAGGACGCTTTGATGTGTCGCTGTATCGTCAGTGTAATGTTTATTTGCCATTTGGCATTGCTGTTGCTGTTGTTGTTGTTGTTGTTGTTGCCTCGGCCACGTTTACCGCATCCCATTTAGCCGAGAGGTGCGACATTTGTCAGGTTGCCGCAATTAGCGCCATTGCTGCCTCGCTTTCAGCTCTCAGGCAGGCCGCGATTAACTCGTTTTCGCAGCCTGCCCACTAACGAGCATTGCCTCCAGACCGCTCTCTCCTTGTTTGCAGTGCCATTTCCCTCGCTGCCTGCTGCGAATTCCTCAAGTGCCAGAACCCATATAATTTTATGATACATGCACGAAACAGAGAAGAACTCTCTCTCTCTCTCTGTCTCTCGAGTCAATGCGAGTAGAGGAGGGTCACGGGGTCGAGTGCTGCTCGAAGAGGTGGTAACATGTTTATATGACCATTTTAGAGCCTTGCCTGTGTTTTTGGGCCATATAATTAAGAGGCTCTCTCCGGTTTCTGATCCCTGTCACAGCTCAGAAAGTTCGCTTTACGAGCAACCATCTCTCCTGCTCTCGCATTCGCATTCGCATTCGTTTCGTTTTTCCCATTTCCCATTTCCCATTTTCTCGTCTTTATTTTTCTTAATTGTTTTTCATAATTATTTATAGTTTTATTTATCACTCTCGGCAAAATGCTCAAGTTTTTATGGCATGCAAAACTTTTTGCCAAGGCTTTGCAGCAAATCCACACGAAAATACATACATATATTAAGCATAACGAGTAAAATGGGCCAAAAAACTAAAGCCAACTTGCTCTGTGGGGGCTTTGCGTCTTGAAGGTGGCCTCAGTTGGCAACAGGAAAGTGTGAATTATTTGATGCAGCAAACAACCACTTGCTGCAGTATTTATTTATACAAAACTTTTAGACAAACGCAAAATATTGTTTCATTTCAACTCAGCTTTTCTGTATAGACTATTCTGATTAATCGTGAAATAAAGCTAGGCAACTAACATAAAACCTCGATTTAATTTTATTTAAAGAAAAATGAAGATTGAAAGAATATTTAATCTGTTGACCTGTCCTTTTCAAGTTATGGTTTATTGCTTGGAATAAACTACATATTCAGCGAACAAATGCTCAAAGAAAATGCTAATACTAGAATCAGTAATTAATACTGATTTTCTAAAACTAAATTAACTTTATTTAATAAACCACTAATACTGCTAGTTATAATACTTAATATGCTATATTTATTGTAAAAATGGGTGAAAAAGAAAAAGAGAGTTTTGCGAAAAAATCCAAAACGATTATATTGTATTTTATAATATATATGTATATGTACATATATTTTATATTAATATTTATTTTATTTGAACTGTTGATTTTTACAATAAAGTTTTATATTCTTACTTATGGAAAACTAAGACGAAAGTTTAATTAGTTATGATATACATATAAATTAAGTAAATGTGAAATAAAATACTTATGCTTGTGCATGAATAAATAAAATAAGCTATACGCATAAATTAAGTAAATAATGCAATAAAACACTTTTGAGCTGTCTTTGAACTACCCCGTAGAGCGTTTCAGCTTTAATGTCAGACCTCTGTCTGTCCGTGTGTCTGCGTCGTTTGCTTTCAGCGGCGCTCTGCCCTTTTTGGCCCTGTTTTTAAGTCATTTTTTGTGCGCTGCCAACTTCAGCTGAACTTCTTTTGCAACAAATTGTGTTGGCTTTGTTATTGTTGGTTGCAGTTGCAGTTCGTTTTAATCCTGTCGCTGTTGACGCTGTTGCACGGTCACAATACGAGGCGGGGGTTTTTTTTTGGGGCTGCAGTGGAGTCTTGGGTCTGTTGCCAGCCTTGTCCTTTCACAGAGTTTTCGAGCTTCTGGTTTTGCTTGTAAATTATGTGTTTTAATATTTCACAAAGACTCAAAAACTGAGCACTTTGTTTATAATCTTTTTGCCCTTTCCCTCACTTTTGATAGCCATAATGAGCAGCGAGTCGCCCGAACAGGGAACTGTTCGCTCCAGGAGAAAGACAACCAGGAGCAACCCCAGCACAAAAACGGCTGTCCAGCTTCACTCTGAGCAAAACAACGACAAAGGAGATCCGGCGAGAGCGGCATATAACGAGGCAAAGTCATAACAAAATGCTCCTAAGTATTCGTAACTTTTCATTTGACAAAAGACGAAAAAATTGCACTTGCACTTCGTTTGAGCTAAGTTTTTTCATTGCATTCTATTTCAGCTGACCTGGGCGACAGACCAAAAGTTTTTCTCGTTATTATTTTGTTAAAAGATTATTCAAGGCACAGATATTTATGCTTGATCTCGACAAAGCAATATTTTTTAAAAGCATATTTATTGTGTTCTGCTTGATAAATATATATTTACAAAAATAAAATCTAAAAATTGTAATAAATATATTAATATCTGTCTGTCGGTCTGTCTATGTGTTCACTTATTGTTGTTATATTAATTTTTATTTGTTCGATTATTTAAATTTGCTATCGCTTGTATTATATAAATATTGTATACGAAAGTCCTGATTTATTTGTAATATTGGCATATATATATTTGTACAAATAATTTAATTTCGTAATTTTATTTACTTTAAAGTCGATCCTGACATTGAAGAAATTTCAAAATTACTTTGAGTTTTGGAAATCAAAATATTTAATTAATTGAAATAAGAATAAAGTATTAATTATTGGTTTGCATTATATTTATGTTACTATATACTATTGTATTGGAAATCACAAAGTGCTGTAAAAATACGTTCACATTAAAATACCGAAAGGTAAGCAAATGGAGAAATTAATTTAGATTTTAATTAAATAAAAATATAATTATTTGACGCATATGTAAATTTTTGGAGCTCCAAGTAAATGATCGCCATCAGCTGGATGAGTGTTAACTATCGTGTAGTGTTAGTTCTATTATTTAGGAATCATCGATCGAAGTTGATTTGACAATTATCAAAAACTCATTTGCATGTTCATTTGTATTCTTTTCGCAGATGAGTTCAAGTTCTTGCGACAACAGCTCTCTGCTGCTGGGCAATTAATGTAAGGCAAAAAATGGGCAACTCTAATGGATAATACACCTCAAGCAGGCAAAGGGACACGAGGGGGAGGGGGAGGGGTGACAACAAGTTGTATCCTGTCTGAGTTAGGAGTGCTTGCAACTTAATTATCTGTGACAATTACAAGCCGGCAACAAATCTAAACTGGAATGTCCTGTTCAGAGCAGTGCTGTGTGTATCTGTATTTGTATCTGTATCTCTAACTGTATCTGTATCTGTATCTGTGCTATATGCAGTGCTGTACGTGTCCTGTCAGCACATTTGTCTACGTGGCGTATGAATAATTGCAAATGCCAACAATTGGAACATTTGTCGTCGACGTCGGCGTCGTCGTCGTTGTCGTTGTTGTCGTTGTTGCTGTTGCTGTTGCTGAAATTCCATAGTTCCTCCCAGTGATATTCTCTGCCCCTGCCACAGATTTCTTTCACACACCTGAATGTGCGTATATATAGTTATGTATGTGTGTGTCTGTGAGTGTGTGTGTACGGCAATTTAGATAAATAATTCTGAATGTTAATTGAGTGTAAGAAATTTAAGTGTGGCAAGAGTTTTAGACTCTGCCTTTTGTGTGTGTGCAAATTAATTAACTAAATTATTAAGTGAACAGCAAAATACCACACACACACACACACACACACACACGCACGTTCACACATACACACACATGAATATAGGTACTGAGATACACACATTGTGAATATTATAAATGATGCTTTTATTATTTGCTGTAAGTTGTTAAGAACAATAATGATGATGTCCGGCCATGTGCTGGCTGGCCAAACAACCGCACACACACACACATGCTCAACATACTCGTGTTTATGCCTGTCTCTTGGCATTTGGCATTAATTGCGGCCTAGCTCCAACGAAAATTACCTGCCACCCCTGCGGGAGCGGAGAGCGGCGACTCCTTCTCTGCCGTGGAGGTCGGCTGACCAAAGCTCGTGCATTAGTCAAAACACAAACACATAATGGCACCCGGTGCCTTGTGCCTTGTGCCTTGTGTCTGGTGGCCTCCTCAGCTGCACAGTTGACCAACACCCGGCAGCGGGCTACCCAGTGAATGTCCTGAGTGTCCTGCCACGACGCCATTTGGCTGATGCCAAACATTAAGCAATATTTATGACACAACCCTCCTCCGGCGAGGCTGCGAAATGGCAGGCCAGCAAATTGCAAATGCAAACGCCAAATGCTTATTTAATGAGTTAATTATTTTTTGTATTTATTGCAACGCCCAAATATGCGAATGAATAAACGTGAAAATATTCTCAATTAAATGCTAAGAGTTGCCAGCAGGCTGGCATCGAACAGCCTGAATGGTCCACGAGGGGCGGGAGAGAGGGCAACGCAATTAACGCAGGGCCTGGAAGACAACAACGCAATGTGCGAGTCCCCAACTATCAACATGGAACGAAGGAACTGCTCCGTATATTTAATGGCCATCAATAAGGAGTTCTCTCCTTTCATTCTGCTTTAAAGTTCATTCTGTTCATGACTCATTGCCCTGATTTTTGCTCCTTCTTTAAACTCCAATGAAAAAATTAATTTACAAAAATGAAGTGATAAAAAAACCGAAGCTTTGAAGTGATTATCTTATGTTATGAATCTGAAATTCACGAATGTTTATCGTTAATTGTAAGTTGAATGATTTGAATTCTAAGAGATGGTTTTTTTTTAGTTTCTAAATTCTTCCATATTAATGCCAACATGCGAAATTTGCGGTTATTAAATTGTTAGTTAAAAACGTACAAAGTTAAAAACTTTACATTTGAAAATGTAAAAATGTAATCAATAAACATACATCGAACTGCATTAATTCTTTTGTGATGTTTCCATCCACTTTACATACATAATTTTTACTTTTTTGGAAATCCATGTAATTTTCAGTTCTCCTTGAATGCTGCTGATTCTTTTTACTTTATTCCCAGCTTCTTGAACTCAGAAAACTCCTTAAAGAACAAATTTCTTATCGTGGCAAATACATATACTTATTTATTAATGAAATCATCAATTAAATCAGACATAGCAAACGTTTACAGAATTGTCCCCTAATTAAAACATTTTCAATTATTTATTTGATTTAATTTATGTATTTTTCTTGCTAATTTGACTATTTAATACAAACAAAATTAAGTCTGGATGGACTACCGATGCTCTTTTTAAACAATGTTACTTTACTTCGCGGTAGAAAGTAAGCCACGTCTTTAAAATGCTGCTACAATTTAAAAGAGCAACTCGACTTTAGCATGAGAGAAAGTTAACTTTCGCTTGAGGGGAAATTGAAAAGAGCGCTGTATAAAGAGCTGTAAAATCATATCAAGACATACATGGCATAAGTATGTACTTAGTGAGTTCATTGGCAGCTTGTCGCATTCTTGAAGCGCACTCTGACATTTTTGACTGACAACGAACTTAAGTTCTTTGGCCAAAAAGGAATGGAAACTTATGGCTGCTTGCGGGTGACAGCAGTGCTTTAAAGTAATGCTGGAGAGAGCAGCTGTAAAGCTATCGATATATAAATGCTTCTTGCAGAAATATTAAATATGAAAAACGCTTAAATGTGCGCATAATGAACCTATAATTCGCAAATAATTGAAAATGAAAATGTGACGTGAAAAATTATATATATAAATTGAAATGTTTATTGGCATCGAAGCCAAAGAACTGATTGCCAACCACGCCCACGCACACAGATGGAGAGAAGGCAAGCTTGGTCCGTCAATCAATCAATCAGACAATCATTCATGCAAACATTAATTTATTCATTTTAGCGAATCGCTCAACTCAACTCTGCTGACTCCTGACTTCTGACTCGTCGTCAGCGTCGTCAGCGTCGTCAATCGTTGTTATTTGTTATTCGTGATTCGTTAGTTTGTGAGTTGTGAGTTTGTTGTTGGTGTTGATGTTGATGTTTTGGTTGCCGCGCCGAGCCTGGTTGAGGGCACGCAAAACATGTTTGCTATTTAATTGCTCTTTTACCAATTTCCGTGTCGAGCGGGCAAAACGCTTTTAATTACTTAACCGGAAATTGGCAATTAAAGCGATTTAACGGCCCACATGCATGAGAGCGTCTGCTGAATTTCTCATTTGCCTCAAAAGTTAACCATTCGACAGCAATAACAGCGAGACTGTCGCTCCCCCCAACTCGTCGCCTAAATCAAGTTTTAAATGGTCGCAGTCTTTCCCCCCAACCGGCATAACCAAAAGACAACAACCTCAACTCAACGCTGCGCAGAGTTGCCAGCTATGCTGTGAAAGGTGCTGCCAACTCGTTCATTGTTATTTATTGTGTTTGTTGTTATTGCCGGCAATTTATTTCAATTTCGGTGAGCTGCAAACTTTTGTATTGTCATTGCCAGCGAACGGACGCGCGTCTTTTTCCAATTAGAAATCGCTGAAATGGGCGGGACGAAAGTAGGAGTAAGTGGGGGAAGGCAAGCCTGGCATAAAAACTCATTTAACTTTTTTGGCCGGCAAACGTCAAATGCTTTTGGCCTGATGAGCGCGCCGCGTGTAATACACAAAAGTTTTTGGCAGGTGGTTAAGACGCAGGAGGCGGCTGCTGAGGGGCGGCTGATAACTGTTGCATAGTTTCGGGCGCTGCATAATTAATTATTTGCCAGCAGCCGCAGCCACAGCCACAGCTGAGACACTTGCCAGAGCCAAACGAAGCGAACCAAAAACGAAATGAGATGAAATAAGACACGAGTCGCGATGAGTTTGAAATGTGTTGCACGGGGCAAGCGCAGGGAGGGTAGATAAAAATTTCGAAATTGTGGCCGCAAGTTGGCAAGCAAATAAAATGGAAAATTGTTTGCTTTGACTTTTATTTAGTTGGACATGTTCTCAAGGGTCGCAAGTCGCAAGTAGCAAGTAGCAAGCGGCAAGCGGCAAGTTTGCTGAATCCTGCGGCTGCCCGCTTAATTTTTGGCGCGACTTGCAATTTGCCGCCACATTGCAGCCAAAGTTATGCGCGAAACTTTTGCCAGTGTCCGCGACCGACAAACTAAACTCGCTTCTCTCTCTTGGGACGCACTCTCTAATTTCAATTGCTGCCGGCTAATGTGACACGGTATTGCCCTCGTTTTCCCCCCCCTCGCCACTCCCCGACAACACCTTCACGTAGCCAATAGAAAAAAAAATGAAAATCAAGTAAAAATTCTCAAATTTATAGCGAAAGTTGCGAGCAAAATGTGAAATGAAATTTATACAAATTTCACGTGAAAAACTGTCGAGAACTTGGAGGCAAAAATAATAAGAGCCAAAAAGGTTGAGAGATCAACTTGGACAAGTTTGTGCAGCTTCTGTTTTATACAACAGATCCGTTCATTAGTATTTCTTGTTTGTTTTTCTGCGCTATGAACTGCAACTGACAACTTCATAAATTCGAAATAACCTCTTAAGTAATTAGCAGCTTCTCACTCAATCAACGGCACCTTGGGCAAGTAAACAACACCAAAAGATTATCTGTCTGTTTTAATTTTACCCTCAAATTAAATCGAAAATATCTGATTACTTTTATATTCATTTCCTGACAATACAACACGGAATATTACAAATATTTCTTAATTTTGAATAGCTTTTTTGAATTTTCCTTTAATTGATTTAATTATCCACAAACTGCACTCCAACCTCGAATATCAATTATTTACACAGCGGTGTAACCAAAACCATCCTAACCATAACTGAAAAATCTTTCTTATTCACAATACATTTTCATCAATTATCATTAATTTATGTTATGTCATAAATACATAATTATTTTAACTCTCAACCAAAGGCAAATGTTTTTATTTGCTGTGGCTTGCTCTTTGTAGAATCCCCAGAATCAAAGTTTAAAATTAAATAGATTAATTGTACATTGTTTAATATCTGAAATACCTGTACTTGTATTAAGCGATCAATTGCGAGCTGTTTAGATAAGCAACAAGAGCATTTAACGTTCATTTAAAGCACGAAATGCTTCAATTGCATTTAAAATTCAAGTTGAAAAAAAGTGAATGGCATTTCGGGTTGATTGTCAAACAATTTGTGAGTGGATTCTCGATGGTTAATTAATCGGGTGGCCATTGAAAATGTTTATATCATTGTGGCTATCAAACTGCCCCACCCGCTGCTCTCCTTGTCCCCAGGGATATGGCAACACTCAATGCACATGATTCGCGCTCAGGGTCTTCTTCTCTCGCCTCCCCAGCCACGATTCCCCGCTGCTCTCTGTTAACTTTTCACGCTGTTCGACGTTGGCAATTTACGTTGCGTTTTAGCTTTTTTATACCCGCTACCCAAGGAGAAGAACGGTATTATATGCTTTGTGACAACTGGGAATGCAGATCAGAAATATATTTCTAAATGAAGACACGCTCAATAATAAATATAATCAATAATGAATATGGTTTTTCTAAAAGTTAGAGAAACTTGAAATTACTTTGCTGCTTTGGTTGATATTTTGATATCGGTATATTTTTAAAATTGTTCAGTGGTTATAAAAACAATTGAATAGTTACATATGTATATGTACTCAGTGGCTTTAATTTACAATGTGGCGATGTATGGAATAATTTATAGTCAATGTTATATATGTAACATAATTTTTATCTCGGTAAAAATATTTAGTATAATGGTTGATTTTAAATATATTTATGTAAAACTTATTACTTGTATAATATTTATATTTATCGTTTTATTTGTGTTTTAATTTAATGGGTGGCGGGTATTTTACAGTCGAGCCCATTGCAGCAGGATTGAAGCTTTCGCACTTGTTATATGTATTTTCCATTCGCGTTTTATTTTCATTTTATTTGGAAATCGTGTCGTTTTTCCATTTTCATTTGTTGTGCGCTTTTGCGTTTTGTTTTATTCACTTGCGTTTTTTGGACATGTTTGTGCAACCGATACCCAAACAAATACAACTAACAGTTCGCTGTGTGAGTGTTCGTTAGTTTTTTATCTCAAGTGCAGCAGGAGCTGGGCTGAGTTTTGTAATACTCCCCAATGTCAGTTTGACGCAAAAAACTTTCGCACAGCGGCAACAAACAAAACAAACGCAAACAAAACGCAACAGAAACTTTTTCGCATTTAATTGGAAAATTAAATTTAACGCTGTTGCAATGCGAAAAGAAGCGAAAAGCGACTGGTCACGTTGCACGGTGCGCGTTACGCGTTACGTATACGACACGAGGAGACGATTTTGGAAGGGCATTTCAGTCCGAAGCAATTTGCGGCGCAATCAACGCGCACCTGTCAGGCCTCACAGCTAATATTCGCGCATAATACATTTAAAACATTTGCAACATTCGCTGGCTGCCACGGCTGCCACACGCCCTTAGTCCACTCCCCTGTCTCCCTCTTGAGCAGTTGACGTGTCAAGTGAGCGCGCTCAGCTGTCAAGTTCTCTAGCTAGCCAGTTGTCCGACTGTCCGACTGTCTGACTGTCCGACTGTCTGCTTGTTGTGCAATTTTGTGAAATGACTTGAAATTCATTTGACAAATTGCGCTTTTGGCGGAGTCGGGGCAAAGTCAAAGCAGATGCGCTGCGTTTGCTGTCTGATCTCTTGTCATTGGTTAAACAAGTGGCAAAATTAAATTTAACAATGTACAGTGTGCAGTGCAGAGACACCGCATTGTTTAAAGTGCTTAACAAGCAGCTGGGCAGCTGAAGTTGAGCAAGAAAGCTCGGAGCACCTTTCTCCCTTTCCCCCCGTCCATGTCCGACATTCACACAGAGTCAAAGTAGAAGTGTGGCATGAAAAATGAAATGAAAACCAACAAGTAACCGCAATCATTGCTCGACTCGCCACTCGTTAGCAGAGCGACAGCTCTAAAGCTGCAGTCATGCTGGGCAGCCTCCCTCGCTCTCTCGCTCCCTCCTTTCTGACTGCTGACTCGTCTTTGTTCGCCTTGCATGCTGCACTCTTCATCGTCTGCTGGCTGCAACAGGGCGCTGAACTCATTTGGCTATTGGTGTTGCATGCTGCTCCTGCTTAGTGCTTGGTGCTTGCTGCCTCAAAAGTGCTACAAGTGCAGCCCAGTCACAGCCCTAAAACCGGACAGTCAGTCAACCAATCCATCCGTCCTTCATTCGCTGCTCGCCACTCGCCACTTCTCACTTGCCACTTGCCACTTGGACCTCAGCTGTCCCCTCAGTCCGTCACACTGTCCATCCGTCAGCCAGCAGAGTCTCATCCGCTTTGCAAGCAACGTTGCCTGGCTTTGGCTTTTGACTTTGGCTTTTGATTTGTGGCACTGACACTTCCAACAGCGGCAGCGGCAGCAGCAACGGGGCTTTGATTTTGTGGTCGGGCTTTGGACTCAGTCATTGGTCGGCCTTCTCAACTCCGTCGTCCCAAGTCCCAAGTCCGTCGTGCATTAAGTAATTACTCCTTTGTGACGTCGACGACAGTGCAAATTCATTAGAATGATGCACTGCGTCTTTAATTCAACTCAGTTTTTGCCTCACTTTTTAGCACGCATACGACCCGTCTGCCCATCTACATGCAACACGCAATTGTATGCAAATTAATGAGTGCTAAATTGCTGGCCTGCAACATGCAACATTTTGTTGCTTCCAGAGTCACATTTGAATTTGATTTGGATTTGCCGTTCACCCCTTTAAATGGCATTTCCATTCCAAAATTTAAACCCAAACTCAAATTCAAATTCAAAGTTTGATTTCAATATCGATTTTGATTTTCATTTCATATCGTTGCTTTTCGGGTCGATTTAGACTTTCGCTTAGCGTTTGCCCATTTTAATTTGCCGTTTTGTTGCCAGTTCGCGTTCTGTTCCATTAATTGTAGGAAAATTATGTTAATTTCATATACTTTTGAAAACATGTTGATCAGCTTACTGCAGTATTGTGAAAAATGCAATTAGTTTTTTGTTTCGTTACTTCTTTAATTAATGCAATGATGCATTTTAATGGGTTTAGTCGAACGCCTATCTTATTACCCTTAAATAAACATAAGGTTTGCGTATTTTATATTAAACATACAAATATAAACGGATTAGTTCAGTCTAGTTGCAAAATCTATATATTAAATTGATTACTCAAGAAGAATATGAAATTACTTCGACGTGTGATTGTCTTTGTTTAAATGAACTGGATTTTACATTTTCATATTTAATTGAGTCTTAAGTGGAGTAGGAAATAAAATAATCATCAAGAATATATATGTATGTATATATTGAAACACAAGTTATTATAATTGCACTGATTGATATATGTTATGTTCATTTGCAACAGGTTTCAGGTATTTTTTTATTTATATATGTATATATAGATATATAAGTGAAAACACTTATTCCTTATTATTAATTATTAATTATTTATTTGTTTTGCCAGTTATTTATTTATTTCTTCAATTCGTTATATATTCATATATTTATTTATACTCTACATACTACAGGCTTCAGTATACTAAGTATTGAATCGCTATAATATTTTACAATTAATTAACATTCTTCGTGGTCACTTTTCCGCGAGCTGCATTGTTTATATGAAATAGTTCGTGTGCCTTTAAAGACGGTTTAAATTTAAGCATAAACATTTAGAATCTTATATTTGTATAATATTTTGAGAGCAACCAAGCAAGTAGATATTTTCGCAGCAATTTTATGGGCGTTTCGGGCTGATTTTGTAAACAGTCTCATACCCTAAAAAAACATATGCAGTCTTGCATTGCATAATGCGAAACAATTTGCACTTGAACACATGGATGTTATCATGAATAAGTGAGTAAGATGAAGACAAAGTGAAGGCCAGCAAAAAATAAAGAAGAGAAAGTCTAATGCAGCCATGGCAATTGGCAATGCAAAGGCAAAAGAATAACTTTGCTTATTGCATTGAAATGCAATTGCGATTTGTCTGAATGCAGGGAAGGAGACAGAGACTGAGACTGAGACTAAGACTGAGACTGAGGTGGCCATAATGCAAAGGCTCAACAACATTTCTGGCACATATTTGGAGCAAAGTGAATGCGAAATACATTTTACACAGCAAAACATAGCAGCCAAAGAGCGGAAATTTCCAACATAATTTCGTTGGTGTATTTTATTATAAATATTATTATGTTGCTGCTGCTCGCAGTGTGTTTTATTTTTATTTACAATTTTTTGTTTTTTCATCTTTTTGTGTATCACAATTGCAAAGGAAAAGCTGAAGCAAAGAAACTGCTCGCGACCAAAAAACTGACAGATGGAAGCAGCTGGAGAGACTGGCCAAAACTTATGACCACTCAATAAGATGTTGAAGCGAAAGCAGTGGAGCAAAGAGGGAGGTGGGAGGTGGGAGGAAGCACTGGCAGAATGATGAAAATATGTGAGCTATGAAGAATTGGGAAAAGGGCAAAAGGCGCAACGAGCTGAGGGGAGACGGGGACGCTGAGATGCTGAGCAAAATATAAATAAATATAAAGAAAATAAGTGCATGCCAGAACCAGAAACACTCAAAGTTTATGAAAGGCGCGTCGCCGCCAAAGTTTCTTTCTTTTTTCCCCATGCCATAAGACAAAGTGGTGGCCAAGGATCACAACACACACATGTTGTGTGAGTTGGTGTGTGTGTGTGTGTTGGTGTGTTGGTGTATCGCCAATTACTGTGTCTGTTTGAGCGTACAAAGCGTTTTATGAACCAACTCTAGACCCCTGATATACAGCCCGGTGTTGTACAGTCCCCCTCCGCCCCCCGTCTCTCGTCTCATGTCATTCCCGTGACCAGCCCGCTGACCGCGTCGCATTTGGGATGCCAGACACGCCGCCTGGACTTTGTCGAATAACTTTCCGCCATCCAGCTTCGGTTCCTGCTGCTCCTCCTCCTCCTCCTCCTTCTGCTTGCCTCTACTGTTGCTCTTCAAGTTTTTTCGCTTTTGATTTTATTGCCAATTGACCAAGTTTTTGGGTCGATTGCCTTAGAGAAAGGGGCGTCTGGTCAGTGTGTGTTCGGGGCTAAACAAAAAACAAAAAAAACAAGAAAAGAAATGCCCAACCAAGATGATAAGCATTGCACTGGATAGCTTACCTGATTCGCAATGGACACGTCGCGGCATTTGCACAACCAGCAAAGGACGCTAAGCAAGATAGACTCTAAACTAAATGAAAGCTCAGGACATTGGCCATAAAACATAACAAACTTCAGCGGACTTTATACATCAATTTATCGATTAGCCGAATACGTTAAAAGTGTCTGTTGTATATCAGCTGAATAAACATCTCCACCAATAAGCAATGTAGACGAAAAATGTACTCTGCATTAGTTGAGCATTTTAAAAATATATTTCTAAATGTCTATTTCTTTTGTCTGTTGTATATTAGCTGCAATATCAGCAAGTAACAAAGTTACTCTGAATTTGTTGAGTATTTAAAATATTTATTTCTTTAGTTCTTCCGATGAGCAACTTAAATAATCTAATCTCATATAATAATATATATTTATTTATGTCTATTGTATATCAGAAAATAGCAAAGATTCTCTTCATTAGTTGAACATTCTTTAATGTTAATTAAAAATATTTATTTTGCTTTTCAAATGATTTACTTCAAACAACAAATTTAAAAATTTTAATTATATTATAAAATGGCCTTTGAGTTTAATTAATTATTAATTTTGCTATATAAAACCATGCATTTTGAGAATCGTTTATTTAATTAAAATACCGATTGTGAATTTTTGTATATTTTGTATATAAATTATATATTTTGATGTTGAGAATGACTGATTAAAATGTTTATTATTGGTTTGATCGAGAAAATAATTGATTAATAAAGTAGTGAAAAAATGTATTAATTATTAATATAAATATAAAATATAAGAATGTGCACTATTTAAATTAATTTTTTTATATAATATATTTGTATATAGGCAATTTAAAGGTGCCTTAGATAATAAACTTCACACGGCTTGTGTTAAATGAATTATTTATGTTCTTTTTACATGTTGCAACTTTTGAAATCATTTATTAAATTTCAAAACAGATCTTGTATTTTTGATATTAGATAAATTAGGAGTGGAATAAATAAAATATTAGTATTTTACTTGTAAGTCTTTTGAATTGACAACCTTTAAGTGTCTTCGCTAATTAGTTGGACAGCATTTGAATTGAACAAACAGCGCTCGTAACTTAATTAAATAGCTAATTGTCGTGCACATTAAAGGCATGGTAATAAATTTGAGCTGTGATTCAACACTAAGCTGTCATAATGCAAATCAAGTAGCAATTATCGACTTAGGTCAACATCTTGTCTTGAACTAACCAATAACAATCTGGGCCACAAAACATAATCCCATCTCTGCTGCATGGCAACAACCACAAGCAAAAAAACGAAAAGAAAAGAAAATAAATAATAAAATTAAGCAGCTCATGGACAGCTGGTTGAGTTGCCTGGCCTTCAAAGGCCTACGAGCAGAGAGTGGGTAATGATGGGGAGAGGGAGGTGAGATTGCAATCCCTAAAGATGGAAAATCTGTGTTGAATAAGGCTATAAGAATCTGGGCAAAAACAATACCAAGAATTTTCATTATAATGTTAATCATAAGGAGGGCGACGGCGATGTTCAGTAATGCGAAGCAGCAGCACGAAGCATAACGAAAGAAGGGGCAGATACAGAGAGAGAGAGAGACAGATACAGAGAGAGAGTGAGAGAGAGTAACAGGAATTGGAATCAGAATCAGAAGCAGCATCAGCAATGGAATCTCGAGGGCAGCTGGAGCTTAGAACAAAAGACAAGTTGCGGCAAATTTGTAACATTTTTTCCTGGCATTATATGATAAACGACAACGATGTCGCACACACATGCCAAGAGCCAGAAAGAGACAGGGAGAGAGTAAGAGCGAGAGGAGGGAGCAGCATAATAAATGCGTGATTATTTGTAGCTTTTATTAGGTGAGCGCACAAAACGCCAGCGGGTGGCAAACCACAGCAATGTGGGCCGAGGCGGCAATTGGCAAGTGGCAAGTGGCAAGCAGCAGGTAGCAAGAGGCAACTTGAGCATGTAGCGTGGAGCACAACCGGAAGCCAACAGCAGCAGGAATAGTACTAAAGTAACAACAGCAGCAGCAGCAGCAGCAGCAGCAGCAGCCAGGAATTGAGGTAATCCTGCCAACAAAGTCCTCGGCACACAACTCACAACATGAATTTGCTACTTTCCATGTCGAGCAGCTGAAGCGGCGCCTCAAGTGCCAGCTCAGACTGCGTCTCTTTGCAGGAAACACAGACAATGCAGACATTGTTTATTACACAAAATAAGTTATTGTTAATAAAAATGTTACCTGCGACTTCCCCGAATTCCAGTCAAATCCGAGCTCTTTCTATTTGCCTCGTTATCCCTGCCCCTGCCCTCTCCTCTCTCTTCGTTTCGCTTTTGCAAATCGCCTTACTCTCTGTGTTTGTGTGTGTGTGTGTCTGTGTGTGGGCGTGGCCCGCCCTCTGCTCAGCTTGTTTGTTTGCACAATTTGTGTGCATGTCTCTGGCTTTGTTTTGCCTAAGCGTCATCTAAGCGTATCTTGCGCGCTCCCTCTGCCCCTTCGCCCCCTGCCTCGTCCTAGTGTCGTCTTGCCACACTTCATAAATCCGGCCAATTGGCTGCCGTCTGCAACTGAGCTTATGGCTCGGCATTAGCGCTGAGCCGGAGACACCTGTTGTTATCTGCCCCGCTCCGTCTCTCTTTCTCTTTCTCCTTCTCCGTCTGCATCATCCGCCATCTGGCCTGTCCTCGCACCCTTTATCCCATTTATCCGCTCTCAGCTTAGACGCCTTGGCGCGTCAAATTAACTAAGCTTCTGCTCGATTCCCTCGCTGTTTACTTTCCCACCACATTCACACTCAACATTCATTTACAGCAGCCGTAACAGCTGTTATCGCAAGCTGTTGCTGCTTTTACTACTGTTCTAGTTATTATTACTCAAATGTCTGTTATGATTGCCGTTTCTTGTTCAGCGATCTTTATTGATATTGTTGCTGCTGTTACAGTTGATGTTGTTGTTCGCTTTATTTCATCATCTACTGTTATTTTTGCTGTTACTGTTGCTATTGCTGTTACTGTCACTGTTATTGTTGCTGCTCTTCAACTGTCGACAATGACAAATGAGCTGCTCTTGAGCTGTTGATCGTCTTTCTCCGGCATTTTAACTCGCAGTTATTATTGCTGTAACTATTGCTTTGACAATTGTTGCTACTTTTGCTATCACTATTGCTCTTAGTGTGGTTATTAATATGACTGTTGTTGTTGTGACTGTTGCTGTTATAGAAACAATTTCTGTTAGTGAAACTGTTGCTGTTATTTACTATATTGCATTCTAATTAATACTATTAGTTACAATAATTTATTTATTATATTTGTATTATTATAATGACTATAGATGTAACTGTTGCAATTGCTTGTTATAAAATCGTTGCTGCTACTTATTCTATTGCTGTTACTTCTATTATCATTGATGCATAATATATATTTGTTTATATTATATTTAGCCTGTATGTTATTTATTTAAATTCACACATATGTATTTGCAATTATATTTTTTACTGGATTCATTTCTCTTTGATTACTTTATTTTTCGCTATAGCTATTAAATATATTTATTTAGTTTTGTATTTATTTTTGTCATTTATTTCTCTTGTCTTATTATGGCTTATTATTTTAATTGTAATTTTCCATTATAATATATTTACCTGTATTTGTTACCTAATTCTTTATTTTCTATTTGTGTGGAGCTTTCTTTAAAATTCATTTTTATTGTGTCGTTTAATGTTGCTGTTTCTGTTACTCTTCCTCTTCTTCTTCGCTCTTTCTCTACTTCAATTTATATGTCTCGCTTTCCTCTCCCCCTTTCCGACCTCTCTCCATTATTCATTCGAGCTACTCTTGTTCATCAGAAGACTTATCGCAACTGTTATTGCACTTTTAGTTAAGTTTTTATGGCTTTTCAGCTTTTAGCTTTCAACGCGTTGTCTTTAACTTAAGTTCGGTTCAGTTAGCCCAGATATTAGCACACACACACACACACGCACACACATACACCTTGACGCCCTCATTGCCCCGCGCTGCATAAAACTGAAACTACTCTTGACTTAAAAAGGCCTCGAGCGTAACATGAAATTAAAAATTTTGGCAGCAACAAAAACGATGTGTTAGCTTGCATATGTGTGAGTGAGCGTATGTGTGGCTCTGTGTGTGTGTGTGTGTGTGACGCTCAACAGGAGCCTTCAAAAATGCGCGCATGTCGCGAGCTAAAAGTTTATTGCACCATATTTTCTCGAGCGGCATACGCACAAACACCCAATGAGGCCAAAGAGGGGGAGGGGAGAAACACACACACACACACACACACACGCACACATATGCACATTTGCAGTTTTTATCACACAAGCAACGAAAATATTTGTCTTGGTCCTTTTTGCACCGTGCCAAGTTTGCTGGCAACTGGCAAAAATTGTAGGCAAATTTCGTCGAAAGCCGACAACACGACGTTGTCGGGACAATTTTGGCGATTTACGTTGCCAGCAGCATCGCGACACACACACACACACATGTGTGCATTGAAAAATGGCTGGCAATGCAACCGAAGGGGGGGGGGGGGGTGAGGTGAGGAAGGAGAGGGCTTGTTTGGGGGTGTCTCTGAGATGCGATTGCAGCTCTGGCGCGCTTTGTTGCCGGTCGCATTGCGACAATTAAACACACACACACACACACCGCAGCAGGCAGGATTCTGCCCCCTCTCTTCCTCGCCCCTCATCACTCTGCCGCTTGTCAACACTTTTAGTGTGGTGTGCGAGCTGCCAACTGGAAACGGGACAGCTGGGAACTGGCAACTGGCAACTGGCAACTGGCATTTGGCAAGCGGCTCTGAGACTAACGACAACTAACGAAGCTAAACGCATGCAAACAGCAGACATAAATGCATTTAAAGGGTTGCTTCGCATTCTCGCAAGGTGCAGCAAATGCGGGGACGAGCAGCTTTGGGCGCACGCAAATGAAAGTTGTTGATATATCGACTGTGCACACATTGAAAAAACCAGCAGAACATGTGGAAATCCACATGTAGAACAAAAAGAAAACGACAATGCGAATGCGAATGAGAATGCTTCTAATACGCACACCTCTCGCCGCCTCACAGTTATTCTGCTTTTTTTTTTCAAACAGCATTTCCTCCATTCTCTTTTTTGTCGGCACAAAATTGCAGTTGTGCTGTGGGGGCTGTTTTTTCTTTTTTATGTTGGGTCGGAGGGAAGCCGCTGTCACCCTAAGCAAGAGTTATGGTTATGGCGATGCTATCATCATCATGTCATGAGAAAACCTTTTATTACACTCAACTCTCAACTCTCAATTGGCAAAACTGCAAACCAAATTGAAGTCGAAATCACGCGTCTCGCCACATAAGAAATTCTAGTTGTGCTTACAGTTTGTTTAATTAAATTGAGAAACGTCTGCTTGAAACACAAAAATAATGCAGAACTTTACCAAAGTCAAACTCAGGCCATTTGCTTGTACATAATTGTTATTATGTGAAATAAATAAATATCACTATTAAAGGGGGAAATACAAAGAAAATTAAGTGAACGTATTTGGCACATTTTCGACAAGTTTTGAAGGTTGCTTTAAAATAATATTAAGTTTGACTTTAACAAATTTGAAAAATTGCAGAAAATTTAATATGAAAAAAATGCTTCAATTAAATTGTATACAAATTTAATTACGCTCAAGCATTACGAATGTTTGAGAGATAAATATTAAGTATACGTAGACACATTATGCGTAATTATTTGCATCCAGTTATTGTACTAGTATTTAAAATACCAGATTTAATAGGTCTGGTATTTTAAATACTAGTACAACAACTGGATGCAAATAATTACGCATACGTATGCAGGAAAGTCAAAAATAACGTATACGTTCTGTATATTTTTTTTTTGTTTTTATTTAAAAAAAATGTTCCAAGTAAAATTAATACTTTTTCATTATCATAACGAATATTAAAATTAAGTATACGTGCTCGACATAGAGTTTAACATTTAGACAATTAATTCTCTTACTTTCACTAGGATATAGTGAAATTAATGTATTTAACAATAAACAGAAAAAATGTACAACGCAAATAATTACGCATACGCATCATGGAAGGCAAAAAATAACGTGTACGTTTATCTAAAGCAATAATAAGCGTATAGTATGCATAATAAAATTAAAATTCACATTACTTGTGGTCAACGAAAAAATTTGGAAAGACAAATTTGGTATACGTGATAGGCATTGAAGCATTTGTGATATTTTTGTTGTTGTTGTTTTACGCAGAAAAGCAGGCAAGCAAAGTTGATTGCGTCAAAAAATGAGTAAGGTACTGCAAAGAACTGTGAACTTAGAAGCTGAGTTCACTCTTGATAGGGAAATAAAGCACAAGTCGACTCGATTTGTTCCACCTGCATGCGAGTATATTGAGAGTGATTAACGCCTAGTAAATCCTGTGTACACAATTAATATGAGCTTGTAATCGAGCGAGGCAGGGAAATTAATGCGCTGTGTGTTTGTGGTAGTCAAGTAGTTGTAGATGAGATGAATTAACATAAATTACCATAAGTGAGTTCGCAATTGTTAAAATACACGCCCCAATCAATTAGCAGTCGAGGCAGTGAGGCAGTGAGGCAGTCAAACAGTCAGTGGGGGCGTGGCAAGAACGTTTGTTTGACTGCTTGCAAAATGAAATGATGGAATACCATTTTGGCAGAAGTCGACCGACCGCATTGTTCCACATTTGGGCACATTTCGAATTGCAATCCAACTGACGATAGAGACGGAGGTAGAGGTAGAGGCAGAGACACAGTTCTGGCAATTAATCTTGGCCTACTGACAGTGTTGCATCACATTCGAATTGCGATTGCGTTGCCGATTGCCGATTGCCGATTGCAACTCGAGATTCGAGATTCCCAGTTTGGAGTTTCGAGATTCGCATCAATGTTTGTTTGATGCTCGATGTTTGCCCCGTTAACAGTTTGTGATTTCATTTAAGTATTTCGTTGGGATTTCAACTGCAGCCCCAACTGTGTGTGTGTGTGTGTGTTTGGTTGAGTGGCTTACATATGTAAATCACAAACGGATTTCAGTCTCCAGTGCTGTTGCTGCTGCTGCTGCTGTGGCAAGTGCAGCTGTGCACCAAATGGCCATTTGGTGTTCAATGTGGCAGCCACAGCTTAACACGCAAATAAAGCAATGCTTGTCAGCTGCCCAGCCGTAAACTCCACATTTGTGTGCAAATGAATGACGACAACTCATTGACATTTGGCTTGGCAAATGCAAATGATTTTCGAGCAGCGTGTTTGAATTTCCTTTTGCTTGTTTATGCCTCTTATTGGCATTGCCCAAACGCACTCGTTATACAAGTATTTATTGACCAGCAACAGCTCAACATACTCACAAACACTCACTAGTTGCCTTCTGTTGGCCTCAGCTATCATTTGCTGCATATCTGTAACTCGACTCAAGTCATGTTAAATATGAGTTAAGTTGCATTAATAATTTGAGCTTGTCACACGTTGCTGCAGCTGCAACTTCCTTGTGGAAATTGCCAAAATTAAGTCAACAGCCAGCTGCTGTAATCAACAGGCTTACTACACAATGAAAAAAGCACAGTTCAAGATGCAAGAAAATAAAAACATTTTCTATTTCTTAAACAAAGACTAAACAACTAGAACACATTTAGATTTCACATTCTTTAAATTCATTTTGAAACATTCTCAATTTAAGAATGTATGTACATATATGTAAGTAAAGATTGCGAAAATATCGAAATTAAACTACGAACCAAGTTAATCAATTAAGAATAATCCCATGAGAATAAAAAACAAAATAATTTAATATTTTTATTTTATATTTGTAATGACTACACTTTTATTATACAATAACAATTCTTCAAATAAATGCTTAAATTTAAGAACTTTATTCTTGATTTTAGAAGTTATATTTTTTCTTTAAACAGGCATTGTACTTGCAACTTGCCCTCCACCTCGTTCCTGCCACAGTCGTCAAATGGCAGGCAGCCATTTAAGCCGATTGATTGCCGCTAATAAAAATGTACAACACAAGAGCGCAACAATGCGAAATGGGCGTGGCCAGCGTGTGGCCAGAGTGTGTTCGACGTTGCCCCACGCCCCTCCTGTCAGCCTGTCGACTTCCGTTTTCCGTTGGCACTTTGGCATCAACAATGCCTGCCAGGGAATGAGGTTGCCCATAAACGACGCAGGACGCACGAGGGTCGACGGAAGCGAGGCATAAAGCGGCTGCCTATTGACGGCAGCTGCCAAACAGCAGCGAAGCCCAAGGCGCTGAGAGGACGGGGGAGAAGCCCACTGCACTTTCACTGCAAATCACATAGCGGCAACAATAAGGAAATCGCATGTGAAAGGCCGCCAGCGGCAGCAAACGATGAGCCCGACAGAAACAAGAAATGATTAAAGGAAAAGCCAAAGAGAAGGGCGAAGAGAGAGAGAGAGGAGAAGCTACAGCTTCATTGTGCGTTTCTCGACTATTTATGAACTATATTATAAGCCGTGTACAACACAGACACAGATATATATGTATGTATGTATATATCTTTACATGCCGAGCACAACAATGCACTGAAGCAGCTACTTTTTGAGTCGCTGCTCGCGCCTTTTGGGCAATTTCCAAGGCGTTGAATTGAAGTCAAAGTCAAGCGCAGATTGCACGCCCCCCTCCGTCCATCATCCGACCCCCTCCCCTCGGCACTCAACCCCTTGCCACTCCTCAAGTGCAGAGCCTCGCAGTCAGCTTTAAAGTAGAGCAGCATTTTTTTCGCTGCTCGCTCGGGCAACTCAAGTGGCGTCTGCTAATGAACGAGAGAAGAACTCAAAGCTTTAAGCAGCGCACTCATACACACACACACACACACACACACATGCACACATGCACGCATGCACGCACACACGCACACTTGGCTGAGCTGGCACACATTAAATTTCATTTGTATTTGTGGATTGCAGATTTTTAACTTTCGCCTAAAAGTATGCGATGGTAAATTGCCAGCGAGCTCTCGCTGGAACTTTGATGTTTTGCATGAATGGCTTCCACAGTCCACATGCATGCATGTGTGTGTGTGTGTGTGTGTGTGCGTCTTTGCTGGCTTTCTTTCATACATTTTAATTGCATTTTTCGTATCAAACTCATATTTATTATATGGTTGTCAAAGAGCGAGCGAGAGAGTGACTTTTTTCCATTAACAGGAGGAAATTAAAACAGAAACTCATAAAATAACCCACACACACGCACACACACACACACACACACACACATAGACACACACAGACACATATTGGGGAAGCAGACAAGCAACAATTTATTAATGCCCCAACCAGCCACTAATTGCGTTATTTTTGTGAGTTTGATTTTCATAAATTGCGCTTTTGTGTACATTGATATGTTTGACTGTGTGTGCCGTGCATTATTTTTACACTTGGAATTAATACGGCTATCAGACTATGAGCATCTACAACAACATGTTCGGTTGGTTGACAATATTCGAAAATTAATTACCACGGCATTATGAATAATTCAAAAATGGGCAACAAAGTGCCACATAATACGCTCAATTTCTAATATTTAAATTTATATGTTCACCAATTGCTGTTTTGGTTTCTGGCTGATTGAGCCTGGATTACCATAATGTGCAAATCAATTTGAATTGCGCTTTAATGCCACATACTATTTGCGATGTAGAACGATTGAATTGCAACAAAAGTAACCCTTTAGGCTCAAACGCCAATCAAAAAGATTTAAGCAGTCTTGAGACGACAAGTAATCAATTAGGTAAACGAAAAGGATATTAAATACATTTAGCTTAAGTCCTGGCGATTATCGATATAATAAATGCAGCTTGAAGTTGAATTTGCTTGCAAGATTTAAGCAACTATTTTATGCTTCCAATCAAGCAAAATTTTGTCACAATACAATTATTTGGAATTCATAACTAATACATTTATCTTAAATATATTTATTTTCTTGTAGCCAACAAAAATTATTTTATAAGCTTTAAGCTAATTTGGACTCAAGCAAATATCAATCAATATTAATTTATTTGAATTTTTTGTAGTCACAGGTTTGCTTAGCATTTACTTATTATTTAATAATCGAAAAATGTGCTCTGAATAACTTACAGTGGATCATTTATTTGCCTAGCCAAGAGATATACTAAATTCAGCTTTATGCAAATTTTGCCGTTCACGTTTAGGCAATTATTTAATGCCAATCAACTGATATTTTTTGCAGTCATTTGTCTAGTTAACATCACTTGTTACCTTGGCATTTATTTATCGCGCATTTAAGAGAAAATTGGCTTTGGTAGCATAGTAAATAAATCGTTGAGCAGCAAAGTTGCTGGCAAACTATTCAATATCGAACGAACAGTTTGCAGCATTGTTATAAAATTGGAATGATTTAAACAAGTTTTGGGCGCCTTAAGACCCCTTCTCAAATATCATACTTATTTTGGTCTTTGGTCTTGAAGTTGCTGCCACAAGCCGCCACTGAAGCCGCAGGCATCAATGCCTTTGTGCGCTAGACCCAAACAAGATCTTGCAGCGCCAACAACACCAAACAGTGGAGGAAGAAGCTGTCTTAGCAGTAACTAACCGCGTGGCAAGAAAAAGTTTTGCTTTGGGATTTTGAAGCTGCTGTTGTTGCAGTTGCACTTCAGAGACGCCACACAAGCACCAGACGGCAAGCAGGCAAGCTGGCAAGCAGATGCCTTGCCAGCCTGCTGCCTGCTGCCTGCCACATGCCTCGTGCCTCGTGCCGCCTGCTGCTAATAATAGTTGCAATACGAGCCGGCCAAATGCTCAGCAGGCCCAGGAATGACGACGAACAAAAACGATTTACGTTGAAACTGGCAACAATGCCCCAAAGTTGCCCTCTCTCTCTCTCTCTCGCTGTCTCGCTCTCTCTCTCTCTCACACACTCGCACATCGCGCATACGCCAGGTTGCCCGCCCACTCGACCCTTGGGTGCATAGCAAACTTCTCAGCGCTCAGCGTTTTAATTTAATACAAAAACTTTAGCATTTGCTCGATCTAGGCCGAGTTCAAGCGCACAGCGCAGTGCAGCCCCTTCCCCCTCTCTCAATCACCCCCTCGAACACTGAACTTGCCCAAGTGCATGGCTGAGTGCATTTGTTTAAAGTCAAGTTTGTTGATTCGTCGCCCAACAAATTCTCTGGCGACGTCGTTCTCGTTTTTCCCACACTTTTCCCTAACAATTAAAGGCCCCCCTCACCGCTCTCTGTTTCTTTCTCTTATTCTTTGCTTTTTCCCCCAAGAGAATATAAATATATATGTAAAAAAAAAAAAAAAAAAAACAAAATAAACACGAAGCTAATACATCACAAAAGTTTCCAGTGCGGTGGTTGCGGTATTTTTTCTAAGGAATCCAGCAACAATATCAAAGATATCTCAATTATGGTAATTGCCTGGCATATTGAAAAATATGTATTTTGTGCTTATTAATATGCATTTAAGTGTTTTTAAATTAATTACAAATTAATAGCCTAAGACATTAACATTAATATTAATTATGCGAGTTGTGGAATAAAATAATATGAAAGAAAATTGTACACAACGTTTTAAGTTTTCAACTTTCTATATATTTTGTGAATACTTTTGCATCGATGAAAACTTAGTTTTATTATTTATTTGAGCATTTGTTCGCATTTGTTTAAATTACAAAATAAGAGAACATAAAAATGTAGAATATTAGAAATTACTTTTATTATACAAGTTGAAGAAATTAATTGTATATAATGAAACTATCTTTTACCAACACTTTTACTTTATAGAAAATATATTTTTATTTTTAACAAAACAAAACTATGATTAGCATTTGTTTAAAATTCATATTAAAATGTTTAAAAATAAATGGCCTACAAACAGCCAGTAATTAGCAATTTTATTAATTAAAGTTGTGGAAAATCTACAACAAAAATGAGAAAATAAACTGAATTTGTTTTAAGATGACTTCAGTGTAATTAAATAAAGGCAACTTATTTTATATCAACACTTTTGCATCATAGAAAATTAAATTACTATCATTAGCATTTGTTTAAAACTTTCTTTACTCAGCTCGGAGATAAGGGAAACAAAGCAGACAATTGATAAGCAGCAAAAGATTCTGTCGATGGAATGCCAGCGAATATGTTATTTATACTTGACAAGTTGTAAGCTGACAAAGGAAAGGGTTTTGTTTGTTTTTTTTTTTTGTGTTGGTAGCTAGTGTGAGTAAACTATTTGATAACTTGTCATCTGTTGTTTCTCACCTATCCGCCTCCGTCTGTCGTTTCATCTGCTTTCATTATCCCCACATTACGCCTATGTCATTTATCCCAAGTCATCAAAGCGACCTTTTTTGCCTGGCCTCATCTGTCTGGCGAAACACTCTCGAGTGGACACAGGAGAAGCAAAACAGGTGTGTGCTTAAGGCCAAAAATGCCCAAGGAAGGGGCAAAAAGGAATAAAGGAAAAATTCCTCCATACTACAGAACAGTTGAGTTCTGTTGAGCTGGACTCGCTTTTGTTCTGCTGATGCTGGGCTGCAGGATATGTTTGTTTGTGGGCGTCCACTAATAAAATTCGTGTTCGAGTTTTACGACTTGCTGACAAATAAATGCGTAGACAAATTTAATGAGCGACGGAAATGTCTTTTCATTCTGTTTTTCTCATTTCTGGCTCTTCGTTTTTGTCCGGCCTGTGCGAATTTATGAGCCGAAGGAGACGGCAAAGATGGCGATGGAGATGAGGTCCTGGACCTTTTTTAAGCCAAAGGCAATAACGCTCCATAAAAATTACGGCCCGGATAGAAATCAAACCTACAGCCAGAGCAAACAGTAAGAGAAATAAATGCGAATACAAATACAGACAACGAACGCGCAAGTGAATGTGAATGTGAATGTGACAGTGAATGTGAATGCGAATGCGAATGCGAATAAGAGAACGAATACTTGTACATATGTTTGCTCAACTTGCCGGCAAATGGGGAAATAAAATAATGCGCACTTACAGAACCGCAGACCAAAAGGCAAACCAAGTGGCGCTTGGGGGGGGGGGGGAGACAGAAAAAAGTGAAATAAATGATAACAATAAAATATAAATAAATAAATAAAATTAACTCATAACCACTTAGACAACCGCAGCGGGTCCCTCGCCAGAGCCTCGCCAAATGATGTCCCCCAGCCGCAGCGGGGGAACGTGCCCCTTGCCTCGCAGTGTGTGTGTGTGTGTGTGTGTGGCAAGAAGTCCAGTGCAACAACTAGCAACAACATAATTTAGTGAGCGACCACAAAACGACTGAAACGGATGTGCGCAGAATGTGGAGAGCAGCACAAAAAGGACAATGGACAATGGACAATGGACACAAACGCTAATGTGATGATGCTCGGTCCATGTGTGTTTGTGTGCGAGGGAGAGAACGCCTACCAACAATGCGACACTTTTTGGGCTTCAAAAATGCCGCCAACGACTTGGACTCGGGACTCGGGACTCGGGACGCGACGAACCTTCATTTATCAACTTGACATTTTAATTTATTAAAACAAAATGAAATGAAATGAAATGGAATGAAATGAGACCCAGGCAATGGACAGCCACGGCATGTTGGGATTCTTGGGGAGGAGAGCGAGTCAACTGCTTAAAAGCAAACAAGCTGCCTCGCCTGATGTCCATTTTTGAGTTGCACGCACACTATGTCGCCGCACTGGACTCGAGTCCTTAGTCCTTAGTCCTGTGCCCTTGGGGGTTGCTCTGAGGCTAAAGAGCTTCGCCAAAATGGAAACGGCAAACGGCAAAAGGCACGCGCTGAGACACATAACAGAAAAAGGCGTCGCAAATGAACACGTTAAAGATGACAGGATTCTCGCAGGATTTGGCTGGCACGCAGCACACACACACACACACACACGTACACACGTACACACACATACACAGTCTGAGCACGGAGAGATAATTATGACTGCGACTGCGAGTGGCGGAAGGAACTGAACAGAACTGACTGCTGTCGCGACCATCAGTTGAAGAATGAAAATTGCTAAAATACTTAGAAAAGTGGCAATCACACACACACACACACACACGCACTCACACTCGCTTATATTTATGTTATGTATTTCTGGCAAATGGAGCGGCAAAATGGTCAACGTCCCTCCGACCGCCGACCGCCGACCGCCGACTGTGACACAAGCACATCATTTTTATGTGCGATGGAACTTGCAATCGAGCGAAAGGATTAGGTTTAGAGCAGCAAAGCAGAACATTAAGTATCAATTAATCAACTGGAAGCCGAATGCGTAATGCGCTTCCAAAGATAGCCAGTAATTAATAACCTTTGGCTTATATAAACAAATAAATAACTACTACCTACGATAAATAAATAAGTTCATTCAAATAAAATAAATATATAATTGTGTAAATTAATAAACTCATATATATGTATACATTAAAGCAAATAAATAATTATTTAAATTAAAGCAAACTGTATCTGCGTTAGACCTGCACGAGAACTGTCCCCAAGTTTGCTATCTCTAGGTTTTACAATACCTTAGATCGTCTCGGCTGCTAATCAATAATATATAAAAATAATGCTACTTAAATACATTTTCTATATGCCCACAAAATTATAATAAGCTTCCACAAAAAAAAAGGAAAGCTAAAGATAAACACAAAAAATAGCTACAACAAATAAATTTCACCATAGAATTTTAAAAATTGGACTCAAAGTTCAAAAATTGTATTTAATTAATAACTTGATTATAAAATAAATAAAATAATTTACTTACTTACAATAAAGTAATATTAAATATTATATAATAACAAATATAATGTAATAAATACTAAATGCTAAATAATGTAATCGATAAATAATAATAATTATGCAAATAGTTTAGTTCTCAATCTCAAATGGTGACTGTTAGTTAAACAATAATTTTTTAGTTGGTATTACTATTCAAAACTACTCAACGCTGTCTGCCAAGTAATTTAATTTTAATTAACCTGACAAAGCCAACGAATTGCAAGTACAAGAAACCTTATCTCAGGGCTCAAGTTCATCAAAAAAGTTGAGCATTCTTGTGTGCTTGAATTAAGCTGGATAGGCCATAAAATGATGATGATGTGATATGGACAGCCTAGTGAGTGTTCCCAAACTCCAACCTCCAACTCCCAAATCAGTTTTGGGCCTTTTTTGGATTTGCATTTCCTTAGCCATAAATTCCACATGCTGTCGCAAGCGTAGAACTGAGGCAGAACAAGGAACTGCGGTTTATAGGTCGAATGGAGCATTTTTTAATTTGCATAAATTTTTATAGCGAAAATTTGTAAACGTGTTTCGGTTGTTGTTGCTGTTGCTGCGGCTGCGGCTGCGGTTGCGGCTGTGGCTGCTGTATTCATTTTCTTTGCTTTTCTTTTCGTTTGGAGAGGTGGAAATGTAAAATATAATAAAATGAAATAAAATATAAATTCCAGAGGCCAACAAAAGGTGTGCGACCGCAGCAAGGTCCCCAGTGAGCTAACCTCTTTACTCCTACTTCTCCAACTTGCCGCTTGCCAGTTGCCACTTGCCACTTGCCACTTCCCTCTTGTCACTTGCCACTTTTAACTTGCCACTCGTTGTGTGCTTCGTCGAGTGCTTCGATTTGTTGCGCCAAGTTTTCTGCGGGTAGAAAGTCGCTTAAGAAAATGGTCTTATTTATGGCTGCTGCTTGAAGTCGAGTGTTTTCACTCTATGTGGCGTCTCAGTCACAGACACTCGACTGAGCAATGGGCGCCCCAAGGCCGCGCCACTGGCGGTGGCAAGCATTTCGGCACATTGCGATGCCCGCAAAACATTTTAATATTCAAAAATGTTGTCGACCATTAAAGCAGCTTAGAATGTTATGTACAAAAGGCGGGCAACAATGCATGCCCCACAAAGCGACGACAAAGCACAGCAGCGAGCAGGAGACTATAGAGTGGAGTGGAGCGGAGAGGGGAGCGGGAGCGGGAGGGTCGGCAGTTGGCAATTGGCGCCACTAAATGTGGCAAATGCTTTTGAGCGAATGCTCGTTGTACCTTGATTCACTTTACCCTTCAACTGTGCTTCGTTTTCCCTCCTCCATTTCGGAGTTTTTCTCGCCGTTCACGTTCGGCGCACCTTCTGCGGCGTAAATTGCTTTTCATTTATTGCTGAACCGCTCCTCTTCACTTCCACTTCCACTTCCACTTCCACTTCCACCTCCTCCCTAACCCTGTCAGCTGCTGTCCGGCATCGTTGCAGCGGGGTGACGTCAACAGCTGTCATGTCTGAGCCTGGCAACTGTTTCGTCTGCCGCCGTCCTCTTCCGCTTTCCGCTTTCCTTCCATCACCGCCTTAAAATATGAAATTTACCACGTCGCCAGGTTCACAATGAAAACGTTTTACAAATTGAAACGAATTTCACTCGAGCACCGCAGCAAATGAAGAATATGATTCAGCAGAGATCCACAGAGCGTTGCAGGCAAATGGAGCACCAGAGGTTGAGCGCTGCCAGCTGCAGCTGACTGCAGCAGTGCCGCACAGTGGCACAAAAACCAATGCACACGATGCATAAACCGATGTTATGCAACACGGTAAATCAATCAAATTATAGGCACATTGAAATGTTTGTGGTACAATGCGAATGTTACGATTTATAGAAAATCTGAGTAAACGAGAATAATAAATTGAAAAAACAAATAATTTTAACATAACCAAAATACGTGAATACACAAACTTGTGTCGGAATAATTACAATCTAAGTATGTAAATAATATGTAATGAAACAAATATAAATATGATAATAGTTTAAAATAATTGAAATACTGGTAACGAGAATGAAAAAAATAATAAATAATATCAGCATATAACATCTACATAATTTTCAATATAGGTGTGTAAATGATGTAAATAAAACATCATTAAGTAATTAAACTAAAAACATGCAAATACAAGTAAATATAAAAATATAGTAAATAAATACAAAAAATTATTAATAATTTTAAATTATTAAAATACTGATATTAAATTATAAAAGTGCAACACTTCAATATAATTTCCATATTTATAATACATTTAAATGAAGTAAATCAATTAAAAATTGGAAATACAATAATTAAAAAAGCAGTAAATAAGTAAACAATACAAGTGTTTATAATAAATTAATTTTATGATAGCATTTATACAATCTGCATTTCCCTACGTAATTTTTTTATTTTCTTTTTCATAGTCGAATGTTCAAAGTCAAGTTTAAAAGAAACAATTTTAAAGTGAAACTGGGCAATAATGACAAAACTATAATACAATCATTTATGATTGTTTAATACAAATATTTAAAAAGTTTCGAGATTTCCCAACATATATTTTAGTTTTTAAGATGTGAAGTTGATTAAAAATTAAACTCAGAGATATTCAGGGCCATTGCAAAGTTGTTGAGCGAATGAGAGCTTGCTACAATAATTGGTGGCTAGTTCGCTAATTTATTAACAACACTCAGTCCGACAATTGGCCCAATGATGCACGCCAAATATTATCGGCGATGAGTATTCTGAATGCCACACACACAATTACCCAAATACACAAACATGCATACACAACAGGCTTGCAACCAATTTTACCTTCAGGCAAGCCACCGCAAATGCTTCACAAAAAGCAACAACGCCCACGACGAGCATTGGACCAAAATGAATGCATGCCACGGTCTGTGGCAGCGTGGCAGCGTGGCCGTGGCATGTGGACGATCGGGCGTAACCGTCTCCACGTCCACGTCCACGTTCGTGTTGTGCTGGCTGTTAGCGATACGCTTTTACTGCAGCCGAACATTAACCAAAGTGGTCGCGTTCCATTTGCAACTGGCGGGCGTTCTGTTCTGTTCTCGCTGTTATGTTTGCTGCTTTTGATTTTAATGGTTATGCTACTTATCATGTTCTACAACGACTGCAACTGCAACTGCGGCAAGCAACAGGAGGCAACACGTGGCAATGTCCATTCAGAGCCCACAACCAGCCAAGCATTTCTTGCAACACTTTTTCACTCGCTTGCAGCATGAGCAATTGGCCCACAAAAACAAAAAAAAACAAAAACGGGTAGCGAGCTCAGTAATGGTAGCGTAATGGAAAAGGTGTGCGTTACCCCAAGCCCCACCTACCCTCCCTCCCTTTCCATGCCTTGCGAAAAAAAAGCAGAAGCGCAACTGACCCAAATATGCTTTCCATTTTTGCACATTTTTTTTGGCGGCCATTTAATGATTTGTTTGCGCAGCTCGAAATCGAATTAAGCAACCGGCAACCCAAAAAACTCGTAGCCAACAAAATAAAACAAGTGGGAAATCTGCAGTGGGGCGTGCTCGACTGTGAGATACCAGCTACCATGAATATTTCATAATATGCCAAACACGAAAACACTGTTAATAAACCGAACTGAAATAAATACAAAACACTTTTAAGAATATTTCGTGCGCAATAGAATTGTTTCTTGAATTGCGTCAATGTTTTTTGATCCGATCACAACCAATACTTAGCACTAAGTTATAATGCCCTGCTAGCGAGTAAAAAAACAAGAGTGCACAAGGCAGAAAGGCAAAGCGCGTAAACTGAAAGCCGAAGCAGAAGCTGAAACTGAAGCTGTTTTCAGGTGGACATTGCACGTATGTAATTTGTCGTCTGCGGCGGAAATTTGCACGGAACTAACACAAAGCAGCAACATCAACAACAACAACAACCTCAACAGCAACAGCGACAACAACAGCACTAACAAATAGCCGGGCAGCAAAAAAATGTTGTAGAAGGAGACACTACTGACCAGCAGCTTCTCGCTCGCTTTGGTTGCCCCTTAAAATGCTGTCTATAAATAAATTAGCATGGCAAACAAGTTGCCAACTCGACGCTGATCTGAGTGTGTGTTAGTGTGTGTGTGTGTTAGTGTGTGTGTGTGTGTGTGTGTGTTTGCGGCGCTTGTTACGGCTAAAAAGCTGTTTCCGCAATGAGTTTGCTTCCTGTCCGCAAGGACATTGCTGCTGCTGCTGCCATTGACAACTCAGCTAAAACTAAATGTGCTCGCTGCACAACACAGCCTGGCTGCAAAAAAAAAGGGGGGCGCGCACGGTGCTTCACATTGTGGGCGTGGCAGAGAGATAGAGAGAGAGAGAGAGAGAGAAAGAGAGAGCGAGAGAGTGAAAAAAAATCTAATTTCCTGTGAACAACATCAAGTAAATGTTTCAAAAGTGACGCCCCTGGGCAAGAGGCGTGGCGGCGAAGGAGGGGCGGGGTCAGGGGTCACACAGGCCACATGTGTGCGTGTGTGTGTGTGTGTGTGTGTGCGGTAGTAACAAATGCGCTGCACGGCCCGCCATTTGCCCATTTTGGGCCTGGCACATTTTTGCCGCCTCTGGCATAAGTTATGAGCTGAGGCCGCATCCAGCCAGCCAGCCAGGGGCACATAGAGGGGGGGGAGGGTATAGGGACACTATTGGGGGGCACGTTTGCTCGTCTTTCGCATGCTGTAACTGGCATGAAACATGTGACCAAAGCAACGTTGCCGCGACAACTCTGACCAGCACACTGCCGCCCCCTGTCGCCGGCAGATGAAACCACAGACCAGACCAGTGGCTACAAAAAAATGCAAAAAAAAAAATATATAAATACTATATACGAAAATCGCAACACAAAAAAGAGGCAGCGACGAGCGTAGAAGTAGTAAAAATGCCAAAACAAAAGCGAAAAACGTTTAACAAAGCGTCGCAAAAAAGGAAAATTGCACAAATTATTTAAACACGAGGCAATTTCTGGAGTTGTATACGGCCGCAACGATGCCATTGGCAGTGCACCGAGCTGCCAGCGACGAGCTGCGAGCTGCGAGCTCTGAGCAGCTCCCATTTCAGGCCAAAAGACTGTGCCACCGGGTGTCATGTGGCAGCGCCAGTGACACCACAAACGAGGCACCATTAGAGCCATAAAGCGTTGAGGAGTGTGCAGTAAACGACAAAGGCTGCTGATATTAAATGCATTTGTATTTATGTCAATCACTAAAATAAGATTAAAAAAAAGGCCATCGTCATGATCTATGAAATTGTTAAAGAGATGGAAAACGATCTTTCAATAATTGGCCAGCTAGTTGCTACTTAAATGCACGTAAATATATTTTAAAGATTGATTGAAATTAATTTTCTAAATGTTTAAATTTAGTTTGTAATTGGATCTTCAACATTAACTGATGCATTTTATAAGTACTTAAGCATTTTGCTATCTAAATACAATAATTGAACAATGTCAATAAAATGTACCTTTAAAAGTCTTTGCAAAATAGTTTAAGCACCGAGGATAATAGTGGTTATATTTGATTTTTTACTTTTTAGTTATTATATTATAAATTTTGCTTGTAATTTTGAATTCAATTTCTATGTCGAAAAGCAAGTCATAGCAACAAAAGATGAATTACTCTATACTTATTTTAAAAATAAGAAAATAAGCTAAGAATGAAAAAAGATACAGAAAAATCATCATTTTTGATATAAGATGTTTTACTTTAACTAGCATTGTTGCTGTTTAAATTAAACATAAGTAAGAAATTAAGTGAATTGTAATATTTAAACACAATATACTAAAATGAATAAACATTTATGATTTTTATTTATTTTCGCTCGATATAAATATCAATATGAATCTCACAATAAATTAATATTTACGTATGCCAACTCAATGGAACTTATTATTTTATTTAAATTTCTTTCGTTCTTGCTGTAATTAATGTAATGAAAACAAGCTGCATATTAAAGCGAATTAATTTTCATTTAAAAAATATAATTCGACAGAAATTTAATAGCCAACAATGATCAGCTGACAGCGAAAATGCATTAAAATTTAATGCGGAATCAAAGCAGCAAAATTATCGAGTAAAAAAAAAGGAAAACACATCAACGATCGTTTATTAACGTGGGGAATCGCAAAAAAAAAGCTGTAACAAAGCACGCAAAAAAAATGAATGGAAAGCAGAAGCAGTAGCGTAGAGGGGGAAGAAGGGCAGAAGTGGGAACGAACAGAGTCCCAAGTGGGAAAACCCAAAAGGAAGCAGCGAAAAACCACAAGCTGTGGCAGCAAAAAGGTGTACGCTGCTCTCCAAGGACATTAGCACGTGTGTGTGTGTGTGTGTGTGTGAGTGTGTGTGGAAATTGGCTAAAACGGATTTACACAAATTTATCAACGTGGCAAAGTCAAAGCCAACGAAGCAAAGCCGCAGCCACGAGCCAAAGCGGAAAGAAAGTGTCAAGTGTGTGAAGCAGACACACACACAAACACACACACACATACGCACACAGACACATATGTACATACAAATAGAACGGAAAACGGAAATGAATCATTTCATTAGAGTTGGCAACGCCTACGACATGAGCATGAGACATGAGAACTTTGCGCGTCTAGGGGTTGGCATTGGAGCATAAGAAAAGTGCCTAAAGAGGGGCGAGAGAGGGTCGCAAGAGGGGGAGGCAGGAGGTGTGGGGGGAAGGGGCCACCTCAATGAGCGACCCAAGAAATTGCCAAAGCAAAATGTGTTTGACACTTAACGTAGGTCGCCGACGAAACGAACGAAGATGGGGATCACGATAAAGACGAAACGAATGCGCTTGACCGGCAAGATGGCAACGGGATGGAATGGATGCCAGAAGGAGGGATATAGAGGCAAGTTGGGGGGAGGGGGGGGGGGTACTCAGGTGATGCACTTAAACACGTGTTTTGAGGCCGGGCAAAAGGCAAAAAGGCGGAAACCGAATTCAACCGAACTAAACTGCTCGAACAATAAAATTCAAGTTGAAAATGAGAGTGTGTTTTTTTCGTTGCGTTTGCCTGTTTTGGGGCAAAGTTAAACAAAGTTGAAGTTGAAAATGACAGCAAATGAAAAGTGTCTCTGCGGCAATTTTCTTTGACGATGCCGAAATAGAATTGAAAAGTTGCAGTTTGACTGGAAGCCAAAGCTTTTAAAATGTGGCTGCGATTTTGGTCATGTTTATTAATTGCGATTTCGGTTTCTGATGTCTGATTTAATAGCAAACATTTGTTGATTTATATTCAAATGCAATTTGGCCATGTTACTGCAAAAACGCCACAATCCCCAGGCCGTCGAAGCAAGCAAATATGTATGTTCATTGAAATAGCTGTCGAGACTACAATCGAATAGCTATAAAATTTAATTTAATTTCTTTTTGGCCAAATCAAACCCTTAATAGCTGTAGATGAACGTTTTTTGTTGCCTGCAGGGCAAAAAGTGGCTTATGTTAAATAAAATTGCTTTCATTTTAGGCCCAAATGTCAACTGCATTTGCATTCACCGATTAAGTTCAGAGCTCTGGGCTAAATCGAGTATCATGTGGAGTGGAAATTCTTTGAATTTGATTGCAAGACTGTTGCTAATCAAATGGTTTTCTTTTTTCTCTTTTCTTGCTACCCTGCGTATGAGTAATATTTAGTTTTATGCGCCTCCAACATAAAACATTTTCTTTTGTGCTTGTCAATTGTGTGTGCGAGTGTGTGTGTGTGTGTGTGCATGTGTGTGTGTATTAAATACAATTGAATTCCTGATGCTCAGCGCGATAAGAAGCCAAAACGCTTTTATGTTTATTCATAACACTGGCGACGGCCTTCACAACGCCAGCAAACAAAAAAATGCAGACAACAGGCAAAAAGAAAACAGAGAAAATAAGAAAGCAAAAGGAGAAGATGAGGAGAAGAAGAAGAAAGCAACTTGGCATCCGCATCCGCATCGACATCGACATCCGCATGCCTTGACTCACACAATACAGTCGAACACTCCCAATACCCAATGCCTAATACCCAATTCCCAGGCCCAAAGTAGCAGCTACCCCTTTTGGCCATTGTTGCGAAATGGCTTACACACACACACACACACACACATGAACACACTCACACACACACACACACAAACACACATGCACACAGACACACTGTCGCACAGTCTCGCTCTGGTAATATACATAAACGCGCATTGGATTAAACATTTGACGGCCTCCTTTGCATATCCTTTAAACCAACATCCTGGTGTGTGCATGTGTGTGTGTGGGTGTGTGTGTGATTTGAAAAGAACGCGATTTCGAGAGCACGTGCCAGGTGTTTGTCAATTCGCCAAATCCGCAATGAACGCACATTCGATACCCCTTCGATTCCCTTCGGTTTGCCCTCACTTAACTCTTACTTGCCCTCGACTTTTTCTGGCTGCCTTAATGATGCATTTGCTGAGAATTAAAGCAAACGAAAATAATGTTAAGATACCCTGTAAATTGCTTTTAATTGCGACGTGCTATAAATAAGTATTAATTTATTTCTAATTAATGTTTGCATATTTTTGTAATAATGAAATAAACTCAATATCAATATCATAAATATAAAATATTTGAATTGCACATAACTGCTTAAATACAAATTTATTTCGTAGTGTTCCAAACTTTTAAAGTAAAAAGTTTCCACTTAATGAATTAAAAATGTCATTAAAACTGTTTTCGAAACTAAACAATACTAAAGTTAACATAATTTATTTTATATGTGAAGAGTTGAATTTTAATACTCACAAATTTTCAATGCAGATTTTTATATTTTTCAACATTTCTCTTAAAGAACTCTTTGCGAAAATAAAACTTAAAACATCTGTAAGCTTAGAATAAAATATATTTTTTTTATTACAATAAAATGCTTAAATTGAATAAAGCATAAGTCGAATTTGAATTGCTTTTAAAATCAATAAATATTATCGATTTAACTGAGATGTGATTGGGCAGTTTTTGTTGTAATATATATTACGAGTCAAGTGCATTTTAGCAATATGAATTTGATTTAGCGGGCAACCCAAAAGCGTTATATATTGGCTATGATCCATTGCTTTTCCTGTCAATTAAGAGGTATCTATTCGTCATACACAATACTCTGAGCAATGCTGCGTTGTCGTTTAATGAATCATGCATGGCGCAAACGCTTTTACGAGCAGAGTGTGTGCCAAAGGGATAATGGGCCAGGCAGGAGGCAGAGAAGAGGCGTGGCGGGAGGATGCGTCCTTGCTGCTGCTGCTGCTGCTGCTCGTGGCTCGTGTGCTCGATTCGGAAAGGTAAATGCAAGTACAGTTACTTAATCCATGCACCAGACAAACATCTTTCAATATAAATTTCAACGGCTTGTCAAGCTGTTTCCTGCAGCATTCCAACGTAGCGAGTCCTGCGTCCTTTTGGCTGCCTCTCCCGCTCTTGCATCGCATATTTGTGCCTTTTCCAGTCGATCCGTCGTTATGCCCCAGAGGCTTACTAAGGCAGCGCTGTCTCGACTCGTGCCTCATTCGACGGCATTTCTATTACATTACTGATTGTTTTCGTATGTGTGCGTTGTCTGTCTGTCCGTCCGTCCGTCCGTCCGTCCGTCTGCCACAGCTTCGTCTGTCTATCTTTCAGTCACTCCATCCGTCTGTCTGTCTGTCTGCCAGTCTGTTTTAGCCGGTTTGTCCTGTCGATGGCTTTCAGTCGTATTTCTGCAATATTTTGTTTGCCATTGCTCCGGCTGCTTCTATCATCAATCCATAGCCCATTCCCCATGTGTGTGAGTGTGTGTGTGAGTGTGTGACTGTATGTGTGTTATTCCAACTGTCGTTTACCATTCATTCTGGATAAATACAAAATGAAGATGATCCTTTGGGAGCTTTAGTTATTCAATTTCAAATGTAGTAAATTTAATCTAGCAAACAACTGTCTCTCTCGCTCGCTCTCTCTTACCTCTCTTTCTCTCTCACTCACACTGACTTTCTCGCTGTGCCAGCCAAGTAAACTAGCGTTATCGCAGTGGTTCTTCTTCTGTTTGGCCGAAGCTCATATAAAATACGCTTCAACTTTCAAACGGGCCAACTATTTACTATTTTTGTTGTTATTTGCAGACTTTATTCCCCCCTCCTTCTCTCACTCTCTCTCTGTCTCTCTCTCTCTGTCTCTGTTGCATTTCTAATTTCTCCTTTTTGCAAAATCCCAGCTCGACGTCGTCGAAATCTATCTATTTTCTTGTGTCTCATGCACATGTCCTGCTGACAGGCTCAGTCACACAAGCGGACAGTTGGCATTTTTATGCGACTGTGTGAGTGTGTGATTCTCCTCCTCTCTCTCTCTGTTTCCCATTGCGTTTCCAAATGCGTTCCGCCGCCTTTGGCGCTGTCCTGTTTGCTCACTGCTCACTGCTTGCCAGCTCCAATAGAGTCCTTGGCAGGGTACTGGCAAACATGCAGCTCTGTAGCTGCAACTGGAGTGCAATCGCGTCCTTCGCTCCGCCTCTCCACCTCTCCTGCTTGTTTGCTCATCTTGTTTGCCTACTGCTGCCTATTTATCTTTGGCGAAGCTTTCGTGCTCGCCGCTGCCACGTCGTCCTGCTGCATCCTGGCCATCACTTTGTTATTGCTGCATTATCTTTCAAATGGCATATTTATAGGATTTCACATCGCTCTGCCTCTCGCTCTCTCAGCCGGCCTCTCTCGAGATCAATGTGGACAAAACTCGGGACACAGAGACGAGGACGAAGGCGGAGACAGGCGCATGGTTTATTGGCAGTGCCTCAGAGCGCTTGATGCGCATTTCCTCAATCAGTTTCAGTTGCAGCTACAGCTACAGCTCCAACTCGAGCTCCAACTGCAGCTTCAACTACAGCTACTATGGCTTCGATTGCAGCTACAGTTGAGGTGGCAATGTCCAACAACTGTAAACAGTTGCACAAGCGTCATGCTCGCGCAGTCAACGCAGTCAGGTGCAGCCATCTAGCCAGTGACAGCCAGGAGTTGTCAGGACAGCAGCAGCAGCCATCAGTTTGGAGCAGTCGGCCAGCCAACTAGTCGTTGCTTTAGACTGTCAACTTTGCCACACAGTGTGGCAAGCTATTTGCATATGAATCCAGCAGCTCCACAGCCATCAATTACATTAATTTGTAGTCTTACGAAACACGCTACGATCGTCAAATGAGCTTGATATACATCACAAAATGACAAAAAGAAACAGGCAAAAAGAAGAAGATTTTGTTTGTTTCAAAAATGCTAATGAATGAAAAGCTCACATTAAAATAGTAATAAGAAAAAATGTATTACAAAACTAAATGAAAATATAAATTTAAAAAAATTCATTATTATAAAATTAATCTGAGTCGCATTGAATAACTTAATTTTTAAATTTATGTGATGTTTTGACTGTTGTATGATTTATGAAGAAATTATACTTGTAGCGATTAGAAATTTCCTAAATAAATAATATATATCAATCATTAGCTGATTAGAGCAACATCACTGATTTTCTATAGTACATCTAAAAATATTTCAAGAGGCTGATCTTCTATCAAAGAGTTCCTGATTTCTGCCTTTAATATAATTGTTACATTATAAATAATAGAACACATTTAATTTAATAATGCTCCCCTATGGAATTTAAATGCAATTGAATTAAAAACTAACTCGCTAGCTCTACACGCAATGCTAGAATCTTTATCAATAATTTTGAATAGCAGGCGAAAAATTCAATTTAAATAAATATTGTAGCCTGTCAAATGCAATTGAACTGGAAAAATCATTTTGTATAAGTCTTTTGCATCAATTTGCAATTGCTTCTTGCCACTGTGTGGCACTTTAACTGGACTGTTGTTGTTGGCGGTGCTGGTGTTGGTGTTGGTGTTGGCTTTGCTGCTGTCTCAACGTATTTGTACTTAACCATTTCGTACATAGTAAATTCATTTTCTCAATTGGCACTCGTCCATTTCGATGTCGTTGTCCTTATCGTTGTCATCGCTGTGCTGCGCTGTGCTGTGCTGTGCCATATTTTATTTGTGTTTATTTATTTGTTTGTACTCTCGCATGTGTAAATATTTTATTTTCTTTTCATTTTTATTATATTTGTCCGACTGACCAGCACTTGCTCGCTCGCTCTCTCTCTGTCTCTCTCTTTGTCCCCATTTCCATTTCTGTTCTGGCTTTCGACGACTGTCCTTCTGCTTATTGATACGAAATTCGTTTGACTTATGCGCCACATACGAAATCAATTCGAATGAGTGTCCAATTCATCCAGCAGCGTTCTCCAGCTTCAGCACGACTCTTTGGCAGCCGTTTTTATGACAGCACAGCAAAAATCAAAGCGCTGCTGCACGTGGCGTATGAGTAATGCGGCATTGGCGAATTCAAAACACAAACGTCGCAGCTCCATTCGAGTATTCACTCGGTCTCTATTCGCTTGTCACACAACCACTCACAAACTGCCCCTCTCTCTCTCTCTCTCTCTATTTTTGTCGCTGTGTCTCTTTCTTGGTCATTATGTTGCTCTGTCCGCTTGGCATGTCCATGTCACTTTATGCATTCAATCAGCTAACAGCGCAGAAAGTTTTACTCCCCCAGCTTTGGAATTACAAATGCGAGCGAAGAGCTGAGAGCTGAGAGCTGAGAGCTTCAGCTTCAAGCTCGCAAAAATTTCATTAATTTTCATTTATACGATAATGGGAAATTCAATTTCCCATGCATAGCGTCCGACACATTTGGCGTATGTCTCAACCCCTCTCTTCTCTGTCTCTCTCTCTCTCTCTCTCGCTTTCTCTGAGTCGAAAAAAAGGGGTAATGGAAATGACAATGGCTTGTGGAAATGCTAATGGCAATACGCACACACACACACACCCTGAGAGTGACATGAACATTGCGGCGTCTGAGTCAGTTATCGTTTTTTGTTTTCGATTACTTAGCGATATCACATGTCCCCTCCACAGTCGAGTTGCAGAGCCGAGCTACTCAAACACACTCACAAAACCACTCAACTATTCTAATAGTTAGTCACAGTGTAGCAAAGTCAATAAAACCATTTGAGAAATGTTTGACAGCTTGGTAAGGACTCCACAATGCCAAATAGCTCGAAGGAATTGCGCCATAAAAGGGATCAGCGGAGAATGAAAATAATAGTGAAGTCGTATTGAGAGACTGAAAATAAAAGCTTTCTTAAATATAGAGTGTGGCACCAACTATAAATATTTATATTTTAAACCATCGAATTTGTGTAAAAATAGAGAAAATGTGAAGGCGAATATTGAAGTCTAGTATAGATAGTTTTGACTTATAAAATATTTGCTTTTATTAATTGAAAGAAAGTTAAGACAACCAATTCAAATTGCAGAAGCATTAACAAATTTATGAGGTATGTATTTGAATCATTTAATTAATAAATGCCAATAATAATAATATGTTTCTCAAATTATTCTGTTTAAACAAAGTCCTTATTATTTCCAGCAAAATGCGTGCCGCACAATGTAAATTATTTGTCTTTCTTTATTGCAAAAAGTAAATATAAGTTTTATGGAACAATTTTCAAAAAATAATTAAAATTTAATAATTATTTCAGTGTTTTATTTTATTGAAGTCAATAAATGAGAATTGCTCTCTAATGTAAAAAAACAAAGTCAAAGTGAAACACTTATTACAAATTGCAGTTATAATATTCCCTAAATAATTTTGCAAACTAACGCAATTTTATGCAAATTAAACAGAAGTCTTGGATATTTGGACCCACTGTGCGACCACTGTGCACTCATTCATATTTCTGACAGCGCTTTTACATGCATGAATGGCATTGACATCGCAATGAAACACCTTTTTAATATAATGTTTAGTTTTTATTATCGCAACGCGCGCTGAATTTATTAGCTCAGCCGCCTCGACTTTCATGCTCCTCCTGTGTTCTGTGTCCTGTGTTCGGTATTCGGTGTCCTGTGTCCTGCTGCGAGTCTCGAATCTCAAATCTCGTTTGCGCAATGAAATTATCTATCTGTCTACATATATATAGTATGTATGTATATAAGTATATAAGCATTAGCTTTGGGCCTTCAAGGCAGGCAGGGATTGGAACAGATCGCCGTCTCATGATGGTCAGCGAATGCAGCCAAATAGTTGTGACGATGTTGGGGGAGTGGAAGAAGGGATGAAGAGAAGGGGGAGGGGCGGCGACAACAGCGGCTGGTATCGAGTGAAACCATGAATTATTTATTTGTGTGGACATGAATTATTGTTATGAAGTTTATTGCAAACAAATTGCGTCCTGGGACTGTGGAAATCAATAGCAAATAAATAAAAGCGCAAACAGTTTTTGTGGCTTTCACTGAAACAACAGCAACGTGGAGCGATACGCCAGCCAAGATACGGGGCCAGCACATGGTCAAAAAGAGCCCGCGAGGGACAGAATGAAACGGGGCGGGGCAGGGGCAGGGGCAAAGAAGGGATAGGGGTCGCGAGATTCGCTGAGTTATATTCGCATGTTCCAGCAAAGCGAGCAGACAACAAAGAGTAGCGCTCTCTCGCACTCTCCCTTTGTATACATATATATCTCCCACTCTTTCTGCGTATGTGTGTGTGTGTGTGTGTGTGTGTGTGTAAAGCCATCAACAACATGCACAGGATATGGGGTAACGCTGCGGGCGATTCATGAAATTTAATGAAGCAGGCAAGCTGAATGGTTTGACTGGAGGAGCAGGAGGAGCTCGGCTTGGGGATGGCTCCTCGATTGGGTCGCTGACTGAGATCTGCATGGTTGCGTGCCTCAACAAAACAGTTGAAGCGTTGTGGCTGTGGCAGTGGCAGTGGCAGTTGACGGTGGCAGTGGAAGTGGCTGCGAATGTGGCTGTGGCACTGCCAAACGGATGTGGGTTATGTATTTGAAGTTGCTTTTTAATTAAAATAAATATTTAATTGAAATTATAATTAGGAATTAGTTGCGGGCAATAAGTCAAAAGCGCAGAGAAGACGCCGCACTCACATACACTCACTCACTCACACACACACACACACACACACACACAAACGTAACATATGTACAGAGAGAAAAAACAGAGATCAATTCCAAAATCAAGAACAAATCTTGAACTAAAATTGTTTAAAGTTCATAAAACAATGAGAAACATTTTCATCTTACAAATTTGTTCTTAATTGAAGAATGAAAAATGTTGAAATTCAACTCAGAAAGCAAATTTTCGAATTTATAAATTTAGATTGTACAAAAAAAAATAATATATTCGTTTTTCATTTAATAATATATTAAATGATAAAAATAATTGATTAACTATTGATAAACAATTGTTAATTTTTGAATGCATTTATTTTGTATTATATTAAGAACAAATATTGCACGAAACCGTAATATACTTTTAATTATTTGTATGTTATTTTTATTGTCATGAATTATTTGTTAATAGTTATTAAAACTTAATTACAATTGTTTTTTTTTTAATATTATTCTACTAATATGTAATGTTTCTAATTTCGATTTGAAAAAATTAATTGAATTGAATGAAATCATCCAACAACAAATAATTTCAGATTTAAAAATAGTCTCAAGAATCTTTTTAGAAAATAAATCTTGCTTTAAGATGCCTGAATTTTGCTTTGATCTTAATGAAAATTGAAATCTTACTTCTTGAATGTCTTTTTGAAAGAAATCTCATTTCAAGTATTTATTATACTTGTGTGTTTGAAGGTCCGTTTTCTCTCTGTGTAGGAGATGTACACATGTTGTCCACTCAGCCGTGTGCCTTGTTGTTGCATTGCTAATGTCCAGCCAAATCAATTTGCGATTATAAAAAATAAAGCATGCGAGGCGACGCATCGCTGAGCAGCTAAAGCAGCGGCTACATTCGGCATGATAAGTGATAAGTGGGCGTGGCTGGTGTTCGATTTCAATAACATTTAGTGGCAATTTCTTTGCAGCTTCGCATTTAACGACAACGACTAATGTGCTGGCCATTAAAGCGACCTCCTTCTTTCTCCTTTGATTACACAAAAACACACACTCACATTCCCATTCCCATTCGCATTCACATTCGCATTCACATTCACATTCACATTTATACTCGCATCAAATGACGGAGAGTGGGGGGAGAGAACAAAAATTGTGGTATGCGATGCGCATTAAATAAATGAATAAAGGCTTCTTTCTCACGATTTCCATAAATTCGCATAAATATTTTTGCAGGCTGGCTGGCTTAAAGGCAATGCGAGCTCATTTTGCATTTTGCATTTTCCTTGAATTTCATTCGCAACAATTTCGGAATAAAATGTGAAGCATTCTGTTTTTTTTTTTAGCATCGGATTCCTTCATTTAATTGTGCAATGCAATGTGCGCCATCGACACGCTGCTGATAATTGTTGCAAATTTTGCACTTACCTGGAGCGTCGTTAACAAAGCGAGCTGCAACGAAACAAATGCATTTAAATCAATTATACAGGGTGGCCCACGAAAAATTTGCGTTTTAAAATCGCTATAAAAAAACACCGAGTATATATTTTTCAAAAATTTTTTTTTGTTGGATAGTTTCAACATTGCGGTTTATGTATGAAACACCACTTTGTTCATATGACCGCCTCGGCTGGCTTTACAGTAGCTAATTCGGTAGACCCAATTTTTACACACATTTTCGACGGTATGGCCCTCAATGGTCCTGATGGCGACTTCAATCTTGTGCTTAAGATCGTCAATCGTCTCTGGGTGGTTGGCGTAACGCTTATCCTTGACGGCACCCCACAAAAAATAGTCCAACGGAGTCAAATCACAGCTGCAAGGCGGCCATATGACATCGCCGTTTCGGCTGATTATGCGATTTTTGAACGTACCGCGCAAAAGATCGATTGTGACGTTAGCTGTGTGGCTCGTAGCGCCGCCCTGCTGGAACCATATGTCGTCTATGTCTTCCTCCTCCATTCGGGGAAAGAAAAAGTCTTCCAAGATGCCGCGATAGCGGATACCATTAACGGTTACGGCGGCACCTTCCTCATTTTCAAAGAAAAACGGCCCAATGATGCCACCGACCACATAACGCACCAAACAGTCACTCGTTTCGGATGCATTGGCTTCTCCAAGACGACGTTTGGATTGTCTGTACCCCAAATGCCATAGTTTTGCTTATTAACAGTACCACAGAGGTGGAAGTAGGCCTCATCAGAAAACACAATTTTTTGACCGCCATTTTTTTGCAGTTTCGGTTGATGACTCTCCACTTTGGAAGAAAATTTTCAATATTTCCCAATTTTCTTCGAGCGTAAACTAAACCATTTCGTAAACCGCAAACCTTCTACTAAATATCGGACATATTGACAATGGCATTCGAAATGTCAATGTCAAAATTATTGATAGTTCAAAAAGCAAACGCTAGATGGGCCACCCTGTAGAATTCGTTTGCATTCAGTTGTTTGGTCTAAGATGAATGTGAATTGTGTACAACAATAGAGTGGCTTGGTGGCAAAAGGTAAAAGAAGGCGAAGGGGCAAGAAAAGGTGGAAAATGCTAAGTAGCTTTGCCGTCAAGCTGCTCGCATTGCATGTAAAGCACAAGGATAACGAGACAGGATAACTCTGATGAATGCCACTGCAGCGACTACGATTCGCAATTCATGAGCGTGAGTGGGAGTATGAGTGTGAGTGGGGGCGTGGCAATGGCAACTGCAAAAGCAATTGCAACTGCATTTTAATGTATTTTCATTGCAGCTGCTGAGGTGATGCAGACGCTGAGAGAAAACGCAGAGGAGGAAACGATGAAGCAGAAAACAGAAACACCGACAAGACGGCAACGGCAACGGCAACGGCAAAGTTGCCGCAGTCTGTGCAACGTCTGCGGCTCAAGGGAAAAACGGGGGGGTGGGGGGCGTGCAACGCTCAATCATGGGCGTGGCAACGACGCCAACTGCAGCTGCAGCTTCGATGTAAGAATTCCATTTTGGCAACGGCACAAAATAACAAGAAGAAATCGCAATGAATTCGAACGAATTTCGTTCGCATCGAGTCGATTGGGAAGTTGGGGGCGGAGTTCGATCGGCAAATGAGTAAAGCCAGGGGGCGGGGGCGGGGGAGGTGGATAACGGAGGCAAGACAGAGACTGCCACTTGGGAAATGCGATTAATGGGTTTTTTTTTTTGGCGCACTCGATATTGCAGCTTACAGCATTAATGCGCGACATACGAAGTAGAGTATTAACCACAATAATTACTCGGTAAGGGAACGAGCTTAAAACTAATTATAATTAAATTGTATAATCACTGTTTTATGTCTCTGAAGCGAGTTATTCTATATGCTGATAATGTTAGAAGTAATCCCAGCGCTTATATTATATTAAAGGTTGCTTATTGAGAATAAGTTGAATAAATATATTTTTTATTTACCTGGTATCAAAATATGCAGACAAAAATGTGACTCAGAAAATGTGCCAAGCATTAATGGCCAACAAAACTTATACAAAATTCAGTGAGTCAACTTGGAGACGTTGTAGTTATAGTTATTTATATATATATTTTTGTATGATCTCAAATTTTACCAACTTTATTAAAAGGCGCTGAAACATAATTCTAATCATTCACGTAATGCACAAATATATAATTTGAATTATGATGCGATAATACGCTCATCGTTTATTCTGTACTAACATTAATTTTGCCTCAACACTAAGAAACTAAACTTAACTCTTAGCTCAACGAAAATTTAAGCGACAGCCCAGACAGAAAATAACGAAAATCGATTTTACAAATAACAACTTTGTCTTCCCATGAAGCAGTTTATTCACTCGTCAATGCTGCTGCCCTTATTTTTATTTGGCTGGGTTTTGAGTAAATCAGATAGTTGCATTAAATGCAACCGGCACATCCTGCTGCTCTTATTGTCCTTGGCAATCGGATACTCGTGGGAGCAACGGCGAAGGCAGCAGAAGACTGCAGATGGAAGATACGAGACAGGCGACAGGAGACAGGAGACAGGAGACAGGACACAGAAGACAGGACACAGGATGTGGGAGACTGACGCGAGGCCGTGAGCTTAGATAAATCGTTGGTAAATTTTATTTAATCTAATACAAAATTGATGGCTTTGAAGTGCGGCGCATTGAGGCTGCCGGCTGGCTGGCTGGCAAATAAATACCAACAGGCAGGTCCTAGCATGTCCTGGCATGTCCTGCATGCGAATCTTCAGCCGCAGCTGAAGCTCAAGCTCAAGCTGGGCGAGTCTCAGTCTCAGTCTCGGTATCAGTAACAGTTTGAGTCTGCGACTAAGCTGATTCCGCCTAGGGCCAAGTGTGTGTGTGTTTGAGTGTGTATCGACGCGTATGTTGCTGCTGCCAATCCGTTGAAAAGCGCTTGCCAATAAATGATGAGACATCTCAGCCGAGCAACAGCAGCAGCAGCAGCAGCAATGTTGCATGCCACATGCTGCAGGGGCAATCGATGGCGAGGCGGAGAAGCAGGAGAAACTGTTACAAGGCAACAGCAGCAGCAGGAAGAGCAGCAAGAGCAGCGCATTAGCTCGTTTTTTATGCAGCTGTGAGCTTAATGAAATGAGTTTGTCGAACTTATTGCTCAGTGAGGCATGCAACATGCCAGTCGCAGCAGCGATACACGAAGAGGCGGCAAGTGTGAGTTTAAACAGCCCGCCATATGCGAGCTTGCGAGATGGCAATTTATCAGCAAATAAGAGACAGAGAATGGCAACGAGAACTGAGCGAAAGCGAGTTGGCAAATTTGAGAATTTGCGTTGCCAGCGAAATTCAATTTTCAATGGCGTCGCTAATTTTGCGGGCATTAAAGTCGAGTCGAGACGAGACGATAGATTTATCGATCGATTTGCTTGAAGCAGTTTGTTGGTTAAATTCGCAACGATATTTGCGAATAACATGGGATCTCAAGCTGTGGCAAATAGTTTTACGAGCACTGAACAATTAAGTCTGCCGCGGGCCATCGCCAAGTCAATCAGCGAATCAAGCATGACCTCAGCTCAGCACTGCTTCAGCTGCCACAAAAGGGGGCAAGAAGTTGCCTTCTTGAATGCCATTGTTACAAGCAAAAGTTTTCGGCTCGCCAGCGTTTCGTTATCTGGCAAAATTCTAGGGGAAACTTCGACATGGAGTTGGACAATTGGAGCTGCGTCGCTTTTGGCCCACTTAAGCAGCGACAGCGAGCAACCCCTTTGGGCGAATGTAAACAGTTTCAAATTACAACAACTAACTTTGCTTTCTGCTATTAACAAATTGGCACGCGGTGTCCGACTCGACTTGGCTTAAAGCGCGACCGAGGAAATACATATTTATTTATGAGCAAACTTGTCTGATCCCATCGCCCTGGCATATGTACGCGTAATGTTTTTATTAGCGCAAAGTTGAAAACGAAATTGAAACTGACAAAGGAAGAGGGCGAAGGCAAAGGAGACTGAAGTCGAAGTCGGAGTCGAAGTCGAAGTCGATGTCGTGAAGGCAACAAAGTTTATGCGCCGTTTTATGAGAGTTCATCTCCTTTGGTGCCCTGCTCCACATTTGATACGCTGCCAATGATGATGACTGCTTTTCCCGATAATGATAAAGCTGGAATGGAGCGTATGTGTGCGTGTGCATGTGTGTGTGTGTGTGAAAAACGGGGCGTGGCCAGAGCTTAAGCAGTTTGCCTGATTGCCTCGTTCCCAACCTCAGATATTGACTTCAAAAAACACACACACACAGCAGAAGTATATCTATTTATACACACTGCATGTGAATGTGTGGTGTGTATTTTGTGTGTGTGTGTGTGTGAGGTCCTCGTTTTTTAATGCGCTGCTGCGTCGACTGGTAGGCTGGCAGAGGAGGCGGCAAAATCGTTTCGTGCTGCCCGAATTGGGCAATCAAGCGAAATGTGCCAAGCGGCGGTTTGGGGCCTTAACTGTCTCCAGCTGCTGCTGCTGCCGCTGTTGCTGTTGCCGTTGCTGTTGCCGATGCTGTTGCTATTGCTGTGGCTGTGGCTGCCATGACGCTCTACACAAATCAATGGCAAAGAGCTCGGCAATGAGCATTGGAAATGACATTGACTAGCGGCAGTTGGAAGCGGGCTGAAGCAGCACCAATGGAAGCGACGCCCGTCAGATTTGAGCAGTCACTCAACACACACGCACACATGAGCTGCTCTCACACCCCTTCACACCCCTTCCCTGCTCAAACACACACACACACACACACACACACACACAGAGGCCACTTGAGCCACGCTAAAGAGGCACTCAGCCATGACAGAAGGCACAGTCAGTGCAACGAAAAAATAACAAAAAATATATATGCGAAGAGTCAGACAGCCAGACAGAGAAAAACAGAGAGTGGGGAGCGGGAGAGGGAGAAGGGTAGTCAGAGTGACGCGAGTGTAAGTGCCACAAACGGGGGCAAGCGAAATCGCTCAACAAAAACGCCTGGCACTAGAGAAATGCTTAACTGCCAAAGCGGCGCGTCGATCGAAGCCAAAAACCCAAAATGCAATGATGAAATTTTCAAAGCCTCGCCTGCCATTTGCCAGCCACACACATACACACTCGCACACACACTCTCGCACACACTCGCACACACTCGCACACACACACATACTGCTACTGCACTCAAATACACTCCAGTTTGCAGAGGCAAAAGTGCAGCTGTTGGCAGCTCAGTTCTCTCCCCTCATCTCTCAGTTTTCGGCATCTTTTTCTATATTTTCATTCTGCATTTGTTGCTTTTTTTTTATATCAATAAATTTTCAAATGTTTTTATGCCCCACGAAGCGTGTGTACATCTGTGTGTGTGTGTGTGTGTGAGAGTGTGTTGTTGGGTCAGTTGTGGCAACAAATGAAATTTTTGTCAATGAACTAGACCGACAGCGGCAGCAGAGCAGCAACCATAATGCAATTTAAATCCTTCTGGACCAATGAAAGCGAGCTGCCAGCGAAATGGAAACAACATGTACTATATAGTATGTTAAATGCGCTTTGTGTTAATGTGCATTAAACGTTCTGGCTTTCAGTTTAATAAGCGATGCAATTAATCGATTATCAGGCGAAAGCGTTTAACATGCGATTGTATTTCATATTCATACCCAATGAGCATGTGTGTGCGTGTGCGTGTTTGTGTGTGGCAGCTTTGCTCGATAAACTGCAGAAAAGCCGCGGCTGTCGAAAAGTATAATCGGCATTTAAGCAATAGTTAAATTGTACACTTCAGTTGCATTCAATTTTATGACTACATTTTATACAGAACAATTGGATCTTTTCAAAAGATGAATTAATATTACAAACTACGAGTATTTTTTACATGAACCGATTAATATATACTATATTTAATGATTTAATTTAACTGTGGAGCATCAAGCGTATTTTTTGTTTAAAGAGATCCTCACACGTAATTTTTATTACTATTTAAATTGAATCCAAATAGACTTTGTTATTTTGTTTATTTAATTTTAAATGAATAAGCAAAGAAGTTCATGTAGAGTATTACAAAAATCTAACAAATCTTTAATATTTATAAGCAATATTATTATTATTATTCAACTGTGTCAGTTTCCGCATGATTTACGTATAAAATAATTGTTATTTACATATGTTGGATTAGTATGTTTTGTAGTTTATTTAGTTCAGAAGTTATACAAGTTAAAAGCAGTAACGATGAACGTTTAATGTTAATTCGTATAATGTAAGTTGTTAAGAAGAAAAACGAGATGAGGGAAGATAGTTCAGCGCCAGAGTTTATCGAATGAAGTTGATCGAGTAGCGTAGCGACAGACGTTTCATAAAGTATTTTACCATAGATCGAAATTGAAATCAAAGTAGTTATATAAATCTACCATAAGATTTGAACTTGAAAGTTAGAACAAGTTTCATATAAAAACATCCCATTAAATAAATAATTAAATTTGTGAAATGAAACTCTACACATATTTTATTTTTAAAGTCTAATTATACCCGCTACCCATAGGGTAGAAGGGTATTATAACTTAGTGCCAACAGAAAATGTATGTAACAGGCAGAAGGAGGCATCTCCGACCCCACAAAGTATATATATTCTTGATCAGTGTCAACAGCCGAGACGATATAGCCATGTCCGTCTGTCCGTCTGTCCGTCTGTCCGTCTGTCCGTCTGTATGAACACCTGGATCTCAGAGACTATAAGAGCTAGAGCTACCAAATTTGGGGACAGTACTCCTATAGGTCCTACGCAGGTCAAGTTTATTTCAAAAGTTGGATGCCACGCCCCTTTCCGCCCCCAAAAGTCTGTAAAAGCCGTAATAATAGACCTAGAGCATTGAATTTTGGTATGCATAATAATAATTATATTCTCAATGATTCCTGTGAATTTGGTTGAGATCGAATGAAAAACAAGGAAGTTATTAAAGAATCAATTTTATATGCAAAATTCACTTGAAGCTGCCCGCGCTTTGTTTGTTTAGTTGACAGTGTGACCAAAACGGTGTTGTGATTTTTACCCGCTATTTTCAAATATATACAAAAAACTAATTTTAGTATATTTGGTATATTTTTTGTTAATATATCATTTAAATTTTTTGTTTTCTCTCGAAATGGGTTGCGGGTATCATACGGTCGAGCACTCTCGACTGTAGCTTTCTTACTTGTTTTCATATAAATTTGTTTAATTTTAAATTAAAAGTTCACTCTATTGTTTCCCAACTTTAAATGTTGTATTTTTTTCTTTTTCGACTTTAAAATGAATTAATAAACCACATGATAAATAATCTTAACGATCAACCAATACAAAATAATATTTTTGCATATATAGTAAATTTAAGTTTTGCTTCAATTATTCATTTAAATAAAAATAATGAAAAATCAATGTGACTCGCAATAATTATCAAATAATATACGTAAATGAATTAAATAAAAATAATTATTAAACGTTCATAGTATGGTAAGATAAACAAGTACTTAAATAAAGTAGAAATAATTATGAAGAGTGCATCTGTGACCGTCAAAAGCTAATCTGAGCTGCAAATTTGAGTAATCTACAAATTATCGATTATTCGAATGCAGCTGAAAACCGTAGCATACTTCTGAGCGCAAACAAACAATTGCAAATGCCGCCCACACTTTTCATATTGTTTTACAAGGCATCAACACACACACACACACACACATAGACAGATAGACTGCTGGACAGATGGACAGACAGACAGATGGACAGCTGCACACGATTCGTGATGGCGTTGCACTTGAAAATGCATTTGATGCTTATTTCGAATGCAGCTGAAACTCAACTAAAAAGTTGATTGTTTCGGCATTTGCATAAAATGCAAAGCCAGTGGCATCAGCTTGCCACATGCTGCATGCCGCATGCCGCATGCCACACGCATACCGCATGCAGCAGCATTCTTAACCAGCCAGCTGACCAGCCAGCCAGCCAGTCAGTCAGTCAGTCAGTCAGTCAGTGCGATTGTCAGTCAGTCAATCGATTGGCATGCTTGTTGATCTATTGGCAGTCGCGTTGGGTTTTTGGTCTATATCGCATGCTTTGCCACATGCTTTACACGCTGCCAACACAGACCTAAGAGGACCACGCCCACACACACACACACCCCAACACACATGCACCAACACATGCACACACGCACACACAAATCAATCGGTTAGACACAACACAATCAGTGCCTGAAAATCAATGCGAGCGAAAAAGAAAATACCGAATCTGTTTTTTTTTTTTTCGCTGCGATTTCTTTTTTGCGATTCGATGCCGTTCGCAATGAAAGGGAAGGTGATGGGGCAGGGGGAGGGGGAGGGTGTGTGTTGCTGCCACGCCCACTCATGTGGCAAGCACGTCAACGATGGCGGGCAAAAAGTCAAATGGATTGAATACATATTGAGTTTATGATGTTGTCGCTGCCAATTTTCGTTGGCTTTAAGCGGTTTGCGCGTTCGCCTGTCGCTTTTGTGCTACGTTGCGTATACGCAATGTGGCCATGTCCCTTCTCTCTTCCCCTCTACCTCTCCCACTCCCACTCTCTCTCTCTCTCTGTCTTTGTGTGTGTCGATTATATGCTTCACAGAGCTGCCAGCAAACGCACACGCACTCACACAAATAGCGAAGCAGCAGCGTTTTGTTTGTCGCCTGCCTCAACTTGCTGTTGCTGTTGTTGTAGTTGTAGTTGCCCCAATGTGGCTGCCTCATCTTGTTGCTGCCGCTGCCGCTGCCGCTGCCGCTGCGTGTGCTTATGGACTCAGGCAGTAAATTGAATTTTGCCCACAACAACAACATTAGCCATATCGCCGGCATCAGAGCCTGTGGCAAGCGGAGGTTATGTGTATTGGACGCGCATCACTTCACTCCACTTGTCCCTTGACCACGCCTCCTGGCTTCGGTTTGGGGTTGAGGGAAAGGATTCGGGGAGGTCCTCGGGGGGAGACCTGTTAGTTCCTGTTTGGCCCTGCTTTGATTCTGCCAGCTTCGCTCTGATTTGTTTGGGTCTCTGTCGCAAACAAAAAAGTTTCGCACTTTTTAGCGTGCTCCCCCCCACATTTGACATCATTTCATATGCCAACGCGCTCATCACATTAGCATATGTATGAGATCGTCTCCCATTTGGGGCGCAGTGCTTAAATCGAAATGGACACACTTAATTCGGGCTGCGCCAAGTCAAACATTGAAAATAGTCGAGACTCTTTATGGCAATTGTTTTGCGACCATATTTATTTTGGAGTGTGTCTAGTAAAAAAATGTATTTCTCTTTTAATATTGAAGTTGTAAATAATTGTATTTTGACCAACTTGGCTTGGTAACTGCAAGATTTGTTTGTTATGTCATCCTAATACGTTTAATAAAATTATACAGTATTTATTGTCAATTTCAAAACTTAACAATTTCTGTTCCTTTATTTATTTACACTTATTTATTTGATCATTTGTGGCGAATTAGTATTTCTTTTTTTAATTCAATTATATGCATTTTTAAATTGGGTTTTGACAATTTATTATTTACAAAAAACATCAATTTTAAATCAATTGAATTGTTCAAATTCAGAATTTCAATGATAGACAGTCTGAATTTATAGAAATACATTTTGTTCTTAATTACATTAATATGAAAATTTACTTATAATTCTTTTATTTCATGCGCAATGAGTAAGTAATGTTTTACTCGGAGAAACTAATTTATAAATTGAATAGTAGTAGTTAACTTTCAATAACAATAAAGAAATGAAAAAGAGTGTCCAACTTTGACACTCAATGAAAGAGCATTTAAATTAATCGTAAATGAAACACAATAATAAAGAGATTTAGTATTAATACTTGAATGAAATTTGGTTCTCAATTTGAATATTTGATGCTCTACAGATTGATAATGATCAACTGATCTCTGGCAGTTGTCGATGATGTGCCGCACAACAGGATTCATTTAGTTCGAGCAACCTTTGAAATGTGATTCATTTGGTGAATAGTGAATACGAGAACTCGCCGTCAATTGTCGCTGCTTTTTAAAAAAGAAGCTGCTCTCTTTTTCTCTCTCTCTTTTTTGTTTTTTTTAAGTCTCTCACGTTTGGTTGGCTTGTGTTTGTGCCGCATTTGTCAAACAATCTGGCAACTTTCGGCCAAGTACTTTGCGCTTTTCACTTTTCAACAGCTTTCGTTATTGGAGCTGCTGACGCGCCGTCGCTGTCGACGTCGACGTCGCGTCGTTGACGTTGACGTCAACGCTTAGGTAATTTGAGTCAAACTTTATGCGAAACTTGCAAATTTGCGCCACAATTTGTGCAAACTTTTCTCTCTCGCTTCGCTCTCTTTCCTGCCACCCGTCGTATTTATTGCATAAAAGAACTCAAAATCGATGTGCAGAATAGAGTGCTGCAATTGGATGGTCTGAGAGGGGGGGGCGGGAGGTAGGGACGGATACATGTGGCAGCAGCACGAAAATCAATTTGCAGTAGTCAAAATGTTGCCAAGCAGCGAGAGCGCATTTAAACTATCTTGAATGACAATTATGTCAACGTCAAAGTCAGCGTCAACGCCAATATGCCACGCCCACCACCCCATCACCGCCCACTCAACACCCATTTGCATTTGTTCGCTGCCGCTCAGTGTTTTTTTTTGTCCGCCCTCCTTTAGTGCGAACATTTTGTTGTTTGGACCAAGTTTTGTTAGCGCTTTTCACAGTCCATTGCTGATTGTTGGCGGCCTGCATACCCTCTCAAGCAGTCGCACACTCTATGGGGTATATACACACAAGCCACAATCAATTTAGACACTCAAATCTTTCGACATTTTTCGCAAATAAAGCCCAGTACCCAGAAATAATAAATATATATTAAAAATAAATTAAGTATGCTTAAATTTGGCTAGCCATAATGATCAACTATTTTAATATAGAGCACGATATATATTTATGGGAGTCACATCATGGACAATTGTTTTTTTTTATTTATTTAAATAATTTTATGAAAATTACCAAAATTTAAATCTTTTCAAATAATTATTATTTTCTGAAAACTGCACATAATAATTATTTTCTAATAAAATAAACTTGCATTTGAGTTTAAAGTGTAGGGTATTAAAGCAACAACTCAGAAATATGTTCAGCAGAGAAATTCGTAATTTTGTTATTATTTGGTTTTTTTATTCTGCAAATACTTAAACTTATGTTGAAAGTTTTAAACAGTTTTGTTTTGTTTTTTTTTTTTGTTACGCGTAATGTTTGCTGCTCGAAGCCATTTAGCGCCTCACAAAAACCCTACTGACATTCACGGCGACAGGCCATGAAAAGCTCACACACACACACACGCATACACTCACACACACTCAGACACACCCACACACACGAACACAGTCGATGAGCGTGTGGTAGAAGCATTGAATCACATTTAAAGAGTTCATTTTGCATGCGCAACGCGTTTGAAATGCGACTGAAAACGCGTTCAGTTTTGGTTTTTGTTTTTTACCGCACACACAAGCACACACCAATACATGTAAATAGGCAGTCTCCCTGTCTGTCTGTCCGTGTGTCTGTCTGGCCGTTTGTCTTCGGGGGCGTCGTCTGTTGAATTACGCGCTTTAAAAACAATTTTGTCGATTTTTTAATATTTTATTGCGCATATCAAATTCGCATTCAAGCGGAAATCCCTAAGCGCAGACAAAACGCCTCACTTACACACACATGTCTCTGTGTGTGTGTGTGTGTGTGGGTGTGTGAGTGTGTGTAGACAGACAGATAGATGCACGTGCTGCTGTCAGTCGGTTGTTGGTTCCGGGATTTTAGCTCTCATGTCGCCTGCGATGTTTATGAATACATTTCACAGCTGGCAGCTGGTAAGCATGGCGGGCATGCGGCATGCGGCATGCGGCATGTGGCATGCCCCACCTTGAGATGCCACAGCATACAGCGAACAGCGTACAGCGTACACCATTCGGCCGCGGGCCAAACATACGGAAATCAGCACGCAAAGTTATATTTTATTGATTCTAAACTGACTGTGATATATGCATATACTCGACTGAGGATAAGCACAAGGGGACGCGGGAGGAAGAGGGAGGAGAGCTGCAACGGGGCTTGAGCCTCGCTGCGCTTCACTGCCCTGAATACCATCATGATGCTGATGTTTAAGTGCGCACGTGACGCTGGAAAATATTGTGAAACGACGACTATGGAAAAAAACCAACAAGCGAGCGCCATCTATCGGACAGCAGGACAGCAGAGCAGCCCTGATGGCTGCCAAGGGTGCAAGGGCAGCCAAGGGAATCGAGGGGGGGGACATTGACGCCAACGGCGTCTCCGTCGAAGTGGAGCAATCAGTTCCTCGTTTTTATTTTTATTTTCATTTTTCTTATCCTTTTTTTTCGCTTTGCACACAGAGCACTTTTCGTTTCGTTTCGTTTCGTTTTGTTTCGGTTTCGATGGCTTTATACGAATTTCTGGCTGATGCTTTAGCAGATTCTTCCTGCACCACATTTTCACTGCTGACCAGCATGTGACATGCACTATAAATACCTGCCAGATATCTGATTTTAACGTTAAGCTCGGTTCGGGATATATTGAAGACGATATGACATTTGATTGGTTAGTATTAAAAGTTATAAATTTGAAATTAAAGACTGCATAAGTTACTAATTTCAATTTAATTTCAAGTAAAAAATTGAAAATTCTATTTGTATTTAAATAATATTACTATAACACAATATTCATAAGCGGATTAGAACAATGGTTGATTTATTAGTTACCATAGTACGTTTTCTTGTTTTATTAAGATTATATGTAAACTTGTAATTGATTTAAATTGTATTTGACTAAGTACATCTATTATTTTATATGTTCGTGGTCAATTGGATAACGTCTAATTAAATAATCGATTCAAACGTTGACTTCATATCGACGCATTAAGAATTATAATCCAAAATTGTTCTAATGTTACAACTTATTCCCTTCACAAATAATATATCTAAAAATAAATAATATTATATATACATTTGTATAAGTTATATAATAATGCTTAAATATTTAATGAGCAAAAACAAAAATATAAAACGCTCATCTATAAATTTAAAACATCTCTTTTCTAATTCATTTTATAACATAGGTAATTTTTTTGAAAATATGTTGTTATTGAAATACTTTCTTTTCACTGATCAATGGCAATTTGTTTCCTTATTGTTGTATTTTGTTTTATAATTCTCAATAACAATTTATGCATTAGATCAATAGATTAATATTTTGACTACACAACATTTATGTTTGCCAATAAATTATATCACAACAAACTATTCGGTTAATCGATAGTTTCTTGACCCGTTTGTTTAATGTCATCGCTAGTTTGAATTGCTCTGCTGGAAGGCATAAGAATAACTGTTGAAATGCAGGCAGCTGATTGGAATCTGGGCGCTAAGCTGAAAACTGAAAGCTCTAAGCTGTGGACCAGAAGTTTGCTGTTGTTGCTGCTGTGGTCGAGGCAAAGGACGAGAGGAAAGCAACGAGCGTGAAGAGCAGGGCTCGACGATTGACAGTTTAATAGTTTTCCTAGTCAATATTATGCTATTTCGTGCTGCAGCCACATGAATGGGCTCGGCACATTTTGCGGCTTAAAAGGGGGACGGTGAGGGGGAGGGTGGGCGTGGCTGGGCGTCATCTGGTGGCATTCAGTAGCTGCCATTAGCAGACAGGCCGTGTGGCTCATTTGGTTCTTTGAAATTTGATTGCACATGCGATTGGCAAGCTTATGGGCCTTACGTGGCATGTGCCACACGTGGCAAGCACACACACACACACACATAGCGTGCTGCAGCATTTGCATATGGGGTATAAATTTTGGTGCATTAATGCCATTATCCCAATTTACCACATTAGGCGAACGCTGCGTATGCGCGATATTACTTTGAGCCAATCTCGCTACCTGTTTAAGCATTGGCTTAAAAGCTTAAACCAGCAATGCGAGCACATTAGTTTAGTCCATGCTGCCACATGGTTGTGTCCAAGTCTTAACTTCTTAGATCCAATTATTCACAATCACTTCAATTTGCATCCAACACAAATGCCTTTTAATTATATACAATCTATTTTTGGGTCGCACTTGCTTTGTTTTCACAAATTCCTCCCCCGCCCATTGATATTCATCACTTTTTGAATATTCGACATTTAAATAAAATTGCAAAGTTATTACAGAAATCAAATTGATTCCAGTAAAGCGAATACAGTTTTGTTTTGCGCAAATGTAAATGAAAAGCAACAGTTTTGTTCACTTATCGATAAACTTGTAGAATTATTTGCAATTTAACAAATTTGCAAATAGTTTAAGTTGATTTTCATATTGTAAATAAATTAAGTTTCTGGTTTTTATACTGTTTATTCAGTTGTGTGCTATTATTATACCAAGACGAGTAGGAATTAATAACAGAAAAATAATTCGCTAAATAATATAATATGGAATGCACAAAATTAACTTATATTACAAGCTCTTTTTTTATTATTTATTAAAACTAATAGTAAATTAAAAATGTTATTGTTATTATATAACTATTATTAAATAATAAGATAAATTAATGTCTAATTCACATTATATTGACTGCAATGCAAAAACTGCAAATTTTTTGTATCTACAAATACACATTAAATTGCAAATTAAATTAAATGATTAAATAAATTATTACAACAACATTTAATACTAATTATCTTTTTTATATTTTTGTAATAAACAATAATTTACGAAATACTTTATTGAATTTGATTGAATTCATTTAAAAATTATACGATATATAATGATTTAAATCCATTGATTTAAACCTCTACTAAAATAAGAAAGTTAAATATTTAATACAATTGAAAACCACTATTCAAAAATATTTGTGTGCTGTGTTTGCGCTTGAATATTTTTGTAGATAATACTTTCGCCTCGGGACTTTTTCTCGGGATCTTCCCAATGCCGTGTGTAGTAAATATTTGGCTCGAAGTGAGTTTTAACAACTTGAAGAACATGATGTGCTTGCCTGATTTCTCTAATCCCTGATTATCCTAGTGTATATTTGCGATGCTGCTTGATTTCTACTTCTCGTCTGCTCTGCTTGACATGTTTTGTCACAGGGGAGGAGAAAACAGACCCAACTATGAGCTATTATCTACTTATGCCGTTTGGCAAGCAATTTCCAGTGAACGAAGTCAGGCTGCCCCTCTGAACCCCCCATTCGAACGTTGCTGCTGATACACTTTCTTCTGCTTTTGGTTAAGCCCAAAATAAAAATGCCAACTCAGTTGCTTTTTTCCTTTTTGTCGTTCTTGCTTTGTTGTGCCGCTCGTCTTTGTCCAGGCCAAAACGACTTTGAATTACCATAAAAATATGCGTGTGTCTGTGTGTGTGTTTCAGTTTTGGGCAATGACTCGCAAAATGTTGGTATCGAGTTATGACAGCACAACAAGCAAAGTTCCTGCTGACCACCCTCCCCCCCTACCTTCCTTTTGTCACTCTCATGCTGTGTGTCGGCACGTATGTGTGTGTGTGTGTGTGTGTGTGTGTGCATAAAATCAGATATCAAAAATTGTTTACAAATAATTTAATAGCCACAACGCACGCACGCCACGCATTCGAATGGCCCACGGCAAACACACACACACACACACACACATGGACACACACTCGCACACATATGCACTCATAAATCGGCTTTGTTGACCACCACACACACACACACACACACGCACAGAGATCGCATCGCTTGTTTGTGTATCGCTGGCTTATGCCAACCGACGACCGACGACCGACGACTGCGGTCAGAGGCAACAAAAGGACCCACTGACCAGTCCTTCCTCCCCCCCCGCCCCCTTCTGCACCCCTCCACTGTTAGTTGCTCATAAATAAAATGCTAGTCCGAGAACAGTTTAGTATGGCTTTTGGGGGGGCAGGATGCGACTACACGACATTAGGCCGAATTAATGCGCGCAAGGACTTAAGTCTCAAATTTATTTCTATTCAACATACGAGACAAAACGACAAGCGAGCCGCAAAACAAGTAGATCCTTTCCCCCCCCCCTCTCTCTCTCTCTCTCTCTCTGACTGTGTGTGTGTGTGCCACAATTCGGCATGACAGTGGAAATCCGGCGATAAATGTTAGCAGCCAAATGTGCGTGCCTAGCGGGGCCCAAAAAGACACAGCCCAGTTGTCCTGTGTGCGCTCCAAGAAGGACCTGGGGCCAAAAGCTGTTCACTGCTCGATGCTAACTAGAACAATTTAGGTGCTGCTGTTGTTTCCTCTTCACATTGGGCGCTTTGTGTTAATTTGTGGACAAATTTGTGCGCCGCAACGGAAGTTGCCCCCACTGGCAGGGGCATAGCAGGGACAACGCCTTGTTGCCATTGTCTACTCTAATCCAATGGATCAGCAATCGATAATGAAGTTGCCGAAAAACACACGCGCCGGCGTCATAAGTTCCCAATTCCCTCCCGACAGTTCACTTTCCGCTTTCGGGGGGCAGGCGGGCGTGGCGTGTTCAAGTGTGCCGTCGATTTGTTTGCTGCAAATCCAGTTATCGATGAGCTTCGATAATGATGATGAAGTTATAGCCGATGATGATGTTGCTCGATGTTGACGCTGGCTGGGCACAGTTTCAATTTATGTTAAGTGCCTGCTAACAGCACAGGAAGAGAGAGAGAGAGACGATTGAGGGGAGAGGGGAGAGCGAGGACGGGGGAAGACAAGCATACGCTACACGCTTGGCCGGCTACTATTGCCATTGCCACCAATATCAAAGCCGGCCAGTGACAATGCCTCGCATTGGGGCATTCGATGCGATACCGAGTATTAGCACATTTGGTGCATTGATTCATGCATCTGCTCACGGAAGTCGATGCCGATGCCGATGCCGATGCCGATGTCGTTGTCGTTGTCGTTGCCGTTGTGGCATGCTGATTGGAGACAGTGCCCACAAAATTGCCTAATTTATTGTATGCTTAACCACAAAATCGAATTGCCAATGAGCCCAAGCACTGAGCTGTGGCGCAGCGCAAGAGCTTTACAGGATTACCACGCAACGCATCGGGAGGGGCAGTCTTGCAAGGTGGCGTGGCATATTCAATAAGCATATCTTATCACTAATTTCAAATCAATAATTTGTAAATATGAACTTCAAAAACACCTTCATAAATAGTTAAAAAAGTGTTAGCAAAGATTCAAATAGTTTAATTAATAACATAATTGTATTATAATTGCAAAAATTTGTAGTCAAAACATTTTTTTTTTAAATAACTTGAATATCAAAATGCTAAATGTTACTGACTTGTTTACCTAGTGCTAATAATCAATAAGCAATTGAGAAATTTGACTTCATATCCTCATTTTGAATAATTTTATTCATGAAATTCGCACTCAATGTATCCATTTTAAATTTAGACTTTTTTTTTAGCCGATTTGATTCGCAGCTTCGATTTGATATAAATAAATTTATAAATATTTGCATTTATTTGCTACATTTTGATTTCCATTTCCAGAAGATGCTACTTGTCAAGCAGAATAAGATGCTACTAGTGTAGCAGAAAGCGTTGCTACTAGTCTAGCAGAATAAGATGCTACTAGTCTAGCAGAAAGCGTTGCTACTAGTCTAGCAGAAAGCGTTGCTACTAGTCTAGCAGAACGCGTTGCTACTAGTCTAGCAGAAAGCGTTGCTACTAGTCTAGCAGAAAGCGTTGCTACTAGTGTAGCAGAACGCGTTGCTACTAGTGTAGCAGAAAGCGTTGCTAGTTACCGTAAGAGTAAAACAGAAGAAGTTGCTCGAATAAAAGGAGACGAAAATGTTAAGCAGAAGACGATGCCACTACGAATGCTAAAGTAAAGCATAAGAAAAAGATTGTACGCAAGTGCAAGCGAGTGCGCGATAGTCGATTGTCAGACTATGCGTTCGCTGATCGTGTCTATCGCACACATTCATATTGGAGTAGATGTTGTTCGTGTGTATGCGTGTGAATGCGTTGTTGTTGCTTTTGGTGCTGGCAAAAAGAGAGTGAGTGAGTAAGAGAGTGAGAGAACGGAGAGCGAGAGAGCGCTGACATGTACACCGATAGACATATTTTTGCATGTATTGGTGAATGTTTTTCTGCTTGGAAGTAAAATGGAATTAAAAATGTTTTTTCAATGCAAAATGAATAATTAAATTAAAAATAGGTAATTTTTTAATTTGTAGATAACAAATATTCTACCCAGTAGAGTAAAAATAATGTAGGAGAACAAAACTGTTATATTTTTTAACTAATTAATTTATACAGGATTCAAAATGCGTTGAGTCACGTTAGTTTCAATACTTTGTGCAAAATAAAAACAAATTATTTATCTTCTGAACAATAAATACTGAAATAAAAATTCATTTGATGAAAATAAAATAAAAATAAAGTAAATTCAATTAATTGATTAAAGCAAATTATATTTTACTTAGAGTAAGAGTAAATGCCAAAAAAAAACGTTGGGAGTAAGCAAATATGTTGTATTATTATTGTTTATTTATGTAATTTATTGATAAATACTGATGTAAAATTGAGTTGAATAAAATTATATTAATAACAAACAGAATTTAAATCAGATGAAACTATATTAAACATAGTAAATTGAATTAATTGATTAAAGCATTTGAAATTGAATTTAATCAGCTTCATCAGTTAAGTCTATACAGATTTTCTGGCTATTAGCTTCCGTCTGTCTGGCGGTCCGCTCGCTTCAACTCCTAGATTTCAGGGACCATAAGAACTTAAACTTGCTAACAAAATATATGCTGAAGCAGTTATAAATATTTGCTGGGTAGCTGGCGCAACGCCTGAGAGCTGCGTGCTGCAAAAGTTGGCAACTCGACTCGACTCGACTCGACTCGAAAGGAAAGGCAGAAAAATTTGATTAACACGCCAAATGAAATGTAATTTGGCTGCAAATGCATGGTGGCCTTAGGAAAATGGAGGCAAATGAATTTGAGTCTTAAACTTTGAAATAATATTTTGTATTTATTTGCAAGTTGAGCAAGACGGCGCAAGGCGGCAAGCGGATTAATGCAATAAAAAAGGCCAAATGCGATGAATAGTGCAGCGAAATGGATGGCGGGAAAGGTGGAGGTGGAGGTGGCGTTAGAAGTGGAGGTGAAGTGGCTTAACTTTCAATTCATTAGGCCGCAACAACGACGTGACAACTTGGGCCAGGGCCAAAACAAAAGCTAAATACAATCAGTTGTAAACAAAAGCCAAAGTGACACACGAGACGAGCAAAGTGGACAGCAGTGAGTGAAGAATGGAAGGATAAAGATGCGGGAGTTGCATCTCCAGTTGCATCTGCAGTTGCAAGTTTGGGGGGCACGCAAAGTTGCCAAGCCATGCCACGCCCCGAAATGAAAAGCAAAGACAAATTAGTTGCAAGTTGGCGGCGGCAGTTGCAACTGCAAGTGGTAGCTGCTGACTGTTGCCTGCTGCGAAAAGTTTTCTAGGCGCTGCCAAAGTTATCCGCACTCTTTCTCTCTCTCTCTCTCTCTGTGTATTTTCGACTCTGTTGCTGTCCCTATCGCATTGTGGGCATTGTTTAAAGTTTGTGCAAATGTGAAATAGAATTGGACAGCCAGGAGGCAAGGAGGCAAGGGGGCAAGACAACGCTGCCGCAAGGCGACGCGTCGGACGCCACTTGGACAGCAAAGTTTCTTAGCCACGTTTTCTTTTTTCTTTTTTATGCTCGACTTTTTGCGCTGTTTCCCTTGACGTTTTTCTTTTTGTGTTTTTGTATTTTTTGCTTGTGCTAACTGTTGTTATTGTTACTCTTTACTTTTATATTGTTATTGTTTGAAAAGCCACTTTGGCAACGCGCGAATTAGCCAAATAATAAATAAGTGCACGACAAAAGGCGGCAAGGCAAAGTATTCGAACAACAATGAAATTACTTGAGTTCTGGATGATTGTTGTTGCACTTGTTGTTGCAGTTGCAGTTGCACTCATCGCTGTTGCTCTGACACTTTTGCCTAATGCTTGGCAACTTCTCGTTTTGCCACTTTTTATTCTTCTTTTTTTGTTGCCCTTTTTTTTGTGCTACGCCTGTCAACAACGACAACATCGAGCACAACCGCAAAACTTGCTGTTGTTGCGGCTGCTCCTGCATAAAGGACAAACTTTGCTTTCTATGCCCCGTTCGCATGTGTGTGCGTATGTGTTATGTGTGTGTGTGTGTGTGTGTGTGTGTGTGTGTGTGTGTGTGTGTGTGACTAGTTGATGATTCTCGAATTTCAGTTCAACTTTTTCATTCAACGCTGCCCTTGTATGCAGCCAGTTAATGGGGAATATTTATTTCAAGATACTTTTGTGAGGTCTTAAATATTTACTATTTAATTGTTTACAAATGCATTTAAATATGTACTTTTATTAGTAATAATATTATTATTATTATTTTAATTATGATATTTATTATTATTTTATTATAGGTTTCTCCACTTCCCAATAGAGTTTTGGTCATTTTGAATTATCTTGAGAACCTCTCTTATTGAGGACATCGTTGCCTGCGTTGCGGATATGGCTTCTTGGCCATGTCCTTGTCCGAGGACATACATACATATGAACATCACGAGCTGATCAAATGCGAGCCCTAATTATTTGCTTGGCCTGCGTCGCTCCGGCTTCATTATGAACTCGCCGGTTTAGTGCAGGACTTTGATAAGAAGTTGCTGAGCAAAGTTTGGCTCATAACAACAACGAGCGGAGCGCCAACAACAATTGCACACATTTCGAACCGAATGCACTTCGCAACATAAAATAAACACCGAGAGAGCGAGAGAGAGGGAAATGGCAGGCAGATAAAGAGAGGCGCTTCTTTTACATGGAACATTAGAAGAGATCAAAAAAGTTTCTTGCATTTCGGCGTAAGCATGGAGTTGCTTTTGAAAGTGACAATAACAGTTAAAGCGCAACTTAAAGCAACATTTAAATGTTTATTATTGTCGTACACTTAATGCCAGCAGATTAAACTTTCCGCTCTCTCTCTTTCCCCAACGTTATCTACTAAATGTCTCTGTCTCTGTCTCTCTCTCCACAAATGGCGCACTTCACACTACTTTGAAGTTTTTGTGTTAAAGTGATTCGAAAGTGAAGTTTTAAAGTACTTAGCTACATTGGTACAAATTTGCTGACTGCATTCTACACTTATAAATAAATTAATAATTCAATAAATACAAAACTGAAAACTAAAAACGTTTGTTGATATGTTGTGAGCTTAAGAAGAACGGCAAACAAATAAGAATCGAATTATTTTTATTTGCCAAAGTTATGCCAATATTATGAATTACTTATAATAAATTCAATATATAAAAAAAATGTTCAATTTAGCTATTCTCTTAAATAATAAACCAACGACTTTTATGATATATTTTAGTATATGCAACGATCACAATAAGGCTTAAATTAAATATGGAATATTTATTTGAAATTTCAATAAATTGACTTTGATAATTCTTGTTTTAGGAGGCTATATAATTTTGCAGTAATAGTATGGCTAAAGTTTGCAGGGGAGCTCAGACAAATCAAATCAGAAAATTGATAATCTAATTTGTACTTGAAATCTCTTTTCTATTGCTTTGAAATAAGCTTTTGGCTGCGATGGTCTCCCCACTTTAACAATTGCTTTACCTAATTTCAGTTAATTTAATGTTCAGCTTTTGGGTTTGGGTTTTGTTGTGCTCAACTTTTTTGCTTATGCGGGCTTCTTCCCAGCAATTTGAGTTGAAAGTTTTGAGTCGCACAGCGGACTGAAAAGGATGAAAGGATCTTTCACTTAAGAGTTTACTTATGGTTGCCTTGGTCAAAACCCAGGGGCAATCATTTGCGACCACAAATCCATACAGTTGCCAGTTACCAGACGAGTCGAGTCGAGATGAAGTTGCAGCAGCAGCAGCAGCAGTGCCATTATGTGCATCAAGTGCAGCTCTTGATATTGCGAATTTGATAGCATTTGCATGTGGCAGCTGAACGTCAGGGTTTCAATACTTTGCCGAGCACTGACCCCCAAAAAGGAGAGCGTAACTAGCACAAAAAGAGGGGGATTTTAGCTTTGAACGCAATGCCAAATATAGACGCTGACAAACATTTGTATCATATCGTTGCCGTTGTCGTTGTCCTGCTGCGCATCCTGACCGCATTTTTGAGTTCACTTTTCATATCAACCGAGCGCGAGATGGAGGAAGAGGGACAAGAGAATTTAAACGTCTCGTTGGGCAGGCAGGTAGCGAAATGTTGCACGACTTTTGATAAAAACTAAAAGCGGAAATACACAATGTCCTTAATGAATGTTTCATGAGCATCCTGTGCCAGACTGCTGGCTAACCGCGCAGCGCGCAGCGCGCAGCTCGACAGAGAGAAAGACCGTCAAACTGTTAGCTGGTTCAACTTGGCTAGCAACGCGTTTAAACGCGCCACTTGCCAGCCAAGTGGGGCTTCACTCAAAGTCGCAGTCGCAGTCACAGTTGGAGTTGGAGTTAAAGTCGGAGTCACCTAAGTGCAGCACTAACTTCATTTGTGCACGCAAAGCCGCAGTAGCCAGACGCCGCGGCAAACGTGGCGTATGCGTAACGCCAGCCTCTGAAGGTTGCCAGCGTCAAAACAACACACACACAGCACACTTGAGAGCACACACATGCTCCCTGCAATTTGTATGCACTGAGACTCTTTCTCATGCCCTCTCTCTCTCTGCTTTCTCATGCCCTCTCTCTTTCTCTGGCTCAGTCTTTGCAGGGGCAATTGCAACGTTGATGCGTTTTGTTGAGCGGAAGTCGAGTGCTTTGGTAATTTGTAGCAAACCCTTCAGCTCTCAGCCGTTGTCGTCTGAGGAAGTCTCAGCACCGTTTTTGATTAGAACTGGCGACTTCAGCAGTCGGCAATGCATTTTAAGTGCTGGCTATATATATATATATATAAATGGCAGGATATGCAGGAAACAAATAATTGAATACGCGACTGTATCAATCTTTTGCTTCACTTCTCTAATTGGGCTTTTTTGCTGTCTATTTGAGACATCAATTAAGCTGCTTTCAGAGAAATGTTTTAATTTTAGTTGTACAATCAACTTCAAGTTAGAATAGCTGCGTATAACAAATGAATTCAAGATGTAATTATTTTTGTTAAGTACAATTTTCAAGGTATGCATCGATTTTAATATATTTTTTATTAATATGCAATTATTTTTGTTCATTCAAGTTTTAAAAATATTTATTTTTGTTGTTTCTTTTTTAAATATAATATTTTGGAGAAATACGAAATCAATTGAGCTGTTTTACATCCTTAATATGTAACATTAAGTTAGCATGACTTGAAACAAATAGAAAAATTACAAAAATGTATAAGAACAAGATTGCTGTGAACATTAATTAATTCCAGATAAATTGATTTAATTTTAGCTTCACTTTATAGGTTTGCATTGATTAAATACGTAATATTTACTATTTTTATATACTTTACTTAATTTATTTCAATTTTATATCATTGATTTCTTTTATAAGAAATTTAACATTTTATATTCAATTTTTTTATTATAATAATAATAATAATTTGTAACCATCCTACGCAAGTTAGATAAATGTAAATGTCATTCAAGGAAAAGATAAATCGAACTTACGATTTTATTTTGAAATATTCTTTTCACTTCTCATGTTTAGTGTTGCAAGGGTATCTGTTAGTCGACCATGACAGAAAGTACTTCAGATTCATATTGTTATTGTTGTGTGTACTTTTTTCGTACTTCTATATTTTCGTTTTCTTTTTGCTTGAATCTCTTTTTACTAATGCCAAGTACTTGCTACTTGTTTCTGGAAATTAAGCTTTGAAAAATGGCCAACACACACACACACACACGCACTGTGGGTATTGCATAAGTGTGTGTGTGTGTGTGTGTGTATACATAAGTATTTAGAAAATTACTTTCATTCATGCTACGTTTTGCTCGTTATTCTGAATGCTTCTCTCTCGTCTCTTTCTCTCTCTCTGTCCTCCCTGCTCCCTGCGTAGTTTTTGTGGCATTACAAAAGCATTTTCATTTGTATTTAGTTGGCTCTCTCGTCCCCTCCGCTTCCCTCTGCTCCCCGCTCACCCATGTTTGGCTGGCCCATTATCAACGTTGCCTTGCACATCTCTTTTTTTGTTGTCCGACCAACTGTTGTTGTTATTGTTGTTGTTGGTGCTGCTGTTGTTGCGTTTGTAAATTACAAAAATGAAATTAAGTTCACACTTTGTCATGTGGGGACATTTACGGTTTTTAATTGTTTTGCGTTGAGAGCGAAAGAGATGTGGAGTTGAGTCGAGTCAAGCGTAGAGGCTAGAGACTCGAGTCTGTCTGAGACTTTAGAAATGTTGCGCACTTTTTCGGAACTAAGCAAACCTTCACTTCATTTGCTCTTCCTTTCTTTGTCCCCTTCCTCACGTTGTGCTTTTCATCTTGGAAAATGAGTAATGAATGCTTTCATGTCTTCATCTTCATCATGATAGGAAACATCGTTATCATCAGCATCAGCATCAACGTTGAGTTTGTTATAAATTTCACTTGTGTACATTTATAATTTCGTTAAATATTTGTTGTGCCTCTGCAAATGTTCTATGTGAATGCGAGTGTGTGCCAAAGGGGTAAAAGGCAAATAGGATTGGGGTTGGTTAAAGGGAGTACAAGGGGTTGAATATTTGGTCGTTTTGCTTTTCTAATTAGAAAGTATTCTGTGCACATTTCATTGCTCTGACTAAGTGAAGGACCTCGACAAGGACCTCTTCGAATCGCTCACAAGCCTTTTAAATATGCATTTAGACAGGGGGGGGCAGTGGGGCAGAGAGGCAGCTGGTATGCGGTGTGATGCATGCCTTAATTGTTGCTGCGGTTAATTAACTACTTTAATTGCTAGCTGATGGCAACTCTGGCCCTCAAGTGGAGAGTCCCATGCTCAAGCTTAAAGATATTATATTCGTAAGTACGCCCAAGTTTTGCCCACGACCCCAAATCCAATTGCTGCCCCTTTTGCCACAAATTTCCAGCTTGCAACCTCTTTAAAACTTTGCCTTAGGCAAACACACGCACAGTGGAGAAAAAATGCGAAAATATTATGAGCCAATTAAACTTATTGTAAAGTCGAACGATTGAATGTTGTGAACTCCTGCTTTATATTAAATATGCAACAATGATAAAATCGTTATAATTATTGCAAGCGTTATCAATTCAATTGCATATTAAAATATGCTGCATTTAAATAATGATAATAAACAATGAAATGCATCTTTATTTTGCTATCGACTGATTAAATGCAATTGATTAATGAATCGAGGAAATTGAAATTCAGATAGGTCTTAAAAATTGGCTTTAATTTTTGTTGCATTTCGACAAGATTATGCAACAGTTTGTGATTTAAATATTTTAATTCGAATATTTAATCATTAAGCTAAAGTCAATATAAGCAATATTTCAAATATTTAATTTTACATTTAAATTTATTTATTTTATTTTTGTTTTAGAGACTAACATTTTAATTATATGCCCATGGTGCGGCGTGTGGCATTAGAATTCACCTGGCAGGCTGCGTCTACGACTATTTGAAATCATTTGCCACAAGTTGCATGCAAATCATCTGATTACCGTCCTCAGTCAGAGAAGTTGACCTGGCCCTCTGTCTAGCAGACCAAAACCAAGCTGGAACTGGAACTTGGACTCTGAATTGAAATCGGAGATGGAGACTAAGATGGAACTGTCGCATCTCTGTCTCATATTTATTATTTATGGGATTCCGTGGCGGCGACTTTTGCGGGTGTGTGTTTGTGTGTGGAGGGTGGAAAATGTGACAGCGAAGCTTAAATAAATGGATTACATTTGTTTTATGTGCCTTACGAGCCTCGACAAGTTTAGCGTTATTTCGTTAAGAGATTTGGCCATAACTTTGATCTTCTCTCGCAACTCGAAAGAGTTTCGTCTACGCTGGCAATCCGATGGCGATCCATTGCCAAATGATGGAAGTGTATTCACACAGTACTTTGCTGGCACTTGCTCAGCTTATTGCGGCTAATTTTTTGTGCATTCGGTGTTTGACTTTAATTTGGTTGATTTTTTGTTGAGCTACTTTCGCTTGGCACTGTCTGGCGGCTCATCAACTTGTAATCGCATTTTCCGAAGAAGAAACCAATTTTGCAGCAGATTTACATTCGCCTGCGCTTTTTTCGAGCAACAGAGATAGAGAGAGAGGGGAGGGGAGGGGAGGTCTGTGTATGGTAGTTGTCTGGCCGCTTATCTGACGCCTCTGACATAATATATGGCACAGTTTTTGTTTGACTTTTGCCGCAAATGGCGAAGCTAAAGCTGAAGCCGCCGTCATGGCAAGAAATGAGGTTTGCCTGCCCAAAACAGCAATTACTTTGCCCTCTTTGCTTCATCTCTTGCTCTCCCCTCTCGGTTTCAATTCCATTTCCATTTGTATGTCTTTTGTTTTTGTTGTTGTTTCTTGTTCCTACCTACGAAGTCGATGATTATGTTTGGCTTTTTGGTTTTGCTTTCAATTTTGCGTTGCGTCGCCAGTTGCCAAAAATGCCAAATGGAAATTGGGCAACTAAAAATGTTCTCTCGCAAATCGCATGGGAATTTAATTTGAAACTTTTGCAGCTTTGCCAAAAGGATTTTTGCTTAGTTTTGCTATCGCCATGATTAGTTGCAGTCTGGCTGTCTATCTGTCTGTCTGTCTGTCTGACACGCAAAAAAAAACACACACACAAAATAATTAGTAAACTAACAGCACAAAAAAAGGCCTAAAGATAATAGCAAAAAACAAAAATATAAAAAAATATAATAAAATAAAGTGACAGTCAACAATTTCCTGAATGTCAAATGAAACGGAAACTGATAAGGACACATCAATTTGCTGCCAGCGCCGCCCCAAAGCATGCCTCCTTGCCCCATGCCCCATCCGCCATCTCCAATCACGGCTGTCCCAGCCTACAGAGTGTCTTGGTTCCGGGCATTTGTGCGACCGAAGGCGATTCCCCGTTAAGTGTGCCACTAACAAATTTAATTGCAGAGCCGCCCCCGCTTCATGCTTCGCTTCCTTGTGGGCAACTGTTGCCCATGCGGCATAAGGCACAAGGCACGAGGCACAGTGGGAACAATTGGAGTTCAAAACCATTTAACAGCTGCTTAATTTAAATCTGAATCAAAATAGCGCAACAAAATTAAATATTATTGCAGCTTGTCGCAGCATTAAATATTTAAGCACAAAATATATGCATGATTATATTTGAAAGCAAACAAACAATTTATAACAATTTACTTGATCTGCAATAATAACACAAATACTGAAACCATTAATATTAGCATACCATATATAGTATGTATGTATTTTTGGATTTATTTGTATTATAGTATATATATATGAATTTCAAAAGGAATTGTGCATTGAATATCCGCATAAATTTCCATGAAATTAAAATGCAGTTTATCCGCAAAAATAAATTTGATTTTGCCAATGCAATTTGTCAAAGTTGTTGCATGCAACATAACATAACATGCAATCACTGCTCAGAAAATACTCGAAATAAATAAATCGATAGGCAACAAAAAAAATCATTGTGGCTGTTGCACTTTTAAGCCAATTTAAGCCACAAAAAACAGAGGCTAGTATGTCTGGCCCTAATGACAGCCAGCACGGGCTGACAAGGCTCAAAACATGGCCTAAACAGCAGCTGTTGCTACATGACTCGACACGACTCAGCATAACTAAGCATCCGTTTCCTGTCGCCTCCTCGCCTCCCTGCCTTATCAGCCTCCCGCACTCATTGCTGTGCGTAAACATTTGATTTTAGAACATTTTAACAGTGTTGTTAGCAGGATAAAAAAAGGAAAATCGCTGCGGAGAGTGAGGGGGGCGCAGGAGTCCAACAGGGCAAGCCTGTTGCTGGGACCTGCTCATAAAAATGAAACGAGAACGAGAACGAGGCCGAGAATAAACCGCTTATTGTGGCACGTTGCCGCTGCCTTTGTTACCCCGCCACAAACGCTGTCAGATGTCTTGCAATGATTAATTTATTGAAATTTGCGCTTATTGCGATTACAAAATTTATGCATGCGTTTTATTTGGACAAGCCATGCCGATAATTTGTCAAAAAGTCGTAAATTATAATATTGCAAATCCCCCTCAGGAACAAACACTTCTACACATTGAATAAAGAACGAGCTTAAATCAAGAAAAATTCCCAATTCAAGCCCACATGATAGCAAAATTCAAAAACAGAAGAATAAGTCTTAAATCAAGAGCAAACATCCTAAAATAATTATAGAAAGAAGATTGTTTTTGAAAGAATGAATTGCACCTTGTCAAATACTCGTAACCCTAATAAGTTTTTAAATTAAGATTGTAAAAAAATGTATATTTACATTTGTATGTATATATTTATTTTCATTTTGTTGTAATTAATTTTTTTTATTTTTGAATTGGAGAATTCATTCTTAATTCATGAATTGAACAATTATCCAATTGAACAAACAAATATTAAAAAAATTTATTCTTGTTTAGAACATTTTGCGACTCAAGCTTGAAATATATAAATTCATAAATTAATTTTCTCTCGGTGTAAATATGCTTTATACATTGTACATAAATGGGCAGGAAGATGTTGAGGACCGTTCATCATTTCACAGCAACAATTGTAGTTTGTAAGCTGAGAATTCAAATAGTCTGCGGTTTATTCGGTTTTACAAAGTGTCTAGCTGAGCAGGGGCAGAGGGAGTACAGCTGACTAGCTGCAATTAAAAAGGAGCTCTACTGAAATGCCAAAACAAATTACGATTCGTTCAGTCTGGCATTTATACTCGTATTGTGCTTTTTGCGGTTTTGAGCCACAACAATTTTAAGGGGGAGGCAGAGCAAAAAAGACATTTCGTATCGTAATTTTCGTACAACGTGGAGGAGACGTAACGTAACGATCGCATTGATTGTTGATGTTAACGTGGTCGGAAGCGAGTGGCCAACACCCACAGCAGAGAACTCAACACACGCAGAGAACTGTGTCAAATGGATGGATAAACACGTTTGCCATTTGGGGCCAGCGCCTTCAATTATTAATTATTATCGTTGCCGCAAAGCCAAATGTAAAAGCTTCAATTAAAGCCTACGCACACACACAACAGGCAGACATCCATTTCACCATTTCACCGTTTCACCATTTCTCCATTTCACAATTTCACCTGTGTAATCAGTTTTAACTTTATTGAATTCAATGGGTCGTTCTCCCATTGCAGCTCTGCTGAGATTTCCAGCAAACATCTCGTGACGCGAACCGTTGAATTCGTTTTACTTTTATTTTTATTTTTATGTTTTTTTAATGATTTATATAGGGCTTAATTTATACTCACTAATGGATTTCGCTTCGCAATGCGCTGCATTCAATATTATCAATTACGAGATGCCACCAATAACTCAGGCTGCAGTTGCAAGTTTTGCGTTGTGTCGTGGCTGTAAATAAAATACAATAAATTTAATTATAGCGAAATAAGCAACATTTATATTGGCATACAGTTCTTGTTGTTAAGCGCCTTCGCTTGGTTTTTTATTTCTTGTTATATGGTTATTGATTTTGGACTTGCTTTCGGCCCGCAGCTATCTCAATAGAACCAGTTGGGTAGCCCCAAAAAGGGCCGCGTTCAATTGGCCATCATAAGACTTGGCAATTTAGCAACTAAGCGCACTTCATTTTTCACTCGAGGCGCCTTCGCTGCCAAATCAAACAACATGAAAATCAACTAATTTGCTCACTTTAGCCGCCAAACTGAATGCAAAGCTCTCGATGAAAAACAGCACTGAAAATAATAGACGGAGAGAGAAAGTGAGCGAGAAAAAAACATGAAACGCCTGTCAATAAAATAAATGAGAAGCCATTAAGCAATATCGCACAATGATGAACACTTGAAAGTGGAGCACACAAAACAGAAGACCAAGCTAGTTGGCTTGAGTCTGATATGATAAATATATGTCCAATATAGATGCTTCACTTGTTGGATACAGAGATGGTGGTGGAGACACAGATAGAGATAAATTTGCAATAGAGATGCGAATTGATATTGAGATGCAGATAGAAGTGCAGATAGAGATGCAATGAGAAAAAGGAAACCAAATTGCGAAACAAATATTTTCTCGATTTAGCAACAATTTCGTAAGTTCAGCTTTCTTTAAATAAGAACCAACAAAAAGTTGCTTTTCTTATTACATTTGTAAAAATTGTTAATAATCTGACTATCTCATAAGAGTAGTAATAATTCTTGTACTTTAGAAGAAAATAAAAAACAAGAATAAAATTTAAAAACTTGAACATTTTTCAAGCTTTAACAATTGTTGATCAAATATTTTTCTACAAAGTTTTTAATAATGAAATCTTGAGTTAGGAATATTTTTAATATCGATGTATTCTTATATATTAATCATGTTTTAAGAGATAGCGATAGATTTTCATTAATATAAAAAAAACACAAATGTTGCTAAAACAAAAAAAAAGAACGGGCAAAGCACTTTGCATACATGTAACCAAGTCAAATGTGGCAATTGCCGCACAGTGTTGCATGCCACATGCCACTCTTGGCCGCACAACTGCTTTGGCTGTGTTGCAACTTTTGAAAAGGCTGCATTGCATTTGAAGGCATTTGCAGGTCGCGATGTCCGTTCCATCAAAGGGTTAATTGCAGCACATGAGTGTGCCGCTATTTGTGGCAGGCTTGGCGCCCTGCCGCGCTTGCCACGCCCGGTTAACGGTATGCTAAGTGCCGCACAATTATGCAACCCATTCAAGTAGATTTTTCTTGCGGTGCTTTTTACACGCGCCGTCAAAGTGTTCCTATGTTACATGCGGTCGACGAGTGTCAGCCCGTCTGTCAGTGTGTGTGTGTCTGTCAGTGTGTGAGTGTGTGTGTGTGTTTGTCAGTTTGTGTGTGTTAAGTGTTTAAATAAACGACAACACTTGAAATAAATTGCAGCAAATCAAGTTAAATAAATTGCGCGAATGAACGAAACATCAGCGAGCCAAAATGAATGGAGGGGACAGCAAGGACAACAAGCACAGCAAGGACGGCGAGGACGGCAAGGATATGGCAGCAGCCACAAGAAGACGTGGCAGCAACGTTATCACATGAGTGAAGTGAAAACGGAAGGCAACTGCTGGCAACGCAACTGCTGTTTGCTGGCATTTCCCTTCGTTTGCATGGCAAACATTTTGAGTGAATTCTTTTGATTTGCCACTGATGAAATGCAGCGTCTACCTGCCTCTGGCAGAGGGGGATGTGCACCCATGGTGCAGCGGATGCGACAGACTCGTGTGGCGGAACGTGCCCGCTTCCAATTACGTGCAACAATAGCAAAAACAAATCGCAAGCCGGCAAAACAGTCACGTGGCAAGCGGACAGCAAGGACAACAGTCGAAAGGGACCCACAAAAACAGCGTCGACAAACAACAAGAGCGTTCGTGTTGCGTCTATATAAATGTGTGTAATTAATTGTGGGTGTCTGTGTGTGTAATCATTTCGATTGAATTCATTTAATTACCCTATCAAATGGCTCAGCACATTTGGCCATTTGCTTTTTGGCCCAGTTCTCGGCTAATTTGCACGATAAGCAGCAGCCACCAAAAACAGCTGGACGCTTAAATGCTTCTGCTTACATTATACTTGACTGCTCTTACAGCATAAATATCATTATACTTATATATATATGTAGTAATATTGTTAATGTAATATTCAAATTAAACACAAACAATTTAAGTTCCATTGAGTAAAAGGAAATGTTTCCAACAGGCAGAAATGAAAATGAGTTTTGGTAGCCACAATAATAACTAACTACAATCCTAATGAATCCTGAAAGTTTTGCTCAGCTTAGATAAATAGCATGGCATTTATATAAGATACAATTTGATGGGGCAGAAAGCAAATCAAGACATCGAAATGGACGTTGAATGACAAATTTAGAATTTTATAGGATACCTCTTGCTGTATACGCTTATAAGGAATATATATTGATGCATTTTTGTCTTATGACACAAAGTCTCTGCATAAGATTTCTCTAAATATAAATTTCCAAAATATAGTTTATTTTAATACAATTTAAATTAAATATTATATTTCGATACCAATGTTATAGGAATATTGTTAGTATACTTGCTCAAATATTTGTAGTTTGTAATATTGCTGTATATAACTTTGTTACTTATTATGCGCGACAACAAATTAATTCATAATTGCAAAAAATGAGCTTGTGACTTTGTCACATTCAAATATTTTGCTGGGCAATTTGTTGCACAATTTTTTAAAGTTTACACACGCGGCGTATGCGCAATTTGAAATCAAATTAAGTAGCTGCATATCAATTTTCCGCTTGACGCGCCGCTCCTCCAACACATGTCAAATGTCAGTTGATGTTAATATTTAATTAAAGAGAAGTAGTAACAAAAAAAAAATAAGTTTCATAAGTGGAAATGTTTTTCGGTTCGATTACATGTCGGTCGGGTGAGAAGCTCATTAATTATAGTAATGACCGCAGAAAGGATTGACAATTGACAGTCGCATTATAGCCATTTGTTTATCCCACGCTTATTGCTTTTATTTTTTCTAATAGCTGATTGTGGGCATACAAAAAATGTATATAAAGTGTGATAGAAGTGCAAAGTAAATGTTGTAATGGGCCAGGCACTTAGGGGAACTATTTTGTTAGCAGTTCGAGACTGGTTGGGAGACTGGGAACTGGGGACTGGGGACTGGGGACTGGTTAATGCATTAACTCGGCTCAATTTATCTGTCGCTTAAGGACGCTCAGTCTCAGTTGCGACCTTAAGAATTTTATTTGTCTACTCGTCATTTGTTTGCTTATTTGCATTTGCTTTATTGTTGGCTGTCGGCTTATTTATTCTGCGGCAACATGGGGCGGGCAAAAAAAACGAATGCGACAGCGAAAGCGAAAGCGTTATTCTTGTTTTTATTTTTTGTTTTCTTTTTTGTTTTCGCTAGAAGCGGAACAACAAATCGGCGACGCTCTAGAAAGTATGCTTTGATTAAGTGCGTGTCCTTGCAGATCCCTCAGCTTCGACGTCGTCAACGCCGGGATTGACTCATTGCCCATTTTGATGAAATGTAGCCAACTAAAATGTTTGCCTACATTTTCCCCCTTCCGCCTACCCAGCACACATTCTCCAACCCTTATTACCGAGGCAACGTTGTTGGTTGTCGCGTTGTTTGCACTCCTCGCTTTGTTTGCCTTTTCCGCTTTGTCAACACTGTCGGAGCGCAAAAGAAAAGGGTTGTAAAAACGTAATGGCGAGTTAAATAAAACAGCGAACGTGCTGAGGGAATGGCGCAAGACATTCGCAAAAATATATATTGTATGCGAGGCCACCAACACAAATGTATAAAAATATATTCAAAAGTGTCATAAATGTAATACAACTTTTCCTTTATGGCAGCTCCATATGTGTGTGTGTGTGAGAGAGTATTTCAAGTGGCGCTCTAGAAAGTTGTGTCGTTGCCTCGTTGCTGGGCGGGCCAATAAAAATAAAAATAGAGTTCAAACAAAATAAAAGAAGCAGCCAACTAAAAAGACACAAAAGATGCAGGCCAAAACTTTCCACACACACACAAAGAGAGAGAGAGAGAGGGGATAGAAAGAGAGAGGCAGAGGCATTGCACATTGGAGAGCGGGTAATGCGTTTTCATATTTTGTTTCGGGGCAATTTACCGTAACGTATGTAAGTTCAGGTGAGCACAGCCGGAGTCAAAGTGGACGAAGCCGGATAAAATGCTTTTTATACTCAGTGTGTGAAGAGGTTGCTGGAAGGGCGGGGAGGCGGGGCTCGGGGAGTGTTGCACTATCTGTGTGCAAATGCATAAGCCGCCAACCGTCGACGTTGGCTGACCCACTAAGATTACCAAACACCTCCCCCCCCACACTCCAGTATGTGTTTAAATTGAGTTTCAGCTGCCGCCGGCTAAAGTCGGAACCAGAATTCTGGAACAATCTCCATTTGCATGCATATTATTAGATCTGCAGTCTGTGATTCAAGATGATTTCACCTATTTATGGCCTTCATTTTCGGTGTGCATGCTAAACAAAAGCCAAAGTAAATTCACAAACGATTTGCACACAACACATAAATCTCTGTTTCCATTAATAAACGCAATAAAAAACCTTAATAACCAAAGAAAGCAATTTCGACCTGAAGCCATTAGACGTTGAAAACAAATTAAATTTTGGAATTTTAGTTTCAATTGTTCACTGGAGACATAATTTTCTAATTTTATTTAGTGTGTTTTCAAAAATTAATTTGTATCGCTTTTTGAATATAAGTTGCGAGTTTGGAAAAACGAAAATATTCCAATATTGTAAAATTTCATTAAAAGACAATAATTACTTTATCAAGGTATTTGAAATTTAAATTTCAAATCAATTAAAATTACAAAAATTTATTATTATTTATTTTCTGAATTGCCAACTGATTATTATGTTATTCTTTGGCTAAAACTATTTTATATTTCTCTTAGACGAAATGTGTCAACAAATCATTTAAAATTATTAAGGTATATAAAATGGCAGTTTTATTTTATTCAAAAGAGAATTTTTTAGTTTTTCCTTTTGTTGTATTTCCGTAATTAACTTGTGTCGTATTAAAAATTTGCATAAGTTTATTCTTGCATTTAATTAACACAAGTTTATTTGTATACCTTTAAGAAAAATATGAAATTAAATTGTCGTTATTGAAAGTGTCGACTAAAATATGTTTCATGTCCATATTTGATACAGAGTATTAATTGTTTTAAATCTTGTGCCAAGTGAACCGCATGCGAAGATTATTTGTGCTGACTTCGTTTCGATTTTTATTATATCTTATTTCGATAATTTGGAGTCATAAAATTTGCGTTGCAGCTGCCGCAAGACTTAAGCTGTGGCACAAACCATATGAAAGCATATTTATAGCAGCCCTTTTATGCCTCCCAGAGATCCGATTTGAGTAACTCTCAACATGTGTGTAGTGTGTGTGTTTTTGTTGTGTGTAGTGTGTGTGTGTGGTGTGTGTGGTGTGTGCGGTAAGTGCTAAAGAGCACTTACTAAAAGGCTGAAAGCAGTGCAGCTGCAAAAACCAAAATTGCATGCGGAGTGAGCTGGCAAACATTTTGGCAAGTTGTTGCAGAAACTTAAAAATAAATTTAAAAACACGTTGCATGCCAAACAACAACAATTTTGATGTGTTTTTTTTTTGTTGTTTTGCTGGCTGCCTTATTTGTTTGCATTTTGTTGCAGTTCGTTGTTGCTGTTATCGAATTGGCAAAGGAGCAGCAGCTGCTGTGTGTGTGCGGCAGGTATGGGCATGCAGATTGCCGAAGCTGATGCGCCGCTGACGTCGCAGAAGAGGCAGAAAGCGAGGGAGGCAAAGCAAAAACGGAAGCGGAAACCGGAAAACGCCGCCAGTACAACTTCCTTCCCGATGGCTTCTCGACAGCCTGCAGGCCACACACACATATACAATCACATTCACAATCACAATCACAATCACAATCACATTCACGATCACATGGACACTCATACCTGTCGCTGTGGCTCAAAGGCGCGACGTTGCGGCAGCAGAGGAGGCAACAAAATACAACAAAGAAGACGCTGCAAAATAAATTAAAACAAGTCCAAAGAATGGCAAAATAAAAAGGAAAACGAAAACGAAAATGAAAATGAACAAACGCGAAACGTATGCAAGGCATTTGGGCGTCGTCTCCTCAGGCTGCAGCTGAGACAGGAGACAGAGAGGTAAACACACCAGAGAGAGAGAGAGAGAGGGAGAGAGTGAGAGAGAAAGAGAGAGTGTGAGAGAGGGAGGGAAACAAGCAGCTATTGCGTCCGCTTCTTCACGCTCAAGCTGTGGAAGATTGCTTAAAGTTTTATTGGTTGTTGTTTGCAAAGCAAAAACTTTGCTTTTGCGCGCTTTTCTAACGGCACACAAAGCTGCCAGCGAATGTGTGGCAAAGTTGCCTTTGGTTCCTGTTGCCCTGCAGCCCCTCTCCCCTCCCCTCTCTCGCTCTGTATCCTTCCCTTTCTCGAGTCTCGAGTCACCCACTGCTCGATTCCTTTTGCTTTCGTTTCGTTCCTTGCTGCTACTTTTTCCTTTGCTGTTGTGTTTTTTCTTTCCTGCTGTTGCGTTGCAAGTGAACAATTTTGTTGTGTTGTTGAAACTGAAACTGAAACTGCCGTTAGTCAGTCAACTAGACACAGAGAGAGAGCGTGTGGCAAGTGTGGCAGCTGACACAACGGAAATCGTCGAGTCTTCAGCCTGCAACTTCCACTTGCAGCACGAGCTCCAGCTTCAGCTCCAGTTGTAATTGAAGTTGAGGTCATCATCAACATTTAGGTTCACCTCGTCCCATCGTCGTCGTCGTCGTCGTCGTCGTCGTTGACTGCGTGTAATTTTCATAAACAAAATAGTTAAACATCTTTGTAAGTTCTCTAATAGTCTGTTTTCGCCTCCCCTCGCTCAACTGGTCGGTCACTTGAAGTGCAAAAGTACATCGAAAGTTTTTCACCCCTCGTCCTTGCTCTTGATGTCGTCTAGTCGAAGATTTAAGCATCTCTGCTTGCCAAACTTGCAACAATTTTGTGGCACATTGTGGCAGCTGAATGCCTGATAATGCCAAGTCATTTATGTGTACTATTCGAATTGCTGCACTCCATTATCTCCGCCCAACTCTCTACTTTCAGCCGCAAGTTGCTTTCAAATTTGGCTACATCTTGTGGATTATGGTGACAAATATTGCATATATTGCTCAGAGCTTTCAGGTGCTTCTCGGCCAAATGAAATCACTATGAATACGGCTCAATTAAATTATTTTGTATGTTTCCGATCCATCAACTTTTTGGTTTGTAGTTCTTTCCAAAGATCATTCAATAATTGTAAGCAAAAAGTTTAGTTTGCTTTTAAATAAATATTTTAAAAGCTGATCTTACAGTTGCCATTAAAATTTGTTAGTTGAGTGAATTAATTTAATTATTTTATAATAAACTTATTTAAGTCAATAAACTGTATTAAATTAGAATTATATCTGATTTAAAATCAAGGCTTATTTATAAAATAACCTGGTCATCAGCTACTTTTTAACTTGACAGTTTAAAGTTATTTTACTAAATGAAATAAGATTTTTCTTTTAATATTTCGAAATTGAATCAACTGAAAAGATCATATAAGCTAGCGCTTTCTTTCATTATTCCAATCATATCAAAATAATCTATTTAATAAAAAATCTGTTATTTTCAATTAAAAATTAATTAAAATAATTACAGTCTTAGCTTAGTCACCAGAAATAGATCTGTTTTTTTTCGAATGTCAAATGTCTTGAACTTTCATTGAATATTTGATTCATTTCACTTGGCAATCAGTGCAACTTAAGCTGTTTGTGATTTGTATATTTTGTGTGGGCGATTTATGGTTATATGGAATTGCCACATGATTCATTTTTTCACACCCACAAACACACACACACACACAGCAGTTTATTGTGCTGTTTTCATTAGGACCGGCAGGGAGAATGCAGCACCCACAAGTTTGCTAACTTTTTATGTGTGCGTGTGTGTGTGTATGAGTGTGTGAGGGTGTGTGTGTGTGTGGAATGTCATTGGCGGAAATTGAAACGCACATGACAATCCATTTCATCAGCAGTTTAGTTGCTTTTAGAAAATTTGTTGGCCACTGGCCGACACCACGAGCAGCGACTGCTCTGCAGCCTGTGTTGTCCTGCCTTGCAGCCTGCTGCTTACTGCTTGCCATATCCTTTTATTCCTGGCGCCACACACACACACACACACATATATGCACACACACATGGTGTGATGTGATGTGTTGTGATGTGAGTGGCAGCCACTAAGCCAAATCAACAAAAATCAACATTTCAACAACAAAGTCCTTGACTGTTAAACTTAACCGGACAGGACACGAGCGAGCGAGACAACTGCCGAGGGGGAGAGAGACAGAGACACTCACTTTGCCTGGCTGCCTTGGCTGTCTGCACTGTGGGCACCCAAAAAGACAACAAACAGGACGTCAACTAAGACGACCAAATGGAGATGGAGACGCCGAAGGAGACAACGACGATGACAACTCTCGACAGACAGACAGACAGACAGGCAGACAGACAGACAGACAGACGGACGGAGGGAGCATAATAGAAAAACTGTGTCTGCTGGCAACTTGGGGCCATAAGCCCCTTGTACAAATACATTCAAATATGTAACACATTCGAGACACACACACACATCGAAATTCGCACATAGCAAACGAGTATAATCAATGTCAGTCAATATTTTGCATTGCTCTTCAAAAAAGGGTGCAAGAAAGCAGAGCGAGAACGAGAATGTGAATGAGATTGTATTTGTTTTTGTATTTGTATTCGTATTTTGTGGCAGAAGCGAATGAAAATGAAAAACAAAAATCAACATGGAAATCAGCATGAGAATGGAAATGAAAATGAAAATGAAAATGGCGTGCAATGAGCAGACAACAATAACAAAGCAAATTACATATGCACACAAATACTTAGGCAACTTTTTCTCTCTCTCTCTCTCTCTCTATGGTTGTCTGTGTGTTTGGCTCGTTATATCGAACGACATTTTCTGATTAGTTTCAGCGACATTAGAACCATTCTCAGACTGAATCCCATTCGAAATATCATTGGCAGCCGCCGTCGAAAGAAGCAGAAAATGCTGACGACCCACAACAACAAGAACAACTCTGGCAGAGACTGAGAAAATTGACAACAAAGCAAAGCCAAAGGTCGGAAATATTTACAAGAGATGACAGCTGACAGAGAGATGAACTTGCTTAAGGAGCTAAGCAACCAGGTAGACAATATGATCATACACAGACACATGCAACATGCAGCATGCAGCCTGGAGGCATGGATGATTCATGCAGAATAAGCCATCTATTGGTTATTTAATTCTTTTTAATTGCAAATTTAAGGCAAAATCATAAAATCGTCAATCATATTTCATTTTCTAACGATTGTGCAACTTTTAACTTCGATCGGTTATTGGCCAGCATATTGCAGGATTACAAACGACAATCGCAGCAGCTCTCTCTAAGCCAACAAAAGCAAAAGCCAAGCCACAAAGGGAACGAACTGAGCTCTGCCTGGCAGCATTCAATTAAACACATTGCCAATGCATTGTTAAGCTGCTCTGCTTGGGGTATTAAATGGGCAAAATGGCATTTTCATCAAATGAAACCTTCACTTCGCTTCGTAATTGATCTATGTAGTTGTGAGGCAGCATTATACGTAAAATTGATGAAAGCATTGCGCAACCACGCATATAAAGTAAAATAATTAAAACTTCAACTTTAAATGATGCGAAGATAAAAGCAAACGTTGAATGATACATTTTAAATCAAATGGCGTCATTCGAGCGCAAACAACTTTTTGAGCTGTTTAAGCAAATGCATCAAAATTGTCTGTAGTAAATTATATAATAATTGTTACAAACGACTTCTGCGACAGAGAGAAAAACTACATTCTAAAAAGAAGAATAAAAGTTATAAATTTCAGATTTCATTATCACTTTATTATTCAAAACATTTACAATCTAAATGTTTTTTAAAAGATTGAAAAAAGGGGTTTTAAGACTTTAATCTTCTTAATAGTTTTTCTTTCCAAAATAAGCGATAGATTAAAGCTAAATTAATAAAGGCTCACTTTGAGTACAAGAAATGTGTTTGAATATAAATAATTTGTAATTTAAAGATTATAAAAATATGAAATAAAGATAACAGCATAAATTAATTTAATTGTTTTGTAAACATCTAATTTAAGAACTTGTTCAAGATTTTGCTTTAATTGAGATGGTTTCTCATTATCATATAAATTAAACCAGTAAGAAAGCTACAGTCGAGAGTGCTCGACCGTATGATACCCGCAACCCATTTCGAGAGAAAACAAAAAATTTAAATGATATATTAACAAAAAATATACCAAATATACTAAAATTAGTTTTTTGTATATATTTGAAAATAGCGGGTAAAAATCACAACACCGTTTTGGTCACACTGTCAACTAAACAAACAAAGCGCGGGCAGCTGCAAGTGAATTTTGCATATAAAATTGATTCTTTAATAACTTCCTTGTTTTTCATTCGATCTCAACCAAATCACAGGAATCATTGAGAATATAATTATTATTATGCATACCAAAATTCAATGCTCTAGGTCTATTATTACGGCTTTTACAGACTTTTGGGGGCGGAAAGGGGCGTGGCATCCAACTTTTGAAATAAACTTGATCTGCGTAGGACCTATAGGAGTACTGTCCCCAAATTTGGTAGCTCTAGCTCTTATAGTCTCTGAGATCCAGGTGTTCATACAGACGGACAGACGGACAGACGGACAGACGGACATGGCTATATCGTCTCGGCTGTTGACACTGATCAAGAATATATATACTTTGTGGGGTCGGAGATGCCTCCTTCTGCCTGTTACATACATTTTCTGTTGGCACTAAGTTATAATACCCTTCTACCCTATGGGTAGCGGGTATAAAAAAATCCTAACTGGAAATGCTTTTGATTTGCAATCAAATTTAATGACAACTTCGTGAAGCTCTTTAAATTAATTAAGAAAGGAATGATGATGATGAAAGAACATGATTTTGATTAGATGGTTTTCAGAATAGTTTCTACTCTTGTTCTCTCTGTGTACTGTATGTGAAACTCAATTGCCATTTTTCGACTGCAAGAGGCCAACAACAACTGCATAATCCTGCGCTCTGCATGGTCCATTGTATTGAGAGGCATTTATTAATAAGGCAGCTATAGACACAAAAGCCTTGGCTAATTTATGAATCATGCTCAGCCACAACACTCTCCCACTGAAACACGGTTCAATTTGTCAAAGGCTGTCGATTTGACTGGACGTCGTCCTGGACATGATATGGGAGAAGAATATGGGACAAGGACAAGGACAATATCGGGAGGGAAGGCAAGGGAGTTGAGGTTTTTGCTTCGTTTTGCGGAATGCTGACCAAAAAGGGACACGCGCGAATGAATTTCTGCTGGCGTATGAAATTTTTACGCAAACACAACAGCGTACGTGTGTGTGTGTGTGTGTGTGTGTGTGTGTGTGTGTGTGTGTGCCGACGTCAGCATTTGATGAATAACGGGAGGAACAATAAAAACAGGGCAACAGCCCGCTGAGCAAAGCGAGCATTAGGCTAGTTAGACAGCAGACAGCAGACAGCAGGCAACAGCCAGCAGCTTTTTTGCAAGTTGAAAGGATAAAGCTGGCAACAGAGATAGATGCAGTGAGAGCGAAGGAGGCTACCTAATTGTTATGATGCGAATGTCGGCGCTGCGTGGAAAAAGACAAGTTAAATTCTAGGCGCGTCTTGGGCCAAAAGAAACGAAACGAAACGAAACGAATGCGAAGCAAAGGAACGTGGCCAAAAGGCGAAATGAAGCCCAAAAAGGTTTTGAATAAAACGAAGCAAATTATAACGGAAATTAGGCGCAAAATGAGCAAAGGCAAAAGCGACAGCAACAACAACCGGAGCTGAAATAAGTTGTTCGAAGCAAAGTGAAGGCAATAACTAAACAACGGCAAGAACACGTGGCGAGCGAAGCTGGCGAATGGCAAATGGCAGCGCTAAAACTTGGGACAAATTAAAATGGCGGCTTCAACGGCCCAGGACTAAACCACAAGTATCTGGTCCAACAGCACAAGAGGCGAGGAAAGGAGAGGAAAGGCAAGGAGAGGAGCGGAGAGAAGTTCCGGCATAGCAGCTACATCAAGAAAGTTGCGTCAAGGTGAAAATGACAACGTTGGCTGCCAACTAATTCAAAATCGTGTTAAAGACGAGCTCATTAATATGCCACATAGCGCAGGAAAGCCTGCCAAAGAAAGTGAGAGAAAAGGAAGGGGACAGTGAGAGAGAGAGAGAGAGAGAGAGAGTGAGCGAGATAACTTCTCCTCTTGGCTATGACAAAAGGTATAAAAAACTTTCACAAGGCAGGTGCAAAAAGGTGCCGGGAAAACAGTTAATGCGTGCGACAGCCAGAAAAGTAGAAACAGCAAAACTGAAAATTAAAAACAAATTAGAAAGCTTGTCAAATGTTTCTCCCTCACTCCTCTCTCTCTCTCTCTCTCGCTCTCCCGCTTCCTTTCCGTCTCCCACTCGAGTTATGACCATGACGTTAATAATGAGTGAGCGAATGGCGACCACAAAAACCCCAAACTAAGCAGCAAAAGAGACTGCGAAAAAAAACCAAAACGAACTTTTGCAATTTACACTAATTCTACAGAGCAGTTTTCTCGTGAGTGGGCGTGGCAAGGAGATGGGGGCAGCTTTATGCCAACACAGCAGAAAGATAAGCATAGACAGCGACGGCGTTTAAAATCATAATGCGCCTAAAAGTAGGCAAAAAGTAAACAGCTCTCAGCTTGAACAAAATGGCCGCGCCCTTGAAACTTAGCCAGCTTAGTGTTCAAGCATGATATCATAATGATATCATGCCCCAGCCTCGAGAGCAACATACAAAATTTATCCGTTGCCAACAGTGTTGCTTCATCTTGTTAAACAATCGAAAAATAATGCTCAAGAATCTATGCAACAAATTTGAATAATAGCAGCTCATTATGGAACACTAATAAATAAAAAAGAATCATTCATTTTATTGAAAATAAATTTGCAATCGGTTTAAAATGTGGCCTTAGCATTTTTTAGTTTTGCTTCATCTTGTTAAACATCCCAAAAATAATGCGTATTTTATGATTTCATATTGTTCATTTTTCAACACATAGAATTATTAGAATAATAGAGATTTTATTATATAGAATAATAAATATGGAGAAGATAATATACTAAATACTCTTTTATTATTTTTAGTTTTAAAAATAAAAATAACACTAGATTTGTATAATTAAAGCATTCTTTCTAGTGGCAATTAATTCGCAATTATTGCACTTTAAATGTGTACAAAACGTGTCATTAAAATGCTTTTGCTTCAAGCATGTCGAGGGCAGTCTCTATGGCCATTGGTCATCCGACAGACAGCTTGTCAAGCTGAAGGACACACACAACCCGTCTTTTGCGTAATATGAGATGTTCTTGTTGGCCGAATAACAAAACATAGTCACAAAATGAGCATTAATCAAAATATGCTTTAGCTTCGGGTTAAAATGTTGCTTTTTGTTTCAGCGCCACAAACAAAGGAAGTCCTTACGAACTTCTGTCATGTGTGTGTGAGTGAGTGTGTGTGGGTGTATGTGTGTGTGTGTGTGTCTTCTGGTCAGCTTATTACGAATGGCCGTTGGATGGCGAGGCGGCACTCATAAAGCAAATATGCCAAACATTTTAAAACAAAGTCGAAAATTTTGTTTGCGCATAAAAACGAAGCACAAAGCGAAGCACAAAGAACGGAGAGAATTATGGAAGAGAGAGAGAGAGAGAGAGGGCCAAAAGCTAAAGAAAAATGTTAAAGCAGCTAATAAAATTGTGCTCATTAAAGCAAAGCCAACTGCCTTTTGGCTAAAAAGTAATAAAGGTTAAAAAACCAAAAAGCGAAACGCGTCTGCATGCCATCTAAGGCTGTCTGTCTCTCTCTCGCATTCTCGCTGTCTCTCTCTGTGTGCCGTCTTGGTTACTTGCTCTCATTATGAGCCCAGTTTATAGCCAGCGGCAGGCCGAGACAACAGAAAGCGTTGAGCGAAAAAAAAAGTAAAAGAAAAAGAAAATCAAAGACAAGAGCGAACCGCAAAAGAAAAATCAAAAGTTCAACAGTATGTGAGGCAAGAGAAAAGCGAAAAAAAAATAGTGAGAGAGAGTGGGAAGCATAAAAAAGTGGCCAGCACTTTGGAATGTGGCTGTGTCCAGTGTGTTGTGTACATGTTGCCATGAATACCAAATGCATTTCGGTGGCAGCCTTGTGGAAGGTGCTCAAACATGCCACGAGCTGCCTGCCACTGGTGGCTGCAATTGGAGGCCTGCAAGTTACACTCAAGTTGCAGAAAGTCAAGTTGAAAGACAAGGCCGAGGGTCAAATGGTTGCCACAGTTGTTGCTGCCACGCTGCTGAATGGAAGCGTGCAAGGACAATGGCCAGCGGCAATGACCGAAATGGAAGTCAGCACACAAGACTATTCAGCCGGAGGCGAGCACACACACACACACACACACATGGACGCACAAACAAAGCGTTGTGAATTGGCAAAAAGGGGGCAAGCAACTGAGCTGTAGGCCGAAACCAAGGCAAAGCAAACAACAGAGAGAGCCAAATAGAAACAGACGCACAAAAAAAATACAGAAGTGAACAAAATAAAACAGAATAAACATTAATGGTTAGATTGTCTCTCCCACTCTTGGCTCAGTGCGTGCGTGTGTGTGTGTGTGTGTGTGTGTGTGTGTGCGTGGGCGTGGAAACTTTTCACAACTTTTAATAAAGACAAGGACAAAAGCGCCGAAAATGTTGGGCACTGTGCGGCAGAAGTATGCAAAAACATTGCGTGCTCGAAACAAAAATGAGAGCAGCCGAAAAACAACCGACAGTCGACAACATAAAGCACACACACATACTGCTAGCGTGTGTGTGTGTGTGTGTGTGTCTAAATATGAGCATTTTTGAGTGGAAAGTGTAAGTCAAAACAGGCGGAAGGCGACGACTGCCAAAGCACCATGAAAGTAACAACGTTGTGCCTAATGAGCGCAGTCAGGCATGTGTGTGAGTATGTGTGTGTGCGTGTGTGTGTGTGTTAGCTAATTTTGCACGCTCTACCGCTCAGACTGGCAGACAGACAGACGGACGGACGGACAGACGGAGAGACAGCAAGCTGAAGCCATGTCCAAAGAGTCAAGTCAGGCTGCTCATGTCGGCCCCCCAAAAAGTATGCTACAAAATGTTTGGCATATTTATTCTACACACACACACACACACACACTGACACCAGCAGCAGCAGCAGCAAATTATGTGTAATTAAATAAGGCAAAAACACACACAAAACAACAGAGCGAACAACGCAATGAAATGAATGCCCAAAATATTGCACATACTCCTCTTGCTTTCTCAGACCCTCCCAAAACTCGTACTCGTTACATTTTTGGCTTTGTTGAAATTTTACAGTCATAAATAAGTGGAAAACATTTGAGCGATTCCGCACACTAACTCTGTGTGCGTTTGTGTGGGTGACTCCATATAAATACATGTGTGTAAATATATGCATGTGTGCGTGTGTTTGTTGCCAGTTGTGGCTGTTTGCGGCAAGTTTGCCGCTTGCCATTGCCGGCCAGTTAACAAAAAACACGCTCAGTTCACGATTGCGAACAAAATTCAGCAACGGTCTGCAGCATTAAAACTTGGCTAATGGTTTAACGGAGGTTTTTTAAATATATAACTTTGTTTGTAGTTAAATCTCTCTGTTCACCAATACGCATAGGTTTATTTAAATTATGCATTTATTAACTTTGTTAACTTTTTTTTTATTAAACATGAATTTGGTTAGCAGTAAAAGCTTTCAGTTTACCATTGCGCTAAGATTTAGTCAGTTTTCGAATTTTCTAAACTTCGCTTTCTCTTATTTCTCAATCAGCCGTTGTTTTAACACTCTGATTGTTGACTGGAATTCTATTAAAAATGATCAGGCTTTGCAGTTCGAGCTCCCAGTTTGCGATTTCACAAAGATTTATTTCATTTATGCAACTATTCATTTTGTAAGCTCATCAACTGCAATTTCTAGAATCCTGCGTAAAACTAGTTTTGATATTCCTTTATGTAAATTCATGGAAATTTAGTCTTGAGTTTAAATATTTTAAATGGATTTTAATTTAAATTATTTTCATTTTTTTGTTAACAAAAATTCAATTCCAATGCAAAGTTCGGCCAAAACTTTCTTGTATGCAAATTTTACTTTAAAAATATAACATAGCACAGATTCCGTTTACCCGTTTTTGGGCAAAAATAATTATTTTCTAAGCTGAAAGCAATAAAAACAAATAGCTCTTTTTATAAGATCCAAAACTTAAAATTTTAATAAAGATATACTTTCAACATTCGCGAAGAAAACAATTTGCGAATGGAGAAGAATGGAGTTACGAACTATCAGAGTAGTAAAAGTACTTGCAATTAGTCTATCAGAAGGAGTTGCTACTAGTCTATCAGAGGGAGTTGCTTCTAGTCTATCAGAAGGAGTTGCTACTAGCGAATTGGACTTGAATATAAAATATTTTAAAACGACATTTGCGAAGTTAACTAAATGAGAATTGAGGAGAAGGGTGCTGATCATTTGCTATTTAATTGAATTTGCATATGAATAAATCAAAATTGACATTCGCGAAGTAAACAATTTGAGAATTGAGGAGAAAGGAATTACGAAATATCAGTCTAGCAGAAGGAGTTGCAACTTGTCTATCAGAATAATAAAATATTTGAAAACGACATTTGCCAAGTTAACTATAGGAGAATTGAGGAGAAGGGTGCTGATCATTTGCTTTTTAATTGAATTTGCATATGAATAAATCAAAATTGACCTTCGCGTAGTAAACAATTTGAGAATTGCGGAGAAAGGAATTGCGAACTATCAGTGTAGTAAAAGTAGTTGCTATAAGTATAAAAGAAGGAGTTGCTACTACTGTAGCAGAAGGAGTTGCTACTAGCGTAGCAGTAGAATCTACTAGCGAATTGAGCTTGGGTAATAAAAAGAAAAAAACGACATTTGCAATGTTGACTATATGAGAATTGTTAAAAGGGTGCTGCGTAGTTAATTGAATTTGCATATGAATAAATCAAAATTGACATTCGCGAAGTAAACAATTTGAGAATTGAGGAGAAAGGAATTACGAACTATCAGTGTAGTAAAAATAGTTGCTATAAGTATAACAGAAGGAGTTGCTACTAGTGTAGCAGAAGGAGTTGCTACTAGCTTAGCAGAAGCTACTAGTGAATCAAGATTGAATATAAAATATTTGAAAACGACTTTTGCAAAGTTGACTATATGAGAATTGTTGAGGATGGTGCTGATCATTCGCTAGTTAATTGAATTTGCATATGAATAAATAAAAATTGACATTCGCGAAGTAAACAATTTTAGAATTGAGGAGAAAAATGGTACGAACTATAAGTCTAGCAGAAGGAGTTGCTACTAGTGTAGCAGAAGGAGTTGCTACTAGAGTAGCAGTAGAATCTACTAGCGAATTGAGCTTGGGTAATAAAAAGTAAAAAACGACATTTGCCAAATTGACCATATGAGAATTGAGGAGAAGGGCGCGTATAATTTCCTAGTTAGTTGAATTTGCATATGAATAAATCAAAATTGACATTCGCGAAGTAAACAATTTGAGAATTGAGGAGAAAGGAGTTACGAACTATCAGTCTAGCAGAACGAGTTGCTACAGTTGCTATAAGTATAACAGAAGGAGTTGCTACTAGTGTAGCAGAAGGAGTTGCTACTAGCGTAGCAGAGGTAGATATTAGTGAATTAAGATTGAATATAAAATATTTGAAAACGACATTTGCAAAGTTGACAATTTGAGAATTGTTAAAATTGTGCTGATCATTTGCTATTTAATTGAATTTGCATATGAATAAATCAAAATTGACATTCGCGAAGTAAACAATTTGAGAATTGAGGAGAAAGGAATTACGAACTATCAGTCTAGCAGAAGGAGTTGCAACTTGTCTATCAGAATAATAAAATATTTGAAAACGACATTTGCCAAGTTAACTATAAGAGAATTGAGGAGAAGGGTGCTGATCATTTGCTTTTTAATTGAATTTGCATATGAATAAATCAAAATTGACATTCGCGAAGTAAAAAATTTGAGAATTGAGGAGAAAGGAGTTACGAACTATCAGAGTAGTAAAAGTACTTGCAATTAGTCTATCAGAAGGAGTTGCTACTAGTCTATCAGAGGGAGTTGCTTCTAGTCTATCAGAAGGAGTTGCTACTAGCGAATTGGACTTGAATATAAAATATTTTAAAACATCATTTGCGAAGTTAACTAAATGAGAATTGAGGAGAAGGGTGCTGATCATTTGCTATTTAATTGAATTTGCATATGAATAAATCAAAATTGACATTCGCGAAGTAAACAATTTGAGAATTGAGGAGAAAGGAATTACGAAATATCAGTCTAGCAGAAGGAGTTGCAACTTGTCTATCAGAATAATAAAATATTTGAAAACGACATTTGCCAAGTTAACTATAGGAGAATTGAGGAGAAGGGTGCTGATCATTTGCTTTTTAATTGAATTTGCATATGAATAAATCAAAATTGACCTTCGCGTAGTAAACAATTTGAGAATTGAGGAGAAAGGAGTTACGAACTATCAGTCTAGCAGAAGGAGTTGCTACTAGTCTATCAGAAGGAGTTGCTACTAGCGAATTGGACTTGAATATAAAATATTTTAAAACGACATTTGCCAAGTTAACTATATGAGAATTGAGGAGAAGGGTGCTGATCATTTGCTTTTTAATTGAATTTGCATATGAATAAATCAAAATTGACATTCGCGAAGTAAACAATTTGAGAATTGAGGAGAAAGGAATTACGAACTATCAGTCTAGCAGAAGGAGTTGCAACTTGTCTATCAGAAGGGGTTGCTACTAGCGAATTGAACTTGAATATAAAATATTTGAAAACGACATTTTCGAAGTTGACAATATGAGTATTGTCGAGAAGGGTGTTGGTCATTACCATGTTCCATTGTTTAGTCCATCGCTCTATTGCACACAGCCAGTCTTGAACTGCAGTCGCAGCTGTTTGCTGACATGAGAGGGATGCAAGCATGGTCGTGTTATAAGTTTAAATACAACCTTTATGTTTTCTAACATATATTGCATATTTATTTTCAGATTCGAATAAAATAACCATCCGACTTAGGAATGGGCTCTTACCAATTGGGACAAACAACATTGTAAATATATACCAGCCAGTTTCGCCGGCATCCCAGATAACAACAATAAGCATAATTATTATAAATATATTGTAAGTTGTTGTTTTTTATTGTAACGTAATTTATTTAAGATTATTGTGAAGAAATGAATATTAAGGCTATAGTTTGAAAGCATGTCACCAATTATAAAAATAACCTTATGTATGAACATATACAGATATGTAGATAATAGATACACAATAAAAACAAAAACTTATAAACAAAACGTTGTTTTTATTTTGATAACTAAAATGAAGACTGGAATTGAAGAGATATTGAATAGAAACCAAATGACGTCTTTCATAATCATCACTGTCCTTGTAGCTTCAGAGATATTCACGATTTTGAGTTTTCGAATAAAATGTTTAATTCAATCCCCAAAATTATGCAAAAGTTTTTAATTTTTGGACTTGCAAATTTTCAATTGCGGAGTCGAAAAAAAATGTAAGAAATCGCAACAACATTAGAAAATCATGAATATCTCGGGAACCATAAGGACGATCGGAATGTCCTTTGGCCAGCTGATAGTCCTTGTTAGGATGAATTGATTGCCATAGGACTCAAAAGGATCAGCAAGGATATGGCCAAGATAGAGCATGTTTTCTCTCAGCAAAAAAGTCCTCCTAACTCTGTTGTTTAAAGTATATTTGGGCTTTTGATTTCATAGTCGTCCATCTTGAATCCGTCCCCATATGCATGCCAAAGGACATCCTGATAGTCCTTCAAATGACGAAGTTAAGGAGGATTTTCGAAATTTTTGCAAATTTTCCATGCCCACCCCTTGTAGATTTTTTCGAAAAATTCTTGTTTGTTTTTTTAATATATTCTTTACTTTTTTAATGACAATCGACAGTTATTTTTAAACGTATTTTGTTAAGGCTATCGACCGGCCAATTGCTATCTAAATTATCGTTGTAGTTTCCGAGATAAACACATATTAATTTTTGGACTGAAAAATATATTTCTCATCCCCAAATGTATGCAAAAGTTTCTAATTTTTGGACTTGCAAATTTTCAATTGCGGAGTCATAAAAAAAAAAGTAAGAAATCGCAACAACATGAGAATCATGAATATCTCGGGAACCATAAGAACGATCGGAATGTCCTTTGGCCAGCTGATAGTCCTTGTTAAGACGAGTTGATGACATTTGCGAAGTTAACTATATGAGAATTGAGGAGACGGTGCTGACCATTTGCTATTTAATTGAATTTGCATATGCATAAATCATAATTGACATTCGCGAAGTAAACAATTTGAGAATTAAGGAGAAAGGAATTACGAACTATCAGTGTAGTAAAAATAGTTGCTATAAGTATAACAGAAGGAGTTGCTACTAGTGTAGCAGAAGGAGTTGCTACTAGCGTAGCAGTAGAATCTACTAGCGAATTGAGCTTGGGTAATAAAAAGTAAAAAACGACATTTGCAATGTTGACTATATGAGAATTGTTAAAAGGGTGCTGATCATTCGTTAGTTAATTGAATTTGCATATGAATAAATCAAAATTGACATTCGCGTAGTAAACAATTTGAGAATTGAGGAGAAAGGAATTACGAACTATCAGTGTAGTAAAAATAGTTGCTATAAGTATAACAGAAGGAGTTGCTACTAGTGTAGCAGAAGGAGTTGCTACTAGCGTAGCAGAAGCTACTAGTGAATCAAGATTGAATATAAAATATTTGAAAACGACTTTTGCAAAATTGACTATATGAGAATTGTTGAGAAGGGTGCTGATCATTCGCAAGTTAATTGAATTTGCATATGAATAAATAAAAATTGACATTCGCAAAGTAAACAATTTTAGAATTGAGGAGAAAAATGGTACGAACTATAAGTCTAGCAGAAGGAGTTGCTACTAGTGTAGCAGTAGAATCTACTAGCGAATTGAGCTTGGGTAATGAAAAGTCAAAAACGAAATTTGCCAAGTTGACAATATGAGAATTGAGGAGAAGGGCGCGTATAATTTCCTAGTTAATTGAATTTGCATATGAATAAATCAAAATTGACATTCGCGAAGTAAACAATTTGAGAATTGAGGAGAAAGGAGTTACGAACTAGAAGCTACTAGCGAATTGAGCTTGGGTAATGAAAAGTCAAAAACGACATTTGCCAAGTTGACAATATGAGAATTGTTGAGAAGGCCGCTTATAATTTCCTAGTTAATTGAATTTGCATATGAATAAATCAAAATTGACATTCACGAAGTAAACAATTTGAGAATTGAGGAGAAAGGAGTTACGAACTATCAGTCTAGCTGAACGAGTTGCTACTAGCGTAGCAGTAGAAACTACTAGCGAATTAAGCTTGGGTAATGAAAAGTCAAAAACGAAATTTGCGAAGTTGACAATATGAGAATTGAGAAGAAGGGCGCATATAATTTCCTAGTTAATTGAATTTACATATGAATAAATCAAAATTGACATTCACGAAGTAAACAATTTGAGAATTGAGGAGAAAGGAGTTACGAACTATCAGTCTAGCAGAACGAGTTGCTACAGTTGCTATAAGTATAACAGAAGGAGTTGCTACTAGCGTAGCAGAGGTAGATATTAGTGAATTAAGATTGAATATAAAATATTTGAAAACGACATTTGCAAAGTTGACAATATGAGAATTGTTAAAATTGTGCTGATCATTCGCTAGTTAATTGAATTTGCATATGAATAAATCAAAATTGACATTCGCGTAGTAAACAATTTGAGAATTGCGGAGAAAGGAATTGCGAACTATCAGTGTAGTAAAAGTAGTTGCTATAAGTATAAAAGAAGGAGTTGCTACTACTGTAGCAGAAGGAGTTGCTACTAGCGTAGCAGTAGAATCTACTAGCGAATTGAGCTTGGGTAATAAAAAGTAAAAAACGACATTTGCAATGTTGACTATATGAGAATTGTTAAAAGGGTGCTGATCATTCGTTAGTTAATTGAATTTGCATATGAATAAATCAAAATTGACATTCGCGTAGTAAACAATTTGAGAATTGAGGAGAAAGGAATTACGAACTATCAGTGTAGTAAAAATAGTTGCTATAAGTATAACAGAAGGAGTTGCTACTAGTGTAGCAGAAGGAGTTGCTACTAGCGTAGCAGAAGCTACTAGTGAATCAAGATTGAATATAAAATATTTGAAAACGACTTTTGCAAAGTTGACTATATGAGAATTGTTGAGGATGGTGCTGATCATTCGCTAGTTAATTGAATTTGCATATGAATAAATAAAAAATGACATTCGCAAAGTAAACAATTTTAGAATTGAGGAGAAAAATGGTACGAACTATAAGTCTAGCAGAAGGAGTTGCTACTAGTGTAGCAGAAGGAGTTGCTACTAGAGTAGCAGTAGAATCTACTAGCGAATTGAGCTTGGGTAATAAAAAGTAAAAAACGACATTTGCCAAGTTGACAATATGAGAATTGAGGAGAGGGGCGCGTATAATTTCCTAGTTAGTTGAATTTGCATATGAATAAATCAAAATTGACATTCGCGAAGTAAACTATTTGAGAATTGAGGAGAAAGGAGTTACGAACTATCAGTCTAGCAGAACGAGTTGCTATTAGTCTATCAGAAGGAGTTGCTACTACTGTAGCAGAAGGAGTTGCTATCAGCGAATTGAGCTTGGGTAATGAAAAGTCAAAAACGGCATTTCCGAAGTTGACAATATGAGAATTGAGGAGAAGGGCGCGTATCATTTGCTTTTTAATTGAATTTGCATATGAATAAATCAAAATTGACATTCGCGAAGTAAACGATTTGAGAATTGAGGAGAAAGGAGTTACGAACTATCAGTCTAGCAGAAGGAGTTGCAACTTGTCTATCAGAAGGGGTTGCTACTAGCGAATTGAACTTGAATATAAAATATTTGAAAACGACATTTGCGAAGTTGACAATATGAGTATTGTCGAGAAGGGTGTTGGTCATTACCATGTTCCATTGCTTAGTCCATCGCTCTATTGCACACAGCCAGTCTTGAACTGCAGTCGCAGCTGTTTGCTGACATGAGAGGGATGCAAGCATGGTCTTGTTATAAGTTTAAATACAACCTTTATGTTTTCTAACATATATTGCATATTTATTTTCAGATTCGAATAAAATAACCATCCGACTTAGGAATGGGCTCTTACCAATTGGGACAAACAACATTATAAATATATACCAGCCAGTTTCGCCGGCATCCCAGATAACAACAATAAGCATAATTATTATAAATATATTGTAAGTTGTTGTTTTTTATTGTAACGTAATTTATTTAAGATTATTGTGAAGAAATGAATATTAAGGCTATAGTTTGAAAGCATGTCACCAATTATAAAAATAACCTTATGTATGAACATATACAGATATGTAGATAATAGATACACAATAAAAACAAAAACTTTTAAACAAAACGTTGTTTTTATTTTGATAACTAAAATGAAGACTGGAATTGAAGAGATATTGAATAGAAACCAAATGACGTCTTTCATAATCATCACTGTCCTTGTAGTTTCAGAGATATTCACGATTTTGAAAAAAATTGTGCAAAAGTTTTTAACTTTTGGACTTGCAAATTTTCAATTGCGGAGTCGAAAAAAAATGTAAGAAATCGCAACAACATGAGAAAATCATGAATATCTCGGGAACCATAAGGACGATCGGAATGTCCTTTGGCCAGCTGATAGTCCTTGTTAGGATGAATTGATTGCCATAGGACTCAAAAGGATCAGCAAGGATATGGCCAAGATAGAGCATGTTTTCTCTCAGCAAAAAAGTCCTCCTAACTCTGTTGTTTAAAGTATATTTGGGCTTTTGATTTCATAGTCGTCCATCTTGAATCCGTCCCCATATGCATGCCAAAGGACATCCTGATAGTCCTTCAAATGACGAAGTTAAGGAGGATTTTCGAAATTTTTGCAAATTTTCCATGCCCACCCCTTGTAGATTTTTTCGAAAAATTCTTGTTTGTTTTTTTAATATATTCTTTACTTTTTTAATGACAATCGACAGTTATTTTTAAACGTATTTTGTTAAGGCTATCGACCGGCCAATTGCTATCTAAATTATCGTTGTAGTTTCCGAGATAAACACATATTAATTTTTGGACTGAAAAATATATTTCTCATCCCCAAATGTATGCAAAAGTTTCTAATTTTTGGACTTGCAAATTTTCAATTGCGGAGTCATAAAAAAAAAAGTAAGAAATCGCAACAACATGAGAATCATGAATATCTCGGGAACCATAAGAACGATCGGAATGTCCTTTGGCCAGCTGATAGTCCTTGTTAAGACGAGTTGATGACATTTGCGAAGTTAACTATATGAGAATTGAGGAGACGGTGCTGACCATTTGCTATTTAATTGAATTTGCATATGCATAAATCATAATTGACATTCGCGAAGTAAACAATTTGAGAATTAAGGAGAAGGGAGTTACGAACTATCAGTCTAGCAGAACGAGTTGCTACTAGCGTAGCAGTAGAATCTACTAGCGAATTGAGCTTGGGTAATGAAAAGTAAAAAACGACATTTGCCAAGTTGACAATATGAGAATTGAGGAGAAGGGCGCTTATAATTTCCTAGTTAGTTGAATTTGCATATAAATAAATCAAAATTGACATTCGCGAAAAAAAAAAAATTTGAGAATTGAGGAGAAAGGAGTTTCGAACTATCAGTCTAGCAGAACGAGTTGCTACTAGTGTAGCAGAAGGAGTTGCTACTAGTGTAGCAGAAGGAGTTGCAACTAGTGTAGCAGAAGGAGTTGCTACTAGCGTAGCAGAAGAAGCTACTAGTGAATTAAGATTGAATATAAGATATTTGAAAACGACATTTGCAATGTTGACTATATGAGAATTGAGGAGACGGTGCTGACCATTTGCTATTTAATTGAATTTGCATGTGAATAAATCGAAATTGACATACACGAAGTAAACAATTTGAGAATTGAGGAGAAAGGAGTTACGAACTAGAAGCTACTAGCGAATTGAGCTTGGGTAATGAAAAGTCAAAAACGACATTTGCAAAGTGGAAAATATGAGAATTGAGGAGAAGGGCGCTTATCACTTCCTAGTTAATTGAATTTGCATATGAATAAATCAAAATTGACATTCGCGATGTAAACAATTTGAGAATTGAGGAGAAAGGAGTTACGAACTATCAGTCTAGCTGAACGAGTTGCTACTAGCGTAGCAGTAGAATCTACTATCGAATTGAGCTTGGGTAATGAAAAGTAAAAAACGACATTTGCCAAGTTGACAATATGAGAATTGAGGAGAAGGGCGCTTATAATTTCCTAGTTAGTTGAATTTGCATATGAATAAATCAAAATTGACATTCGCGAAAAAAAAAAAATTTGAGAATTGAGGAGAAAGGAGTTTCGAACTATCAGTCTAGCAGAACGAGTTGCTACTAGTGTAGCAGAAGGAGTTGCTACTAGTGTAGCAGAAGGAGTTGCAACTAGTGTAGCAGAAGGAGTTGCTACTAGCGTAGCAGAAGAAGCTACTAGTGAATTAAGATTGAATATAAGATATTTGAAAACGACATTTGCAAAGTAGACTATATGAGAATTGTTAAAAGGGTGTTGATCATTCGCTAGTTAATTGGATTTGCATATGAATAAATCAAAATTGACATTCGCGAAGTAAACAATTTGAGAATTGAGGAGAAAGGAGTTACGAACTATCAGTCTAGAAGAACGAGTTGCTACTAGTGTAGCAGAAGGAGTTGCTACTAGCGTAGCAGTAGAATCTACTAGCGAATTGAGCTTGGGTAATAAAAAGTAAAAAACGACATTTGCGAAGTTGACAATATGAGAATTGAGGAGAAGGGCGCTTATAATTTCCTAGTTAATTGAATTTGCATAGGAATAAATCAAAATTGACATTCGCGAAGTAAACAATTTGAGAATTGAGGAGAAAGGAGTTACGAACTATCAGTCTAGCAGAACGAGTTGCTACTAGTGTAGCAGAGGGAGTTGCTACTAGTGTAGCAGAAGGAGTTGCTACTAGCGTAGCAGAAGAAGCTACTAGTGAATTAAGATTGAATATAAGATATTTGAAAACGACATTTGCAAAGTTGACAATATGAGAATTGAGGAGAAGGGCGCTTATAATTTCCTAGTTAATTAAATTTGCATATGAATAAATCAAAATTGACATTCGCGTAGTAAACAATTTGAGAATTGCGGAGAAAGGAATTACGAACTATCAGTGTAGTAAAAGTTGTTGCTATAAGTATAAAAGAAGGAGTTGCTACTACTGTAGCAGAAGGAGTTGCTACTACTGTAGCAGAAGGAGTTGCTACTAGCGTAGCAGTAGAATCTACTAGCCAATTGAGCTTGGGTAATAAAAAGTAAAAAACGACATTTGCAATGTTGACTATATGAGAATTGTTAAAAGGGTGCTGATCATTCGTTAGTTAATTGAATTTGCATATGAATAAATCAAAATTTACATTCGCGTAGTAAACAATTTGAGAATTGAGGAGAAAGGAATTACGAACTATCAGTGTAGTAAAAATAGTTGCTTTAAGTTTAACAGAAGGAGTTGCTACTACTATAGCAGAAGGAGTTGGTACTAGCGTAGCAGAAGCTACTAGTGAATTGAGATTGAATATAAGATATTTGAAAACGACATTTGCAAAGTTGACAATATGAGAATTGAGGAGAAGGGCGCTTATAATTTCCTAGTTAATTAAATTTGCATATGAATAAATCAAAATTGACATTCGCGTAGTAAACAATTTGAGAATTGACGAGAAAGGAATTTCGAACTATCAGAGTAGTAAAAGTAGTTGCTTTAAGTTTAACAGAAGGAGTTGCTACTACTATAGCAGAAGGAGTTGGTACTAGCGTAGCAGAAGCTACTAGTGAATTGAGATTGAATATAAGATATTTGAAAACGACATTTGCAAAGTTGACAATATGAGAATTGAGGAGAAGGGCGCTTATAATTTCCTAGTTAATTAAATTTGCATATGAATAAATCAAAATTGACATTCGCGTAGTAAACAATTTGAGAATTGCGGAGAAAGGAATTACGAACTATCAGTGTAGTAAAAGTTGTTGCTATAAGTATAAAAGAAGGAGTTGCTACTACTGTAGCAGAAGGAGTTGCTACTACTGTAGCAGAAGGAGTTGCTACTAGCGTAGCAGTAGAATCTACTAGCCAATTGAGCTTGGGTAATAAAAAGTAAAAAACGACATTTGCAATGTTGACTATATGAGAATTGTTAAAAGGGTGCTGATCATTCGTTAGTTAATTGAATTTGCATATGAATAAATCAAAATTTACATTCGCGTAGTAAACAATTTGAGAATTGAGGAGAAAGGAATTACGAACTATCAGTGTAGTAAAAATAGTTGCTATAAGTATAACAGAAGAAGTTGCTACTAGTGTAGCAGAAGGAGTTGCTACTAGCGTAGCAGAAGCTACTAGTGAATCAAGATTGAATATAAAATATTTGAAAACGACTTTTGCAAAGTTGACTATATGAGAATTGTTGAGGATGGTGCTGATCATTCGCTAGTTAATTGAATTTGCATATGAATAAATAAAAATTGACATTCGCAAAGTAAACAATTTTAGAATTGAGGAGAAAAATGGTACGAACTATAAGTCTAGCAGAAGGAGTTGCTACTAGTGTAGCAGAAGGAGTTGCTACTAGCGTAGCAGTAGAATCTACTAGCCAATTGAGCTTGGGTAATAAAAAGTAAAAAACGACATTTGCAATGTTGACTATATGAGAATTGTTAAAAGGGTGTTGATCATTCGTTAGTTAATTGAATTTGCATATGAATAAATCAAAATTTACATTCGCGTAGTAAACAATTTGAGAATTGAGGAGAAAGGAATTACGAACTATCAGTATAGTAAAAATAGTTGCTATAAGTATAACAGAAGAAGTTGCTACTAGTGTAGCAGAAGGAGTTGCTACTAGCGTAGCAGAAGCTACTAGTGAATCAAGATTGAATATAAAATATTTGAAAACGACTTTTGCAAAGTTGACTATATGAGAATTGTTGAGGATGGTGCTGATCATTCGTTAGTTAATTGAATTTGCATATGAATAAATAAAAATTGACATTCGCGAAGTAAACAATTTTAGAATTGAGGAGAAAAATGGTACGAACTATAAGTCTAGCAGAAGGAGTTGTTATTAGTCTAGCAGAAGAAGCTACTATTGTACGGAATCAAGTTTTGGTCTTCTTAAGAAAAAGGCCTCAGACAACTGCACAATTTCGTTCAACAATTTTGAAATTATTGTTGCTGTTTTTTGTTTGGCTCTCGAATGCTGATTAAAGAGCAGTTTTATAGCACTTGAAGCACATTGAACTTGAAAAGATACTCGTTGCCTGAATTCTCCTTCCATTTGTAAGTGATGTGTGTTTTTCGTTTCTTATTTTTTTTTGTTATCCACGACTCAAGTGCAAAGGTAAGCTTGAGGCAATAAATAAGATAATACATGGCTGCTCAGAGACACAGAGAGAGGGAGAGAAGAACTTGAGCAACAAGAAGAGCAACAACATCAACAACTACAACGACAACATCGCCCACGCACTTTGCTTGATGGGCACAAGTGGTCTGGCTCTCTATATGCTTGGCTGAATGTGCGAGTGTGTGTGCGAGTGTGTGTTTGTGTGTGTCGGTTATATTTGTACAAGTTAACGGGAATAACATTTACTTACTGGCATAATAAATAGAGCTTGCTATGAAAGTGGACGCAGGACACACAGTCTGTCTGCTAGTGTGTGTGTGTGCATGCATGTGTGTGTGTACTTGTATTGCAGCTCCGTAAGTTCAACCATTTGTTTATGCTTCTGAGCTACCTACGTTATTTGCTTAGACGACCCAATCAAATTGAAAAGTAAACTAAGTTTGAGTTTAAAAGCTACAAATCGTATCCCAGACCACCAGAGTGTGAAGCACACACACACACACTGTGGCTGTGTGTGTGGTTGTCGTTGGGTGTGTGTAAGTCGATTGTAAACTTATTAGTGTCGTGCTAGCTAGGTCAAAGCCTGTTCACAACTTCTCAATAGAAGTAATTGCTCTTTGCAAACGCAAGCCATTTTATCGATATATCCATTTATCGATAACATTCGAATAATGTTTAATGAATGACTGGTAAAATACATTTTTGTTTGTCATTAATATATTCAAACTGCGACCATTACAATAATACTTTAATTTCGAATCGTAATATCACAATGCGATTTCACAACTAATTTTTCTAGTTGCACTTCCCACATCATTCTGACAACTCATTTCTTTCTATGCGTTTCTTTTGCATTCTGACATTGTTCAACATTACATAAATAAAATTAAACAATTTTAGAAATACTTTTTATAGAAGATAAAAGAATTGACAAAATATGGTTTATAAAATACTTAAGTGCAGCTATTTTAAATCAAACTAACTAAAATGTTAATATTAATTTACAAAACGGAAATGGTATGAGAAAAATATATACATATACATATACATATACATACATATGTATATACTATTATTTCTGTCTTAATCCACTGACTTTAAATCAAACAATTGAAACGTTAGGTTTAAATATACAAATAGGCAATAATAATACAAAAAAACATAATAAAAATAAATATATATATATTTTGTTTTACATTTTATGCTATTGACTTTAAATGAAACTATTTAACGTTGACATGGATACAAAAACTCATCAGCTTGTCAAGAAGAGTTCGTAATTGGGGCTAAGCTTTTAGCCAGATTTGCCTAGCGATAGACATATAAATCGAAAATTAATCGTATTAGCATGCCGTAAAGTTGAGCTGCAGTTTTCTAGACGCCATCGCTCAGCCTGCTTAGCAATTCAGCTGATTATCGTGCATAGCAGCATTTCAAGCAGTTGGAACAGCTGCCGCGACTCGTTGTTCAGATTGTTTTCGATTGTTGCAAATAGATTTACAATGGGGTTGATCATAAATATTAAGCAGAGCTCAAGCAAATGGCTTGCTTGGAGTTGGCGATGGAGATGGAGATGGCCACAGCACCTGAGAGAATATCGATAGAGAGAGGTGGATTGTTGAAATGCCGTGCATACTTACAAAGAAATGACAATCCAAATGACTGTCAGGGCCGAGAGTTGAGTGAGTCTTTGACTGGCGTGCTTAGGCAAATGACATTGACAAAATAAGCAGAGATACAAAGCTACAAAGAGAGAGACGACCTACGGGGCACGCAGATACAATTCCCAATGTGAATGGAGGGGGAGGAATTGAAGAAGCAGAGGCAGAGAAACAAAGACAATGGCATTAACAAGGCAGTGGAGGAGGGAGCATAAAAGAAATCGTCTTAATTTCACTTTGTTTATGCTGAGTAATAACGAATTATGCAAATTATTTTATAATAAATTTATGCCAAGGCGGCAGGCAACAACAACAACGACAACGACAACGAATCGAACGCACAAACGAGCACAGAACGAGGAAATAAAACACAAGGCAAAGCAGAAGGCGACAAGCGACAGGCGACAGACGACAGACAGACAGGAGACAGATAGAGGGAATAAGGCAGATAACAACGTTTAGCGCAAGGCGAGAAGAGTTGGCGCTGACTTTGGCCAAAAGGGCGTGGTCGCCCTCGCCCCCCTACTCTGCTTCTTGGCCATGTTTCTATTGCTGGCTTTTTGGGGCGCTGGAGCGCGCGTGTGACCAAGTATGCATGAAAATCCAATTTGCCTGCATGCGATGCTGCTGCTGTTGCTCTTGCTGTTGCTGCTTGCCACGACTTTGGGGCAGCGGCATGCGACAACACGTAGCAATCAAAGTGAAAACAAGGCTACAAGGCAACGTCAACAGTGAAAGCGACAGAACAACCAAATGTAGCACACGAAACGTTACAGTTATATTTATGTATCGTATTATTTTGTACTTTATTTCTCTTGTTTTCTTCATGCACAGACATTAAGAAATAAAAAGCGAAGACAGAGAAACTCACATGGACGCCAGGCTAATCAGAATGCCTGCACAGTTAGTCACGCTGCTTAATGTTTTATTGGTGTGTGTGTGTGTGCGAACGCCAGGACAGTAAAGAGGAGAGCGAGGGGAGAGGGGAGAGTGGCAAAGTCGCTGTGGCGGAATTGAGTGGGGACAACACACGGAGAGGGCAAAGCAATTAATAACAAGCTATATCCATATTAAAATCCAATTTGTTAGATTCTGAATGAGTTTCACTTTAAACAGCATAAATCAATTCCTTGGAATCTCGCTGACTTAATTTGTTTGCAATGGCTAGATATCCTCTCAGCAAATTTAATTAAGTATATAGATTTTAAAACTCTGATAATTAATTCAAATAGTTACAAATTAATGTTTGAATTTAGGATTATGCTAAAAAATATGAGTAATGTTGCAATTGATAAGAATCTATATTCATAATGGTCCAATTTATTAGATTCTAAACGAGATTAAGTTTAAACATCATAAATCAATTCCATGGAATCTTGCTGACTTAATTTGTTTACAATGACAAGTATTTGCATGCAATAATAAATTATAGCATTCTGATAATTAATTCATATAATTAATTAATTAATTTCATTTTAATCTGCATACATCCATTTCTTGGACTTAATTTGTTTGCAATAACAATAAATTTTAAGATTCTGATAATTAATTAAAATAATTACAAATTAATTTTAGAATTTAAAGCTTAATTATGATTATGCTCAAATATGATTAATGTTATGATCCAATATATTAGATTCTAAATTAATTTCACTTTAAACTTTATAAATCAATTCGTTGGAGATATGAGTCTTTTCATCTACTGACTTCATTTGATTTAAGTAACGTGATATCCTCTCTGCAAATTTATTAAAATATCAATAAAACGCTTTTATGCTGCAAATGTTACAAGAAAATCTATTGTTTTTGGCAGATAACAAATTCATTTCAATTGTTTTACACTTATTTAACTTATGCCAGCTGAATTGCCGTCTGCCAGCAATTTAAAAATACTAATACTTTACATTCAATCAAAACGCAATATTATTAATCAATGTCGTGCAAATTTATTTATTCAAATATGAATTGAAATCCAGATTGATTGCTATTTTTTGGCTGCAAATGTTTAAGAAACAATTTATGCTTTTGAATTGAAATGAAAACAGACATGCCAAATAAATAAATGAGAGAGCGAGAGACAGAGTCTGTTGGCATTTGGCATTTCGCATTTGATGTCGATTGAAATGCCATAAATAATGCTCGAAAAATGTGTGTGTTAATTGCGTCAATATTTATGGGCAGCGCTCGGAGGAAAATTGCGCAAAACTTTCACTCTGTGTGTAATGTGCTGACGAAGAGAGTTTGGCTTGAAATTAATTAATTGTGTTTGTGACAATATGCAAGCTGAAAGGTGAAAGGTGAATTTCACATTGCCTCCCCCTCGACCCCACCATCACCATCGCCATCGCCATCGCCCACGTTATGGGTTGTAGTAGCTGCCCCTGACAGCCTTCATACACAACAAGCCAATAAAGCAAGAGTCAGTTTTTTTCTGTGCTGTTCTTTCTGCTGAAATTAATTATTTGTCAAGTTGAACTGGCAGCCAGACAAGTGGCAGTTTCCCTCCCCCTCCCCCCCCCCAAAAAATTGTCAATTACAAGCCCTCAATGAGGCAGCTTTTTGGAGCATTAAATATTTGCTTCTTTTCATAATTTAAAGTAAACACTGCTGCTCAAATTGCTTAGCCAGAAGACAGCGAACAAAAAAAAGAACTTGTCATAAAACCACTGAATTGAGAGCAGTTAATTCATTCGAGACTAGTTCTTTTTTTGCTGCCATTAAAGATTAGTGTAGTGAAAAAAATGGCACATAACTGCCTGTTTTTTTGTTTATTAAAATTTGCTCATAATTGACGTGAATAAACGGGAAAGAAAAAAACTTTCGGCTGAGTGTGTTTATCGATGGAGATATTCACTTAAACGCTTTTCTCCTGCCAACTGCCACTTTGGCATTCATAAAACAATATTTTTTATGAGCATCGATGGCATATGCCATAAAAGCGGAGCCAGCGGAAAATGAAGCGCTTTGGGGCGAATGGCGTTAAACGTACCAGAAACTCCAGAAACTGGCCAATGGCCTGTGTCCTGAGTCCTGAGTTCTGTGTCGAACTAGAGGATGGCAAAAGGAAAATACAAATAAAAATAAAGGAGAGGAAGCTAAAGCTGAAGCTAAAGCTGAGGCAATGGCAATCCTTTCGTGTCTATTTACATTTTTATTGTCGGCCGGTCGTAAAAAATCTGATTAAATACCACGTAATAGATCCCTTTGGTGGCAACTCTAGAGCCAGCCGCTGGCCAGCATTTGTGCAGATCCCAGGAGAAGGAGAAGCAGATGGATACCGAGAGTCCTGTGTCCTGTGTCCTGTGTGATTGGCTGCGTTGTGGTTGTGTGTGGGGAGGCGCTGAGCGGGTTAACTGTTGTTAAATTACATTCAATAAACAAGCAATGAATATTTTATTGTTGCCTTCAACAAATTTCGTTTGGCAACAAGGTAGGCAAAAATAATTTATGATTTAGGGGGCGAGGCAGATGGCAGGGATTGTTATAGCCAGAGCCAGAGCCAGAGCCATGGTCATGGCCATGGCCAAAACACGATAACAACGTGAACGACAACGACAGAAACAACATGAAAGCAGATTGATTTACGCATGAATGGCACAAATCTCATTTTAATAGAATCATTTGGTTTTATAACACTCTGCGCTTTGTTGAACGCAGCTAAACAGAGAGAGACAGATAGACACAGTAAGAGAGAGAGAGAGCAGAATCGTTGTCCATGGCAACAGTCAAGCAGCCAGGCCGCCTCTCCCTCCTTGACCCTTTTTATTGAGTCTCAAAGTTATGTTGCTCATAAATTGAGTAAATTGTTGTGTTGAATTTTAATCGCTTTGCTGTGGTTAGCGCTCGTCCGATTTAACTAGAGCTCACACATTTAGTGGCGACCGGAGAGAGACGGCGAGGCAGCTGCTGCGTGATATCGAAGCATCGCGCACTGATTCGCCGCCATCGAGCATTGCACGAATTTAATATGCAATTGCGGTGCTTTTTAATGCGGATACTTAAAAGTAAATAAATGTAATTGTAATCTTAGAGAAGGAGACGTAGAAGACTCTGTGAAATTATAAGCGCAAAATGTGGCAAAGTTCTTAGCGCGAAATAAAACAAAGTGTAAGCTGCGATGAGCAGATGCAATTCGTATTAATAGCTGTGCATTAAGTATACGACACGTTAGCAGCAGCAGGAGTCATGAATGAATGATAGAGAGTGGAAAATGAAGTGAAATGCTGCACTGCTTGAACTGAAGTCGCATACGAATATATTCTTCATCGTTGTACAAATTAAAAGCAATTTTATTCCAACAATAGTCAAGTCAATTTCAAAATTTATTCTTGATTATAGCATGTATTGTATAAAACCACAAAAAATAATGAAAACAATTTGAATATAGAGTACAGGTATAAAATATACTTAAAAATACTTCAATAATAATTCAATCATTTTTATATCCAACAGATAAAATTGCATAAAACTTTGTTGTGCAAGTGCAGGTTTTTTTTTTTGGTAAACTAAATTGTAAAGTGAACACAATTTTCACAGCGTCCACACAGCGACTTGAGCACTGTTTGTTTTTTGGTTTAGTGCATTTTAGTTGCTGTCCTGCTGCCAGATACGTGCATTAAGCCATCTTCTTCCTTTATGCAGTTTTATTTCATTTTACGACAAGCCACTGAGCAACAGAGTTGCCCAAACGCCTTGACAGTGTGAACGGTTTGTAGGTGTATAGTATTTAAGGAAGTGTTTTTGTGTGTGTCGCCAATCAAGCAATCTCTTGAGGGAGTGAAGGAAGCGATGGCAAAGTGGTTTTTGCTGAGCGTTTTTATGGGCTTCGGCATTTGCCATTTTTAATTGCTGTTGGTTTTCGAACATTTGCTGCTGCAAATGAGCCGAGACTGAGGCGTTCAGATTTATGGCTTTTTCTCGCACACACACACATAAACTGCTGCTGCTGTTGCTGCTGCTGTTGATGTAGTTGGTAATTTATTCTAGGCAACATTGTCGCTGGCAACAACCAAAACCACTAAAACTCACAAACATTTTAATTCAAACACTAAAAACTGCAACAGCAGCAGCAGGACATAAGCAACAAACTTGCAAAAGGACATGACTCTATTAACTGCCCCAATTTTTTTGTGTTCCATCAAAAACTTTGCAAGTGAAATATTTGTATTGCACAAATAAACTCGTTGAGCGCACACCAAAATTTACTACTTTAATTAATTGTCGATGCAATTAAATTAAAAACTCAGCTGAACATTATTTATTTTTTGTGTACATTTATTTAATTTTCACACACTTCATTGCCATGCCGTTTAATAGCATTAAATGTGCAAAAGTGAGTTCCATTGGACTTGTTGAAGTATTTAAGACTGTGTTGCCCCATTAAAATTAAGGCAATTGATTGACGACGTTGCAATACTTTTAATGCTCTTACCTGGCACTGTAAACATTGTCGCATTTCCTCTTGAGTGCACTCACACAAACACTCACATTCACGTACACAGTTTTTATATCATTGCATTACTTGTTTTTCTGCTGTTTGTTTCCAAATTCACGGCATTACTGCAGTTGTCGCTGGCATTTAATTATTTCGAGTCAACCAGCGCTTGGTCAACGATCCTTTTGTCTTGCCCCACGCCCAGCCACGCCTGGAGAGGAGGCATGCAACGAAACGAAAGCCGCAACATGCGCTCTTATTGTTATTATTACTACTACTATTGTTATTGTAATTGCAGCATTATAACTTATTTTTTGTATTGCACATCTTGGACACGAAGCATGTTTTCGGTGGTGCAATGAACAAAAGTTTCCCCCAAGTTGCCAGCTGATGAAACATGCAGCAGCTAATTGCCGACAGTATTGGAAAGTCGTCAATTTTCATGAGCTTTGGCAAAATCAAGTTGGAAAACAAGTGAAAAAGCTGCAGTAGACACCGATAGACACCGATAACTATTTTCTGGGAATACGACAAATGTTGTGTACCAATTATATACCTACAGTAAATTAAATCATACATGAAATCACTTTATTTTAAAATGTACATATAAAATTAAGTAAATATCATACATAAACATAACAGCTTACCTAAAATAAATAACATAATAAAAATAAAGGATATAATTAAAAATAAATTAAATGAATAAATAAACCGGCAAATATATATATATATACAATAACATTAAATAATAAAATAAAATAAGAAACTACAATAAGTTAAATAAATAGTTCAGCTGCACTACTTTTTGTCCTATTCAAACCAAATTCTCAAGTATCATTTGGACAATAATTATTATAAATTACACATAGAAAATCCTTTTTCTGCATGTTGTAAATATTTCCTATTGCCACTTAGTTAAAATTTTCATTTATTCCATCGTTATAGTATTTACTGCTCGCAGACTGTAGGCAGATCTTTTGGGACTAAATTGTGCTAAGTAGTGAGAAGCTCAACAGCATCGAGACTGGCACAGCGCATTACGTATACGCCGGGAGGTCCTGGCCGCAGTTGTCAGCAGCTGCTCCTTCAATGCACACGCCACTTGACGCTGCTGCTTTAAGATGTCTATGGCACGACAATGCAGTTCAGCTTCTCCAGCTTCCTCCCTTCGCTCTCTCTCTCTCTCTGCAGCAATCACAGTCGCAGTTGCAGAGAGGCAGAGACTCGGCGAGCAGAGCAGCGAGTCTTTCATATTTAAACTGACAGTTTATTGTGCTTTTCATTACAATTTTGTTTGTTAGTTTTATTTTCGCCAAACAAAACTCAACGGGTGGCTGGAGAGGGACGCAGAGAGTGCATTGGTCTGGTGCGTGTTTGGCTGGAACATAGGAACAATGGCAGGCGACGCACTCGAGCATGGAGTCAAAATGTTGAGCTGCAGTCGCCGCTGGGACCCCGTTGGCCCCACTGCGCCATTTTAGACAAACGGAAGTCATAAAAGACGCGCATTTTCCTTGCCTTTTTCGTTCTTGGTGCTTGGTACTTGGTACTTTGGTACTTTGGCGTTTGTCCCCTTCGCAGTTCGCTTTTTGATGGCATTGCGCGCGGCAAACGACAAGAACAACACCAATAACAATAACAATGCCACCATAATTTCTCGTTAAAAAGCAAAAGCCCACAACGGAAAGATGGTGATGACAAGAATAAGGATGAGAACAACAAAATGAAGACGAAAATGGGATGGAAGACGAGCTTAAGACCGAGTACTACACAGATACTATAGTATATATAGAGGGAAAAACCGTCTGCGTTAGATTTTAATAACGCGCCGCAGATAATGCCGATAATTTAGATAAATTTATTTCGCGCCCAGCTTAATTGAGTGGGTGGAGGGCGGGAGGCAGGGCGACAAGATGTCGAGGAAATTGCAATGCCACCAAAACAGCTTAACGCAACGCAACGCAACGCAACTTGACTCGACTCGATTCAACTCAATGTGGTTGGCTGAGTGGAAAAACTATTTATACTATTTCCTCATAGTTTCTTTATGGCACCGTCAGCGACGACGTCGATCATTAATCAACGACCAAAGCCCTTGGAGAGATGATGTGGCAGGAATAAGAACTACGCCACATCAGCTGTGTGGGCGTGGCAGCGGCTAATAAGCATTTAAGGCAGGCGACGAAACTACAGCCAACAAAACCAACAAAAAAACGGGGGGGGAAAAAAACAAATACTTCAAAGAAACTAGAGAAAGGCGCGCAGAATCTATGCTATAAATCGCCAAGTGTTGGGCGATGAAAAAAATAGAGAGCGAGAAACCTGAAGCTGAGCCCAAGAGTTATGGCCATCTTGCTTATGGACGTGTTTGAAGTGTTGTAATAAGTTGGTCAAAGAAAGTCGCAATTACCAGAACTCAAGTAAGTATTTTTAATCCTATTTGAGCCAGACAGTGAGCTCTTAATTATGGATATTCAAAAGAAATTCGAATAAGAGATTTATTCGTAATTCATTAGTTAATGTAAATAATAAATATTGAATTAATATTTGAGACTCAATAAAATTTATAATTCGCATCTTAAAGATAATATTCTATTTAACAAAGGCAGTTTTGAATGAAAAGAAAGAAAACTAATAATAACAAAAAGAGAGAATCGAATCGCATTTCGCCCACTTGTTTACTAGAGTTTATCGCAATCTATAATCAAAGCGAGTTCATTGCTTAATACACTGATTAATCTCTGCTTCGATAGCATTTTTTGTGGTAAGCTATTAAAGCTCTTTCTATGAATGAGTGAGTGAATGAATGACTAAATGATGTTGGCTGGCAGCAAAAGGTGGCGTCTGTTTCCTTTTGTTGTCCTGCGTTTGTGCGAAGTCGAAAACAATCCCAATTCACAGCACATTCCGTCTCACACTCACACTCGCTCTCTCTCTCTTTTCCACTGTCTCCCTCTCTCTCTCTCTCTGTCTCCAGCTGCAGCTTCTGCTTCAGCTCAGTCATTGCTCACGAATAGAAATGGATAATGATGCGTTTGTGTATTGGGAGTTATCGCAACATTTCAAGCGTTTTTATTGAACCAACACACACATACACATATGCTAGCAATGCATGTGAGTGTGTGAGTGTATTCGTGAATCTGTGCGTAGCTCTCGAACTACGCATTTCAGCACTTTCTTTTGCCACTTATTATTTTTGAAGTTAAGTTGAAGTTGTATTTTTGCTCGCCTTTTTTCACTTTGCACAAAAGCAGCGCTCGTAACTGGAAACTTCAGGCGTTTCCTTTGCCATTTTCTTTAAACTGTCAGTTTTGGCCGCGCCTTTGTGTACCATATATATATATATATATATAGATATACTATATGTATATATGTGTGTGTGTGTTGGCTAACACTTTAACAGCTTTCGCTGGGCGTCGTCCTTTTGTGCTCAAGTTTACACGCAGCTGTCAAATCACAATAGTTGCTAAGAATTTCCATTAACTCATTTTCTTTCACTCATTTTCACAGCCCTGCGTGTGTGTGTGTGTGTGTGTGTATTGATTGTGCTAAGTGTTTGGCTGCAGCTATGGGAAATAAAGGAGGAGTCTGTGGTCGAAACTTTGCCATTGTTATAACAAAATAATGGCGTTCATACACTCACTTAGTCGCTCCCACACTCTGCACATGCACATTCATCGTGCCACGCCCACTGAAGCATAAACAGTTTAAAAAGCCTCAAACTTGCTGCACTTGTCGCGTAATTCAATATGCACAAGTCCTCTTCACACTTCACTCTTTACATGGCATTGCTTTCTTTTCTTATTTCTCTTACTGTCGCCTTTTGTTTCTTCGCTTTGTCTGCGATGCGATGCGATGCCACGTCACACGTTTGTTCTTCAACTTGTCTTTTCATTTTGTAACTTCTACGGCCTGACTGCACTTAATGCTGCCACAAATGGGGGCATGCCTCTGTCTACGGTAAAATGATAGTCTGGACACACTCTCGGCCAACATTAAGGCCAAAAGGCCCCTCCAAGATCTTGTATCACGTTGACCTGAGGATTTTGCTTTTGGCTGCATTCATTTCCCTTTTTTTGTTGTTCTGCGTTCATTCGACTTACTTTTGGGTAACCTGCAATGGAAGAGAATTGAAAGTTATTCACTTGTTGGACACATGGAACTCTTAAGCTAAATTATTTTATTCGATTTATACATAATTTATCATTTATTTACATGTAAAGTTCAATATATTAATAATTGATTTTATCGGAAATTTAATTTTGCATATGGGCTTTAAATATTTGTATAAATTGACAGCTGAATTGTTATTGTGTAAATAATTGAATTGTTTATATTTATTGCATAAATTGAAGCTAAAACTAAAATTTCTCATTTCAAAATATTCGTATTTATTTTGAGATACTCAAAAATTATTTAAAGAGATATATGTAGCTGAGATTTCTGTAATATTTTATCTTAATGACATTAACATTCCAATTATTATAAAATATATATATTTAATTATTTAATTGTCAAATTGTTTCGGTTCTTTTTCTAATGAAAATTACATTTGAATTGTTCGTTTCGTTCGCTTTAGCAACTTTGTGCCAAGAAGATTAATTGTTGCATGGAAATGAAAGAAGATTAAATAGATAAGAAGAGATAAAAGACGTGAATCGATTATGAAAAAAATGTGTTATTCTTGCTCCGCAGTTGATTCGATAATTTTTTGTGAAATACTTGCAGCAGGAAGAAGCCCAATGAACACACATTTCTTTTGAAGTTCTTTGCTCTTTATTAAACATTTTTGTTGCTCTCTTTTGTTAAGCTGAGCGTTAAAGCTGGCGTCATATTTTGTTTTTATAATTTTATTGTATTTGTGCTGTTTTTGCTGTTGTTTTGCGTTCTTTTGCAATTTTCGGTTGTGTGCACTTCCCTTTGCAATTTGGGTAACGAAATTTTGGACTGCGGCGAAATGCTTAAAAATTCGAAATTCAATCAATCCAACGCTTTGTGTGTTTGTTGGTTTTGTATGTGTTTGCGTATTTTTTCATTTTCATTTTCTTTTTTTTCTTGTATTCTGTTTGTTCGTCTTTGGTCGGTATCTAGCGTTAGCCCAGTTGTTGCCTCTTTGTTTTTCAGTTGTTATTATTATTGCTGTTTTTGTTGTTGTTGTTGTCGTTGCTGTGCTGCAATTGTATCAGCAGCGTTCTTTGTTAAGCGAGAACCAAGTCAAACAAGCAAAACGGCGCTCGCGCCAACTGGACTTTTGGAGACCCTACAAAAAATAAACTTAATCTTTGTATGGTTTTTATAATTAATTTAAAAAATAAACCCACAATTCAGCTTATGCTACTTTTATTATTATTTTAAAATATTGTTTTTTTTATATATAAATTGCTCAAATTGTTCTACTCTTTCATTTGGACTCTGTTCGTGCGACGTCCCTCAAGCGAGAGTGTATAGCTTATTTGTCGACAAACCGAAAAGACTCCATGTGCTGCTGCGTGGCAGGGTCTTAAAACAAAGAGACGAGCGGTTTGGCGATGTTAGGGCAGGTGGAGTTGGGTGCGAGGCAAAGGCAAAGGTAAATACATTGAGCCAAAAGCCAAGGGCCGCTTAACCCGTAGCAAGAAAATTAAAAACAAAAAACAAGAAGTGAAATGAAAGAAAAAAAAAAGTACCACAACGTGGCAAAGAGAGCAACAAAAGAACGTGCGGGGAACACAAAAAAAAAATCGTAATATATATTGTGTATATATACGAAGAGGTGAGAGGCGGAGAGGAGTCTATATAGAAAAAGGCAACGGGTTTTGCGCTCATCAGATCTAACGCCTTTGCAGAGCCGTGAGCTGTTTGCGTATTTCGCGTTTCTCTGTTTTTCTGCATTGCCGGCTTTTTGGCGCTTTGCGTGTGCAACACGGCGTATGAGCGACACGAGCCCAGCCACTGGTGGACGGCGAACGTGGGGCACGTTGAACGCTGGCTGGCAAAAATGTTAAAACGTTAAAAGTGCTGCACACAAAAACATTGCCACAAACAAGGCGAAGCGCAATTTGCATGCCACGAAACGCTCCCGAAACTCGCAGTTAGAAAGAGCCGCGAAAGGAAGGAGAAGGCGAGGTGTAAGTCGGATAAGCATGACAAAGGCAACGTGCAAATCCAGCAGTCAAGAGAGCGAGAGGAGCAGAGTTTGCTGGGCAGCAGGCTGTAGACGGGAGAAGCAGCAAAAGGGCAACAGCTTTTTGGGGGTAATGTGAATGAAACGAAGCTGCTTCGAGGCACCAAGAATGCGGTAATAATTCTTTTTACGCATTTGCCCCGCCCAGCCAATAGCAGCAATCCCTCCCGACGCTTGTTAGTCGCCATTACCACTGCCAAAAAGTGCTTAATACATAAAAAGGACGTGAGATGGAGAGCGAGAGCAGGCAGCAAGCCAGTCGAGTGCAACGTGCAACCAAAGCAAACGACACAGAAAAATCAACAACAAGAACAACGAGAAGAGCAGCGCAATAATAATGTGCAGCAGCCACGCCGGAAGCGCCCGCGCGTGCCAAGGATAACATGTTAATCCTTGTGAGATAATGAGCAGCAATATGCTTTGCATAAGCACACGGCAACACGGCAAAACAAAAGCGGACAACGCCCCTCAACACCCTTGAAAAGACGCTGCAGACTGGCCCACACAGTGGCACATTACAGATTCAAGTGTGAGAAACTCATTGTGACAGACTTTTTGATACCCTTTAAGCAGAAAGAATAATAAATGGAATTAGAGCTAACAGTGTGAATAATTTAATTTGAATCTATGTAATAATAATACCTATTGATGTCAGAAATACAAATCTTAAATAAATATTACAAGTTTACAGCCACTTCACTGTTTTTATATTTTAATAAAAAACGATAAATTATTAAATAGCTCCCATTTAAAACCAGTTTTAAATCAAATAAGAATGATTTGCATAATTGATTAAAAGAGTTTACAAAAATTAAATATTTTACAATTTGTATATGTGACCTTTTCTTCTTTTGTACGCAAATTTCAATTCAACTATTCTTAAGCAATAGTTGTTTTTTAATTTAAAAACTAAAATATAACTCTTATCTTACAGATTTGAATAAAACATGATGACGCATGAATTATTGTAAGCTTACAAAAATTTAATATTTACAGAACAATTTGTAAAAAAACATTTTCAAATTTGTTAATTACACCACAAAAAAGTAGATACCCTCTAAAGCATGTATTTCACTTTATAACTAGACAAATCTAAGCAGTTTTCTTGTGATTGCTGTTTAAAGAATATTAATATTATTTTATTAAGGGCAATTAGAGTATAAAACTGGTTGATTAATGATTTTCTGCCAAATATATTATATTATAAAGCACATGAAATCAAGAATAGTTTTTGTTATGTGCAGCTTCAATTTAATTTGTATATGAAATTTCAATTATAGCTAAGTTAAACTTTAACATTTGGATAGAGTTTTATAACAATATTTTCTATTGTGTTAAATTGATTTATAAGTGTTTAAAAAATTGTTTTTTTTGCCACGATCGTTCTTTCCTGATTTATTTCGTTTTAATATATATGTATTTTGTGCCATTTACAATTTCTAGCTTCTTAAATTTCAACTCATTGAATAATGATAATATTAAAATTCTCAAATTCTTCATATGGAAGCAGCAGAGACTCAAGTTCGCTGCATTGAAAAGTAAATTGGTATTCAGCTCTGATTGCAATCTCTCTGTAGCAATCTAGTTAGCCATGGTCTGATATCGGCATTAATTCGATGTGGATTGATTACCATCGAGTGAAATTAGTTCACAACATTTCGAATCACTTTTTTTGGCTTCAGCTACGCCCGTAACCTAATTCTGTTCCCTCTCTTTCCATCTCCTTTTTCCCTCTCTCTCTCTGTCTATCTGTTTCTGTTGGGTTTGCAATCGGTTTGATAAGCTTTGTTCTGTTCTTTTCCAGCTGCTGCCAAAATTGTACAGGCATTTTCTTAAGCCTGCTGCGTGTGAATGCTTCTGTTGTTGTTGTTTTTGTTGTTGTTGTTTCCCTTGTCGTACCTTCTTCTTCTTCTTCTTGGCATTGATATGCTGTTGTGTGTGTGTCAGTGTGTGTCGAGAGATGTTGGCCAAGTTCTCAGCTGCTGTCGCTGCTTGTAAGTCCTGGCTTAGCGTTTGGCAAGTCACATGCGATTCGGGCTTAAAAAAGGAAGCCAAATTCAATTGCAGCTCTCTCGCTGTCTCAGTTGTTTTGTTATTTTTGGGAACAGAGCCGAGAAAAGAAGCAAACTAACAAGAGGTATGGAATTAAACCGAGATTATGCAAATCAAAAGCGGCCTTGTGGGCTGTTGCCAGCGACAACTGTGAATCTGCCACAACATACTCGCTGCAGACTGCAACACACACATTGCTTCTAACTACACTTTCGCTGCATCAACATTGACTTCAACTCATGCATATGCATATGAGTGTGTGTGTGTGTGTGTATTTGTTTACGCCCCTGCTCGCCATCTTGTTTGATCAAACTCGAACACAAACTGCAGAGCAGAGCAGAGCAGAGCGCAATGTGGCGGTGTCGCTGTATATTTATGAGCCATCTATGAAACTGCTTGCAGCGTGTGCCCCGCTCTCTCTCTCTGTGTCTCTTCGCTCTCGCGTAACTTTGACCTGCTGCTGCTTTCAGCTTTCAGCTTTCAGCGAAACTCGAATTAACCGCATCTGCCAATGTTACGCCACTTGAGCCATGTGTGTGTTGCGCTGCATATGCATGAATTTGTTCGGTTTGGTCATGGATTTATGCAGGACCTTCAGTGCATGCATTCGATTTACATTTTAGCAGCAAATTTATGCGCAATTCTAATGCAACTTTATTGAATTTGATTAGTGATGGATCAAAGTTGCACTCAGCAGAGAAGGTCATTCATAATGAAAGTGACGCGTGCAGACTCAAAGTTCAACATTTAACAAACTGACAATTTGACAGGTCGACAAGACGAGAGCCAAGTTAAGTTACACGCTTTGCTTTGTGGCCTCTCTCTCTCTGCAATATACTCGTTCATATTTGCATCAAAGGCGCACTCGAGCAGCAGTCACAAACAGAGACGGGATAAAATCACAACGCAGAGAGCTGTCAATTTATCCAACGTTAATCCACAATTTAAAATAGATTCAACAATTGCGCCTTGCACTTGATTTAAGCTGGCGAATGGCATCGCTCCTAATCATATTAAATTTAGAGCGAGAGCGAGAGCGAGAGCGAGAGCGAAAAAAGGTATTCATTAATTATTCATTTACGAGTGCGCCACCTTAAGAATGTGCTCATAATAGCGACCGAGTGGAGAGTGGCAGGCAGATGTATATACGAATATTACGCATACGACCCGGCACACAACGGGCAATAGCTGTCAAAATATTCAACATTAGCATGCATGAAAAATGAAGAAATTCGCAATGTTGGCAAATTAGGTAGCAAAGCAGCCAAGACATTCGGCAACAGCTCAGTGTCCTGCCACACACACAACACACATGCAAACGCTGCACTGTGGTAAACTTGATCACTTCCTCTGGCCAAAACACGTTGCAAGGCATAAACAAACAAGTAAGAAAGCTACAGTCGAGAGTGCTCGACCGTATGATACCCGCAACCCATTTCGAGAGAAAACAAAAAATTTAAATGATATATTAACAAAAAATATACCAAATATACTAAAATTAGTTTTTTGTATATATTTGAAAATAGCGGGTAAAAATCACAACACCGTTATGGTCACACTGTCAACTAAACAAACAAAGCGCGGGCAGCTGCAAGTGAATTTTGCATAGAAAATTGATTCTTTAATAACTTCCTTGTTTTTCATTCGATCTCAACCAAATTCACAGGAATCATTGAGAATATAAATATTATTATGCATACCAAAATTCAATGCTCTAGGTCTATTATTACGGCTTTTACAGACTTTTGGGGGCGGAAAGGGGCGTGGCATCCAACTTTTGAAATAAACTTGACCTGCGTAGGACCTATAGGAGTACTGTCCCCAAATTTGGTAGCTCTAGCTTTTATAGTCTCTGAGATCCAGGTGTTCATACAGACGGACAGACGGACAGACGGACAGACGGACATGGCTATATCGTCTCGGCTGTTGACACTGATCAAGAATATATATACTTTGTGGGGTCGGAGATGCCTCCTTCTGCCTGTTACATACATTTTCTGTTGGCACTAAGTTATAATACCCTTCTACCCTATGGGTAGCGGGTATAAAAAATATTCCTTTCGAACGAATCACTTTCTTCAATAATGCAACAATGAATGTAGGCTTTAATTTATATTATATTTCTTTTAAGTATATTTCATCTCCATCATCCTCGGGTCTTGACCTAATATTACCAGCAATGCTAAATTTAATTTCTAGCATAGTTTAAATTTATTATGTTCTGTTGACATAATTAATTTTGATTGTTTATTGTACTCTGATTTGATTAAGTTGCCCAGTACACATATCCTTGTTACCATTTCGTTAATATTATTAATACACAAAATATTTCATTTACAATCTGGCCATGGGCAAATAAAGAGGAATATTCACAGAATTTATCATTATTACTATAGTTATTATTTGCAATGCGTTATATTTTGGCCACAAAAAGTGGCCCAATTTCCCATGGTGCGCTGGCTTACACATGTTTATGCTTGCATTTTTTGCGTTGCCATATAATAAAGCATATAATGGGGCGCGTGTGCCACAGACACGCATACACACTTCACTTACACTCTCACACTCGCACTCACACTCATGCGCAAGTGTTTGGCAGGGGGCAGAGGGCAAGGGGGCATGGGGGCAGGGCAGACGACGCCACATACACTCAGCGTCACTTGCAACTATTTCAACAAACACAGTGTTTATTTGGCTGCCTCGGCTGCGAGTTAACTTTGCGCGCTAAAAATGAACTTGCCAAACACGTAACGAAGGTCACACAACAACAGAGCACACACACAGCAACACACCAACACACAGCGAGCACAGGGACACACATATCAGCCAAGCAGCATACTTGAGCACACCATTAGAGCATACTGACAGAAACAGCAACAACAGCACAAGCAACAACGACAAAATAAAAACAGAAAACAGAAAACACAACCAGCAAACGGCAAAGAAGCTTGAGACAGTCACGTCGAAGCTGTAAGACTCTGACAAACAGTGGGAACAAAGTTCTTTCTTACAGATAGCAGTATGAAATATAAATGGGCTTCAATTTAATATTTATTTTATTTGATCATGAATTAAGAATTGCGAGCGAGACGGCTCTGATATTTGAGCATCATTATGTGAATGGTGTGCAGCAACAATTGCATCCTAAGTAAAGGAGTATGAAACTTAAATGACAACTATTTAATATTTATTTTATTTGATTATAAATCTAGAATAATTTTTTCTTAAACTGAGTTGTATGAATTGTAAATTTAGTTTAGTTTTTATTATTTGATCATGAATTAATAACTCAGTTTGTTTTTGATGAACTTATTTAATTTGATGGTGTGCAATAAGAATTCCGTAATTGAAGTTTATTTGGGCTTAACTGCGAAAAGCTTTTAAGATATATATGTCAACACTTATACTGTATTTCAAAATATATAAACAAAAATATTAAAGGTATATACATATATATATTTTGTTAGGCTTATTTATTTAGACAACGTACATTCCAAGCGCTAATTTGATTAAAAATACAGAGATAAAAATTCGTTTATATTACATTATTTTACTTAAAAGTAAAAGCTAACACTTGCTTTCAGTAAAGCATTAACCAGCACTTTTAAATAATTCATATATTTCGAAAAAAAAACATACAAACATTATGATCATAATATTGTTAAATTCTTCAATGAATTCTATATTTACAAAATGAATATGATTTAAGATTTAATACTATTTGGGACTGCATTTGGAGTGGGGATGATTTTCCAACTAAAATTAGTGAGTGCCAATAAAATATAGTATATTATAGAGGGCGGGATGTACGCTTTATGCCTATCTAGACTGTCAGCAAGTCAATGCTGAAAGTTGCCCAACTCTGCAATACCCTTTACGTCTTACTCGCAAGTCCTCGTCGAGTGGAATGGCACACAAAGCACATGATGAAACCTGTGACACCCTCTTGAAAAGTCTAAAAGTGACTCCACACGTTGTCTTTAAAACTCGGCAACGCACAAATACACAGAAATACACACAGTCTGTGTGTTTGCAGTGTTAGTTGACGGCTCTTTGAGCTGGTATGTTATAGTATTAGTGTCATTTTTAAGTTGGCTCTTCATCTGCCATGAACTCTTGGCAATATGCAAAGAAGAAATGCCATGCGAACAAAAATGGGAAAACAAACAACAACACAAAAATCATGTGCCAAGTCAAACAATATGAAAATAGCAAAGAACAGACATGTAGAATATAAAAAATAAAACTATAAAGCAATGGCAAATACTCTCGTAGTTGTAGTTCCTGCAAATAGACAACTCACAGGTCAGGGGGAGCGGCAACAAGAAGAGAGTCGAAGAGCAAAACGGAAAAAGTCAAAGTAAAAGAAAATGAAAAAGAGAAAATGGGAGCGAATGAAAAACGGAACAAGCTATGAAAACTGCTTTATTCAGTTGTTTAGCCGGCATCAATAAATGGATGATTTAGCTGGGACCACAGTGAGCGTTCAAAGTCAACGTCCAGCCGCAGCGGTAATGCATTTAATAAATATAAGGATACAACAAATACTTAAGTATACTCGGTTTTATGCTGTGTGTGTCTGTTGGCTGGCAAATGAATTGATTGCCTTAAGAACTTTCAGCAACTTATGCATTCATTTGCTCTGATCTGATTATCGGCAAACTTTCAGCACTCAGTGTGTCCAATTCAATTCGATGTTTGCATTTTATACACTACACACATATGAATTGAAGTGCTGCTGATTTTTTTTGCCAGACTTTCCTACGACTATTTGGGTTGCTGCCTTATTGAAGTTGTAATATGCGAGTTCCTTGCGCCACACACAAATGCCATTCGAGTGCCAGTGAGTGTGTGAGTGAGTGCGAACACGAGTGTGACACACTATGTGTATGTGTGCGAGCATTGCTGCTGACTCAGCCAAAGGCAGTGGCAATGTCCGAAGGCGATAGTCTCGTTCTCTGTCTGTCTGCATCTTGCTTTTTGTTTATCAAACGCTGCTGTTCATATTGCTTAGTACAACTTAAAAATTCCAATTTTATTTGGCATTTGGATGCGTGCTCTGCGTTGCTCGGGCATCCTTTCGAATCCTTGCGTGAGTTCTTATCCTTATTGTGTGTTGTGTGTTGTGTGTTGTGTGCGTATCGATGCCTAGTTAGGCATTTACTGCACGTCTTTATTCTTAAATTTCAAAGGCTCTAAACTTGAGCTTAAGCGAAATGAAATGAAAATCTATTTGTGCCAATGAACCGACAACCGAACAACCGACAGCAACTAACACCCTCAACCAATTTGACCAGCAATCACGCGCATTGCGGCACGTTTAACCTCCATTTTGCAGCCAGTCTGCCTCGCGGTTGTTGCCTGCCACCGATTGTCACCTGTGCGTAGCTGCACGCTCCAACTGCCACCGCCGCCCCATCGTCCCCTCGTCCCCTCGACAGCCATTGTGGCCAACGTCGCAACGTTTGCTAAACTGTTGCTTCCACAAATAGTTTGCATAGCGGCGCGACGCAGAAGCCTGGCTGCTTGGCTGTCTGGCCAGGTGCAAATGAATGCCTAGATTTATGCGTAATAAATTTCAATCTGTTGCCAACAAGACGCAGATTAGACGCTGCCGCAGTGGAGCTGCGTTGTAAAATCCGGCTGCTTGGCATGCGGTCGCTTTTAGGGTTTTCTCGGTTTGCCGACTTGGGACCGCCGACTTTCGACTGGAAACTCTTGGGCGCTGGGGCTTTTTGGGGCGACCCTTGCGTGATAAATTGCAAGACAGCTGCTCCACTGACCAGCACGATGAAGTGGCAAAAGAGATGAGCCCAGCCACAACAGCAGCAACGTTCAACATTCGGCATACGAAAAAAAAAATAGAAGGAAGCGCGCGTTTAATGAAGTCGAATATGCAAATTGTTTGTTTGTGCGTGTGGCGGAGGGCGGAGGCAAAAGGATGGGAATTTGGCTGGAACTGAAACTGGGACTGGGAGAAGGACAAGCTGCTGCCAGCGTGCTTGCCTCATTGTCGTCATCATCGTCCTTGCGGTCAATGTTTGGCAGTTCTTTTCTGTTGGGGAGCAATGTCTTGTTAAATGAGTTGTAAAAATGCCTGATGGCTACTTCTAGTTACTTAGTTAGTGGCACATACCACAACCATTTATTTCTTATTGACTGCGACGACAGACAGACAGACAGACGGACTGACTCCCTGGCTGCCTTATAACCTGACTTTGGCAATCATTAGCGGCAGTTGGATGCTTGCTATTGGCGTCTATCTGGGCCAGTTGCAAGCGAGTTGACGAGCTCTACCGAACGAAGTCACATTTGGCTCAAAACATTTGCAGCTGTCGCAACATTTCGTCGTCGTCATTTCACTTTGAAAATTGCCATTTCCGTTCAATTTCGCTTGCAAATTAGAATTCCAGTGATACGCTGCTGTGCACCCGCCATGCATATAAAATGAATGCACCACACTCACTCGCATTTTTATTCACATATGCACTCACTCACTCACTCACTCACTCTCTTACACACTCATGCTTACACGGAGTTTTGTGGGCGCTTTTTTGACATTTGCTCGCATTTGTTTTTCTCCTCTCTAAACTGTTGCACTTTTCCCGCTGAATATAAAAAGCATCGAAAGGCAAAAATACCCTGCACCATAGCAACGGAACGAGTATTTATGCAAAGACATAATGAGAATATTATTTTATCTTATATTCTAAATAGTTCAATTGATTCTGTCTAGCAATAATAAAACAGAAATTACAGAAGAGAAAGAAAATAGTTTTTCTATTTTTCAATCAACAAGAAATACGAAAAAATTTAATTAAAACATTTTATATGACATTTTATCGACTTCATATATATAGAGTATATAATTTGCGTATTTAGAAATTTGTGTTCAGTATTTTGAGCTTAAAATAATTGTAAAAACGTTTACTACAATTCCTATGTAATTTGTCTGCATATTTCAAAAAATTATTTTTGTAATATTAACACTAGTTTTTATTTTAAAACTCAAAATAATTAAAGCTGCAATATTGTTGATAGTATATAAAATATTTAATTTGTTTTTAAATAAAAAAAAGAGAGGGCGTTGTTCGATTCATATGAATAAAGGGTATGTAGCAACCGTGCAGCGGCACAGCATCAAAAAATGCTATTCCATAAAAACTTTGCAGTTTGGTTAGTTTTTTTTTTGTTTTTTGCCCAAGCTAAAATTACATTCCAAAATGTCGACGATGGCGTCTGGGCTCTGCCCGTCCGTCTGTCTGTCACGAGGAGGATGGGAGAGCTCTGGGCTCTGAGGTCTGTTTGCTGGTAGCTGCTTGTGTTTATTTGGAGTCGTTTATGTGCTCAGAAATAAATACACATGTAATTTCAAGATTTGCACTTAGTGACTCTGAGAGAGAGAGAGATCAAGAGAAAAAGAAAGAAAAGTTTCCGTTCGAGTAGCCTTAAATTGGGATTGGATTGCGATACCCGAAGTTATAACTCCTTATGTAGCGTCACACAATTAGAATTGATTTCTTGAGAAATTTTCAAATATTTTTGTCTAACGCCAAAGTGGCCTAAATTATTCATTCCCCTTCAGCCTCTCGGATGCGAATTGAACTTCGTCGCAATCTTTTCATTCATTCATGCTGGATACTGGATGTTGGATGCTGAATGTTGGCCTCGAGAAACTTTGTAATAGAAATTCACATGGTTCGTTTACAATTCAGATGGCTGTAAACAACGCCAGCGGGCAATAAGCCCACAGATGCGCTATTCGATTATCTCAAGCGAATGAATTGTCTTATTCGATTTGGCAGACAAGCAAAGTTCTGACTACATGCTGACAGCTGATATACAAACATACTATATCTATGCAAACAAGTACGAGTAAATGCATACGTACATATATACAGCTGAGCAGGAAGCTAACGATTCACTGACATCGATAGTTATTTGCATGAGTTGATTGCAAAACCTTGAAACTTGCCAAGACATTCGGCGCACCAACAATAATATGTAAATGCGATTTAAACATTTACACTGCGCGCTCCACTCAAAGCCACTCACTGAAAGCGAAGTCTTTAAGCTAACATTTAAATTGTTGGTTAAAACTGTCAACAAAAAATACATCCTAAAGCCAGTATGAAAAGATCCTATCAATAATACTATTACATACCAGCAACCTTCGTGAATACAAACTATTCAAATAAATAACATTATATTCTGCTTTAATGTGCAGAAATCATTGATTTGTCATTAATAACTTTTTTAGTCAGGTTTTTGCATAACTATTATTTAAAAAGAGATCTTTTGACTTCCTATTTAATAATTTATTAAAACTTAATATACATATTTTTATACCCGCTACCCATAGGGTAGAAGGGTATTATGACTTAGTGCCAACAGGAAATGTATGTAACAGGCAGAAGGAGGCATCTCCGACCCCATAAAGTATATATATTCTTGATCAGTGTCAACTGCCGAGACGATATAGCCATGTCCGTCTGTCCGTCTGTCCGTCTGTCCGTCTGTCCGTCTGTCCGTCTGTCTGTCTGTATGAACACCTGGATCTCAGAGACTATAAGACATAGAGACACCAAATTTGGCAAAAAGGTTCCTTCATACCCTACGCAGATCAAGTTTATTTCAAAAGTTGGATGCCACGCCCCCTTCGCCCACAATAAGCATTTATCTAGAAAAAGTCAAGTTTTTTTTTATGTAAATCGCGTATAACTCCAAAAGTTCTTTGTGTAATGATGTGTAATTTGGTAAGCCATCTGCGCTTGACACTCTTAATATACCCTGTAATTTTGGTAAAAATCGGATAAGTAGAACAAAAGTTATTCGCGAAATTATTTATCAAAATTGTTGTTCCCAATGCATATGGACGTTTTAAGTGTGTGATTGACCTAGAGATATCAAATTTGGTGACAGTATTCGTGTAGGTCTTACGCAGATCAAGTTTATTTTAGATTTTTGCCACGCCCCTTTCCGCCCCCGAAAACTGTAAAAGCCGTAATAATGAACCTAGAGCATTGAATTTTGGTATGCATAATAATAATTATATTCTCAATGATTCCTGTGAATTTGGTTGAGATCGAGTTAAAAACAAGGAAGTTATTAATGAATCAATTTTATATGCAAAATTCACTTGCAGCTGCTCGCGCTTTGTTTGTTTAGTTGACAGTGTGACCATGTCGGTGTTGTGGATTTCTTCCCGCTATTTTCAAATATATACAAAACACAAGTTTCAGTATATTTTTGGTATATTTGTTGTTAAAATATCATTAAAATTTTTTTTGTTCTTTCGAAATGGGTTGCGGGTATCATACGGTCGAGCACTCTCGACAGTAGCTTTCTTACTTGTTTATATTTTGATTTGTATAAAATATTGGTGTAGTTTTATTCATATTTTTTGGTTTATTAATCTGATTAATTTATTTTCATTAAAATGACACTTAATTTATGCAGAAATATTTGGAAATCTTTTCATTTGCATTAATTAATAATTATAAATTTATTTAATTACTTTTGTACTCAAAAATTTCAAGTTAAGATTCTAATATTGGTAAGTTAAGATTCTATTAAAATAAATATAATCTTAGCTTACCAATTTTTATATTAAAACGAATTATATATATCGAAATAAAACCTTTCTAAAAAAAGCATTTTAAAAATCTTTTGAATTATTATTTTGTATTTTCAATAATTTAATTATAATTTAGACTCTGATCATATTTTTTCACTTGAAATAATAATAAGAAATTAATTTTATTTTTTATTATCTTTTAATTCATTTATATATATATATATGTATTTTCATTTTCATGATTATATTTATTTCTTGTTTATTTATTTGTATTCATCATAGTGCTACAAGCTTGAACGCATTTCATATTTTTAGTTATACTAATTAAATAATATTGTATAATAATACCAATTGCCTTCGATTGCAGTGAATCAATAGGTTTGAACAGCGTTTACTCTCCGCGAGCCACGCCCCGTTTGGGGTCACTGAAAATGACGCAGTGAAATGGCCGACGGTAAATGGTTAATTGCAAATGTGTGCGAGGCTAATGCGCAGAAGAAGGTGGAGTAATGACAATGTCGCCGATGTCGGCGATGTCTGGACAAGTCGCAGCGGCAGCCTATTTATGACAGAGACCGTTCTATGCGAGGCTACTTGGCTATTTTCGTCGCTGCCAGACGAGACATGTGTGGTTACACCCCTTTGAAGAGCGCTGCAGTCGCCGAACTAATGCGAACCATAATGACCAAAAGTCGACGGAGAGCGACGGAGGAAGGCACAAAATGTGAGGTAAGTTATTTCTGTACGCGACAAAGAGAGAGACGTTGAGCGTTGAGGCCACGAATTCATTGATTAAAGTCATTAAACCGATGGACGATCATAAACATGGCCGATCAGGCACGTGACTGGGCAGCTTCCTCAGTGAAAATTTGATTTTTCATAATAATGGCCAGTGGGCAAAGCGATAGCGAGAGGGGAGAGAGAGGCAGAAAAGAGCGTCACCTGTGACTGTCTGAGTGCGATTGCGATTGCGAGTGTTGGCTATAAATCAAAGCGCTGTGACATAATGTCGATATTAGGGACACATCTGCCAATGAAATCAGCAGCAAGAGAAAAAAAAAACCAGAAATGCGAAACAAACTTTCAATGGCACTCGTAATTTGACTAAGCGAGTCAAGGTGACTTTTTAATGAATAAATGAATGCCCAAACGAATGGCAAGCATTACTGTAAGTATGAAAATTGTTGCCAGTTTATTGAGTGAGTGCATGGATGAGTGCAACTTTATGCCAGTTGTGTGACTGATGATGGCTGCGATTGCATCGCTGTCCAACTGACCAATTGCCACGCCCACTCAACCACTCCACCTCCCCTTCGGTGCTCACTGCAACTCATTCATCTTCATTGACAGCTGGGTAAAATGCGCCAAGTTGCAAATTTGTATTCGGGTTCCTTGCTCAGCGGCTGCTGCTCGTTTTTCGTGTTTTCTTTTTATCATAATTTAGCAAACTGCAGAAAATTTACTTTACACATAATTTCAATGTCAAATTAGTTTGCTTAAGTGGGTTGTGCGCTGCAAAAGGGCAGCAAAGAGAACCGCAAGCTGCCTGCGCAAATATTTCTTTTTATTTTCCGCCATCGACGTTCTTTCTTTTTGCTGTGTGCTATTTTGCGCTTGAGGCTTGAAAACTTCAATTTGCATAATAAATGAAAATGCATTGAAAAGTGGCAACGACAGCTGCTGCATTAAGTGCAAAAGCAACGACGCAAACAAATAAAACAATCGGGGCCGAGAGAAAGGGCAACAGAAAAAGCCGAGAGCGACGAACGTGCAAGGCTTCAAAAATCGCTTCCGCATTCGCCATCGACAGGCAGCGAGAAACACACAGAGACAGAGAGAAAAACGAGGGAGAGCAAATAAAAGAGAGCAGTCTGGAGAGGGGGGGAGGGTGGACAACTAATAGTCGACACATTTGAGCCACTTAGATTTACACTCTGTCATTTGCCGAGGCGCCGACAAGGCGCAAAAACTTAGCATACTTATGAGGGCCTACAGGCTAGAATGGGATAGAGAGCAGTTAGGCGACAAACTTATTGGAAAATGGTTGTGGAAAAGCACTTGATATGCCACACACTTGAAGCCCTTTTGCTGTGCAGCCAGGAAGCTGCCTCTGCTCGTCTCTTCGGCCCGTCTATCTGCCAATCTGGCTGTCTGTCTGCCCAACTGTCTGGTTGAGTTGGTCGCTTGGCTTGGATTTAAATGCTCGAGTTGTTGTTCATTTTCATTTCGAAAAATTATGCAAGGAATCTTGTGCTCGTCGACCACTTTTAGAAGTGTTGAAGCCACAACTCACTTTGCAATAAGAACAAATGAAAACAGCAGCAGCAGTTGCAGCAGCTATCTGCAATTTGCAATTGCTATTGCAACTGCATCTGCATTTTTGTGGCGTCAATGGCATCGACTGCCAGTTGACACACATATTTGCCATGCCCCAAGCCCAGGGCAACGACACGTCTCGTTCTATATCTCTATCTCTGGTTCGTTCGCTCGCTTGCTCGCTCGCTTCCTGTCAACGTCAGAAATGAGGCGTCGTCGTCAACGTGACATTTCAGCGTTTTGTGCCGGAAATGTTTGCATCGATACATAAGCATCGATACTCATATATACTATATATATTCGTCGTACTCTCGTTTGTAATCACAGTATCGCTGTGACTTCAACTTGTTCGATAGGCGCAGCTTCTGTGCAATTTAATCATTCTGATGCACATCCATTGTGAGAACTTTAACTCCTCGTGTCGCCGCCTCCATCTATCTTAACTGCATTTAGTTAATTTGCACTGCAAATTTCATTTAGTTGCATATAATCTAAGAAAGTGCTGCTCGATACACAGCATAATACAGTCAGGTTACTCTGAATGTGCTGCACTCTCAAATGAATTGCACTCGTGCATTCACATTCATTCATTCGCTCATTCACTCATTCAGCAGACTGAAATGGTTCACCGAACCCGAAGCTATCTAGCTCACCAAATATCATTTGTGTGTTGCCCTTTCAGCAGGCTTAAACCTTTTACCAATCAATGCGTAATTCGTTGCAAAAATAAACTTGATTTCAAATTGCTAAATAGATTATAGTCGCATGAACAGTGCGAAAACAACAAAGCAAAGTCGGCTATATTTATTTCAGATTACACGCCTCACGAATGCTAAAATCGAATTGGAAAATTTAAATCAATTTTTGTAAGAAACTATTTATTACATTCACTTAAGCCTTCAACTAAAAGCAGGTAACAACAAGAGGCGTAAAATCCTTTTCAATGAACATGAAATATCATTAAAAAGTGGAGGATAATAGTAGAGCGTGCTCGACTTCAAGTCGATTATTATTATCAAGTCATTATTATTAAAAAAATAATAATCTTTAAATTTTTATGATTATCGGCTGAAGAATATCGCAAAAATCAAAATTAATTTTTTGAGCGAAACATAAAAATGATAAATCTTCTTATCATGGTTAAACTGCAAGAAGAGGCGATTCATAATTCTCTCCAATCTAACAACTAATAATCTTGATTTGATGTTGTTTATTTCATTGCCTGAACAATAACTCTGACACGAAAATTCAATATTAAATTTTTTTAACGAAAACTAAAAATTATAATTTTGCTAATCATGGGACAAGTGCAAACTGTATATTTCAGACTCCCTTATGGTAAATCTATTAAGATTTAAAATCAAATTTACCATCCACCAAATTGAACTGCCTCAATTTATTTGAAATATTTAACTTCTGTAGTAACAAAAGGATTTTTCACTTTTGCACATTATTCTTTTGCTTTTGTGGTCATCTAATAATATTTAATTTAAACTACAAATGCTTTTAAGTCGCTTTGAAATTGTGCTTAGCAATAATGACTCAGTTTTAGACAGACATCATTTTGTGACCATAACCCATCTTTGTGCTTAGCTATTCACTCTTCATCACTGAGTACTTTGAGCCACAGATTTTCTCAGATTCATGCGATTCAAATGAAGCTGCGACATGTTTGGCTGTTGTTGGCTGTTGTCTGTTGGCTTGCCGCTAAATGCGGGTAAAGTCGCTTTAATGCGGCAAACAAGAATACGCATGTAGGTAAATAAATAATTAATTGAGCCAAAATGATGAGCAACAATAATGCAATGCAAGTGTGTAACGAAAGCAACAATGACTGTCGACAAACAAATTGTGTTGCCGTTGCCGTTGTCGTTGCCGTAGCTGTTTTGTATTTACAAATGTCGCATAAATCGTCTGTCAATTAAATGGCATTATCGTGTGTTCGTTCATGGCTGCCACACAACACACATATAATGAATATTTTATATAAGACCACTTATACATAGGCGGTGTGGTAAATGGGTCGATTGATGGGCCAACGTGGCATGACATATATGAAGCTTGAACAATTGTTGTTGTTGCACTTGCGCATATTATAATTGCGCTGTTTCCAACATAATTTCACCACAAATCGCTGCAGCAAACACATCCCCCCACAAATGAGCAAACATATTGCCTACTTTTTGGGGTCATTTAAGCGTTGATTAGCAACTGTAACAAAATACGCATGCAGCCCCCCTGCGCTCCTCCTCCTCCCCCTTGGTTGCTATCTGCCCCGCCGAGGCCTTGACCACGCATAATTGTTTTAGGCATTCGCGTCGCAGTTTGATATCAAATAATAGACATGTTGTTTATTTTGCTGTGTTTTGTGCATTTTTTTGCATTGTTGTTGCTGCTGCTGCCTTTGTTATTATATTCTATATTCATATTGTTGCATTGTTTGCTTTCGAACCGTTATCTCCTAATTATTTACAGCTAGCCACATTTACGTCATGCCCCCAAGGGGAAGTAATCATGTGTAGTTAGTTTTGTTTTCCATGCCCAAAATGCGCTTTAAATGCGCTTAAATTAAATGACAAGGAGATGCCACAGTGAGCAAGTCAATTAATTGGCACTGAAACTGAGAATTGGCCAAGTTTTGGTGTGTTTGGCATAACTTCAATCAACTGATCAGAGAAAAATAAAAACATTGAGGCTTCAGAGAGCTGACAGATCCCAATTCAAATTGGTATTATGGACAGCATTCATAAACTCAGCATGAATAGGATAAATTCATATTATTATTAAGCAGACTGATAGCTTAAATGTTATCTTCAAAGTCAAACATTTTAAGACATTTGTTTCCATCTGATATTAGAATTAATTCAGCTGCAAGTATTAATTCAACATGAATAGCTGAAATAAGAGTGTCTATTAAGCAGACTAAGAATTTTAATATTTGCTCAAAATATGTGCAGTATTTTTGTGTGGATAAATGCAAGCAAGCAAGCAGACCAAGAGTTTTAATATTTTCTGAATACATATTTTTAATATGCGTTTTTCAGCTACCTCGTATTTGCCAAATCACTGAAAAATGAACTGTATTTGTTGCTGGACATTCAACCGATGGCCAACTAGACTCGTTGAAGTACTTCGCACATATGTACATATATTTGGCAATAAAATAGAAATCATGCATGCGAATGCACGCTGATATGCGTATGTTTCAGAAGGCAACTCATGTGTAAGTCTGATAAAATTGCATTTAATTCAGAGAGTGTCTCTGTGTGTGTGTGTGTGTGTAAAGCCTGATTGCGCGTAATTACAGTGCAATACAATTATGATATAATAGAGATAACCGTGCTCAGGGAGAGATAGAGTGGAATTCATTCAATTTGATTATAAAACACTTGTAAAAACGCGTACAAAATGAGTTGGTTAGTCGGTTCGCTGCACTCAATGCCAATTTAACAAATACAACAAAAAGTATATGCCACACACACACACACACACACACACTCAGCTGGTAATTATGAAGTACGCACACTTCCGTTTCCGGTCACAAATATGTATATGCACTGCACCCGAATTCGATTCGCAATTGACAATTGCCAACTGCCAACTAACTATTTAGAGCCCACGTCGGAAATGTGAAATGTAAATTTGCTCTCACTGCGACAATGGGCGGCAAATATTTTAAGGGGCGTGTAGGCGACAAGGCAGTAAACATTGCTATCAAAAAAAAATAATAATGATTGCTTGAAGCTTAAGAAATTGTGCCGCTTTTTTCTATATTATATTTTGTAAAATATATATACTTGAGTTGAATATGTCATAAGTATTTAATCATTAGTAAGTATTGTTACAACTAATCATAATTTCACACAATCATAATTCACTTTGAGAACTAGCAAATGTGCAGGAACATTGCTTACTAAATGAAGATGAAATGTTCGTATACCACAAATAACTTTTGTATTTTAAACAAACAACAAACAGCGCAAATAAACCAAAGTAAACCCAAATATAACTATTTCTTTTATTTTTAGTTTTTGCTGTCTGTTTAATATATTGAATTTATGAATTCACATTAGTATATTTTGGAAAAATTGTAACTTGGCTTTTGTCTAATCTATAGCGAAATTTATATAATATATTTTATTTTTAACCTTTGTTTTCTGCACAACTATTCAAAGCAATACAAAAAATGCAAATAAAATGGAAATAAAAATTAATAAGACAATTTCCATTTGGCATTGATTCAAACAATATGAATTTTATCAAACAATTTAAAGTTTGTATTTTAGTGACTATATTGCATGAATGAAAACAAAACTGCCTTAAAAAAGGCAAAATAATAAAGCCAAATGAAATGTAATTAAAATTGGAATATACGAAAATGTATATTTCAAACATCTGCTGTCGACTTGCTAAATGAAATACAAGAGTCAAATAATTATGACAATTTGGTGGTCGTAACCACTGTGCGGGTCCCAAAACCAGAAGAGGATTATGCGGAAGCAAGGCTGCCTGAAATTAAGTAGGTGACTTGGGGAACGTCGCTGATTAGTGCATTTGATGTATGCCACATATGTGACTGTCTGTCTGTGTGTGTGTGTGTGTGTGTCCCTTTGCGAATGATAAAAACTGTTTCTGCTCTTCTAAGGTTGCCAGTTTGACAGGGTTGCGGGTTGCGGGCTGCTGTCTGTCACTTGGGCTTGTTTTGGGCGTGTTTCCTTTGTTTCGTTCCGTTTTATTGTATTATTTTAAGCCCCACAAAGAGCTCATTAATTTGCAGAAAACACAGACAACAGCGCACAGCAGATGAACATGAACAGAGCACAAGACTTCCGTTCCACACACTTCCACACATATTATATATAACATGCAATATGTGGGACAACATTTTAGATGCCTCATGTTTGGAGTCTCTCTTTATCTGAGGGGCCGCATCTGCTTGGCGTTTATCTGGCCAAAAAGGTTGCATGAAATGCGTTTTATACAAAAAAAAAAAGGAAAGGTTGTTGCCAGTTTGATTAGCACTAATGTTGCAGAATTGTATCTATATGATCTATTTGCTTTGATCTGCGATAAGCTGGCATTATCTGGGAAGGGAAAGGGATTGACAGTTGATCTCTTGATCTCCAGCGTGTGCAACAAGGACACGCAACATTTCCATTTGGCAGTCGCACATGCCTCGCTGATTGCCAACAACAAAACGAGTTCGTTTCTCGGGTCCCCAGCTCCCAGTTCCATTTTCAGTCAGTTTCATGCTCAATCCTAATCCCAGTCCTAGTTGCCTAGGCCTTTTACTGTCCTTGCCAAAAGGAAGCATCCATAAATAATTAAACAGTTTTGTGCTGTTTAAGCATATCATAATGCGAGGCGCCTCAAAGAGCATCCTTAGCCACATATAACATAACATAACGTATATACCATATCTATATGTATGTATAGCAGATGCTTTTGGGCCTCCTTTTTGGCAGTCAGCCGCAGCATGTCCTGCTCGGGATACTGTTTACCCCTGCAGCCATATGTGTCTTTCTCTATGTGTGTGTGTTGCCATTTTCAACAAAAGCCCGCAAAGCTTTTTCTATGCCCCTCTAGCTGAAGCAGCAGCAGCAGCAGCAGCAGCAGCAGCAGCGACAGCGACAGCAGCTCTGTCATCCAGGTCCTTTTTGAGTCCCCTGCTCTCCTCTCCCGGCGTGTCTTTTATTTATTATTATGCACGCCAGCCTCAGACTCGGTCTCAGTCTCAGTCTCAGTCGCCGTATCAGCTAGCGGGCTCTTTGTTGTGTCTGTCGCTCGTTCTCTCTCTCTGCCTGGCACAGAGCCACAGAAATTATGCCACAAAATAATTTAAAAGTAATCAGGCAACAAATGTTTGCCCTGTTTTAGGCGCAACACATGAGTTGCCAATCCCCTCCCTCTCTCTCTCTCGCTCTGTGTCTGTCTGTCTACATTGTAAACTTTTGGGTTTTAGCCACACACGCACAGCTGAGAACTTACTAATTGCTATACACAATAAATTTATTAAAGACATTCAAGTGGCTTTCTGCTGCCCGCTCTCTGAGTTTTCTTTACGCTCACGTTTTGAAATTTATAATTAATTAGCCAGGCTAATTAAAGGCCCAAATGGCGTTGCACTGAAGTGGCCAGCAAAGACTTTGCCTTTGCCTTTGCCACTTGCCACTTGCCACTTGGCTATGGCCAATGGCCAGCGGGCAGCGAGGCTATTTAAATTGGGCCAAAAGATCTGTTGGCCAAACAAAAGCAAGTGCAACGACAAAGCGTAGGTGCTGATATGGCATGCAACCTGTTGCACAATCGATTTACAATAATAAAATGCTTAAATTGTTGGACTTGGGGGCAGATAAAAGGTTGATCCTTAATATTGCCTATCGACACTACAAAGCTAAAGAGAAGAAAGCAGTAGTTTTAGAGTATGTGTGTGTGCCTAATGACATTGAAAAGCTCATTGTGTCGCTTTCGGTTGCTCTTTCTTTTTTTCACCCACTCGGCTTGACTTTTTGGGGTCATTGTAGCTTAAATGATTGCATGAAATGTTGAAGCACGTTCAGCTAGCGCTATGTGTGTGTGTGTGTGTCTGTGCTGTCCATTATCCAATGCATTAATGTGTGTCCAGAGACGCATTAATATGCCAGACTGATTCGTCAAGCAGCAGCACAAAACAAAACAAGAGCGCATAAAAAAAGTGATTGGCGACTTTGAGGGGCATTTACGAGTAAGTGTCTATTTATTTGCGGCCCGACAAATTGAATTAAAACAAGAGCAACAGCTTTTTTAAGACGAACTCGAGCCGAGCGGAGACTTAAACAAGCGCACGCAATTGGTAATTGCAATGGCAAATTGGACGAGAGCAACAACAATGGCATAGTTAATAACAAAAAGGGCTAAGAGCTGAATGGAGCACTCGAGACAATACTCTGTGTGTGTGTGTGTGCGTGTGTGTGTGTGTGTGTGTGTGTGTGTAGCAGACAGCGCTCTATCTCGCTCTCTGTCTGGCAAAAGCAATTAGTTTTACTTTGGAAGCACTCAAATGATTTAAATTTAATTGGGGTCAAGAATATGCACGTGTGTGCGAGTGTGTGTGTGTGTGGGTGTGTGTGGGGGGAAGTATAGTTGTGTGCGTGTGCCGGACGTGCAAAGACTGAAGCCAGCGCTGCGCTGCTCTGCTCAGCTCTGCCCTGGCCAGGAAATGATGCGCTGCGTGCTGCTGACATTATCTAATTAGGCAGACGACGAGGCTGACACTGCTGATGCTGCTGCTGTTGCAGCTTCTCCATCGGCTGCAGCATTCGCATGATTTATTTCTGGTGGACGGTGGAGGGGCAAGGGAAAAGGGCAAGGGGAAGGGGGGATGCCGCCCTCGGCTGATGACAAGGAATGCCAATGTCACGCTGCCAGCGAACAGCTCTAGCTTCAGCTGCCACACAAATTGGACAGCTGGGGCAACTTGCAGCTCGATGCAACGAACTTCACTGCATATAAGTATATAAGCTGGGCGTATGAGGAGCAACAGAGAGACATAGATAGCGAAAGAGGATAGATAGAGAGAGAGAGAGAGAGAGAGCGAAATGTAGACTGCAATTGAAATTTAAGCGGATTTTGGTGACTCACAATGTTGTCAAGGTAATTGTGCGTCTCCTGATTATGCGGCCATTGTGAGTGCTCCGAATATGGCTATAGTGAATACAATATATACTCCACGGTAGACTAGACTCAGGTGCCCTTAAAATAACATCTGAATTCTAGCCATTAGAATTTGCTTCACTTATAATACTCGCAAATAAAAAAATTCCTTAACATATATTTAAATACTTTAATTTCCAATCAGTTATTTTATAAATCTGGTATTTTTAAACATTCAATTCTACAAGATTGTTGAGATTCAAATGTGATATTTGAAGTTTCGAAGTCGTACTCATTTACTACAACAATTTTAATTAAATTGGAAATTTTCTAAAATTCGACATAAGTTTTATTTAAAAAGCCAAAATCTCTTGAACTTGTTTGTCATTAGAAATAAATTTTTACATGATAGTTGAAATTTAAATTAGATATGTATGTTTTCGGAGTTGTATTCATTGAAAATACTCTTACAATAATAAAATCTTTTACAATGATGAAATTGTAAAATCAAAATGTAAATGCCTTTATTCAAAATTATAATTTAAAATCCGTTTTTTTCTAAATCTAGTATTATTAAATTATTTTTTTAATTTTTAATTAAATTAAATTCAAATAAATGGAAAATTATTTTAAGTTTCGACAGATTGATAAAAATTTGTTGATGTTATTTGTTTTTATTCAAAATACTCGTCAACAAATAAATTATATAGTTAACTAGTTTTTCAAATATTACTAATGAATATTTACATTCAAAATTCAAATAATTTCATTACAAATTTAAATTTTCAATCAGTTATTTTATAAATTCTTTAAGCTTTAAAATAAGTGTTGGCATTTTTGATATTAAAAGTTTTTGTTGAATCCTTGGCCTTTATGAAAAATATATATGTATATATTTATTATAATTGAAATTAAATCAAATTCTTTAGTAATTTTTTAATTTAGTATATTTTTGATAAAGTAGACATTGTGTATGTATACAGTTTTATCTGTGGCTGAGCACATTATTCAGAGATTCACAAATGGGTTGTGAATGCACTCAACTACAAGTGTGACTCGCTTTATTAATGGGATAATTTAGACCAGAGAACGGGGTGCTGTGCTGGCTTTAAATATAATATTAAGTGCGCTTCGGAAGGAGAAAAAACACAATGACCTCTGACACACCCAAATACACTCAGACACACACACACACACACACCCAAAGTGCTGTGTATGTGAATGAGACACGCAAATGAAAATGGCGGTAACCGCAACATTTTAGTTGCATTTGCAACGTTCGCCACAAGAGGCAACGCCACAAGTACCAAGGACATTTACCTAAATTAAAGCTAATGAATTGCCTCTTCGCTATGGCAAGGACTTGCTACCGTTCCTTAACCCCCCCGCCCCACCTACGCCCCCTCTTTACTACTCCCACTCTCTCTCTCTCTCTGCTCCACTCTCTCCACTCACTTTTGCCGCCCATTGTTTTCATCTAACTTTCGCCTCGCCGCATCAGTCGGCGTTGGCCACATTCACCCGCAGCCTTAGCATCAGCCCATGCCCCATGCCTCGTGCCCCATCCCCCCTGCCAGTCGTGCTCTCCTGTGAACAGAGCTCGAGCAGGAGCAGCCACTTTGCTGTCTGCTTTAATTTGCATTGCACTTGTGTATGTTTACATTTTTTATTTCATTCATTTTCACTCTTGTTTCGTTCGCCATGGTCGTCGCTCCCCCGCCCCTTGGTCTGCAGCTCACCGCCTCTCCCCCCCTCGCCCACAAGAGTCGACGGCTTCAGTCGTCATTCTCCTCTCTTCATTTTTTTCACATTTTGTATTTTAATGAATAAGTGCATTAAATGGCCACGGACACTGCAAATGACTGAATGAATGCTAAGGCTTAGACGAAAACAGCACACTCACACTCACACTCACACGCGAGTGCAAATGAATATGAATAAATATGCTTAAATACAAGTGGAAAATGGGAAATGGAAAACTGCAGCGGGTGTGGCTGCGGATACAGTCAAAGCAACAGCAAAAAGAGCGCAAAACGAGAGCGCCAGAGGGAGAAACTCAGATATAGAGAAAACACAGGATAACGACACGTGCTAAGAAAAATCAAAAATATATATAGAAGCCTCAATGCATGTTGGCAGCTGATCAAATATGAACGATCACAAAATGTATTTAATTATTATCAATATATTTTATTCTATTAACGCGCTTGTAAAACTATAAATTAATTGAGTATTCTTTACAAGATTTATGTATTTTTTTTTATGTAAATCAGTACAATTTAAAATACTAAATAAATCTATTTATTGCAAATAAATAAAAACAGTATACTTTATTAAATTGCACATTTTAATTCTACGCTTTTGTTCGATTAGCAATCTAACATTTAATGAAATATTTAAAATTGTTACGCGTTTTTGAATAGATATTAAAATGAATTCAATTTATTTCAAATAGATACGCAATTTTAATAGTGAGAAGGAAAAAAACTTTTCGAAAATTCAATTTGAGCATTGGCCACATTCGTTTTTCGTTTGTTTTTCAACGCAATTTACGGCTCAAATGAAGCAATTGAGCAACAAGTTATTGATATGCTCGTATAACTGCCAATTAAAGTGCTAATTGTGCAGCTTTTGTTCTGCAATTTGATTATTTCAATTAAATTAAGTATGAACTCGTTCTGCATGGCTCGCACTCTGTCTCTGTCGCTTTGTGTGTTTGTCTCTGTCTATTTCTCTGCCACTATGGGGTGCATTTTTCTAATTTCCATTTTATATTAATCAAGATAATTTGCAATAGCAGCTGCGAAGTTTAACATGGGTCCATTGAATAAAATAAATTATTTCATATGCATATTTTGAATTGTTGTGATTTTATTAGTGTTAAGTACAACTTTAGAAATAAGTGTTTTAAATTATAAACAAATATTAAATTTGTACACCTTCAGAAGGAACAGCTGTAAAATCTAAAATCTGTTGAATAACATTGCTGAAATGCTAAATAAAATATTACGAGTTTTATTTCTGAAGTATTGTTAAATACGAGTTGCAACGTCTAGCACTAAACTATTGCCACAAATCGTTGGTGTGAAACGATTTCTTAAAAAACAGACATTAATTTTAATACCTTTCTCGGAAAATGGGCATTTTCCCCATGGTGCACTGTGCAGGCGGGTGGCACAAATAATTGCCTGAAATTAGCGCACGGTACTGCGATGTGACACTGGGCCCCCAAAGAGAGAAAACTAGAGAAGGAGATGGAGATGGAGATGGGGATGGAGAGGACACGCTGTGGAACAGTGGCTGCTGCATCAACATCAGTGGCAGCATCAGCATCAGCATCAGCATCACAGCAGTTGAGGAGGCGCTGCTCCTTACAAGTACTTTATGCAGTAATTGCGCTACTTGTCTCTCGACTGATGCTGCTGCTGCTGCTGTTGCGAGTGCAATTCTTATTTTTCTTTTCGTTTTTTTGTTGTTGCTAATGAAAAGCGCAGCGCGCAAAAATACAAAATATATGTAAAGTGTATATACAAGTATATAGTATATTCACATTGCTTGCAATGAAATGCAAAATGCGAAATAAGGTTATCTGAGAGACAGCAACAGCAGCAGCAGCAGCTGCAACAGCACGCTGCAACATTGCTGCAACAATGTGTGTCTGTAAGTGAATAGCACATTATTCATATACTCAGCTCTTGTGCTTCATTCTAAGCCCTGATTTGGCTGCTGCTTGTGTTGCTGCCCCAAAACCCACTTGGCCATTATTTCGCCAGTGGCTACACAATTTCCGCAAAATTTATGTGCCACCAGCAAGACCAAAAATAAAAGCATCAACAACAAAATATGAAAAAAGCAGGCGCAACAGAAAAATTGTAAACATTTATTTACTGTCCATTTCCGCTGGCTTTTGACGTGCCCCTGTTGCTGCTGCATTTCCATTTGTATATCCATTTGTAGTCATTTTTTGCGCCAACTTCTTTTTTGTTGCCAAGCGCTTATTTATTTAGCCCCCCCACATGCGGGCCACAATTTTGAAGGCCACACTCAGCAAACACACGCGGCCACAGTTGCTTGAAAGTTGCCACTGCATATGAGAATTGAGTGGGTGTTGCAAGTGGCAGCAAACGGACAACAGAAAGTGAGTGCCGAGAGTGCAGCACACAAATAATGTCTAAACTAGTATTACGAAGTATCTATTGAAATAGTTATGCGTAATCAACAACAGTGGAAAATAATGCAGAGTTATTAACTTTTGTTCAAAACAAATCACCAGCAATAAATAATTTTTACGACATCCGCTAACGCTTTTTTGACCATATTTATGGATCAACATAAATTATTCTTAAAAAATTATTTGAATTTTAATTGCCTTTAATTACTTTTTAGCAAAGTTCATGAGCATTTTTTCAGCATACTAAATTCAAATCAATGCATGTAAAGCCCTTTTTATAATCAGTATCAATTGCAATGTTTATGCCATTTTTCTTGACGGTTTTTTTGCTGTGCAATTATTTAATAACACAATTTAATGTTATTCCAAATTTATTGAGAGCATAATTTAAAGCTTTGTGCACTTCATTTTGCGTTAATTGTTTTACATAATTAAATTAAGATACGCAAAAAAAAAAAACACTTTATTAAAAATGAGAAACATTTTTTTAAACCAATTCGCAATATGGCAAAGTTAATTAAATTACAAACGAACCAAAGTTGGCTTATTATAGTAGATTCAATATTGTGACGGGGATATATGGCCTAAAGGTCTGTCGGCAGCTCGAATGTAAGCCGATCAGGGCAACAAGTCGAAGATGTGACGCATCGAAATTCCGATGAATATCTTTGATATGTTGCATGCAACACATATTTACACAGCCACATACAAAATCAGTGTCTCATCCCTGCTGAGCGACCAGCATTATTGTCAATTACACGCATTTCAAAACGCACAATTTCGCCTGTTATTTGCATGGATAAAACACGATTTGTTTATTTAAATATTGTTTTTTTTTTGTAGCCACAGCGATTAAACACATTTATTTATGCTGTTTATTTAGCTTTGTGTATATTTTTTTTTAATACGGTTGGACTGTTGGACAGGCAATACTCAATTTGCGTTTTGATTGCACAACTAATTAATTACCGTGCATAATTGTTATAAACAATTGTGTAATAGAATTGAGAGACAAGACAATGCTTGTCAATTTGCCGGCTAATGTCAAGTGCAGCATGCGGCATGCGGCGTGCGGCGTGCGGCGTGCGGCATGTGGCATGTGGCGTGCGGTTTCGCTTGCATCTCCAGCCAAGATAATTAAGCCGCTTTATCAGCCGCCGCCCATGCTGATGCCTCATGCAGTTTTATCGCCTTGATTGCGCCACTAAATCTCAAATCTCAAATCTCAATTGATATCATTTCTGCGGCTTCTGCGGTCATCAGAAGTTGTGGCACGAATCGATGCTTACCCGCACTCGACGTTCTTCCCGCCACACCTCGATGTGTAGGTGTTTTGTTGTTGCTGTTGCTGTTGCTGATGTTGTTGCTGTCGTCAGCTGATGTTGGGAAATCTGTTTGACGCTGGCAGTTCACACACTTGGCAAAAACACTGCGCCCCGAAAAGCGGGCTCTCAGATTCAATATTTCTTAGCTTTTCTTTACTTTTTCTGCTTTTATTTATTTATTTTTTTTTTGTTACCTCACACCAAAAAATTGTCGCGAAAAAAAATGTAGAAAAAAAAATGGAAATGAAATGATAAATTAACGCGCAGCAAAAGAAATGTTTAACTTTGAATGAGATTGTTTCGTCTGCGTTGTGTGTTGTGTGTGGCACACGCGCTGCGAAAGATTACGCAAAATTGTGTTGCACGTTGACACGTACTTTCAACTTGCCACACGGCACACGGTGCTTGTCGGTTCGACGCTGTCGCTGTCGCTGTCGCTGTGATGTGCCGATGTGCTGGACCGCAGCAGTTGGAAAACGCGCAAAGACTGAAGCTGCAGCAGTTGAAGCTGCCACACAGCACAAGATATGTTCTTTTTTGTGTGTGTTTTTCTGGCTCTGGAGGCTCTGTCCCGTTCGGCTCGTTGCCGGCTCGAGCCGACAGCCGAAACAGCGAGCAGCAATCGAGTCGAGCGTGTGGCACGAGGCGGACACGAGCGACAGAATTGTGGCACGGCGTTGTGTTCGTGCCGGCGATTGTTGCAGCAACATCGCATCGTACAACGTACATCGCACAGCACAGCACAGAACAGACTTACACAAATGTTGCCGACTGGGAAATATTCACGCTGCGGGGGCAGCCTTTCGCTTTGGTTATTTCTGTTGCGACTCCCCTCGTTGCAAGTCTTGTTGCTGCCGCCGACGCCGCCGCTGCCGCTCACGTGTGCGCATAGGTCAGTGACGCTTCGCTGGGCTGTTCAATTTATTTTCACGCTGCGTCTGCGTCTGTTTGCTGTTTGTTTAACAATTTCCCTCCGCTTTTGACATGTGCCACGCGTCCGTCTTCATCTTCTATCTTCTTTTTTTTTTATATATATTTTAGTTTTTGTGCATCCCTCCTCTATTTTTAGCCCGCTTGCCGATCACACCGCCGGCTTTAGGCCAACAGCAATTGGCCAGCGGCGGCGTGGGCGCATTTATTGTTACCAGATGACAAACCAAGAGCAGCAACATTTCGCTGGCATTTGCATATTGCATTTTGCATCAACCTGTGACGCACATCGTCAAAATGCGACACCTCGAGGTTCTGCGATAATGATGATTGGCGGCAGTCAAGGCGCAACCATGACAACGTGCAGCATGCCGCATGCCACATGCCGCATTTCCAGTTATCACAATAATTAGCGCATGCAACTTCTCTATAATTAGATTCGGAATGCAAACTAGAAATAAATAAGCATATGAGCTGCAACCAGTTCTTGGGAACAAACATAAAATGGGCAAGCCAAAAATAATATTTGAAAAAGATGTGGAGAATGGAAAGGTTTTATTTAGTTCTTTCATGTGGCTACTCAAAACTCGAAAGAATTCCAATTTTTTTTAAGTTCTTTATATTTAGCATACTGGAACTTGTAGATATTATTTTGTAATATTAAGAAATTAGAATTACTCCAGTCATTATCAGATTGTCTAATTTACTTCCTCACAGAGAACGAAAAGTATTATTATGATAAGCATCAAGCATCGCAAAATGTGGTGGACAAGTTTTCAACAATGCTATTTGAATTTGGAATTTAATCATGGAATGAACTAAAATCGAAGAAAGCATAACAAGCATAACAATTTTCTTATAGAATATATAAGCTTCTTGGAAATGCAATATTGGAAGGTGTATGTACTATATTAAACGCTGATCGAAGATGACTTAATTTAAAAGTTTCAAAGTCATAATTCTTATTTTGAATTAGACAAAAATCCCTTAGCATAATAAATGGGGAGGTAAATGGTAAATATTACAAGCAAAAATAAATAAAAAAAATTAATTGGTTTATTAAATTGTCTCGAAGTTCAAAATTTGTTTAATTTAGAACAACTGGAGATTATTAGTGACTTAAATAAATAACTTAATGTTAAAAAATATAATTTATGTTGTAGAAATTGTTTCAGAAACTATTTCAAATAATAAGTATGCATGCATTTAATATTGAAGAACAATTACTAATTGGTTTATATTTTACTTTATTGCTAAGCCAACATTGAAATAATAATAAAAAAAACTGCAAATTTTAATAAAAAAAATAATTACAAAATTTAAGTTTTATTATAGTGCCATTAGTAATTAAATGCATAGTAGTTAATGCATAACAGACTTTAGTTATTTATTTCAATTATAAATTAGTAATTTATCTTTATTTAATTTCATGTATAATTTTCATTTCCAAATCTAAATTATTCAATGTGGTCTGTTCATATTCGATTTAAAATGAATTAAATAAAGTTGAAATAAAAAAGAGTTCTGCTCTCTTTATGTCAATAATAGTCGATAGCATTATCGATACTTTCTCGCTCGGACTCCTGATCCCACAGATGCGTCATTATCTAATCTGCTTCTCATCATTGAAAGTTGTTTGCAACTCAAATTTGAGAATGTTCTTGTGTGGCACATTTGCCGTGCCCAAACACACACACACACACACACAGAGAACAGTAAGGCATTGTTATGAGTAGCCATATGAATACACTCATAAATATGCAATGAATGGATTTTACTTAAAGGTATCGTTGTCATACTCGTAGCCTTGCACACTGGACAACATCGATGAGCCATTGGATAATGGGCTGCCATTGTGTATTCATAAATATTCAAAATAGTCGAGCTGAGTTTCACTGTGGCACAGTGTGACCTGGCTAATGATACTGGCAGTGTGGCAAGGTTGCTGCTGCTCCTGCTGCACAAACTTAATTATGGCCGGCATTAAAAATGCAACTGTCATAGCAGGACGACAGTCGACTCCCACTAAAGGATGTGCTGTGTGTCGTGTGTGGCAGCTGAAGCTTCCTTTATTTTCGTTGCCTGCTGCACAATGGAGCCTCAGTCTCCACAAGCCCTAGCTGCGGCTCCAGTGGCTGCTTATGCCGAAACATTGGGGTAACTGGGTCACAAGGATAGCCATTAATTTATAATAATTTCAACTAAGATTTCACAATTTCTTTTGCACATCTCTCGCCCGCTGCTCCTCCGTTCGCTTTAACAATTTTCGCATTTTCCATTCATCATTCGCGACCAGCAACCAGCTTCGCTGGTTTCTCCTCTACCCTCTCCTCTGCCCTCGTCGTGGCAGGCAGCAATGCCACTGTCAGCGCCCGAAAAGCAAAGTCAATTTCGCGCACTTTGCATGCCCCGCCAGGCCGCAGCGTCTGTTTGAGCTCGAGTCTCTCCAGCCTCCAGTCTCGAGTCTCGAGTTTGAGTTTCAGTTTGCCAAATGCAGCAAGCAGCAAGCTGGACCAAGATCAGAATCAGGAGCGGGAACTCGAAACGCGGACTTGCCATGACTTGCCATTGAAGCTGGGGGAGAAGGAGCATCCTCAAGCCAACGCGCCATCAAATTTACAAGCGCAATGCATCAATCACTTGACGCTCAAGCGGTTTCAAGATGAACCAAGGATGTGGGTGGCAAGTAGGCAAGTAGCTGCAACCAGCAACCAGCACCAAGCTTCGTGGGCTGCGCTTTTCGCGCCCACAAAAGAAAAAAAGGAAACCAAACAAAAAATACAAAAAAAATAAAAGCCGTTGGCCAATTTGACGTTAAGATGGAATTTGTGAAAAATTCATCAAATTGACTGCGGCGCATTGCTCATTGAAAAGGCAAAGACAGAAGAGAAGACAAAGGCAACGTCGAGGCCAAAACTGCTCGAATAACCAGCACACCAAGAAGCAGGTTGCCTTTTTCATTCCAGCTCAGACTAAGTCCCATAAAGGATGGAGGAAACAGCGCAAAGACAATGTAATGCAGTTACTCGCAGCATCGCCATCGCCATCGCCATCGCAAGGTAAAGGATAATCCATTTAGCCACACTTTGCATAATGCGAACAAATTTCAAAAGATGATTTTACCCGTTAAACGCCTTTGGCAATAAATTCCCCTCATTTACCCTTGTGGCAGATTCAGCAAAAGAGAAAAATGTCCACATCAAGGCATCAGGGAAATTCATTTATATTCGAAAGCAATGACAGCATATTTGTAAGGCCATCAATAGCCTGGAAATAGATTATTTCATATTTTAATAGAATGCATTAAATGGAGTACTTATTAATTAATATTTATATCAAATGTAGTGCAATAATTTATACAAAACATGGAAAATTAATTTATTCAATGCGTTGAATCGCAACACAAAAATTATTCAATTCCTTTCACTTATTTTAAAATTTCATTGCTTGTTAAATTAATTCTGAATAGAATTTATTGTAAATTGTGTGCTGCTATTTATATGTTAACCAATTCCAGAACATACCCAAAAACTCAATATGTTGAATAATTTAAGCACATTAAATTGTTTAATAAAACACGAATATTGCTAATACTACTAAAAGAAAACAGTTTATTTTGAACAATCAAAATACTTAAAAAATAATAAAACCATCTATTTATTTAATATGCTAATTGGAATTACATATAATAATTCCACACAAGCAATTAATTAATTAATCAAAAATTAATCCTTCCTAACTATAACTTCAATATATTTTAAAATTCAAATTCCATTTTCTAAGTTAGTTCCAACAATAATTTGGTATATCTTATAAGTAATTATTAATGAACAGATCATTACAAAATTATTCTCTGTGAAATTTTTTACATATTATGGAATTTGCCTGTGTTGTTACAATGCTTAAGAATTTAATTCAAGTCGTCTGTAATAACAGTATAATTATATTGAAATTTCTTAAAGCTCAAATAGCAAATGATAAAAAATAAAACGAATAACACTGCATTATCAGTTTCTAGTCATATTGTCATGTTGCCAATGCTTGAAATGTTGCTAAGCGCTAAGAGAGCTGACAAAAGCGAAGCAGCGAGAGAATTTCCCACAAATTCGCTGACAACTGTTGGGGATGCTGTTGCTGTTGTCTATGGTTGTCGTTGTCGTTGTCGCTGTTGTTGTTGTCGCTGTTGTTGTTGTTGTCATTAACCAACTGACTTATTGACTTACTTATGAACCTGACCTCACACATCGCAAGTGACGTCGTGCCCACTAAGCAAGTATTGTCTGGGGGTTGCTGCGATGGAGTTGCCGGCAAGCAACCAACTCGGTGGTAGTTGAAGTTGGCCACGGACGTGGAAATAGAAGTAGTCGGGGAAGTGGGGGGGGAAGTGGAAGTGGAAGTGGTTGGCTTGTTCTTGTTCTCGTTTATGGGTCGTATATCACGCGAACACCACGCAAAATGGCGCTTAAGATAGACTAAAACCCAATTGCGTTTTCATTGCCTTTTCCACTTTTTGGGCGCTAGTTGAAGTATTTGAGTTAAATAAAATGTTGCATACTTCATGGCGCTGCTCGAGCGATAAACAAAAATGTCCCAACTCACACACTGTACGCTCTGAGCGTGTGTGAGTCTGAGCGTGTGTGAGTCTGAGTGTGTGTGTGTGTGTGCTACCAACACTTTGTGGCTTTGTTTTGACTTTTATACTTAGTTTGTGTTTACTGCGGCGTTTTTTTTCTCTCTTGTTGCTGTTGTCGATGTTGCTGTTGTTGTTATCGTGTTGTTGTAGCCACAAGCTCTGCTTAAGTGTGTTTACATTCATGTGTCTGTGTGTTGCCTACACTTTAACCGGATTATTAATGCTTGTCTAGCTGCCTCAAATTAATCAAGTTGACCATTCATTCATTCAACGAGCAAACTGACGACGAACTAAACACAACGCCTGACCAAAGCAACCTCCTCTTCATCCCCCTCCTCGCCATTCTCGTTGCCATTCTCGGGTGCAGGACTTATGGCCATGAAAACTTAATTAGTCTTTAGTGCAAGGATACACACACTTAACACACACACACACAGACACATGTCAGGAGAGCGAGAGCGAGCGAAGTAAAGTACTTATATATGTATATATACATATATCTGTATAAATGTATATATATAGTATATGTTTTGTCAGTATTTTAGTCGTCAAGCAGCACCAGCAACAGAACAGTAGAAAAATATGCGTTTAACGTCATTTAGTTTTATTACTTCATTCCATTTCCATTTGGCTTAGATGGCAAAATAGGCATAATAGTCGTTGTCCGCTGTCCGCTGTCCGCTGTCCGTTGTACGCTCAGTTGAGTCTTAGGACTTAGGACCTTATTGGGACTTGGGACTCACGACAACCTGTTGTCGTTTGCATAAGCTCTAAGCTCTTCTAAGTGGTAATAATAAAATTATATTTATAACAATTTGTTGGCCAACATGTGACATTTGTGGGGCTAAACGAAGCAGCAACAACAGCAACAGCAGCAGCAGTCAGCAAACGGCACACAAATGTTGATTGATTTGATTGATGAGGGCAACAAATAATAACTTGTGATTTATTGCCACAGAACTGAAGCCATTAAGATGAGCTTTGTTTACCCGAACGATGAGACCGAACACACACTACACCCATCCATATAACTATGCAATATACAAGGAGCATGTGGGAGAACCACACGCATTCAATTGTGGGCCCCATTAGCGGCTTGGCCGAGTTCTAGAAATGACTTGACATTCTCTTAACATCAAATACATTCCATTCATTTATTTGTTTTCCTGTTGACATCATTCAATGTTAGTTCAGCCTGCTCACTTCCCCATCGTCCTGAGTATCGTCGAAGAAACGTGTGTCAAATATTTGCTGCTAGTGATACTTCTATCAAACAACTTGCTGACTGCGCCTAAAAGCCCAAGATTTTCTCTAATCGAAATTAGTAATTTCTATAACTGTATTATATTTTAAATGACTTAGTATGACAATTCTGAACTAACTTCAAACTCCATTCGAATGTTTTCTGCATTTGTTTCTAAATTTTCTGCATTCGATTAATGACTTATTATAAATACTTTTATTATAAATAATAACTATAAAACATATATATATTTAAAATAGAATTCGTTTAGACGTTCTTGTATATATTATATATTATTTTAAGGTATATTTAAATGATTTAATTCAATTAATATCAGGTGACTGTGAGAGCTGACTCATACATAAATGAAAATCAAATAAAGTAAATTCTAATACAAAAAAGCAGGCATGTTCATTTCACATATTTTATTATTACTAGTTGGATTTCAAATATTGAATTTGATGAAATTAATTTCAACATATTAATTATCATACTAATTCAGTTTTAATTAAATTGATAATTTATAAAAGGAAAAAACTTCAAATACAAAAAACAGCAGATTTGTACACTCATATATCACATATTAATGATATTAATATTCTTTGGTTAATTCCTCGCAATGTTTATTAAAAGGATGCCGATAAGATTATCTAGTCTCAAAGTAAACTCACTTTGCACATCAGTCAAAGATCAAGCCCCATCAAATTGTGTAGCTTTATTAAGTGCTGCTTAATTATCAAATCTTTATAAGAACAAAAAGTTTAGTCATAATTTAACACTCAGTACGCGGTAACTTGGCAAAAAAGGGTTCTGGCTAGCCCCAAAAAACGAGGCAGGAGGAATAGGGGGAGGGAAAAACACGTCTGAAGACCAGTTTGTTGTGAAGGTTATGGAGCAGCAAGGTAAGTCGCTTGTTTGCTCTGATAATCCGCATACAGCTTAAAATGCGATGAGGCAAAGGCAGGAGGCGGAAGTGGAGACAAAGAACGAAGTGTAGGCGGAGGCTCAAGCAGAAGAGGGGGTATCAGGGAAACAACAACAAAAAAAACAAAACAAAACAGAACAGAACAAAAAAAAAAAGGCTGGCAAGTTACTTACTTTGTTTCAGTGGTAAATATTTGCTTACAAGTAAGGTAAGCTTCAGTTCCATTAGTTCCAGGGCATGGCGTTTGACGAGCAGCCGCATTTGGCTGCAAAATGAAATTTTGGCCAATTTTCTGAGCATTAGCCGGCCCACTGGGCTGGCCAAGCAACGTCCTTGTACATTGACTGCCACCAACTGCGACACTGCGAAAAAAATATGCTGGCAAATTGTAAATTACCAAAGATAGTGTTTTTTTTACAAAAACATTTTAAGTTATGACAAAGACATATCTATATTTTCTAATCATTCCATATTGTTTCTAAGTACTAAGAACAAATTTCAGTATTCTACAGTATTATTGAATTTTATTTGATGTTTTTAGAATACTACTACTCTTTTTATAAAACACTCGCAAAATAATACAGATATTTACACTATAATTCCACCATATTATTACAAATTTTTGAATTTTCAAAATACTAAAAACAGAATTACTAGTTCTATATATTTTAAATCTACTGTATAATTGTTTTTTTTTTTTTTAAATTGTAGTTAATACCATGAAATATTTTCAGCAGCTCTATATATTGGTTTATCGACTCTAATATTTTTTATTTTTATATATTACAAATATAATTCCAATTTTCCATTATACTATTATATTTGTCGAAATGATTATGGTGTTTTTCTCTGTGCAGCGGACGAAGTAGTAGCGAGAACGATACTTCGTCAAAACGCTGGCAGCGAGGAGCGTAACAATATTTGTTGTCACTTTTTATTTAATACACTTGCTGTCGACTGAAATTGCGCAAACAAAAAAGGAGCCGCGGCCGCCTTGAAAGTGGCGCATCGTGTTCTGAAAATGAAATCATTTCAGGTGTAAAACGCTTCAAGTCATTTGCTTGCTGCTCCTACAGAAGGCGTCTCCATCGCCATCTCCGACTCCATCTCCGGGCATCTCCTTCCATCTTGCTTTCTCAAATGCCATTCAATAAATAAATGTGAAGCGACTATTTTCATTTGGTGTTCATTTATTTTGGCGCGACAAACAAACCGAACGGAAACGACGGCATCAGACGCATTTCCAATGTCCACAGTCCACGGTCCACGGTCCATAGGCCACTGGCCATTGGCCTGGCCAAGCAATTGCTGCTAGACAATGTGTTGTATCTCCCTGCCCCCCCTCGATCCTTCCGCAGTTCGCAATCTGCTTTCCCCCGACTGTCCACCTGCTGTTGCTCTGCCCAGTTTAGTCCCTTACTCATCATCGCGCCGATTGCTCTTAAATTTACGCTCTCAACATAAATTTATACTGCCATCCAGCACCGCCAACCGCCCCTCAATATTACAAGCTGAGTGGCTGCACCTGCTGCCCCAGAATGAAGCAGGATGCGGACTATGGCATGGCGTTGTCCTTTCCTTTCCTTTCCTGTCCCGTCGGCCATGAGACGCAGGCGTGGCTAAAGTGAATTATGTGGCCATGCACACAAGGCTCAACAAAAAACGAGAGAAAAAAAAAACACTCAAATAAATCGAAAAACTTTTTTATTTGTATTAAATAATTTATTTTGGATACAAAAAAAAATATAAATAAATTTTTATTCTTATTTCGAATTTAATTATAAGTGGTCGAAAGCAGCAGTAAATGATTGTTGTGATAGCATCGCAGGCAGTTGGCATTTCGAAGGCATTTCAATATAATCAAAACTGAATAAGGAAGAATTCTATGTGGTAATTGCTTTTTAAGGCATTGAACAAGAGAAAAGGGAAATTACTTTCCACTACAATTTAATATTTTATTTAAAATTCAATAAATCTTGAAAAATATAATGAAAATTAATTAAGAAAATTTATGTTTACAAATTTATATACTTGATTAATACAAAATGTCACTTATGTTTAAAAAAATATGTTGACGAATTTATAAAAGAATGAAAATTTTTTATTAACAAACATAGATTCAAATAATTGTATATTTAATTTTAATATATGTTTTTTAATTATCAAATTTATTTACTGGACAATGACTGACAATTAATTTTATAGTTGATTGTAAAATTCTAGCATTTGTTTTTTAATCCGCCAAATTTACTAGAAATTACTTTTGTAGTTAATTGTAGAATTCTAGCTGTTTTTTTTTATTTGCTGTTAATGGGCGCTCTTCTAATGTGTCATTCAGAGTTGGGTGCAGGGTATTCAATGATTCAACGAGCACTCAATCACTTGCGCCGCATTTACAAGCCAAAATTTATTTGCCAATGCTGTGTACTTATGCAAATTTTTAATGGCTGCAAATAAAGCAGTTCACTCGTCCTCTCTCGCTCTCCTTTTCTCACCGTTATGCGCTGTCTCTGTCTAAAGTTGGCCAGCAATCTTTCGAACCATAAATCTGCACAAACAGCCTCGACAACAATAACAAGTTGAAGACGCAGGAGAAGGTAGCGAGGGGTCGGAGTGATGAGAGGGGAGAGGGCAATGAAGAGTGGGGAAAGGGAGGAGGGAACTGTAACGCGCCATGTTGTCCATCATCTGCGCAATGCGCATTCCATGACCAATGTTATTGTTGCCAGTTCTTTTCACTTCAATTTACGGGACGTCGGTGGCGGGGCGGCGGCGAGACGGCGGAGGCGTGGCACCTCTGCCCGCAAACAAACGGCAACCCGGTAAACAACAAACAAGCAAGCAAACGAACGAGCGAGAGGCAGATAGACGTGAATACACTCGCAATTTTGGGAAATGATTCGGTTACGGACTTGGTTTCAGTTACGGCCAACACAGACAGCGCTACGCCGTGCACTTTTCGCGCTGGACAATCGAATGGACACAAAAGGCCTGTAATTGAGTGAAGCAGGAAAATGGCAGTTGAAATTTCGCAGCCACTGTAAAGGTGCTGCCAACGCATCCGCATCCGCCGTCGCATCAGCATCAGCATCCGCAGTGCAGTCTGATCCTAGCTCTGAACCCTTTGGGATCTGCTGTAGTTAGTTTTGGTTGCTGTTGCAACGGGTCTCGAGTCGTGTCTGGGGGTTTTATTAGAGTTTGTGTGTGGTGCGGTGGTATTTGAGGCCCGTGACGAAACAATCTCCCTGTCGATTCCCCGATTCCCCGATTCGCGACTCGATGCCCCGCGCGCACTTTGCTGGCCACCAAAAACTCGTCGCCGTTGGCCGCGTCAATTGAAAATTGAAATTGGAATTTCGTGCAAATATTTCCAATCCAATTTCAATTTTACAACACGCAACATGGCCACTAGCGGGCGCTGCCCCCCAGGCACTCTCTTGCTCCCCATCTCCCCACTTCCTCTCCCCATCTAACTTTCGGCTTTTATCCACATCCTTGCGCCCGTGACCCGTCATCACGCGAAATTCGTCATAATTAATGTGCCTGATTTGAAGCCAAAAACATTTACATCCACCGCCAGCATCGCAATTTGAGTTTGCCATTGTTTTGCTTTCGCTTTTGTTTTTGTTTGTGTTTTTAACTTTTTTGTTTGTTACTTGTTTTTATTTTTATTGTTGCTGCTGCTGTTGTTGCTTTGTTTGTTGCATGTGGCCGAATTGGCAGTGCCAGGGACTTCAATTTGATTTCGATTTGTGCGTTCAGTTTTTATTCTAATTCCCAATGTGAATGCGATTGCGATACGCCATTTCACTGGGCCCACGACTAATCACAACTCATCCATCACCTGCCAATCGAATAGTAGTTTCATTTACCCTCTTCCTCTTGCTTCCCTTCTCATATTTTATGTTGTCTTTTTCATTTTTAATTAAGCAAATCAATCGGCTGAAATTTCGATTTTTTGCAATATGGCTTTAAATTAAAACCAAATCGAGCAACTTCGATTCGATACAATAAATCATTTAAAATTGTTAAAGAGCAACCCAAAAAATTCAAATCGATTTTAGTGATTTTAAATGTAAGGAATTTCCAGTAATAATTTTGTATTGAATATTTTACAAATGAAATTTTGTCAATTTAATGATAACATTTTGCAATTCATTTTCAAAATAACTTTTATTCTACAGTCTTCAAAAAATATTTTAATTAAGTATACGACGTGTTATTTAAATTAAACCCTCTTAATAAGGAATTATTTTTTTTTTTTATTCATTTACAAATAAATTCATAATTATTAAATAAAACAATCAATAAATTTTGTTCTGCTGTCTTCAAAAACTTATTCGATTAAGAACAATACGTGTAATTTTACGTAAGGCCAAAAAATTAAAATACGCATTCATGCATACACTATAAAGTACAATATATTTATAACGTTAATTGAAAATAATTTTTAAAATAATAAATGAAAGCATTAAGTCGACTAAGTACCATAAAGTTTTAATTAATTTTGTAATACTAAAAGATTGCATTAAGTATACGCCTAGTAGATCAAAATACTTTAAAATTGATTAAATATTATTTAATTTAATATAAGTATGTTTATAAATTGATTTCCAATCAAAATTTAATAAATATATAATAATTAATTGCTTGAACTTTATTGTTAAACAGAATGCAGAATGACTTGCCCAGGCTTAATAATAATTCAGTACATTAAGTATACGCCTAGTAGAATTATTATCTTACGTGTGGGCCAACTTTTTGTCCAAGTACTGTCAACAATGAATTGATTCAGTTCAGATTCCAAATCCACAAATCTCGACAAGCAGATGTAAATAAATGGAAAGTGAAATAGTTATGCAGCAAAAATATACGCGGTAGCTGAATGCCTCCATTGTTGTTGTTGCCTTTTTTATTAATCAGATCTGTTGTGCGGCGAAGGACAAAAGGCCAAAATCGCTGGAAAATTGAATAAGTGTTAATTGAATATGTCGCAGGCAACGCGAGTGCTAACTATGACATCAAGAGCAGGAACAATTTCCATTACCATTCGCATTCGCATTCGCATTCGTTTACGTATTCGTTTACGCATTCGCATTCGCATTCGCATTCAGACAAGTCTGCAGTCACGTGCTGAGGCCCATGTCCACTTTGGAGTCAGCCATGCCGTCTGGTCTGGTCTTCTCCTAGTTGTCAGCTACGTCCTCTCGGTCTCTGTCTCTGTCTCTGTCTCGGTCTCGATGTCATTCTCGCTCTCATCCTTGTCCACTTTCACGTCTGCGTTCTTCCTTTGGTGTTGCCGTTGCCGTTGCCTTCGCTTCTGTTGAGGGCTCAGCCATGCGTTGTCCTTTCAGCTGCTTTTAATTTCCATGTCCGCTCGCTTGCATTTTTCTCGCCTTTGTCATTTCAACTGTTTTTGTTTGAGTGCGCTCAACCACCATAAATGCCACCCAACCACACACTGCCACCCACCAAACCATCTAAGCGCCCAACCAAACGACCCGCCCACCACGGAGGCAACCTTCCAGCTCTCGTTGTTGTTCTTGCTGTTGTTGCTGTTGCTGCTGCTGCTGTCGTAACGTTCGCATAAACAAAACTATGAAATGCCTTTGTCAGTCAAATCGTTAAATTCTCTGACAATTCTCATTTATCATCGGCACAGGCCGCGAATCCTCAAAACTTTCATAAGTTTGAATCAACCAAGCATGCAGCCATTCACTCCCTCGCTCAGACATCCAGTGAGTGACTCAGTCAGTCAGTCAGTCAATCAGTCAGTCAGTCAGTGAGTCTGCAAGTGAGCCAGGCATCTACCACCTACCTTTGGATCTGCGATAGATATTTGCATATACATATTTCACAACTTTTCCTTTATACATTTCAAGTTTTTTTGTGTGCTTTCTCTCATAGATCTTTTATGAGTGACTGTAAAAGTTCTCAGCTTGCAGTTCTCAGTTCTCCGCTCTCAGTTTCTCAGTTCACTTCCGCTCAAACTGCTCGCACACTACTACTCGTTTTGCTCTTCTTTTCTTTTCACAACTTTTTTATTTTTTGTCAACATTTTTATTTTATTTTTTTTAAGGGAGGGTGGGGGCAAAAACTTTCCCTGCTTTTACTGCTTCTGCTTCTGCTTCTGCTGCTGTTTGGGTGATAAAGACGCAGCTTTTGTGGTGAATTTAATTAAATTTATGAAAAATTTACATATTTATTGGTTTAAATGCCCAAATTTTTTTTGCTGGCCACATGCATGCGTGCTGTGTGCTTGTTGACTGTCTACTGACAAAACAAAACTGAATATTCATAAAAAAATAAAATAAAACGAATTGGAGAAGGCAATAAAGAGCGTCTAGTTGACCGTCTAAATACCCTCTACAGTTTGTTATGATTATTTAAAATTGAATCGCCATTATTTTCATATTTATAAACATATTAATTTTAAACATAATTCTGTGTCTTTTATTTGCAATTTTTGATTTGAGGGTATGCAGAATTCTTAGCTTCCTGAGTTGGCAATCAAGTGGAACTGCTCAAGTTCCATATAATAGTGAAAAACAAGACAACAAAGATTGTATGCCAAGCTGTAGAGTAGGAAGTGTTGTCAAGCACTTATACTTTATTTTCGTAATTATAGTTATTTCGTTTGCTCAAACGATTGTGACTTTTGCAAAGGTAAGCAAAGGATTTAAAAAGTATTTAAGCCCTGTGCAATGCTGCAATATTTCGCAATTCGAGGTGCTACTGGATGGATGGATAAAATGAAAATGTAAACTAAGCCGAGTTGTTTGATATGTATGCGCAAAAAGTATATATATATATATATATATATATGTATGTATATGTATATGAATAGTGCATTTGGCAATTGATATCTGTGCAAAACACCCATTCTGTCAATTATTGAATGCATTTGTTGTGCCTCTGATTGAATTTGATATTTGTTCTTTTATTTTAACTTATACGTTTCGGCTCATTGATCGCACGAGCTTACCAATAAATATTAAAACAATCGACCGATGCTGTTCAATTTCAAATTTCGGTCACAAATAAAAAAACGAAAAACAAATAAATAAATAACACACAACAGTAACAATAACATTCTCGTACTTGTAGTATATTATATTGTCTACCGGCAGTAGGGCAGCCAGCAACAGGGAGAGAGAAAGAAACATGGAGGAGAGAGTGGGAGGCGGGAGCACAAATGAAATATATATAAGTATAATAAATGATATAAACCCCATGTTGTGTGTTTGTATTTTGAGAATTTGTTGCCGACGCGTCAGAGAAACGTGCAGACTTCAATCGTATTCACATTGACATTCATATAGTTAAGCGAGCTTGTATTTATGTATTTTGTATTTAAAATTCCACTTCGTTAAAATTGATGTGAATGGACGTTGAGTACCAGAAATTAAAAATACAAAAACCCAAGCGAAATGAAACAAGATAAAATCCGTTAAAGCCACACACACAGAAATGATGGAAAAAAAAAAACACTTAATTTATGCAAGTTCTATTGACATTTCAAAGAAAATCGAAAGCGTTAAGATTTATCAAAAATAAACATACGCACATCCACATATTCACATACATTTTGAAGATTAAAGTTTCTGCATTTATTGACTAGTTGGCCAACTAGTTTGGTGTCTCACCATCAACAGCATAAACTGGCTGACATCATATGTGAAGTCTCAATATTAGATAATGCTCGTTGAGGAACTCATGAGAGACATAACATACTTGGGTTCAGATATCTGAATAAATCTGAATTCAATTTATCTGGAATTATAAAAGATTTTAATTCGACGAACTGAACTAATTTTATAAATAAATAAATACATTTTCAAGTGCATATGAATATTCATCAAAGCTACAGATGCATATTTATAAATGTATTGCGGTTTATAGTTCCGCATTTTTAGACATCGCAGCTTGCTTAGACAGTTTATGAAATACTCTTATAATGAATCGAATCAGCATAAGCTTAGTGGAGTCGTAAAGACTTTCTTATAGTAAATATATATTTTGTTTTAAAACACAACACAATGCATACAAATATATTTAGCTGAGCGCACAGCCAACAATAAATCGATGCTGATTAGATCTCCAACTTGGACAAACAACTCACATTAAACTTTTGTCACATTATTCGAATTCCGACTCCGACTCCGACTCCGACTTCGACAATGTTCTCGAGTCTCTTGAGGTGACGCAATCGACTTCTCGAATTTTGTTTGGAGTTCAATGTAATTGATATGCACTAGCCGAAGTCCAAGCTATTGACCATCTGGGGTTGTGTCCACTTTAACTGTAATATGCAATTAACATGTTTTTGTTATGCCGAGCGTGTCGCCGCCGTTGTGATACTCCCAACTACCTTTGCTATAACATAAGTGGTAGACACGCCCCTGGCATTCAAATTCTATAATTACCAGAACTCGAACTTTAACGATTCTTCCAGATATCACAGATAATCACACACACAAAGCTATATCAGGCAATATGCATAGTCTTGCCAGATCTGTGCAGCAAGCAGGGTTCGGTCTCTGCCCTCCACCTCATTGAAATGCACGCGCATGCGCCACTGCCGCATGACCTAAACCGGCTCACAGTGGCCGCAGTGCATGGGATATTCGAAAAAATGATCATCTATTATTTGGATACATTCAATTAAATCGTTACGAAACCTTCATTTATATTTTAAGACATTTGAACAACCGAAAGCAACTTGAATATTCGAATGCTAACATTCAAGATAATATTATCATTTCTTTTAAATATATTACTTAGTTAAATTAATTAATCGTTACGAAACTTTTATTTATATTTAAAGTTATCAAACCAACTGCATGCTACTTTCTATAAATAAATAGTATTTGGAAATTAAATTTCAAAGAAAAAATAATTCACAATTTATTTTTTACAAGCTACATTTTTGAACCCGACATTGTGGGCACAAAAATAAGAATATCAAAGACAACAATGTCAAATAAATATTATTATTAGTTGTAAAGCTCCATCGAAATCACCTAAAAAAAAAAGAGTTTTCATATGTAAATAGTTTTGTTTAGCACCATTACACAGCATCAAGTCCAGAACAAACCAAGCAATACAACAAAATTGTATTTATTTGGCCATATAGTTGTAGTTTTGACCACTGTGCTAACTGTTGCGCGTCATCGCCGAACCAGTTGAAATGAAAGTGAATTGAGAATAAGTAAAGCCGATAAACTCTCTCGCTCGCTCTCAGCTGTTGCCGCTACCGCTCCCTCGTGTTCTCTGTGCCGCTCGGTCTCTCTCTCTCTCTCCCAATCTCTCGCTCTCGCTCTCGCTCTCGCTGCTGCGCATGCTCAGCATGTTCATCGCTGATCGGCAACGCTGGCAGCCAACTTGAAAGACTTGAACTTTACTTGGCTTCTTGCAATTTCTTTGGCGCTGTCTGCGTTCAGTTGGCGGTTTGCATTTGCGCGTTGCGGACGTCTCTCCATCTTCTTCCATCCTCCACTGCGCCACATTGCCTCGCAGTGGGCCAAAAGTAGCCAGCAGCTGTCTGTCTGTCTGTCTGTCAGTAGTGTGATATTTTGTGTAATTCGGTTAACAAACATCAGGCAACGAAACCGTTGTGGAAACTTCAAGATGCTGCAGCATTGTCTACTTGCAACGCTGCTAATTGCCGTAGGCGTCAATGGTGAGTAACTGATGCACAGTCCACAATCTCTGGACTGCCACACAGCGCATGCAGCAAACATAAATACAAATACGAATCGCAAAAACCAAACTACAACAAAAAATAAAAATTGATTTACAAAAAATGAAGAAATGAGCAAAGTTTCCGCATTCGTGTTGGCGATTAATGTTAATCATTTTGTTGTTTTTTTTACTGTGCAATACAAAAGTGTTGACGTTGCCAATTGGGCTTCCTGTGTAACTGTGTGTGTGTGTGTGCGAGTGTCCATGTGTGTGTGTGTGTATACCTTCGTCTTAGTCTTTGTCTTTGTCTTCCTGGCGCGTTTGCCCGGTTGTACTCGTATTTCTTGTTTGATCTTTTGTCTCGTTTCGGCTGCGAATTAGGTAACATTGCTGGCATTTCATTGACTTTTGCTCTTATCATAAATGGTTTTTCCAACAGGTTTCGCACACACGCACACGCACACACACACACACACGTTGTCAGCTGAAAGGCCTGCAAGGTCAGCTGTCCTGCAGCCATGGGCTCCACAACTCCACAACTGCAACTCCAGTTCCCACAACAGCTTGGCATGCAAAAAAAGCACAAATAAAAGCATGTATAAAAGATTGAAAACTGGAAATTCAGCCGGTTTCACTTTTCTTTTTACTTCTTTGGCTCCTGCTGCGCCCTCTCTCTCTCTCTGCGCCCTCTCTCTCTGACACTATTTCTACAGTTGACGATCCTTACGTAATATGCGTGCTCCAACGTTGACCTCCAACTTGATTAGCGGCTGCTTTTGCTTCTCGCTCAGCTCTAGCTGGGTTTCCAGTTGGTTTAATTAACAATTCGCCAACGGCACACATTAACAGCATCGACTAGCTGTCTGTCTGTGTGTATGTGTGTGTTTATACGGATGAAGCTGTGCTTATGAATATGCAAATATTTGGCGTATTTCTGCAGCAGCTTGGGGCGTTTGGCTTTGAGCATTTTCATGGTCAACTTCAACTGTTTTCCATATTTGCCCCATCATCATCCATCGCAGCTGCTGCCGCTACAGTAACCCCATCTCCCTGCCTCCCTCACTCCCTCCTCCTCTCTCTCCGCAACCTTAGGGATATGCGAACGGATTAGCCATATCACCTTTTCATCTGTACACACATACATTATGGATTTGAATATGTAAATATCGAATCATCATTTCGTTTAAAATCTCTTCTGGCGATTTCACTTTCATTCGATCATAAAGAAATGAAAGAAAGGAAACAGATAACAGAAAAGAAAGAAAGAAAGAAAAAACCCGTTTCGAAAACGCCAGATTGCATTAATTATGTACTTTTGAATGTAAATGTATTTTTCGGGGCCTGACACCGAAACACAGACAATTAACAATCAACCACGGGCCATCCGGGCCCAAAACCGGGGCAATCCATTGCTCGTAACAGTAAACAGCTTCATTTATGCAACTCGCTCGAGAGCCGATTGTGACATTGATTTCATATCAATCGAAATTGAAACTCAGCTTCACCTACAGCTTCAGTTCAATCGGTCGCGTTGCATAATTGTATCAATAATAATGGCATGCCAATGAAACGCCAGCCAAATGACTTTCATACAATGCGAAATAAAAAGAGTTGGCAGCACCCTTGCTACCGTAAGCTGGGACTGCCAACTTACAGCTGAGCGTGGAAATGAGAAAAATCAAATCAATAATTACGAGTCTAATTAATAATAAATTAGCATTAAATTACGATCAATAAAAGAAGCTAAAACGCATGAGTATAAAACTTTGACTAAATTATTAAGAAATTAATTTTACTCAATTTATTAACTATATATATTTTTTGAATTATGTGTAGGAAAATAAACAATGCAAATAGATTGTTTATTTATTTATTGTGCTTTAGTTGCTTACAAATTATTTTCCTTCAAAGTAATTTTACTAAGATTTTTTGACTGAACAACTTTTTGTAGTAGTCTTCTGCATTTTGAATTATTTATTTTTCACAAAAAATTATTTATTCCAAGGAATAAGAAAGACATTTTTTGTATTTATTTTGTGTAGTTGGAAATTAACAAATTTTCATGGACACTTTATTCTGAAATTCCTTTGCAATTTGCTTGGTTTTCATTTATTTATTTGAGACACAAAACTTAATCAGATTGAGAACTTTCATTACATATGAATTTAAATATGTTTATATATATAAATGTGTGTATTCATGTGTGTACTCGTACAATCTTACTCCGACTTTTTCTGCATGATTCTCGCTCGTGTTCTTAATGCGATAAATAAACATAATTTAAAAAATACATTAAAAGCGAATTGCAAAAGGCGGCATCAAGTCAAAAAGCGAAAAAAGCCAAGATGAGCCGAGTCGAGCCGAGCCAAGCAAATGAATTCTTCCATCCCCATTCCATTTCGTTCCATTTCATTACATTTCGTTTCATTTCGTTTCGTTTCGTTTTGGTTTGGTTTTGGTTGCGTTTGCGCTACGTTCGGAGGGCACATGAGCCATTTAAACGCAAATTTGTTGACAAAGGCAAGTGGCTTTGGCCATTACACACTCGAAGCGCCAAAATGGGGATTGGGGCCTGGAGACTGTGGACTGTGGACTGTGGACTGGAGTCTGGGCAACCAAATCGGAATTATTTACAATTTAAGTGTTGTAAATGCAGCAACAACAAAGGAACGAAATACAAAAAAGAAACAATGTTGCAAAAGGAAGCGGCAAAAACATTTAAGCAGCTTAACACACACACACACACACACACACACACTTACACTTACATGCGCGTCGTGAAAAATGAGGCGCAAAGCAGCCACAGAAATGCGTGAAAAATTACTTGAAAATGCCAACGGATAAAAAGCAGAAACCGTTTTACCAAATACAAACAGTTGGCATGCCTGAGGCAAAAAAAAAACATAAAAAAGACAAGCCAAGACGCAGAGAGAAAGTGACAAACAGATGCAGACTTAAAAGCACCAGCGAGAGAGGGAGAGAGTGGAGAGAGAGAGAGAGAGAGGGAAGGGGAGAGCGAAGCTGCAGAGGATGCGTGTATTACAAATGAAGCATTTTAAGTGAAAATATATCAAAATAAGGCCAGCTCATAAGCTGTTGCACACACACACACACACACACACAAAGGCAACTTATCGAGCACACCTCGCATCGTTCGGCGATTGCGTTGGCGATGTCGATGTCGATGTCGATTGCCGACTTGGGCCACCGAACAGCCCGCCTTGCAGTCCTCATTCATATTCATATATCAGTTGTGTAATTTATTGCCTTTTCGTCCGTTTTCGGTTTTCGTTTTTCCCACACACTCACACACACTCACACACCACACACACATACTTAAGCAGCGAAATTTTCTGTGATTTTTGTTTTCTTTTTGCGGCTTGCGATAAATTAAAAACAAAAGATACAACACAAGGACAACTGCAAAACTGAATTTATCCCATTATTTCATACCCTATAAGAGTTGACGATGGCTTCACTTTTTTAGCCATTTAAAAATGTATATCTCTATTTATTTTTGCCTCAGTTTGTACAATAAATTATTTATTTAATTGGACAATTTTTGTATGGTACAAACAACTTTTAGTTATATTCTTATTTACTTTATAATGTAGAGGAAACTTTTCAATTTCATTTACTGTCGCATATTAAGCACATTATTTTATTTCAACTTTAAATTTATTTCGGTTGTCAAACCATTAGACATTTAAATATTTTTGTATTGTAAATTGATCGGAATTGAAGTTGAACATAGCCACGAAATTGAATTCCTTTTGCTTTTACTTGGTGGATCGCTGCTTGCCATTGCCATTGCGGCTGCCTCATTGTCCTGGCTTGTCCTGCAATCGAAGTTGCCCTGGCACTCGGCTCAGCTCGCTTTAAATTGCCACAAATGTTAAATAAATTATGAGCGTGAGCGAAACAACAACAAAAAAGAACAACAGCAACGGCAACGGCGATAGCAACATCAACAGGCGCGCGCAATAATAACAACAGCAACAACAACAACAACACCAACAACCACAACAACAACAACAACATGTTTATAAACAAAAAAGGAGAGGAAAGCGTTTTCACAACGTGCATAAAATAAAGTTGGCCGATTTTTCAGCTGTTCACCAGGTTTTCAGTTTTCTGTTTTCTGTTTTCAGTTTTTACAGTGCTCTGCGTGCTTTATTTTCATTTTCATTTTCATTTTCTTCAACACATTTAATTTCTTCAACAAGCACGCGGCCAGCATTGATGGGATGCAGATAGACGGGACGGGACGAGGGGGACAGGGGACAGGGGACAGGTCGGATATGGAGGGCAGCTGTGGTGTATGTTGAGAAAAAGATCCTTTGCACGTTTCAGTTCAGTACAGTTTTCGGGCTTATTTTTAATTATTATTTTTCGCATTGGCAATTTCTTAATTAAAGGCAAAAAGTCCAACGTAATTGGCGTTATGCCTTTTAAATAAATTTACAATAATTTTGTTGCCGCAGCACAGTAGCAGCAAAAGCGATAGCGACATCGACGTCGACATCGCCAACAACAATGGCACCTGCAGCAAGTGGCAAACATATTGAACAGGGGCAGCAGCCAACATCCTTATGGAAGGGTAGATCTAAAAGGATCTAAAAGAAATTTTGAAGATCGTCTTCAACTGTCTGTTAACAATACATATTTTTGAGTTGCACGTTGAATATTTGATCATTTCTTTCACTATTCGAATTAAACAAATGATTTTCCTAAACATTATTTCCCTTTCGCATTCGAAGCAATTAACAAATTGCTTGCGACATTTACTTGACCCGACCCCCGTTGCTTATTGGCTGCTGCCACGTCTACGTCCATGGGCAGGTTAATAAATATTAATTAGCCATAATAATTATATGAAAATGTGTTTCCTTGTTGTGATTCTGCTGCTGTTGCTCTCGCTGTATTTGTTATTTATTCTTCTGCTTCTTGCATATTTCACATATACACCAATACAAATACACACACACACACGCACACATTGTGTATTTTATATAATTTTTTGTTTGCTTTTTGGTTTTTGTTGAATTTTTTTGTTTTTTGTTTTTTGTTTATTGTTTACTTTACACACAGCATTAAAATTAACTGAGTTTTGCTGCCATTGGCGCGTTGTGGTCACTGATTTTGCTTTTGTTATAATTGTCGTTGTTGTTATCCGCACATAGAGACATAAATAAACATATATTGACCGCATACAAACACACACACACACACATGCAACACATACACTAACATATTTTTGGTCGCAAATTGAAACTTATTGGCACGCAGCACTTAAATAACTGCCAAATTGACGATGCCCTTTCGCTCCTTCGTTTTATAGCCTTTGCAGTGGATATTATCATTATATTACATTTTGTGCGACGACAACAAAATTTCATAAGAAATATAGTAATACTTTCGATTAACAACAGCGAGTTATGACAAGTAAATAATAGTTTAATAATGTACGCCCAAATAACATATTTTTTCCTTTATAAACATTCGTTGTAATTCCCCTATATCCAGCTACAATTTCAATTGCATCCTTCTCGCTTCCAGCATTCGAGGGCATTGCTGCTTCGACACAACACACATTTTTGCGCTTTTCTTGATTGTTTACTTATTTATTTAATTTTTTAATTATTTCCTTTTGTTCGTTTGCCAATCGAAATTCATACAAAATCAATTCGCAACTCGTGTATCGCACAGGCGTCCGACCATGGTGCGTGGTGGCCGCATTTTGGGGCTGTTGCATTTTGTTGCATAAAAAACATTTTATGCAACCTGAATAATGTAACCGAGAACAACAAGAACAAACACAAATAAAACTATATGAAAACTGAATAAATAATTGGTGCAAACAGAAGGAGAAGCAGCAGCAGCAGCAGCAGAAGAGAATCGCTGGAATGTCACCGAATTTATACAAATGTTTGCAGGGTTTTTCAGCGACTCACTGGCCAATTTATGTGTGGCTTCGTTTTACATGCACTTTGACTGCGTTCACATTGGTGAACGTGAATGGAAATGAGAATGCAGGTTAACGAAGTTGGCTTAAAGGGCGCCCACCACAAGGCATTAAATGTGGCTTTTAGTATTACACTCCACGCGCCTCAAGCAAAACAAGCTAAAACAAATGCTCGAAAGTCAATAAGCAAAATTTGTTAAATCATTCAATGATTTAATCACTTAATCTCTTAAAACATATAGCACTCGAATAAGCCTAAAAGGCTTTTATTGTGCATTAACCGCACACACCGCTAATCACCTTCAGGGCGCTCTCTTTTCGCTGCATACTTTGAGGCGCGTCTTTTAGGAGATTATGCCCATCGATGGTGGCGTAAATAAATCGTATAAATCGTGCATAAATCGCAAAAGCTATCAATTAATTGACAGTTGGCCAAATGCCAAATGCCAAATGAAAAATCAAACCCGAATCGAATGTTCGCCAAATCCTTATAATGCTTATAATTATAATAAGCATTGATAATGGCGCGGCACATTGTGTATACGCAACGTGCCACAATAATAGTGTGCATTTAATTAATATTAGGCCAAATGGATATGCTTTATGAATAATTGCCGAGACAGTTCGATGCACACACGCACAGTGCTCTATTGATACCCTGTAGGCCCACTTTGAAGCGGGTATGCCGCACTTCTAAATGCCAAACTTCGACTCACAAATGTTATCGTTTTTTATTCAAATTTATTTCGGTAGAAATTATTGAATAATTTTTCTGCAGCTTACTGTTACTAATAAAAGTTACAACAAATGTTATCAATTATGTTAATTATAAAACAGTTAGCTTAGGATATTTGTTGGTCTTCCACTTCCATGCATACCCTCTATTATTTGTTTTTATAGTATTGCCGTGGCTGATGTTTAGACGCGCCGTGTTAATCTAATGCTATTAGCCAATTTATATTCATTATATGGGGCGCAAATGTACACCGCCCACTCGCACGCCACGCCCATTATCATTGATGTGGTTAAGCATCAGACTATTGTTGTTGCTGCTGCTGCTGCTGCTGATGTTGCTGTTGCTGTTGTCGTTGCTGCTGGTGAAGCGTTTGCATTAATATTTCAATTTTAATTCGCTGCACTTTTTAGTTAATCAAATGAAAATCGGAATTTAATTATAATTTATATGCTCATCTCACTTGCTCTTTCAACTATTATTATTGCCATCGTATGCTTTTGTTTTTTAATTGATAATTTGTGGATCGTTTTGTGGCTTTTTACGCAATGTCAAGCATAGATTTGCCTTTGCTACCAATGATTCGAAGAAAATTAAAAAAAGCGATAGTAATTTGTCCATTGCACACTTTAATTGTTTTATCTTTATTTATTAATTTGATGAGCCGAGTTATTGAGACTGTTATCGACAGTCGTTAAGTCAAATGCAAACAAGTTTTACATTTAATATTCATTAATTTATTTGATTATTTATTTTACTAATTGTGTCATTTGTCATTGCTTGCAGCCCAAGGCAAGGAGAAGGAAGAGTTCACCTGCCCATCGCATATTGCCAATGGCAACTATGCTGATCCAGCGACCTGTCGCCGTTTCTATCAGGTAAACTTATGAGTAATCTGCACACTCTGTCTGGATCACTATATTTTCTTACCATTTTGTCCCATTGCAGTGCGTGGATGGCTACCCATACTTGAATCGTTGCCCCTCTGGCCTTTACTTTGACGATTTGCAAAAGTTCTGCACATTTAAGGATGAAGCCAAGTGCGGACCGTTGCCAACAAGTAAGTGATGAAGTTATGTCTAAGCTGCTCCAGACGGCCATTAATAAAAATAGCCACAGATCTGGCTTAAGGTGCAACGAGACAGACTGAGATTGAAAGACATAGCGAGAGACAGAGAGTGAGAGAAACAGAGAAATAGAGAGAAAGAGAGCGATGTCGGTTTGTTGTCTTTTGCTACAAATAGCCATGGGGAATGGCATTAGCAGAAGAAACAATTGAAAGTGCGCCATAAATCAGCCAACCCAAAAGTTTAAGTGCACTCTAAATACCACATATGCATGCACAAGCCAGACAGAGACAGAGACAGAGCGAGTGAGAGCGAGTGAGAGAGAGAGAGCAACTGGGAACCAGGTTTTGTGGCAAATGCCAAGCGGTTTGCTAAACGATTTCAAGTTTGCAAAACCAAAGTTGTTAACTAAAATAAAAGGCGAAGTTCGAGCAGCAGACAGCAAACACAGTCCACAGTCCACAATCCAGACACCACAGCAGCAAGAGAAAAAATTACATGGCTAAAACTGCAGAGCAGAGCAGCGCACGAAATTTATTAGAAGCTCCAAATAGAATTGGGCATTCTATTAGAAAGCAGGCAGAAGGCAGCCAAGCCTCAGAGATAAACGACTGAATGTGACAGAGTTATTTCAACGAATGAGATAAGAATAAGTTGTGTAAGATGCACTCTCTCTCGCTCTCTCTCTCTCGCTTGGTGTTGCAAGACATTTGCAGACCGGATGTTGTGCCTTAGGAAGCAATTTTGAGTAAATGTCGCATAATTCATTTATGGCCCAAAAGTACAGAACCGAAACGTAACCAAAGAACAAAAAATACAGATCGAAGCACTTCGATGACAATGCAATTGAACAGCAGCCACAATGAGTTTGGCCCAGAATTTACCCCACCCACAAAATTGTGCGCTCTATTGAGTCTCAGTTTGGTAACGATGACAACGACAGCGACAGCGACAGCGACAACGACAACTTGGCCAGGTCCAAAGGTGGCCCAGCGGTTGGCCAACAGACTGGCTGTCTGGCTCACTGGCTGGCATGATGAATGCCAAGTGCTTCGGATGCGTTTCTAGCATTTGAGGGCACTTCAAATGGAGCACAAACGCGACCGCTTAAGAATACCCAAGTGCCGCAGCAGAGATGCACAGAGATGTGTGTGTGTGTGTGTGTGTGCGTGTGTGGGCCATTAAAGCTTACATTTACGATTTAGTTTTCAGTTTAACTGCTCGCCCATTTTGGCATTTATCTATGTGAATGCGGACGCCTTTGTGTGAGTGCATTCATACAGCTGGCATGTATGCCATTTTGGGTACCTCGACGGTCGACAGTCGACAGTCGACGAGCACAAGACAATGAACGACATTTACAACCAAATTTTTACATGCACTGCGCAAACTTTTTTCTGCATAACTCCAACACAATTATTAAATAATATGTCATAAAATGCGAGTAGTAGAGTAAACTAATATAAATTTAAATAAAAAAATAAAATTTTAATATGATATCATCGTTTCCTTAATACTAATTTGGCAATTCGTTTGTAATTTGTATTTATAAAAGTCAGATAAGTCTTCATAGATATTTAGAAATTAATATTTGCAAAATTCCGGCATTTTAAAAGTAATTATTCCATAAATTTGATACTGTTTGGAATGTTAAGACTAAAAAACAAAAAATAACAAAAATAGCAGTTAGGCATACTAAATGATTTTAATAGTTTGTAATTTGACTAGCAGATAAAATAAATTCTTCATGTGAATTTAGAAAAAAAATGTTTCCTCGCAAATAAGGTTTTCTTTTTGTGTCATTATGGAATGACCAATTGATTTAAATTTTACACAAACACTGATAGTCAACCAACGTTTTTGTTCATCAATATAATACAATCGGTAATGTAAATAATAAATTTGCAGAAATTCATTTAGGAAAAAAACAAGAAAACCGTAGTTTAATGGGCTTCCATAAGTATCCCTAAAAGTTGGCCGAATATAAGATATATATTTTGCGATGCATAGCTAATTGGAGAGTATTCCGTGGTGTGATATTCTTTTGAATCTGCACTTATTGAATTTTCGGGAAGTGTAAAAAAAATAAAATTAAATTCGATGCTGAGCCGAAAGTCGTATGGCATCTAATGCACACACATACAGGAGCAGTGGCAACACACGCACACGCACACAATGACATATCGTTCAAATGCAAGCACGCACTTTTGCAGTAGTCAGCATTGCCATCGCTGTCGCTGTCGCTGTCGCTGTCGCTGTCGTCGTCGTCGCTGCCGCAGTCAGCGTTACAGTTAGCCGTCGTTGTCGGAAGGAAACCGCTTGGAAGAAAGCTACGACAGCTAAAGCATTTGGGATTTGCGTAATACCAACTGGAATGTTGTCTCATATAAATAGCTCTCTGCTGTGACTCTGACGGCGACTGCGAGCAAGCGAACAAGAGACTCCACGCACGAGACCGACACTGTGTGTGTGTGTGTGTGTGTGTGTGTGTGTGTGCGAGTGTGTGCGAGTGTATGTTGAAGTAGAAAAGTAATAACATAAATGACACACACATACACTCACAGAGAAAGAGTCACCTCCTGCCCCCAGGCCGCAATACTGTAGCCAAAGTAAAGGCACGAGGAGAAATATTGCAGCAGAGATTAGGTCAAAGCTCTGTGCATAAAAATTTTGCGTTTTTTTGCTGACGCCACTCACACACACACACACACACACACGTATATACACATATTACGTGTGTAGTTTCGATTTTTATATATTTTTTGAGAGAGACCGAGACACACACACGCATATCCGAATATAGTATATATTTTAACGTTGTACCTCGCTGAATCGCCTCACAGCTTATCCAATATAGCAATTTTTGTCTGTTGGCCATTTGGCAATTTTTGTTCGCTTGCTATTCGCATTCACTGTTGGTGATTATATAGCAAAAGGGTTTCCACCCCACAACAAAAGAAAAGGATATCGTCCAGAACCCAAAAAACGTTGGCACATCATATGTGCTGTAGATTGTTTGTCAATAACATAGCATAAACAAATTCCAACTCGATATAAGCATATGATACTATAAACAACACAGATGAGAAAAAAACAATGGACTTCTCAACTTTATGAACCATGTACCATCAAACATATTTAAATATGTGTAGAAATAAAAACAAGTTTTAAATTTCACAATATTCTAATAATATAAAACAGACAAAAATACAATGAAATAATTAATTGTATTATTTTGAATACATATTTTAATAAAGTAGTACGTTTAATGAAAAAATAGTTTAAAGTCCCAATAAATTATTTAAAAAAAAACATTTATATTATTTATGAGAAACCGACCTCACATGCCTACTACTTATAGTTTCACAGCAATTAGTTGACTTGTCGAAATAACTAACTGTCTGTGGCAAGAGTAGCTCATCAGCAAATGAAGTTGTTGGGCCAATCCATTACCTGTATCCACCTGAACTAAGCCACAAACCATTCGCAAAAAAACTCAACGATAATTTGGATTAAAGTTTATGAAAAAATTTTCTTTTTTTTTTTTTTGTTGAGTTTTCATTTGAGCATGAGTTTTGTTATTTTTTTATTTGTGCATTGTTGAAGTTGTGCCAACACATTATAATACTCGACGAAACTTTTTGCTCATCATCACCTCATGTTGGTGCAATTAATTTGCTGCACAGAGGGTATCTTTGAGTCGATTTCGATGTGGCTGCGATGCGAGAGAAAATTCATTAATAATGCTCGCATATTTTGAGCTGCACCTAGCATTTGAGAAGATTTGAAGGAAGTGGATGAAATGCATATCCTTACAGAACTCACTGATTGCCTCTAATCGCCTGGCACTTTAATTTGCAAGCCATCTGCCAGCTACATAAGCCAGCCGGGGATTACGAGCAGTCTGTCTCCGCACAACAACAATTTTCAGTCTCCATCCCTTGACGCCGCACAAAACCCACAAAACCGACGCCGTCGACGAAGCCGACTTTGCCTTGCCAAAAATCTCAGCTGACGAATTGCTCGAGCAGCTCATTCGGGGACCCCAAATGAATTTGAAATTGTGACAGCAAATGTCCCAAATAAATAAGCAAAAAGTGGCTGCTTTTCATTACAAAAATACACACACACAAGCAGAAGTGGAAGTAAAAGTAGAAGTGGAAGCAGAAGAAGGGTATGCAATACAATGTGCATATAAATACGATTTTATTTCGATTCGATTCGAGACAGAAATTAGAATATTTAAGCCACATTTTCTAGCTAGAATTCAATAAAATCTGCGTACGAGCAGCTGAGAGTTGCTTTTGGCCAAAAAGTGTTTGGCTAGAGCCTGATTGCTTGCCGGCTCCCTGACTGCCTGACTGCCAGACTGCCAGACTGCCTGACTGGCTTATTTATCTGCCAAGTTTTGGGAGCAAGCTATTGACAGAGCGCGTCCAAGCAGCTGACAAACTGCTGCTGCAAGCCCAACATACTTATATACAAATATCTACTTATGCATATGTATACACATCTTTTTAGTTGGAATACGCTGCAAAACTCTCACACGAAGCAATTTTGCACTGAATAGTTTTCAATTTCATAATTCAGTGAGCACGCTCAATGACAGCATTTCAATATTGCTTACACAACAGCCGAAGAGCAGCCAAAGCAGCCAGAGCAGCACATAACACACAACACAAATAAGCCCGAACTGTCCGCATTACGTATACGCAGCGTGTGCAACTTTCGTTTCGTTTCGTTTCGTTTGGTTCGTTCGTCCGCTCGTTTCGTTTTTGCTTGTCGAGGCTGTCGCTGCCAGTGTACGAAATGCATAAGACAAAGTTACTAAAAGTGTTTATTACATTTTATTCAATAACTGTGCACAAGTTCTCAACACACACACACACACACACACACACGCACAATTTCAGCTGCTCGAGTGCACAAATTTGCCAAGTTACTTTTTGAAATAATAAAATTGTATGCATTTATTTGGCGAGTGGACTTTGCGGGGTCAGTGCAAGAATTTATGTTGATTGCACAGTCTGCAATTGACTGCATGCCCACTGTGCCCACTGTCTCCTCTGTGTCCTTTGTGTTTGTGGCATGTGTGTCCTTTCATTCATTTGCTGGCCATGTCCTGGCCACTTAATTGCCCAGACGTTTCATTTCATTGCTGTTATTTATGATGTGACCACAAATATTTTCCAGCATCATTGATATATCCACACACTTTGCATATATGTATGTATTAGTTGTCCAATGCTGATCGGATCAGGGCATGGCATCAAAATCTGTTGCATACTTAGAGGCGCAGCCGGAAATCCTGCTTTAGCTACGTGCGTCTCTGAATTAAGCGCATCAAACTCATATTAATACTTAAGACCATCGTCGTCATGCACTGGGCAACTCATTCATATTTATGGCATAAATTATAGTGTTTATTATTCTTGTGCAGGTTGCTGTGGTGCTCGCCATGTAACCAACGACAGCCGTCAATTGCATAAGTCGTAAAAAGAAAACAAAATCCGGCTGCATCTGTGGCAAATGCGTTCATCTCTTATTATTATCCGTTGCCTGGACAACTTTTGTTGTCATTGCACTGGCAATCTGTTTGTTTTTGCCATTGTTATTGCCTCGAATGTTATGCAGGCAGCGTTGTTGCGTTATTCACTGCTCAAATATTGTAATTAAATCGAATTGTTTCCCATCGAATCACAACAGAATCTAGATTTTGTCCAACAACAGCCATTCGATATTGGCAAGCTAAGCTTAAGCTGAAGAAAATAAAAACATGAAATACGAAATACGAAAAACGAATGGGAAAAGTGGAGAGAAGAGCGCTGCTGTGGACATCATTAGTTTGTTTTGCATTTGGCAACGTCAAGCAGCATAAGTCCACTTTAAATTGATTGATGATGCTTTTGTGTCCAAGGCCTAGCGAATGTTGAACGGAAACGGAAGTTGACGAGCAACTTAAATGCCAACTTCGCCCCACGCTTGAGAGTCCCAGACAAACACTTGAGGCTCCCCATCGGCGTTGGCGATGACACAACAAACATTAAATAACTATTTCCAATTTACTGCATACATTACGACCAATTCAAAAACCCCAAATCACAACTTTTATGGACACTTCCTTTATCATCAACTCCTCAACTCAATTGCTCAGGCATTTGTTATCTGCACACGCTCTCGGCAAAAAAAATCAAAAGAGAAATTCAAGACTCGGTGCAATTAATTCAGTTTTTTTTATCATTAACGGCTTGCCATCATAACTTGCAGTCTGAAGTCAAGGCTAAGCAAATAAATTCATTTTAGCTGAGAATTGAATTGAATAGTACAAAAATACATATAAATGGTTCAAATCGAATCAACAATAGACATAAATTATTGCGTTTATATAATTTTTTACTTCAAACTGCAATGTTTCACATAAATTTAATTCACAATCTAAAGTCCAAGCAAATCAAATTGCAGACGATTGCAAATAATTTAAACGATCTTTTGTGGCACATCAAATCAAGAACTCAAGAGGACTCTTTTGCCTGCCTAATATCGCCATCGATGACTGGCGTTAATTCAGTTTGTGGCCTCAACTCCCGCATAGAAATTGGCGGCTGCCACAGCCATTGATTGAACGCAGCGAGTCGCAGGAAATGCATTTAATATTGGCCCGAGTTTTGGCCCATTGCATGACTAATGCTGGCTTTACCTGTTGGTCTCTCTCTCTCTCTCTCTCTCACTCTGCATATTTCTCTTTCTTTCGCACTGGATTCATCTTCGTTTTGTGCTGGTTTTATTCTATAAACACATGTGCCTGGGCAACCTTTTGTTTTGTGGACTTTAAGCGAATTTGTTTACTCGATCACAAAACAACAACAAGCCAAACAAAAAATGCCAATTGAATTCCATTGAGTTTTGGCCCAAACACACACACACACACACACATACGGACACACTCATACACTCATATAGATGTCACGCCCTACGAACGCCCACATATGCAAATAGCAATGCCAAAAAGATGCCCTCGAAACAGGTTTTTGCTTTTGGGATTGGTTGGTTTGTTGGCCTCGCTCGGCACGGGAGGAGATTGGAGCATAGCAGGGATTTAGCCTTTGGTTATTTGTACTTCACCCCCCACCTCAACTCTCTCTCCCTCTCCCGCTCTCTGTCTCTCTCTCTCACAATCTCTAGTTGGATGTTAACTTTCTTTTAACTTGTTTCTTGCACATTTTGTACGTTGTTTGGCTGGCTGGCTGCCTTATTGATATTTGTATTGCATTGTGTTATTTTGTTGACTTTTAACTTTCGACATGCTGCTGCTGCTGCTGCTTCTGCTGCTCAGTGATTGTCTTGGCCAGCAAAGGGACTTCAACGCAATAGATTCTAAATAATTTCGAAACTAATTTGTGCCAACCTAAACCTTGCAGCACCTGCCCCGGCAACGGATGCCCCCGCCGACACAGCCCAGCGCTGCAACACGGAGGAATGCCAGCTGCCCTACTGCTTCTGCTCCAAGGATGGCACCCAAATTCCCGGAGACCTGGAGTCCGATAAGGTGAGTTCTCATTACTATATGGCTATATTCACTTCTTCGCATTTCGATTTTTTCTCCCATTTTCTCTCAATTTTCCGTCTGGCTTTTAAGTGTTAATTTGCATGGCGATAAATTTCAAGTGCATTGACAGCTTTTATTTTTACGACACAGCAACAGAGAGCTCGGGCCAGCTGGGGATCGCTTTCGCCTGCCCTTCGAGTGGGCTGAGGTGTTCACTATGTTTGTATTTAAGTCTGGTTCGACTTGGCCTGCTATCATAAATCTGTGTATTTACATTCGGCTGCTGTTATCGCTGCTTTGCATAAGGAAATTGTACTGTTGTCTTTGCCATTTGTTGTGCCATTCGTTGCTTATTGTTGTCCCAGCTTGACTCTCTGTTGTTGTTGTTGTTCCTGTTGATTCGAATATCCTGTTTAATAACTTCGGTTTTGTTTATTTGGCCAAGAGTTATGTGCTTTACGGTTTTGAACCAAGCCAAATGCAGCTCATAAAATTGCGTAAGATTTAATTTTTCTGCTTGTTTTTTGCGTAATCCTTTAATGGATGTGCAGCTAAATATTAAAGCGACAACTGTGCGTATACTTAATATGCAAACGCATTCTCAAAAGCAGCACTTGCAACAATTTCCCAACGGAATGTCGGCAATTTGTTGGGTTAATACCATTTATTAGAATACAATACATATATATACTATATATATTTGTATATATGTTTTGCGTGACATTTGTCTGCTCTAGTTTGCCACATAACTGCCTTCATTAGTTAGAACAACAAAACTGCGCCTAATCGATTGAATGGAAGCTCACAGCAGGCAGCATAAATAAATACTGAGCAATTTGACTTGATAGAAAGAAAACAAAGAGTCCGAGATAATTAATGGATATTTGTAAAACAAATTGCGATGCTTTTGCTTTTGCATTCGCATTCGCATTTGCATTATTTGAATTTAAAGTCGGAGTTGGAATCTTACTGCAATTTTCAATTTAAGCTCCTGTGCCATTTGATGCAAAATAGCTGAAACTCCAAACACATAATCTGTTTAACACATAGCGCATAAAAATAATGCTCGCTCTTTGTGAGTGTGCGTGTGTATCTGTATTTGATTTAGTGTGTGTGTGAGTCGCGATATATGTGTGTGTGTGTGTGTGCTTGTTGCCAATTGACAGACAGTTTGAAGTGCACATTAGTTGTGGTTTCGCATGCATGATAATAGCAGTGCCAGCAGCAACAAAGACCTCGCTCATCAGCCTGTTCACTTGGGAGCATAGCAAACATACGAATGCTCTAACTTGGCTGCGAAGAACACCACGAAATTAACCAAATCATAAACAATTAATTAATTTAAATTAACTTAAAGAAAAGCTTGAGTTGTGTGCCGATTTTCATGTGACTCAATATAATTGCAATCAAAGTCAGTCATACAATTTAATAAATAAAGAAATAAATAACAATCATTGATTAAATTTATATTGAAAATCAATTAATAAATAACAAAATAAACTAAAAACAAATTGAGAGTAGACAATTAAACAACAGTATTTTAATTGTACGAATTCTCCTCTTAGATATAAATACAAATACAGTAGTCATATCTGAACAGCACAATTTTATTTTAAATTATTTGGTTTTATAAATTAGTAAATATTCGTTTGGCTGTTCCATGTATAATAAAAGTATTTTCGTTTTATCACTAAATTGTTATGTTGAGATATTTTATATTTTATTGAGATAAAATAAATATTAAATATTATTCAATGACAAACATACATAAGTCAATAAAAGAATTGAAAAAAAAAATTTTGTTAAAATTCTTTGGTTTTTATTGACAAAATACAAACATTTCTATCTGTCTAATATATTTGCAAATATGTAAATTAATTGACAATCATGTAAATAATTGCACAACTAAACACAGTAAAATAAAAAATTTCGCGGGGGAAGTGTTTCGCAAAGTAGTAAATTTGTTTACAAAACAGTTATTCACAAATAAATAAATGCAAATTGTGCAACCAACTGTATAATTCAAACCTGTTAATAAAAATAGTACTTCAAGTCAACTATGCATTTGTTGTAATTTAATTGAGACTTATTTCTTAGTATACATTTGTGCAGGTCATAATATTCCCGTATTTGCATATTTGTTTAAATTATCTCCTGTCTCTTTTAATTTAAGTAATACTTTCTTCATACATGTTGCACGTAACGACAATAGTTACATATATTTGAAAATATTTCCAGCTATTTTTTTGAAGTCTCTCTTGAATATTCAGAAACTCGCGATTTGCTTTTTCCTAGATTGATCGCGGCTTTGGGGCGCACAAGCTGATTGAGAAATGCGTTTAGGCCGCTGATGGGATAGTGTAGCAAAAGTCAAATACGAGTACAAAAAGCAAGCGGAAGTTTATGTGGCGGCAGCACTGGCTGTGGCAGCGACTGCGGCGACACAGCAGCGACGTCGACTGTGGCAGCTGTAGCGGCAGCGACGTTGACGTTGACGTCAACATCGCCGACCGATTTTGAACATAAACGCAAAACTCAGAACGCAAAACGCAAATACACAACACAAACAACGCAAGTGAGCCACTTAATTTCGAAATTGAAATGTGTGTCTGTCGCAGCGTCTGCCCTGCTCCCCTCCCCCCTCTCTACACCTCCGCCTCCACCTACATCACAATGTGTATGTGGGTGTGTGTGCTGTGTTTGTGTGTGCTTATTTAAGTGTTATTAGCGCTTACATGTGTTGCCAGAGCCGCCACAAACAAAACGATTTCAATTTCTTGCAGCCTGTTTGTACTCCAACTCTGTGTGGGTGTGCATGTGTGTGTGTGTGTGTGCGTGTGTGTGTGTGTGTGGGTGGCAGCGCATAATTATAATTAATATCATCTCAATTAACCGCAAACAGGCGGTTAATTTGTGCGCACATTTGGGCCAACTTCTTTGGCAAATCATTTGAGCTATGGCTCAAATTACGCATACGTCGCGTTGCCTTCTCGCTCTCCCTCCGTCTCTCTCTCTCTCTCTCTCTCTCTCGCTCTCAACCTCTCTGTGTCTGTGGGATTTTCGATTATCATTGAACGTATTGCGCTCCATTTCACAGCGCGGCCAATTTCCGCAACGAAAGTGCAGAAGAATACACAAATAGAAAAGTGGCGAAGAAAAACTGCACAACGTGCTAATACCCTGCATTCAAAAATGCAATCAACACGAATAAAACAACAACCCTTGCGCCCGATATTAAATATTAACCAAACTAAATTAGTGCAAATTTTGATTGTAATCAGCAATGCAAATGAGTTGGAATTCAATTTCAAGTTGTTAAACAAAATTCGACTCTCTTTGACTTTGGGCTAATTGATGCCAATAATTCAGCCTAGTTGAGGGTATCAGAGTGCCAAGATGCTGCCAAGCCTATGACATAAAGTGCAAAAGAGCAGCACAAGTTTGAGGTGGGGAGGGGAGGGGGAAGAGAGTTAAATAAAACGCTTTGCTCAATTTGAATGCGAATCCAATTTGATTTCAGCTCGCTTGCTGGAAAGAAAACTGAAAAGATGGCACACACAGTGTCAACAAAAAACTTTTGCACAGCCTCAATGTCGCTCGCTCGAGCAGGGGGGGACGAAGAGAAGGGGCAACAAGATGGACGGGATTGATGTTTAAGGGTGCTGCATTTATGCGCGGCTGCAATCACTCAATCAATGAGCCGCTCAATTGTCGCTGCGATTGAGCAACTAAGCTATGCAAATTTGCATCCCAGACACACCCCCAAGGAGCAATCCCCCCCCCCCCCCCCTCCACATCGTCGTCGTCGTCGTCGTCATCGTCAAGAGCTGCATAAAAAACCCATCTATCATCCATTTGCTTTAGTGCTCAGCAAAAGTCTCCCGACTGGCAAACTTCTGTCTCTTAGGCAAAAGGTGCTTGTCAACTGCTGTCTGCCATATTTGCTCAAAGACTGGAGTGCAAACTTGAGTCGCATTAAGCAGAAATTATCAACGTACACAAGACAGAGAGAGAGAGACACCCACAGACGAAGAGAGAGACAGAGAGAGAGAGAGCGAGAGACACTAAAACAGAGTGAGAGGGGGAGGAACAGTAGAGTGCTGTCTAAAGGAGATTGCATATGGGTCATGCATGGCAGTCATATGCAGTTTATGAAGCGATAACTCGTAAAGAGAGATGGAGATACACAAAGAGAACGATAGCGAGAGAGAGAGAGAGTCAAAGAGCAAATTGTGTGCTCATGAAACTTTTGTCGAAATTTCCTCATGAATTAAATTCAAGTTGAGGATGACCCAACACAACTGAACTTAAAAAACTTTAATAAACACTCACTCCAATTTCACAATATTCGCAGTATGTGACTTTCAATCACTTGTATTCAACCGATTTTTAATACTCGTATCTTCTTCATTAGTTCACAATGAAATCACGAACTGAAATTCGGCATTAACATAAAAATTATTAAAAAAGAAATGCAACTCAATTTATCTATGAGCTCATTTATGTGCCAATAATTTAGCATTAGGGTAACTTAACGACTTTAATAAACACTTATTCCAATTTAATAATATTTTACATATATTTGCTTCTTCTTTATTAATTTCTTCTTCAATAAAATCGAGTATAAAAAATGTATGCTCGCGATTAAGTTATTTGAGCATTTGAAAAGGCCGCTGTTACTAAATATAATGTATATATCTACATAACATATATATTCATTATTTTGCTTGTAATGAAATGTGATATGTGCGTCCTTTTATTGATAATTTTGTGCGTTATTTGGGGTATTTGCATTTGCAGCGATATGAATACGAATATGCGATCCACATGCATTTTTATGTAATATTCGAAATATTTCTTATTTGCACTGGCCCTTAAATTTATTATTTGTTTGCAGCTCCCTTTCATTTGTTCATTCTTCACTGTCCCCAACTCATTTTGTGCATTCGCATTCGCATCCGCCTGCCGCTTTTTTCCCCACTTTTTTTTTGTCGCCCTAGCAGCACATTCATTATATTTGCAATAATATTTTTACCTTATAATTCGAGCGAAAAAAGTTGCTGGGCAACAGCGGATAAAAAGTATAAAAAGCGCTGCAAGTGCAGTTCATTTGCACTCATTTTGTCCGGAAAACGGACTTTGAAATATGCCTTTCAATATGCGAGCGAGCCAAAGGCAAAGGCAATAAACGAAACGAACGAATCGAATCGAAACGCAAAGGAAACGCAGTAAAAATCGAACTGAAAAATTTCAATTGCATGGCAGCAATATAGTCATCATCATCATTGTCGTCATCATCGTGATTATCGATATCGTCATAATCATCAGTCATCTAAGCCACACTTAAGCTGACCGCCGTTCGATGCTTTCGAGTGTTTCACGCCTCTGCATAATTTTATCAGCTCAGTTCGAGCCCCAGACAGACGCAACACCGAAGCAAGAGATAAAAGAGTGCAAAAAGAGAGAGTTGTGAGTGGAGAGTGGAGAGGGGAGTGCGGGGCATGCATAAGTCTATTATCCCAGTCTGAGGTTAAGGTTGAGTCTCAGCGTTCGGTTAGGCGGCCCACATTAATATTGAATTTGTACAATAATCCTTTTTATGTGTTCAACAATGAGCGTTAAGTGCCGCAAGCCCGTGCCACTCCGCTCTTCGTGCAGCTCAGACGAAATGCATTTTGGTGGCATTGCCACTGATGTTGCCACTGCCACTGCCACTGCCACCTCGACCCAGCTCGTTTGCCACAATTGTTGCCACCTCGTCAGCCATTGCCAAGCGCCATTCACATGCTGCTTTATGCTGATCGCATTCGATTTTCATTTCGTTACAAGTGTGTCATCGATGTCGATGGACTTTGTCATGCTGTTTGTCACAATTGCGAATAGCTTTGATAAACAATATTTAATATTTATTAAAAAAAAACTTTGTGTAATAATAAATATACAAAACTATTCAAAACGTACTGGCTTAAACCTTCGGCTTTATATTTTTTTAATAATTGATAGCTATTCCTTGTGTGCTAGTCACTAATATAACTATTTTCATATTACAATTTTGTAAACTATTTCCAAATATAACATAATTATTAATTAAATTTGTTATCCTATTTTTTAAATTGTAAAAGCCGTTGAAATATTAATTTTTAAATGCGAATAATATTAAATTTAACTATATAATGAAAATAAATCAGAGTATGCGAGTGTTTTGTATTATGACAAGAATTAATTTTTGTTGTTGTGAGTTTAATTAAATAGTACCAGAAATTGATGCCCTAATAACAATGAACTCAATGAAACTAAAAATAACTAATTTAAATTAGCTTCAGGTAATATGAAAACTAATTTAAAAAAAACTAAATACATTTTAAAACGCTTCTAGTATAATAATATAATAATAAAGAAAAATTACGAGGTAAATAATTTAAAATAAATCAACAACAAATAATTTGTAATAATTACAAATTAAACATTGAGCTATAGAACATTCAGATTTAATAAATAATGCTCTATGCATGTAATAAATACAAAATACTTAATTCAAGAAATTCTAGGCAGAGCAAACAGTTTTTCAATTTATTATACAAAGAAGTTAAAAAATAAATATTCGACAATCGATTAGGTTTTCATGTGCACTGAAAATAGACAAGCAATAATAAAATAATAATTATTATTAGCACTATTTTTACTTTGAATTTGGAATTAAATTCTAAGCTGCACAAATTAAATGAATTGTGGAAATTAATTTGAACAAATTATTCAGTTCAATTCGAAGTGTATTCGGAGTTGGTGACGTTTGGCAGTTTCCTTTTGGCTGTTACTTGTTTTTATTGGCGCGTCATTTCTTTTGGCCTCGCACTTGCAGCGAGCGGTCTTTGATTATGGAATTGCACTTAAAGTGTTGCCAGCTCCCTTTGGGCACTTCAGCTCTCCCCTTGCTCTCCGTTCCCCCTTCGGCTGTCGTCGTGTTGTTGCATTCACCCTCGGGGCATCGATGGGGTGGCAATTTTTGTAATGGAATTGTATTGCTTTAGCACTCGTTAAAGTTATTGCGCTGCTGCTGCTGCGGTTATTGATAGCTAAGTATTATTTTAAATTAATTTGATTTTGTCGCAGATCGCAACAAAAAGAAAATGTGTATGCAGCGTTTATTTAGCATGCGGTCTGGTTAGCCGCATGTCCACTAATTATGTTCAATGCTCAAGTTGCAACTCGGCTGCTCTTGCAGCAAGCGTCGCATTGCGTTGCGCATACGCCGCGTTCCCCATTGACGAATGGTTGAGGGGCGGCATAGCCAAAAGCTCAGCCAGGCGGAACGCAGACAGCAAAAACAAATGCGAAATGCTAAAAACCTTCAATTAGAGTTGTCGCTGCTGCTGCCGCTGCTGTTGCGGGTGCAGGGTTGCTGTGGCTGCCAATGCCATCGCATGCCCCGCTGATTTTGAGGTCAGAGCTCCTCTAATTGGGCCAACACACACACAGCAGCTGGAGATTATGCGCATATCATTTAATTCAGAGTTGACGAACTCTAGCATTAATATTTGTACTGTGTGTTTTTGCAGGTTCCACAAATCATCATGATTACTTTCGATGGCGCCGTCAATCTGAACAACTACGATCACTACCAGAAGATATTCAACGGCAAACGCAAGAATCCCAATGGCTGCAACATTCGTGGCACGTTCTTCTTATCGCACGAATACAGGTAAGCAACGCTTCGCTAAACAAATTTGTGTTGCATTTAGTTTGTAATCAGCAGCAGATGACAGTTTAATAAGCCAGCTGACAGTTGACAGTTGCCTGTTTGGCAGTTGGCAGCAGTTCCAACTTGTCAGACACTTGGGCTTAAACACAGTTTGGGCCAAAAAGCAAAATGTTGTCTAAATCATATAAATTATTTGATGGCAATATTACGCATACGCTGCGTGTTGCAACTTGGATCGCTGATGATGTGGCATCTTCGTCTTCGTCTTCGTCTTCGTCTGCATCTGCGTCATCATCATCACTGTTGGACAGGGCCACGAAAATAACGTTGCTCGAGTCTCGACTTGTCTATTTGCCGACACTGATGCAGGGTAAAGTTTTGCGTGCAGCGTTGTGCAAAATACTTGTCACACACTTGCCATGCCCCAAAAACCCAAGCACTTGCCATTCCTCAGTCCGTCAATCCGTCACTCAGTCAGTCAGTCAGTCACTCAGTCAGCCAGTCAGTCAGCCAGTTAGTCTGTCGGTCTCCGCTCTACTAATTGTTGTTGATAAATTGGGGCTGACAAAGTTATGTCAACTGCAAAATGAATTTTCGCCAAAATATATGAACTACATTTTGGCAGTCTTATAAAAACGCCGCATCACAAAGCGCACACACACACATACACACATTCGCACACACACACACACAGGGACACATCAAAGTTAAGTTCCAACTAAAAGTAGAGGCAACAACAGCAGCAACAGAACCCGAAGCAGAAGCAGAAGCAGAAGCAGAAGCAGATGCAGATGCTGAAGAATATAAAGCGGCAGTTGTAGATAAAGACACAACAGCATACATCGACCAAAATTATGCTGCACAGTGGAGCACGCAGCTCAAATTTAAATCAAAATTGTATATGCAGCCAATCAAAGGGCAAACTAATAAAATAAATTAGGGAAGTTTAGCTTATATATAAAATACATTAATATAATAACAATTGCAATTAAATTAAGAGAAGAAGGAACACAAAAAATTGATACATATTTATAAATGAATAAATTAACAATTAACAAATTAATTCTATTGGATATAAAATGCATTAAATAAATTGTTGTTACAAAACAGAGCCAAGTTTCAATTCGAATAATTTAAATAGTCTTGTAAAATACAAAATATTTGATTTACAATTTATTGCTTTTGAGTGAACTACACAAACTGCATGTCTGCATTTAAAATGTTTATTTCCATTTACGATATATTATTGAGTACGATATTATTGAGTCGCTATTTGATGTGGAAGAAAAGCCGGAAAAGTCTCCACGGTGCAGAGCACGCTGGAAAACTAAGTAAGCGGCAACAGTCAAAAAATGTGCGAACCGAGCGTGAACAGCAAAAATCTTGAGTGAAGTTTAAAAGCTTTTTTTCTACTTTCGCCACAGCAGCAGCAACAGCAATAGCTGCAACAGTTGAAGAAGCAGTATGAGCTGTATACCAGCCAGAATAGAGAGGAAGCCAGCAAGAAACAGACAGAGAGAGAGAGAGTGAGAGAGAGAGAGGCAGAGAGGAAGCAAAAGAAGTAGAAGAAGCGGCAGTTTTGAAGTTGAATTGAAATGCGCTGAATGGCAGTAATTGCCTGAATATGTTACACATGCACACACATGAATGCGCTAATGTGTGTGTGTGTGTGTGTGTGTGTGTGTGTGTGTGTGTGTACACACTTATGTACTTTTGCTTTTTTCGGGCAAATCATTTTTATGCTGCTGACTGAGTAAGAAAAAGAGACACACTTTTCATTCATTTCGAATACCTTGCATTTAAACCTTAAAATGGGTATCAACAAAAGCCGCTAATTGTTGCAATGCAAGCACCAATAAAATGTGCTTAGCTCACACAACAATCATTAATCTTGGACAAATAATATTATAATGAAGCATTGCAATTTTGACAAAGATAAATTGACGAAAAACTCAACTACATTTTACAAAATCTTTTCATGATAAATGTCTCTTAACATTCCAAAATTATTTGAGTTAGTTAATCTTAAAAAATCCAAAATCAATTGCAGTTCAAAAACACAACAAAAGCCTTGCGAAATCTTCTTCATTCTTTACTACTACAATAAATGACAGTAAAATAAATAATTATTTTTAATACGAAAAGCATTATTAAAAAGACTAGAAAAGTCTCAAGACTTAAATGCATATTCAATATAAAATTGATGCACAATGCAGTGTAGGGCATCTTTTAGTCTGCATCTCCCGCTGTGGCTGTTTTTTTATAGTTTTCTTGGATTTCTTTTTGTGTTCATTTTGTTTCCATTTTTTTTTGCTGTGTATGCTGTGCAACAAAATAGTGGTAAACGGCAACAGTCGCACTCGCACACAACTTGCCACAAGAAGTCGCCACCGCCACCGCCACCAACACCGCCAACGCCACCAGCCGCCTGCTGTCGAGCTCTTTAGTGCGGAAATGATTTAATGCGCTTCGCAACTCTTCAGCTTATTTTGTTAAGAATTTCATTCTTTATTTTTTGTAGTTGTTTTTTGTTTTTTTGCTTGCCATTTCCTTTGAGGAGAGAGTAGGTTGATGATGATTTTGATTTGGCATGCAGAGTTGCCGCTCAGTTGCCATTTACAGCGCCGCAAAGTATGCAGCGACTATTTTTTGTGTGCAGCTTTCTTGTTTACGTCCATTGAGGCAATTAGTTTTGTCTGAATACCGCCCTCTTCCCGCCCCTCCGCCAAGCTGCCAAGAAATATATGTATGTGGCACAAGAGCTTGGCAAGAATTTATGTTAAACTATTTATGACTGACAGCCGCAATTTTGCTGCTGTTTCCTGCTGCCTCCATAAGGCATCGGCATCATCGAAATGCATCTCGAAATGAGGTCACACAATGAAGCTGTGTTGCTTAGCGAGAATAATTGCAGTAGATTTAGTTCATTAATTAATAAGCGCAACTCTATTTAAGTGCTTGCTGCTTTGATTTGCCACCCCAAAGGCCATGCTTTGGCCTGCAAATAGATTTAAACATAAATCGCCTCGCTTTTCATCATTTCCACTTGGCGGTCACGCTGTTTTAGAGCACCAAAAACTCACTTAGCGGCCAAATAATAGAAACACACAGAATAATGTTTTTTATTTAAACAATTTGCGTTTGGTTGCTTTTTTCAATGTCAGCTAATGCCGCCAAATAAACAGAAATTAATTGAAAAAATAAAAATATGTATATAGTACATTAAATAATTCAAAATAAATAGAAAAATAAACAAATACAAATTAATATATAAATGTTAATAAATACAAATCAAAAAATAAACAAGTAATAATCAATACAAACAGTCAAAATTAAAATAAATTATAAAAAAGTTCATATGAAGGAATTTAAACAAATATTATTGAATAAAAATAAAAATAAAGACAAATATAAATGAATTGAAATGTATGTATAAAAAACAAAAATAAATAAACGTAAATAAAATGCAATAAATATAAAGTAAATATATATATCCAAATAAATTAATACAAATAAATACATCAAAATATATGTATGAGAAATAAATATAAAGTAAATATCTTGATATATAAATAAATATAATCAAATTTCAATAGATATAAATAAAAGTAAATAAATATTTTTGAACACAAATAATTGAATAAATTTGAATAAATATATAAGCAAATACAAATAAATATAAATAAATATAGAAAAATATAAATAAATAATATTAAATACAAATAAAATGTATCTAAATATAAATACAATTATTAAATATGTTGATGTAAACTGAATTACCAGCTAATTGACTGATAATCGAAAGGACTTAAGGACATAAAAGCTGTGCTTGCTTCAGATCAACGAGTTGGCGTATTTGATTGTGGAATAGATAGTTTGGCTTTGAGCTGTGTTGAGCGTGTTCATTATCGTTGTCAATTGCCAGCACGTATCTTACAACTTGCAATTGAGAAACGAAAGAGAAAGAGAAAGAGAGCGAGAGATGCAGAGAGAAAGAGAGTTGAGAATTGAGAATTGAAAACTGGCAGCTGTTTACTAGGGCGAAATGTCGCTGATAACGAAGTTTCTTGTCATTCGCTGCTACTGTGGCTGCTGTGGCTAAGAAAACAATCAGGCAATTGCCACAGGACTTGTACACTTTACACACACACTCGCACACACTGGGACATGCATTGGAGACAATTCTGTTCATTTGTATTTGGCTTTGGCAAACTGCAAAAACCAAGAAAAAATTAAGAACAATGTAGAAGCAAACTTTTTGCGCAGCATTTTAATTGCACGCAAAAACTTTTTAACTAACTAACAAGCCAGCAACTAGGCAACACCTCAGTGCACACACACACGCACACGCACACATAGAGAGGAGAAAAGTAAAAGACTTGCCCCGCCTTGGGGCAAGTCTAAACAAAAGGCGACTCGGGGGCAAAGTCTAATTTTCAAACATTTACGTTCTCATTTTACTTGTTAACAATATACTAAAAAGAGCACGCTGCAGCCGCAAATCTTTGGGGCAAGTTGCGCCAAATGGGGTCGCTCAGCTGTGTGATGCGATATGCGCGAGAGGGAGAGAAGCGGGTGCCAAAACTGTTGTCAGACACTGTCTGCAATATTCGCTGAATAAACATGAGCAAAGCTGAGGCGATGCTCAGCCTCTACTTCTACTTCCACTTCCAGTTCCACTTCCACTTTCACTTTCACTTCCGGTTTCCGCTTGCAAAATTGAAATTGAGTCGCGTTGGCTAAGCGAATTGTGCAGCATGCAAAAGTTTTGTTGGCTCAGAACAATGCAACTGATTGCATTTGCAGCAGCCGCAGCTGCAGCCGCAACCGCAGCCAAAGACAAAATCAATTAGCCGCCAACAAAAAACTCTCTGGCGCACTCTTTGTGTATATCAAATATGAAATGCTGTGCAGCAAGGTGAGAAATTGCCGTTTGCTTTGTCGAGCTGAGAGCTGGCATAACTTTTAGCTAATTGCTTAAGCCGCATTCAAAGCCATCGAACTGATTGCATACTATATACGAGTACATATAATAAACTGAAACACAAAGCCCAACCTCAGCACGAGTGTCGACCGCACACAGGCCACACAGGCCAGACTCTCTGTGTTTGAGGCATTTGCAAATCGTGTCCTTGTGCTTGTGATTACATTTCATTAGCTGCCTAACGCCGCTTGACCTCATAATCCACAAAATACAACCGATAATTATGGCAGCATGCAAAGCCAAAAACGCCACTGAACTTTGGCACGCGCAATCAACACCTTGACATTTCACATTTTTGCATAGCAAGGCGGCATGACGAGAAGCAACAACAATGGCGAACAACAATAGCAAAACATGACCGTAACCAAAATCTGTTTAACATCCAAGTCATTCTCAACATGGCCTAAACAACTTGGCCACACGCCTCGTCCTCGTCCCATTCTGCCCTGTCATAAGTAGCTGCGGGCACAACACACGCGCTCTGCCTACCTGCCAGCCTCTTTAGAACTTTTTGTAGCTATTGCCTACACACACACTGAGCTCCAAATAGAGCAACCTGCTGCTGCTGCTGCTGCTGTATGGCATCTTAACAAAAGTTCATTTTTATTTTCATCTACGTCCCTGACGCTTGATGTTAATATCGCTCAGCAGCGGCTGGCCAGCGACGTGGCAGCGGCGACCCGGATTCACGGATCCGCAGGCCTACGGGGCAGCCAAGTTGCCACCGATGCCACTCAGCTAGCATTAGCACAGTGTGTGTGCAACAAATGCAAATCATGCAAAATACTATCAACAACAGAATTCCTTTTTCGAATAATTACTGCTTAATTTGGAAAGCATCCAAGACTTTAAGCATGCGATAATTAAGATGTTCATGCTAGCTACAATTTTAATAGAAGATTTTGAGGAAAACTACTTTCAGAATAAAGAATCGAATATTCATAGTTAATATAAATTTTATTGTTATCACAAATATTAAAATTAAATGTTCATAATATACACATTAACTTCTAAAAATTATATTTCTAAAAATTACGCAGAGTACATTAACAGAACAGTTAACAGAATTTTAAAAAACTAAAGATTCATTCTCAATTTCTATTCAAATGCCTTAATATATTCTAAAATAAAATTATCATTTGTTCATTGGGACAAATAAACAAATAAATCAAATTGTTTTCTACTTGATGTTATAAAAACAATTTTAAATAATATGTTAAAGTTTTCTATAATGGATGCATAACTAAAAATCGAAAAAAATTGTGTGCAATATAAATATAGAAATCTTGAAAAGCAATTTTCAATAACATGTTAAGGTTTTCCCTAATAGATACTGTCAATTGCATTGTAAATATTTTTTGACTTTGAAATTATTATAAGAACAATGTTAAATTCGTGTATTCGTCATATATTTCTTGCTGCTGTTTTCGTGCTACTTTCACCACTGTGCGAGCGGCTGAATTATTTTTTTCTTGTTTGCCCTCGCGCTACCTTGACTTTAGCCAGCTGCTGGGCAGATTTCCACTTCTAAGAGCAAGCGACAGCGGCGGCGGCGTCGGCGTCGGTGGCAGACGTCAGCGACAGGCACGTTGGCATCCTTGATGCTAATACAGCCGCCAGTTTTAGCTTTAAACTTTCTAAATGACCCGAACAACTTTTGAGCAGCTGTCTACCCAGGCCCGAAGCCCAATGCCCCAAACCAAGAGACCCGCTCGCTCTTCCTTCCCGCCTCCCGTCTCGCTGCAGCCGAGCAGCTGCCTAGAACAATTCGCAGTGCATTGCAGGCAAAAGCACAATAAGTCGAGATGCGGCGTGGCATACGCCGCATGCCACACGCCACTCGCTATTCGCTGCTCACTGCTCGCCACTTGCCACACGCATCACGTTGCAAGTTGCAAGTTTGCAGCAAGAGGCAGCTGGCTACTGCGTCTGAGAGTGAACTGAATGCCTGCTGCATAACTTTTCATTGTCGTTTATGCATATTTTTGCTTTAATTTGCTTAAACTATTTGCAGACTCCTCTCCCTCCTCCTCCTTATCCACTCTGCTGACCGCTTCTTTCTTTTGTTATTCTTTCGCTTCTTGCCGAGCTGCCGCACATTGCGTATACGTAACGCTTGCCGCGCCTTGACTCAATTTGTGCACTTTCTGCTAACTGCATTCCAGCTTCTCATAATGCATGCCTTGCATGCCGCACTTGCAGCATTCATTGCTGCCCCACTGTCCCACTGCCCCACAGCGGCTGCTGCTGCTGTTAGCGGTGTCGATTGTCAGGCAATTAGCATAGCCAACTTAACAGAAGTTCGGTTAGTCCAAGGAGCGATTCTTTATCGTGAGTGGCATTCTCATTCAAAGACTCTCTTCTTTGTTTTTAATTTATATATATCATTTATTTTCAATAATAATAAATGAACATAATTTAATGAATTATTTAAAGTTAAGATATGGAATTAAGATATGTGTGATTTGTGAGCATTTTTAACTAGTTGTAAAAACATGTTATATCAGTATTATTATCTCTACTATCTGTATCTATATTAAGTGTATTGTCGTCATAACTCTACGAGTTTGAAATTTGTACACAACCCAGCTCACTGCTGTCTCCTGCTCTAACTATCTTTAATCTTAGTTTCAAAATATTTTGAAAGGGTTTAGATTTGTATTTGGAATGCTCGCACTCAGAGTTGCAAACTCGCAGCCCGGTTTAAAATCTCATAACTGAAAATACAAATTTTTAAATTCGCAAAAACTATGTTTCATAGTACGAAATGTTAATATGTTGCCAGCAACATAACTCATATTTTATTTTATTATATTCAGTATAAAAACGTGAAGCAGTTTTTCTGCCTTCTAGTTTCCATACGTTTATTACAACATTTGTGTAGCAATCGAAATGATCAATTCACTAAATCGGGCAACAACTCATCTAACTTGCAACTTGTTCTATCTATGGTACATATCATTTTACTCGCCTTCTGGCTGACTCTGGTTCACCTGTTTATCATGCCATTACATAAGCTATAAATTCAATGCTTGAAGCCGCCTTTGTTGTGGATAACAACTCAAATTCTCGTTAATCTGTCTGACTAAGTAATCTGTATGCGCCACATATTACGAGTGCGAATACGAGTTGTGGCAAGTGGAGCGCTTCCACTTGTTTGCCCCACACAGTCTATACGAAGTGTGCTAAAATTTTGTTTGCAAAATATCCGTAGCGTTAATATCCGAATGCTCAATTTTGAGCACTACTCGATACATACATACGTGTGTGTGTGTGTGTGTGTGAGTGTGTTTTTGTATGTTGCGTTTTCAACTGCTGCCTGTTTTGGCCATTTTCGTGTTTTTCTTGCTGCAAATTGTTGATGAAGGCATTGATATTGTTGTCGTTGTTGTTGCTGTTGTTATTGTTATTGTTGCTGCCACAGTAATTGTCGTTGTTATTGTTGTTGTTGCTGCTGCTGCTGCTGCTGCAATAGCTGTGCTGTCGACTATGATGATGAGCCCAAGCCCAACTCAGCCCGGCCTGGTCTCTCTCTCGGCTTGGCCTGCTCCAGTTGGGTCTGTTGTGGCCTGCAGTCGACGCTCTGATGCCGTTGACGTTACCGTCGACGTTGCTGTTGCTGTTGCCGGTGCTGATGACGACGACGACGACGACGACGACGACGACGACGACGACGATGATGATGATGATGATGACAATGTCGTTGATGTGAAATAAAGATAACGACAACGTTGACAATGACTATGACAACAACCCAACGACACTTTAACAGCTCTTGCAGGTGCCTTTCATTCCCTCCCCTCCCCTCCCTTCCCAAGCCCCTCTTTGTATGTATTTCTATGCATATGTATATATGTGTATGTGTGCGTGTGTGTTGCTGTGCAATCCACAACTTGACCAAAAGTACATTAGCTTTATGCATTCACTGGCATTCACGCCTGTCTTTGGCATTAGCATTAAAGCTTTGCTTTAAGTGCTTTTCCTAATGAGTTGCTTCAAGTGGAGCAGCAAATTTGTCACTTAATGAATATAAATTATGTTAGTACAATTGCGTTTAAGTTGTGCTGGCAATTCGATTAAAACTTTGTCAAATCTAGTCACTAAAATAAATCCATGTTTCTTTTCATCTTAAATACAAAATTTAACATCTTGATTTTGATTACAAAATACGTAAGAAGACAATCTGTTTTACAGACTTTAGATATCATTTGTTTACGGTTTAATCAGCTGAAATAATTTAGATTGCTTGTTTATTAAAATAAATAAAATTAAATAAAAATACGTTTTTTTAACTATACGCAAACGATAATTGATGTGTTTAGGAAATTTGCTTTGTAACTAGAGTTGATTTTCCAAAATTGATTGTTTTATTTGTTACCTTATTTCTGATAGTTGAAATTTGTCATATTCTATTTAATTATGCCAATCACATTATATTTATTAGTTAAAAACAATTGATATTCTAAGCCAACAATTTAAGATTAATAATTAAATAAGTTTTAATTTATTGTATTCCAATTTATATTCGTTATACAATTTACTATTATTTTATTTTTACATTCTTCAGGTCGTTAGGGCATTTGGTAGTCGTTGTTGATTTGCTCGGCGCTCTTTCGTTTGGGTTTTTTATATGCTTACATGCATAGATGAGTAGCCAGCCAGAAGCAGCTCTCAACAAGCCCAAGCACCCTGCACTAGACCTTGTTTTTTAGCCAGTGTATGCGCTGCCTTCGCCCTCTCCTTCTCTCCTCCGTTGCTTCACTGTGTGCTAGTGTGATTTCTGTTTTTAGTTGTCTTCCTTTATTAGTCGTTCTTGTAATCACTACCGCTGCCCTGGTAGCACTCAACGTTGTTGTTGCTGCCTAACTGGTGTTGATAATAGCGATGATCATGGCCCAGACAAGGCAACCAGCAAGTCAGCCATAATTTCTTGCATGTGAGAGCAGCCGGTTCGCCTACTGAATTTTCTTTTCATTTCGCCTTTGACGTTTTCGTTTTCTCTCCCCTTCTTCTCATGTCCCGCTTCACTTTGTTTTCTCTTTCATTTTGTTCCACGTTTGGGTTTTAGTTGTTTCTTTAGCAATTTTCCTTATGAGTGTGCGACGCTGTCGAAGAGCTTTATTGAAAACGAGACTTGAGTTTCAGCCGCTTGTTTGTGAAACGGGGGGCGGCGTTTTTCTAGTTTTTATGCCTGCTCGAAGTCAAGCCGAGCTCGTTAGGCACACACACACACACACACACACACACACATGCACACACATATCGGCACACACACAATGGTACGCACAATATGCTGCATGCAAATTAAGTTAGTTTTTGGTGCAAGGCATAATAAAAACAAAAGCTCATTGCTACGAAAAATGTGTGTGCAGCATTCAATGGAGCCTTGAGCTACAACAGAGAGACAGAGACAGCGACTGAGACAGAGAGAGAGAGGGAGATAAAACAGAAGCAGCAGCATCAGCAGCAGCAGCAATAATAACAACAAAAAGGGAACCTGTAGATTTGGCTTTTAAAAGCACATTAAAAGAAATTGCTGCATACGGTCATTGCACACTTTTTGGGTTCAACATTTCCTCTCTCTTAATTCTCAGTAAACTGGCAATAGCCAGGAACAAATTGAACAAAAATATGCATGTATGTGTTGGAGTGAAACAGCAACAAGCTGGAATGGAAGAAATGGATTGAGAGCTGCAATGAACTTTGCGTGGGTTGTTGATGAAGTTGTTGTGAAATTGGCTCATTTACACTTAACCATTTAACAGTTGCTTCTCAGATTTATGGAAATCGCAAAAGCTTTAAAAAACTTGCCACTAAAATCCTTTTGAAGGCCAAGCTCTTGATTTTCTATATTACTAAAAAGCAGTAAGCTTTGCACATTATTTATTCACAAGCCAAAGATATAATATTTTCCAAATAATAATGCAAGTAAAATAGCAAAGTTAATAATTGATAATATTTTAATAACATTCTTAATTTTTAGATTGTTGTGAATTAGGTTCCAAGAACAACAAAGTAGATGTTAAATATTATTAGCTTTGTTTTTTGTCTGAGTTCTCTTCAGCAAAAAATTGCATTCATATACATATATATTATATTTCTATTTAGTTCTGAATTAAATTTAAAAAAAAAGCGAAAACAAAGTTATTTATGCTATAAATTATTTCACTCCGCTAAACTAAATAAATTAAAAAATTTTTATCATCACCTTATTGCCTCAGTATTTTTGCCGAACTTTCTTCTGCAATCATTAGATTCTATAAAAATACTTTTTCGAGCAACATAAATGTAAAAGTTTAATTAATTTGTCTTAGTTTTTTATTACGAATATGTTTCTGCAATCAATTATTGTATTCGACAGTAAGTTTCTAAAAAAAAAAACAGCAATTAGAGATAATAATATGATTAAACTGAGCACGTTTTGCCATCCTTTTATTTTCAAATTAAATTCCCAACTAATAAACAATTAGAATTAAACTATGATTAAAATGCGCATTGCGATTTAGAGGTTGTCAAGACTTTTCGCTTGGCCCTCAAGCAGCTGGTGGCAGTTCAGGCATTTTTTAGGCCACATACGTTATTCATTTATTCACTCTCTCTCTCTCTCTCGCTCTCTGTCCTTCTCTCTCTCGCTCTCAGACTGTGTGTGAGTTGCTGCTCAATGCTAACATTTTCTAATCGTTGAGATTACATGTGTTTCTCCCTTTTTAAATGCAAATTGAACTTGTTAGCAGTCGCAGCCAAGCAGAGGCCAAACCACTCAACACCCACACTACCACACACACACACACTGCGTGTGTGTAAGTGTTGTTTGCATGGACTATTAAAGAAAAATGTGCTCAAATTTAAGGGGAAACGAATTACAAAATTGATCGAAATAAAAGCCTGCAGAGGGCACAATGGGCGTGGCCTTTGTCCGGTGCAACGTTGCGTATGAGCGTTGTCATAAACAGCGGAACGGGGAGCGAGCAACGAGGAACTAGAACTGCATTTGTCTCTTGACACTCGCGACAAGGCCAAAAGGAAATACATCAAACGTCACTCTGTGTGTTTTACGTCTCTCTGTTTTTCCCCATGTTTTGTCAGTTATTTCGAGCACTTTGCCTGGCGTCTTTTGGCCATGTTTTTGTGTTGTGTGTGACGTCTGTTTGCTTCGTTCGCCGTGTTAATTGCTGCTGACATTTTGTGCCCCAACAGCCCACCTAGCTGGCTGGCCCGCGCCACGCCCACAAGCGTCGCCCACGCCCCATGCATTGCCACAATGTTTTTGCGCCAGCGTCTTTCGGCCTTGGCTACAAGTGCAGCAGCTTCTGGTTGTAGTTATAGCCCGGCTCAGTTCTCGTCCAGCTGTTTGTCTAACAATTGAAATGTCATGCAATAAATCTACCTCACACACACACACACACACACACACACTGTTGAAGTGCATGTGCATGTGTGTGTTCTCAGCCTGTGCTTTTCAACAACTTTTCACATTTCCACATTTTTGCATGAACTTTTTGACGATGTCAGATAGTTTGTGCCCCGCCATTGTGCAACGCTCTGCATCTGTGTGTTAGTGTGTGTGCGAGTGTGTGTGTGTGAGTGTGTCTTTGTGTGCGTGAGTTCTTGGAAGGGGCGTTTCGCATCCTCGGGTACGTCATTCTATAGGCCAAAGTGCGTCAGCAACGCATTCATTATTTTTACTTTGCGTTTATTTTTGAATAGTTTTTTTTGTTTTTATTTTAATTTCGACACCCTGTCGACATAAAGTGTTTCCAACAGGCTATGCTCAACTCAGCTTGAAATAGTTAATTACATTGCTATTGATGTTTCTTTGTATTTCATTTGATTGCCATTGCAAGGCACAGAATTTATTTTAATCAATTATTTCTGCTATTTCGCATTTGTTAATTTTGGGGGTATCTGCAAGTCGTGCTCTGGCATGTCTAGCACGCTTACTTGCCTTTTTTTTGCGATGTTTTGTTTTCGTTTGTGAGCAACTGCAGCAGGCCAAAACTTTGACTTTAGGGCGTAATTTCATTGCGAAATATTTGCGCAGTTTGTTTGCCCAAAACTAAAGCACACACACACACACGCACACACATACACACATAGGCAGTGAGGCAGATTCATCCATCCGCCTGTGCCGTCTGACAGAAATGTTTAATAAATATACATGCTATTTTTTTGTTTTTTTTTGTTGTTCACACACAAACTGAGCTTCTCGCTTTTTCTTATTTGCTTTTTTTTTGTGTTTTTTGTTTTATTGCTACTGCATACAGAACATGCTAACAAAAAGCCAACAGACAAAAACATTCATAATTTTATTTCCATTTTTGTTAAATTTATTTTATATTTTTTTGCTGCTAGTCTTTCATTTTTATTCCAAAAACTATTTGTGCACAAGCAAAATTCCCCATTAAGAAATTTATTTCACACACACACAGACAGACAGGCACAGAGACAGAGAGTAAAAGATAAATACATATGCACATAGGAAAGCAGTTATGTTTGCTGCTTGTACTTTGCATAACTGGCGCATTTCACGCTGCATACTTTCAGGCGTAACTTGCAACTGTGTGGCAACATGTTGATGCTGATGCTGACGCTGATGCTGATGCTGCCGGAATGCCCTTTTGCCAGCCACATGCCAGAGACAAGTGGCAACTACTTAGCTTTTGATTTACGGCATTTTATTAAATGCATTCCCATCGCTCAAGTTCAATTAGCATACTTTTTTTTTGCCATTTGACCTTCGTTACATTTACTTTATTTTTTTGCTGTCTATTGGTGATCATCTTGTAATACTCTATTCCGATTACTCGGTGTGCGTTTCTCCATTCATAACTCTTTTACTCTTTCTGCCATATCTATAGTATTCTATACCTTTTTCCGGCTGCTGCTCAGCTGTTGCTCTCAGCGCTTTGTAAATAGTTTGAGAGCTGTAAATGTAGTTCTAATTGGCAAACAGCTGAAGTATGTTATGTGCTTGCCATGTCAGTAGTCGCTGGAGTTGGTTTTAAATTTCATAAAGTTACTGCTTCTCTCTAGGCTTAAATTTATCTATGTTTGCTTTTGTGTGTCTTTGGGTTTTGTTCATCAAATTTGTTTTAGCATTGTGCTGAAATTCACGTATTTTTCACAGTCCAAAGAAAACATTGGGCAATGTAAATCGAGTCTGATCGACTGCTTTTTGCACTTACCCAATTTAACAGAAAAGGAAATCGTATTTTAATGAAACCTTAAAAAGACTACACCCACGATTGCTGTAAAAAATCTTAAATATCTTAACCAACATCATATATCTACTATTGATTTATCTAAAACATTTTTTAACAACACTGAATCTAAGTTATTTTGCAACTGATTCTTTAATATGTCGAATCAAAGTTGTTTATAATAATAGTAAAATTTATTAAAAGAGCTTCATAAAGCTCAAAAAGAAATAATATTGCCCCGAAATTCTTTACCCCTTTTCGTGAAATTTTCTTTTGTTATAAAAATCCAATTTAAATTTCTTATTTTAATTTTTTTTCAATTATGAATTTGATTCATTTAGCAATTGTAAATTATAAATTATTTTACTTGATAATATCGAGCAACTTCAGACCAATCTCACGTCAGAAGAGAGGTCGATATGTACAAAAATGCTGAAATCTCTGCCCAAATTAAATATAATATAATATAAATATAACAGTCAGTAAAACAAATTGCAATGAAAAATTGTTTTTCTTAATATATATTTCTCTTCCACGATTATTAGTAGAAATCAGCTCTTCCCACATTCGATTAAAATAAAAATAATTAGAATGCAAATAATAAAGCTAGCAATGAAAACAGCAAAACACTTGACAGATCTGTGATGAGAATGTTTGCAAATGAAATTCAAGTAGGATAATGTCGAACACTTGATTGAAGCCTGGATTCAAATAAATACATTACTTGAACTGAGCTTAACACACATTGTGCGGCATGCTTCGTATATCAACTTTGTGATACCCTTTATAACCCGGAGGATATAAAAAATGGCAAAACTTTAATATTACACAATGCGCAGAGAACATGCGAGTCTTCCATATACTCGTATATGGTAGATAAAAATGTTGTTAGTTATAATGGTTACTTTTTGCTGTAGTTTAACAGCTTCGAGGCGTTGCCATTGCATATGCATTTAGCATTGTTCGAGTTCGAGTTTGAGTTCGAGTTCGCTTTTTTTATAAGCTGCTTTTTCCCCATTCTGATTTCTTGCTGGGAAAAAGCGAATGCAAATAAAAGTGTGGATGTCGCTTTAAAGCGAAGGGCAAATGTAATATACTCGAATGATGATGCTGTGTTGATGAGTTGAAATGTGAAAAGCGATTTCGGTTTGATTGCAACTGTGTGTGTCTCGTTGATATTGTTGATTCATTTGACCTTTGGCCATTTATTAAGTACTCCCTTTATGGCCAGTATTTGATTTACTTGTTTGGCTTCTTTTCAACATCAACGAAGGGAGCCAACACACACACACACACAGACTGAGAGAGAGGGAGAGGGAGATAAAGCCAACACTTAATTGTCGTTTCTGTTGTCTATTTGCTTTTTTTTGTTTTTTTGTTGCAGCAACTATCAGCAGATCCAACATCTGGGCTATGCCGGACACGAGATTGCAACCGAGAGCATTTCACAGCAACTGGGACTGCAGGACAAGGGCTACGAGGAGTGGGTGGGCGAAATGATTGGCATGCGTGAAATTCTGCGTCACTTTTCGAATGTGTCCGTGAACGATGTGGTTGGCATGCGTGCTCCATTCCTGAAGCCAGGACGCAATACCCAATACAAGGTGAGTTCCCACTTTCCCCATCCAGACAATTCAACGTTGCCGCGTAGCTGATAGTTTGGTAGGCGTGTTGCTGACAAGTGGGGCGTGGCATCATGAGAACACAGCACAAAATAAAATGCACGTTCCACTCACAGTAACAGCCGCAACAACAACAACAACAACAACAACAACAACAGCAGCACATAATTGATTGCCAATTATCAACTGTAGAATTTCAAGAAATTTATCGAAGCGACGACCATTTAAGCAATGACCAATGACTAGAAAGCTTCACAACCAAATTACAAAAATGATGTGGCAGAAATGCGTAGCCCGCAATTACTACAAAGTGAAGATGCTTGTTTAACACTTGCGAGTCAGCGAGTCAGGAACGTAGAAACAGAATTTAGCACAGAATATATTATTGAATGGTGTTCGGATTTAAGTTAAGTGAAAATTTAATTCAGTCCAATTACAGCAGTTATTTTCAAGTCAAATTCATTACATCCAAGACCTTAGTCATGAATTTACTATAGTATATATTTTTTGGATTAAAATTTATTAAAGACAAAAACGAAGGAATTAATGTGGTACACTATTTATTGCAGATTTATGAACATATTAAAGTTATGAATAAAGTATAGAATTTAGTAAAGAATATCGTAATATTAAGTACAAAATACAGTATAACATTGGGTTCAACATTTACAGTCCAAACAGTTAAGCTTGTAGTACTTCATTTAGTATCGGATAAAGCAATAGATTATGTGTAAATAAAAGTAAAGGAAGTGAAAATTTAATACAGTGGAATTACAATAGTTTCAGAGTATTTTTGTTAACCACAATTCATTACAGATTTCTTGACGGTGTGCAGTGTTAAATTCAGATATCAAAGCAGTATCTGAGTATAAAATGCAGCAGCCAATTAAACAAAGTATTAAAATTCAGTACTTATTTAGTGTAATACTATAGCAGCATGAAATAAATTAGCGCTAATACATATATTATTAAAGCCCTACCTGCTGTTGGAAATCTAAACATACTTTGTGAAAATCTGATTAATTGGTTTTTATTAATCTAATTAATACTGCAAAATTTTTAGTAAAAACATTTGACATTGAACTAAGATACAAAAACAACAAGTGCACAGCTATCATCCTTTTTGAACGATTTTTGCCTATCTATGGATTTTAAAATAATAAGAATTATTCAAACTTAAAAAAAAGGGGATTACTTAAGATAAATCCACATTCTCCAAATATATAAAGTCAAAAAAAATAATTCCATGATATTTGAGCAAGAAAAGAATGTAAATGGAAAATATAAATGTTCTAGTCTTTAACGTTAACAGTTGTGCAATTTTAAATCGGTAGGCTGCATTGAATATGAGGAAAATTGTAGCACACACACACACACAGACACCGATACAGAGACAGAGACAGAGACAGAGTCAGAGACACACAGGCTGTCTACTTGACATGACAAGACATCAATGTCATAACACATTCGATTACAATACAACGATTCGAGTGCAACCCCCCATTTTGAGGCCGCACTCCTCAATCAAAACTACCCCAACAAACGAACCATCATCGGCATCATCAGCATCATCAGCATCATCATAATCATCATCATCGCTGCCATCAGCATTATCTCAACATCATCATTGTCATCATCTCGTTAGGGTTTTGTAGTCGTGTTTAAAATCATATCAATATCAGATCATTTTACACACATAATGGGCTAAAATGACTCTGACAACCAACTGACAAACGGACGGACCGACGGACGGAGTGACGGAATCGCGCATTGGGCGTGGCAGTTGGCGTGTCTGTGCGTGTCTCTGCATGTCGGTGTGTATGTTAAAGCGTGTTAAATAACATGTAATGTGTGTGTACCTTCGTGTGTGTGTGTGTGTGTGTGTGGGTGTGTGTGTGGGGGAGTGTTGTTGTGCTGCGTTGTGTTGTGCTTGGCACGGGCAATAAAGTGATGATGAATGGCTAATGAGCTTGTTTGGTAGAATGTTTGGATTAAGTTGCCCGTTGACGTCCGCAAATGCTACAAATTATCATGATAAACCTGAAGTGTCGCATTATAATAGCAAAAGACCTTATTGTGTTGTCTTCCCACCTCAGATTGTTCGCTTGAGATAACAGAGTTTCTCTTTATTCATCGCTTAGGTTCTGGAAGACTTTGGCTACATCTACGACAGCTCCATAACTGTGCCGCCAGTCCCCGTGCCCGTCTGGCCCTATACCCTGGACTTCAAGATCTCGCACGAATGCAAGAGCGGCACCTGCCCGTCCCGCACCTTCCCCGGCGTCTGGGAGGTTCCCCTGAACACGCATTATGTCGACGGCTTCGAGGGCGGTCACTGTCCCTACATGGACCAGTGTGTGCTCCACAACCTGGATGAGAACGAGGTGTTCGAGTGGCTGCAGGAGGACTTCTCGCGCTACTACGAGCAGAACAAGGCGCCCTACATGATGCCCTTCCACACCAACTGGTTCCAGACCAAACCCCTCGAGAATGGTCTGCACAAGTTCCTGGACTGGGCTCTCGAATTGTAAGTACAGCTTTGCGACTTCTACGTTTTACACAAATAATAGTAGTATACTAAACTAACCATTTCTATCAAACAAAAAAACAACAACAAAATAAACAAAAAATTTTTAGTGAATATTCCATTTAATTCACTGAAATATCCCGATAAAAATAAAAATTGCTGCTAAGCGAATTTTTTTTTAATTGTTAAAAGTTAATTGGCTCCATTCAATATACCATAAATTTGTTTATTTTTGTGAGTGTGAGTTTTGGATTTTGGTATAAAATAAAGTTCCGCAGAATAGTAAAAGTTCACTTAACAAAAAATTGCTATAAATTAAAAATAAACAAAAAAATTATTTACAAATTTAGATGAAGTGAAGATGCTTTGTGGAAAATTAATTTGCATCAAATTTGATTTGATTTGATTTTTAATTTGCACTATTAAATTTGTTTGTTTTTACATTTTTTTTTTGAGAATGACTTTTATGAATTTGGGTTATAAATGAAGAATGGCCGTTAAACCAAATTAAAGTTTTACTCTTAATAAACTTGACAGACTCACTGTCCTATATTATTATTATTATTAATTTTTTTTAGTCTAATTTATTGGTCCTTTATTTTCATTAATTTTGATGCGTGAATTTAATACTCAACAATGTATTAAACCATTTATTTTTATAAACTCTTTAATGAACTGGCTTTCAGTTGAGCCTTGCGGCAACTTAATTTAGCTTTACATTAAGGATAAATAACAAAATAGATCACACTGGGCCATATACTAGTAAATTTATAGCTGTGTTTCAATGAAAGTGTTAGCCCAAATAAAGGAAACGAAACTGAGTGAAATCATTGCGAAAATGTAATCGAAAGACGGCCTGAACGTAAACTTTTGTCGAAAACTTTGGAAGCGAGAATCAAACAGATTTCAGTTGCCAACAGATTCACAAGGATTCGCAAAAAGTTTTGTAACTAGTTTTGCGTGTTCGATTTGTTGCGATGTGGGCCCAAGTATAGATCTAAGGTCAACGGCAATAATAAACATTTGGGCTGGCACTTTAACATATCAACATATCAGCTATATGCATAAATAGTTAAAGAAGCGCAATTAGCATGTGAATTCGAATTTCGAATCTATGGCCAAATGAATGAAAGTGAAACTGAGGACGAGACTCTCGTCATTTTTCATAAATGTATTTCTATTTCTGACATTTTTTATTGTAGTTGGTGTTTTCTTAATTGAAAGCCAACTTTAGTAGCAGGCACAACATCCACACACACACACACACACACACACGCACGCATGCCTCACACACACACACACATGGACAGCTGGCGTTTCCTGCAGTGTGCTTCCGATTGCCGCTGGCAAGTTTTATATTCAATTAAAAGAAAGCACAAAATAAAAAAACAAGACGAGAAACGAAGAGCCAAAGCCGAATGAGAAAAAATAGGGAGCGAGTGAGAGGGAGCTGAAACAAAGCGAGAGGATGAAAACGCAAAAGCGCAAAAGTAGCAACGGCAACAAAATTGGCAATTGCTATAAAAATTGCTTGAACAAGCGGCATATGTTGCAGGCAGCCAAACGGCCAAGTGGATGCCCCACTGAAGGCTCCACGACACGGCTCGCCCCGCCTCGCATCGACTCGACTCGGGTCGCGTGTCTGGAACAGGTTGATGCGATGCCCCTCGACATCGACATCGACATCGCAGCGCCATCGCCATCGCCATCGCCATCGCTTGCTGTGGCAGTCAGTCAACCATATGCACAACTCTCGACGGTATCCCGAATCTCAGGCAATGCTCCCCAAACACAATGGCGACGCTGTGGTCAGCATTTAACAAAAAAAAAAGGACCAACACACAGACACAGAGAATAAGCTCGCAGGCGAATCGAGGTGGCGGGGAAAATCGCACGTTTTAATGAGAAAAGTTTAATTTTGTTAAACTTTCATTTTGAAAAATATCAGCGGCAGCGGCAGCGGCATTGAGCGCAGCATCGGCAGCAGGTCGAGCTGTCGCTTGTCCAGGAGCCACAGCTTCCAGTTCCAGCTTCAGTCCTCGACCCAATCCCAGTCCAGCGGCTGCTAAAAGAAAATGAGTAGCGGGCTAAAGCGTAGGGCGATGGCTAACTAAAAGCCATGTTAAAACGCACAAAAACAACATGCGAGAATGAGACACACACACACACAAAGACAACGCTCTCGCACTATGGGCAATAAACTCATATTTCTAAACGAAATTACTTAATGTGATTCATTGATTTGTTCCTTATCCACATTCATTTTGTATTTAAATTATTTTGACGGTACAAGTGTTGACATTATTGCCTTCAACCTATGTATCATTACTTTACTTAAGATTTGTTGATGTGGTTCTGTTTATAATTCTACCAGCTAATTTTCATAAAAGTTAAAAGCAGTTTTTTGTATCTATTTTCGAAAGACTTTTTCATTCAATTTATTTTACTGTTACGAATATCTCAATTATTTTATGTACCTTTGAATATCATATTCTAATATTCATCAAAATACAACATGATTCTTTGATGTAGTTTATTCTTATATTTTACCTTACTTATTTAATCTGCATACATTTTAAGCAACATTTTTTAATGTTGTATATTTGAATGCTTTATTTGTACTTAATTTATTTTAACAAGATTGCCTTTAACCTATTATAATGTTCTTTTTTACCTTTTAAATAATCTTATATTATAATCAAAACACTTTAACAGCTGTTAAGTCTAACATGGCTCTGTTAAGTAACATTGCTGCTACAGATACATATGTTTTCGTGATGTCTTCATATTCCGTAAAATTGTCATTGTGTCCATGGTCCATGGTGCACTGTTGTGGGGCATAACGAGTGGTTGGAGGCGGAATCAAAGTGCCACCAGCGTGTAGCGTGTAGCGCGGAGAGCGGGGAGCAGGAAGTGGAGGGAGGGTGGTGAAGGGCACAAAACTTCCGTAATGAAGTTATGCTGATAGCATCGCACTTTGTCAGCACCGCCCATTACATTCATCTCTGGGCATCTGCAAACCCGGAATGGCATCAGAGGGCGGCATAACATATATACAGAGTACTTCATATAGCATATAGCATACTCGCACACACCTACCGACATACTATACACTCATATATAGTGCAAATGATGTGGCCATGCGGCAAAACAAACCAGTGGCAAGCGGCAAGCGGCATATGAGGCACGCTGCCCATCAAAGCGTGCAACAGCATTAAGCTCTCATTTTATATCAGCATTATTTTGCATGTAATTTTTAATGAAATCTAAATACATCGGAGTACACGCGTTCTCATTACTCAGCTAAGCAAATGCAGTGCAGCAGAAATGTGGCAGCCCATCACCTGCCTTGCCCCCCCCCGGCCCCCAACGAACTGTACCCCAAACAATCGGCCAAGAAAAATTAACTGACAGACGCTTAAGAAACTTAAAAGTTTTCGATTTGCATCGTAAATTGGCTTTAGGGTTAAGCGACAGTCAAAGTCTGTTGTAGTAGGGAAAGCACAGAAGGAGGGGAGATAGCTTATATACTCCTTATGTGCTCATTACTTTTATGAATTTGGAAAACGAATAAAATTTAATCAAACCGACATTTAAAGGATGGGAGTGATTAAATAAAAGATGGCTAAAAAATTCGAGAGAGAGAGAAGAATTAAATTCCACAAAGTGAACTTCAATGTCAGCTTAAATAAAGGCTTGACATCTTCAAATTTATTTCCTTGACAAAACAAGTGAATGAAAGATAATAAATTAGCTGAGGAAATAGAAAACTCAAATTCAAGGTTTTTTAGGAGTATCAAAACTGAACTCGAGAAATATTTTAATTCTACTAGTATCAGAAACTTTCTTTGCATCTTTGCATCAAATATTCAAAAGTTTCGAAAAAAAAATCGGATAACCCATAGACAAGGTTCGAATGAAACAGATACACTAAACATGACCAGTTTCTAAAATCGAATGAATTAACATATGTTCTAAAAATTAGTTTTTTTAATATAAGAAAATTATATCATTATATTCTAAACAAATATAAGAACAAATAATAACAAAACAAGATTCGGTAAGCATTGGCAAATAATCATTTCTTAAACTTATCATAATATTTGCCTTAAGAGTACTATATTTGAGTTATTTCATATGCTCCTAGAAGAGTAGCATAGTTATTTAAAAACAAGTGTTTTCAAAATAAATACCAATCAATTGTTGAACTAACTGCAATTTATGCTTAACAAAACGCACTTAATTTGATTCCCATCATTAAAACAAGTTTTGTTTTCAAAACTGTTTTGTTGCGAAATGCGGCCCGAGAGAGTTGAAGAGGGTTAAAGTTGGCGCCCTGCTAAATTATTTCATAAACTAATGATGGACTAGTCTGTAGATTCGAACATGCCACTCACCTCTTTCACTTTCTCTGTCTCTCATTTCTGCCGCTTTCTCTCGCATTTCTCATTCTCTCTGTCCCTCTCCCGCTCAATTTCTCATCTGCATGCTGCTCAACTCAGATAGAAGTTTGTCGTATGCAGTTGCCAGCCATTATGATCGTTGCACTTCGGACCCTCTTTTCGCATACTGAGGAATCTGTCTGTATATCTGCGAGTGTGTTGAATGTGTGTGTTGAATGGAGGTGTGCGTGTGTGAGGTGTGTGTGGCAAGTGCCAAAAGCGCTGCAAGAGTTTTGTGGAGGCTGAGTTGAAGCTGAAGCCGGGGCTAAAGCTAAACTGAATAGCAGCAGCTGCAAAACTATTTCTCGCACAATTGTATGAAGTTTTTAATTAGTGTGAATGACTTTCAACATTGAGCTGGTGTCGGCGCTGGAAGTTGAAGGAGAACTAAAAGGAGAAGCAGAAGGAGCTCTGGCAACCGGAAACACGAGCTGTTGCCAGTATGAGGCTGAGGCGTTTCAACTGTTTGCATGAGATGCCTGAAAATGCGTGCCAGGATGATGAAATGCTTGGTGGACTACACGCCACAATGGTGTGAGACACAAAGAGAGAAGGGGAGAATGAGGGAAAGAGATAGCGAGAGCGAGAGCGAGAGCGAGAAGGGCCGCAAAGTTTTCTTTTGCATTAACTTGCTTGCGTAATGGTTGCTCTCGTTATTGTTGTTCCCACTTTGCTTTTCTGTCCGACACCTGTGAACAAGCATTGGGAAACTGTTCATATGTGAACGACGTACCAAACGATCCCAAGTTCTTGTACATTTTTTAATTGCTATTTAAGCATACTCAGCAATACGAACTACCTCTAGTTAAGAACTCCATGGAAAAATGTTTCGATTTCGATTGGAGGGAAACAAAGTAAACGAAGCGAAAATCAAAAATCGAATATGAGATGTTAGATAATGATTCAATTAAATTAATATTATTTAAATTCCATTTAATTTTGTACATTGTAATTGTCTGATCCTGGGTTACTCTTAAGAAATTAAGTGTTAAATTTGTGAGAATGAAGAAATACTTCATTGAGCTTGCCACTTTATTAAACACTCTTATATTTGTTATTTACTCTTAATAAAATAATTTAATATTTCCAATGAATTTATTGCAATTTGCTGAAGCATAAAATGATTAAACTTCAAAATACAGATCGAAATATACATTTAGTTAAGACATTTGCTAAATGAATTGCAAGGCAAAGGCAGGACACACACAATAAAATAAATTAATCTTATAGAAAATGAAATACTGAATTATTAATATACAATTTTTTTTTTATTAATATTGATTATTAACCTTAAGATTTCCAAAGAAACTTCTTACTTGTACTGTTGATTAACAATTATTTCGCCCACTTGCTATTTGCAGACCCGACGTCTACATCCTGACCGTCACCCAGATGCTCCAGTACATGACCGATCCCAAGGAGCTGCGCGACGTTAACCAGATCGAATCGTGGAAGTGCGACAAGAACATCGCCGTGGCGCCCAAGCCCTGCAACATTTGGCAGACTTGCGCCCTGCCCTTCAAGATCCCCGAACAGAATGTGACCGACACGCGCTACATGGAAACGTGCCGCGAGTGCCCCAACGTCTATCCCTGGCTGGGCGATGCCGGCGGCACGGGAATTTCGGGACGCGACAACTACATCTTCTCGGGTACCAGCCCCAACGAAGAAACTGATTCCGACGACACTCCTCAATAGAAAGTCTCTCGCATCCCTCTGACTGATTCGCTTTCTATTCTTTCTCCTCCTTCAATGAATGTTGCCTACTTTTCCTCACACTCTCTTCCCCCATCTTTTTTAATTTCTGTTTCCTGTATTTTTGTGCTATTTTTGTTTTATTTGCTCGAGACTCTCATTAATTTCCCGCACATGTACACGTCATGATGATGCGATAATGAGTTTTTTTTCTATTTGTTTTGTTTTTTTGTTTTTTTTTTTTTTCTTTGACTTCATTTTGCTTTTTCCCGCAACTTTTGTAGTTTGTAAGTGAAATTGTGTCAAACTGTTCTTAGTTTTTAAATATATATTCTTTGTATGAATAAATCAACAAATTTTTTTAATTAACTCGTTTATTTTGCTGATTGTTTATTGATGGATCTAAGATGAGCGATTAAAGCACAAAGAACGCACCAATTTCCACTATTTTCCAGCTCAAAACTCATCAATAGCCACATCAAACATTCCAATTGAAAAAAAAGAAACGATAATCCGCAGGTCTCAAACATTCTGTAGAGCCCAACTGGCGCCTTAGTTACTCAGTTCGCTGGTGGATTGGAGATGTAAGCGCAAAGGAGAGAGGCCAACTAAATTGCATGCATTATTCAGGGCAGTTAACTGAGAGCTGCCTGGTTAGCTTCGAGTACCATTGAGGCCGCTTCATCCATGTCCAGGTAGCCGAAAAGTGCAATCTGCAACTTTTGCCGGCGAAATCAACTATGACTATGTATTTAAAACCGAAATTAGACGCGACGGCACCGAAGGCAGCGCCCAAAGGTCGGCAGGAACAACAAAAAAAACTCACTCACACACACACACAAAAAATCGGAGAAAACTTTTACAATTTTAGCCAGGGGAAAAACACGTGCAAAGCGTCAAAGAGAACATGCGATGAGGATGATGAGCGCGACAACGCAGTTGAGGTGCATAAACCACACACACACACACACACACACTAGCACAATGCAACACCCACACACACACACACACACAAACACACAGAGAGACAGGCGAATAGCTTTAAGAACGACAAACAACATCCGACGCCATTATCGCGCTATGTGCGTCTGTATGTGTGTGTGTGTGTGTGCCTGTTGGTGTGACAGAGGGAGATAGAAAGAGAGAGTGTTTGTTATGCCCTGTAGAAATAAATGTTAAAGGGTGGCTCAGTGCAATCTTTGAGATAAATGATCGCAGCTGATGCTGCAACTATGAGAATAATTAGCTGTTTAAAATAAAATAATAACTTTCAGCCAGTTGCTCGGATTGCAGTTAAATATTTTCTCAGTTATCAATATCAGTTAACCAAAATCAATAAATTGTCTGAAATATATGTAAATATATAAAAAAAACATAACAAATGCACAACATACAAAACTATTGCATTTTATATTCAATACGCAAATCCATATTAGAATTTTTTGTAGCTATCTATTCAAAGTATAAAAATATTTATATTCATTTTAGAAACGTACGGATTCAATATAGTTCATTAAATATAAGCAATATAAATAAATTGGTTTCAATAACAACAAGAAAAAAAAACCAATACAACAAATATTATTCAGTTTCAAAGTTATTGCAGATCAGTTAAAAATTTTCATTAGAATTAGTTACTTTTAAATTAATATTTATTTTGATTTACCAGCTAAAATTAAGTTTCTCAACTAAACTCATTCATAAAAAAACACACACAGGATAACTAGCAAGTTCGTCAATTAATGAATTCTTCACCTTGGCGTCCACTGCGTTCAGTTTGTTTTGCAAAAGTTTTGTTTTTTGGAACACGAAACTACAAACACAAGCAAACACGCGCATTCACACACACACACACACACACACACACACATACACGTGAAAGCGCATTCATTGCTGCTGTTTGCTTAGAACAAGTGTCAGCGTATGTGTGTGTGAGTTTTTTTTTTTTTGCAGCAGCAGCAACTTCAGTGCGAAATGAATGAATAAAGTTAGTTGGACAAATTGCATTTTCCGAAAATATTATCCCAAACAAGTAATTGAAAATTTGTTGGTCGTATTTATGGCCACATCGTGGATGTGGCTGTGGATTTTGTTGGCATACCATTGCCAACCGCCAGCACAAATTGCCGGCTTACGAGTATTTGGCTAACAAGAAGTTAGAATAGCGAAAGTCAGCAAAAGAAGCGCTGCATTTAAGAGCTGTGCTACAACAATGCGATAAATGAAGTAGTTAATTTCAATGCGCTTTCACTTTACAAACGTTAGATATTTAAAAAATAAAAAAATGTTGAGAAATTAATTTATTTGTAGCTCTCTAAACACGCATCTTCAGGAAAGTACTAAGTATGTAATATGTTAAAAACTAATCTTCAAATAAAATAAATATTGATTGGATTTAACAATTGGTAAAATAAGAAAAGGCTTACAGTGACATACAGATAAAAATGCAGAAGGAATTTTGAATTGAATTTAATTTAGTTAAATTAACGTACTACAAATTACTGACTAATGCCATAATTAGTAAGTTTAAGCTTGTAGCGCTAGGATAAATATATATTTATATGTATGTATGTATATGTTATATTATGTATTTTGCACTTTAAACAGTGTACTTCAACACAAAATGAATTTAATTGCGTTCTCAACAATGAAGACATGCATTTAGCATAAACTGAACTGGCCAAAAGCTGCTTAGCTTGGAAGTGGCAATTAGTTTTGATTGAGACTTACGACCAGTGTTGTAAGTGTGCAAAAGCAGTGGTAATTAGGTAGTGTTGAGCAAGCTATTTGGCTGGTAAATTGTACAAATTTTAGCACACTAATAGTGTGTTGAATTGCTTAAAAAGTTGCCTTTGCTTGGGTTGCAGTCTTTTATTTTGTATTATTTTTTGTTGGCCACAAACCACTCGAGAAACACACACACTCACACATACATAGACAGGCACCCAGAGGCACGCACACGCACGCATGCACACAGATGAGAAGGGGAAAAAAGTAATACGAATATGATGTCAAGAGCGTAATTATTGAATTACTTTGCACATACACACGCCAACGCACACACACTTACCCCCACTCTGGCAGCCACACACACACGCACACAGAGAGACACTCGGGGCAGACTCGTAAAAAAGTTAAGGTGGCAAGGTGGCACATGTACGTGGTAATATTATGCAATATAAAGTGGCAACTTGTAAATGTGTAAAATGCCAGTTACAACTGAATGTGGGGAGCGGAGTGGAGCGGAGGGGCAGCTTGTGTCAGGCGGCAACAAAAAAGCAAAACAAAACTACAGCAGTGGCAGCGGCAACGGCAACAATTGCAATAACAAGAAGTAAGCTACAAAAAATGAGAGCGAGCTAGCGAGACAGAGAGAGAGAGAGAGAGAAAATAAAAAAGCTACGTATGTCCAACGACAGAAGCAGTGCTAACTGTAGCGGTAACTGGCAACGCACGGCACGTTCACGGGCAACATTCACACACACACACACACACACACAGACAGACAGACGGACAGACGGACGGACGGACGGACACACATTCGCATTCGCTTATGCGGTTAAAGTAGTGGCAAAAGTAGTAGCCAACACGCCAAATAAAAAAAATAACAAAACTTTAGAAAAAGAAAATAGCTACAGCTAAAAAAATCAAGGACTGCTACATACCCTAGTTTTCTTTATTAATCTTTGCTATTTGAGCATACTCAAATATACGAACTACTTCTAGTTAAGAATTCCATGGAGAAATGTTTCGATTTTGATTGAGGCAAACAAAGTAAATTAAGCGAAAAATGCAATATAATTTTTGAATTCTAAATTTTATAGATTTAAATTAAAACTTTTCAATTAATTGTGTATTTATTTGAAACTTGCTTATTCTTACAAAAAATAATTGTATTAATATTGGTTAAAATTTAATTACATTTTGAAGAATGGCACGCGGCTTACGTAGTTTTTCAAAAAAGGGCACATAATAAATAATCAAGCGGAATGAAATAAATAACTTATTGTGCTTTGATAAATTTGAATTAATATTTTTTTTTATTAATTTCCATGATTTATGTAAAATATAAAACTTAGTGGCAAATTGTATTTTGTATTTTACTTGAACAAACCAATATTGTGGAACTCGCATAATTCGGTATAAAATAAATATTTAAAAATATATTCTGTGATATTAAATACTTTTAAAGCATGAAAGGGATAGCGATTATATATGGCATTAATAACCGATTTTGTTCATAAATTACATATTTCAATATACATAAGTTTGAATAAAATTTTAATTTGTTAAATACCGGAATTTGTAAAAAGTATCTAAGAAAGCATCAAATAAATATTTAGAAATTAATTATGATTATAAATTTTAAATAAATTTAAGCTAATAATAAGATAATTTCATTTGAGTATTTTTTACCATAATTAAAGCAATATGACCTGCATGTTGTGTGTGTGTTTGCAGGGTATAGAAAAAACTCGCATCCTGGCATACATACATATGCATGTACTTCATTTTTCTATGCATGCATATGTGTAGATGGCTGTGGGTGTGTGAGTGTGTGAATGTGCAGCGCGTGCCTTTTGGTGTCCATGTGGTAACAGTTACTCCCACTCACACACGCACACGTAGACACATGAGCAGCACGCTCACCTATGGATAGAAAGAAATGTTTACCTTAAATTACCGCCATGCATTCGTTGCTCTCACTCACATTTTGCCTGCCCATCCCACCTCCCCTCGCCACACTCCCCCCTCTTCCACGCTGTGCATGTGTGTTTGTGTGTGTGTGTGTGTGTGTGTGCGCCCGTGAGTCGCAAAACTTTGTCATTTAGTTAGGTGTAAGTTAGTTTTTGGCTTAGCAACGCCAACTGTAATACTAAAACACTTTAAACAGTTGCCAAGGGGCTGAAGATGGCTGAAAGAGGTGCACGGCTGTTAAGGGTTGCAGCTCTGAGTTACCGTAATTTAGTGCAGTTTGCAAAATGTGCGTACGTGTGTTATAAGACCACACTCGCACACACACACACACGCACTCGCACACTCGCATTGAGTTAGTTACTTTGGGGTTTGAGTTGACTTTCCATTAAATCAAACAAACAACTTGACGAAACATTTTGGGGAAAAACAGCTTAACACATATTTGAAAAATTCCGAGAAAAATTGTGAATTACTCAAATTTACTTATGCTCACAACCTTAAGCCAGCTATGTCCCTGTTCCCTAAAGAGATCAAATTGAGTTAGCGCATAATCCGAGGAAACAAAAACAATTTCTACAACTCACGTCTGCATTTACTTTCGACTTGTTGAACGTCAACAGCAAACGAAATAAATTGTAATTTCATACATTTTCTAGGGGCTTGCCCCCCATTTGGCATTTAAGAATTCAACTGAATTTCAGAAATTTCAATTTTAGTTAAATGCTTCAACGGATGGAGTTACAATGATTCAAGTAATTAATGACCAAATAATCTTTGTCCCCCAGTTAGCATTTAAGAATTCAACTGAATTCAATTTTAGTTAAAGACTTTAAAAGATGGAATTACAATTAATCAAGTAATTAAGTACCAAATAATCATTGCTCGCCATTCAACAGCTAACAATTCAATTGATATTCAATAATTTTAATTTTAGCATAACACTCTTACATCGTTTCAGAAATCACAATAAATAAAATAATTAATATTTAAAAAATGCCAATATAACTTCTCATTAAAATCTGCCTTACCATTTTCTTTGTCTTTTTTTTTTAATTTTAGATATATGCTCTTACAGCTGAAATTATTTATATTCAAATAATTCATTAATTTATGGGATTTTCCTAAAAAAAATAAGAATGAAACATTTAATTAAAATCAGCACATTAATTGCATATATCAATGTTCTAATCATTGGTTTTTGGCCTTTGAGCTAAAACTTGTATTTGATTATATTTATTTTAATTTTAGTTAAATGCTCTTCACCGTGAATTTTCATTTCTAAAAATTTCCAATAACTAATATAATAAATAACCATAGAATGCATTAATTTATTAGAATATTATAAGAAAAGTGGGAATAATACATTAATTTATTTAAAAAACAAGAATGAAACATTTAAATAAAATCAGCACATTAATTGCATAGATCAATGTTCTAATCATTTGATTTTTGCCTTTGAGCTACAACTTGTATTTGATTATATTTATTTTAATTTTAATATAATGCTCTTACACCGTGAATTTTCGTTTCTAAGAATTTCCAATAACTAATATAATAAATAACCATAGAATGCATTAATTTATTAGAATATTATAGGAAAAGTGGAAATAATACATTTATCGAAAATCAGCACATAAATTGCATAGATCAATTGCCTAACCATTTTCTATGCCTCTGAGCTAAAAGTTTTATTGAGTTTTCTGAAAGTTAATTGCCATTGGTCATACAGAAGTTCGGTCTACCTTTAACTTTACTGCGATGTATTCAGCTTCCACTTGGCTGCATCTTTATTGCTGTCAACACTCATTAATGAGTACTAATCGAATGATTAATTCCTTTGGCAGATTTCGCTTTTATGGTCTGAGCAAGAACTACTACGACTATTTGAATGGCTGTTCCAAGGATTTGCCAATTGCCCCAGAAGGTGCCAGCTCCCCCCTTACTCCTTTACTACAACTGATATGCCAAATCAGTGGGCACAAGCTGCGCCACCTCATTGCTACGGGCCATGACGATTATTTTCTACTTTGCAATGTCGAACAGTGGCCTCAAACAAGATTTTTTATTGCAAAAAACCATTACTTTTAAACCAACATTTCTCAGCTTATTATGCAACCTACAAAATAAGTTTTCGACAGCGCCTTCTACAAGAAAACTTATGGGTATTGAAAATATAATGCTTTCAAAAAGTTTTATTTATTTATTATTTATTATTTTCCAGCGTGTTTTTTATGATTTATGTTACAAAATGATTGCCCAAGAATTGTAATGATAAAAATTATAACGAAAGTTGCTTTTCAAATGCATCAAAGAAACATTTTTTTTTTTCAAAAAAAAGAAATTGGCAGTTTCTAAATAATGTTTTTGCTGAAGCTAACCCAGAGATTTCATCACACAATTTTTTTTTTATTATACAATTTGTTAATACATAAACCAAACGAAGGAGATAAAAAAAATACAATTCATTACATAGTTAGTTAGTAAGTTAGTTTGTGGATCAAATTACCAAGCGATAGTGTAATTTTGATATTATGCAAAATTGTTCAATTTTACGGAGTTATGTATATCTTCTAAACGAATAGAAGAAAATCGTGTTACCGAAAATGCCTTTTTTGGATGTTGCAACGACTTTTATTCTACTGTACGTCGTAGAGCAGAGATGGAGAGCGTGTGGCATGCGGCATGCGGCATGTGGCATGTGCTTGTGTCAGCAACAGCTCAGAGCTCAGCTCAGCTCAGTTTAGTTCAGTTCAGTTCGGCGAAGGCTGGCAGCATCGTGAGGGCTTTACTTTGGCGCATGTTAAGCAACAGAAAATCGATTAACATGGCTTTAATGGTCGCCATCCGCCTAACGCGCGCTTTTCACTCGGCAATTGCAACAACATGTTGACAATGAGAGCGCGACAAACTTTTCACGCTACTCACTCGACTCCTCTCCTCTCCCATCTCGTTCTCGTTCACGTTTGCGTTTGCGTTCCTGCTGTAACCTGCACCGCTTCCGGTGTAAATGAGTAGTAGTAGGGGATGCTTTGGGTTCTCTGCCTCCTGCTTCATCCCCTCGACGCTTCAATTTCGATTTGACTTCGTTGGCTTGCTGGCTGCGTGCCGCGTAAGTTGTTTTTGCGTGAGCCCGATTTAAGGTATTAATTGTGACAGATTTACGCATTCATTGTCTTGGACAAGAATAACGCCACCGCCACCCCCCAAACGCCCACTTTCGAGGGGCGCCCCAAACCACCTCAACTCACCAAACCGATGCCGTTAATGATGAGGCTGTGTTTTCACTGCGTTAACAGCTTTAAATTGTTGCTCGACGTGGCTTTGGATTCATGTCGAATTTCTCGCATTTAATTCTGTCAATTCAATTCTCGATTTCAATATCGATTGCAAACGCTTCAACGCTTTTTCGCAGCGCTAATTGAATTTTGTAGCAATTCCGTATAGACACATTTTTAGCTTTCATTTAACTTGAAAAATTCTCCATTTTTGCATAAAATATTTGCAGCATTTATTTGAAGCGTTCCAATTGAAAAAAATCAATATTTGAGCAAATATTTATTGACAAAATTAGTGGTTTCCATCGAAATATCCAAATGAATTTATTTTTTGTTGGCACTTTTAAAATAATTTAATAATTAATGCCATTAGAAAACTCAAACCATCTTAAATTATCAATATGAAATGTGAATGTTTAGCTTATTTTAATCCGTGTTTAGGGCAAACTACTTGTAATTAATATTTATCTGCTAGATGCAATATAAACCGCACTAAAGTAGGGGCGCAAATGGGTTTTGCACTGGATTACGCATACGCAGAGTGGTCGAAGCTCACTCGAATTTAAGTGAATTTTATTGTGTGCACAACCACAGATAAATTTCTAATAACGCATAATTTTTGGAATATTATGTGTGTGTATATAGTTTATGATTGATTCCAACCAACCAGAAACAGCAGCAGCAGCATAAATATTGTAAAACATATAATCAATGCTGATGAGGCGTCCAAATTACGAGTACCAGCATAGAGACTGCGAGTTGCATGCAACAAATACGACAAGTATGGCCATGTAAGTGCAACAAGGGACCACGGGTGGAACCCCAAAAACAATCCCCACTCAACAAAAACAACAACAACAACAACAGCAACAAGAACAGCAATACAAGAGTACATTTGTAAATCAAATGTTCGTACATATCCCAAACACTTCTAATTGAAAATGCAAATTAAACCCCGGATCCGGGCGTGCTGCAAAAAGCGTACAATTAGTGTGCGGCAATCACAGCAATACCCTGCAAAAATTCATTTTGTAATCAAATTTATGATAATAAAACTATAATTAAAAACATAAAAAATAAATTGAATCTATTTTTAGTTAGCTAGTTTGAACGCTTCGAAGTATATGTTTTTTAGTTTCTATGTCAATAAATTCAACATAACGACCTAAGAAATACGATATTAATAAGGTATAGTATATTATATATGGAGTTAGCAAAGCGATAAGCTCAACTCATATCCGTTAAGCATAAGCCATTTAACTACGTTTATCTGACAAACATCTCTGCAGACAATTAAAAAAAAAAAATTGTTTGCTACGCATAGAATTTGGTTTATGCCCCTATGGTGGGTACTGTGGAATTGTTTAGGATTTGGATAAAATGGCTTTTGGGTTGCAGCGCTGCATTATTCATTAACGGCACCACAAGTGGCGTTGATCTGTGACACACGCTAAAAACATTTGTTATGCGCACGACATTTTACAAAATCAAACTCGAAAATAAAATTGATGTTATGCAAGAAGCACTCGCATAAATACTCTACCAAAAGTTACTCTTTTCTGTGTTCTTAGCAAATGACAATAAAAAATCAATCGAAGTTGATGGAATTAATTTGAATTTTTTAATTTCTCATATTTGTACAGGGTATGAAATTGAAAGCTTATTGAGCGCAAAAAAATGTTTTCTTTGCTAAATGTGTACGCGACATATTTATGTTGAATTAATTCCACAACATCAACAAATAGCCAGGCAAAGGCAGCGGCGACAACTGCCATGACAATGAATAACATGCACATATAGTAGTAGATGCATTTGTGTGTGTGCAATGTGTGGGAGTGTGTGTGCATGTGAAACCTTGTCTCGCTTGGTAATGACAGCGTTTCGGACTCTGGCCATTTGAGAGGACCACAGAATGTCATGGAAATTGAATTACGCGCAATGAAAATGAAGCACCACTTGCGAACAAACTTTGAACAACATAAACTATTTATTTGCCAATAATTTATATATGCATTTAAAGAAGTTTTGGATATGGACTCAACTGAAACAAAAAGAAAATTAGCACTAAAATCTAAAAAAAAAATTATATACTACATGTACATACATATGTACATACATATGTATATTCCAAGTACCGCAAGAAGAGTTGAGTTTCAAAATATTGAAGCTCAAAAGAAACCTCCCAGAGATATGTATATAGAACATATTATTTTCTACTACAAAACGAAAAACACGATCAGTTATTATTTATAATTTTTATTTATTTATATTACAAATAACAGTGACATAAATATAAATCAATTTATAAACAAAATATATTTAAATACATTATCTTATTTTTATTTCTCTTTTTATTTAATATCTAATAAATAAATAAATTAGTTTAATGTTATAAAAATTGTTAGTAACTAGTGCCATAAACTAGGTCGAATATATGTAGATAAATAAATACAACATTTTTCATCGTTACCGATCCTGATATATTCAGTTTACGCTTAACAGCCTATTTTTGCGGTTTCAGTTCCACGCTGATGAAATCAAATTCTGTTTTTTTTTTAAATTGATAATTTTATTTGAATAGAATATTAGTATATTAGAAATAAAGTGAATATTTTGTATTAAATAAAGTAATGGTAACTTAAAGCGAAGTGGCCAATAAGTGAGTTATGGAGCCATATTCAAAATGATCTGCAATATAACCGTAACTAAATATGTATTTAGCAAACGCTCCGCGTTCTTGGTCAGCTATGGTCTGTCCAGGCCTCGTCTGCTCCAGACTACAACGAAACAAGCATGTCCCTGAGCTTGCGTGACGCTCTGGCTGTTTGTAGTTTTGATGTAGATTGGCTTCGACTGCGGCAACGTCAACGGCGACACAGGAAGTTTAGCGCAAAGCAAGTGGAGCATGGAAATCGCTCCTGGCTGTGACTGTGTCCATGTATCTGCATACATATATACACACGATCTACATACTTACATAAATGGCAGTGCTCGGGATGTGTGTGTGTGCGGCAGTGTAGGAGTGTGGCAGGCAGTGTTTATGCGGCTCATTGTTGTTGAAAAGCGCAGTCCGTGCGACACCCAGGGCAATGCAAATATATGCGCATGTAGGACATAAGTACATGCAGCCACCCTTGGTGGCTGATGAGGCCAATGGAGTTGATATAACCCAGTTGGTTGCACCTACAAAACTGGCCCACTCCTGTGGCAATTGGCTTCGGTCTCGCTCGGTGCGGTGCGGTGCGGTGTGTGTGTGTGTGTGTGTGATGCTCTGAATAAACAGCAGCATGCATCAAAAGGAAGCCAGAACGCAATACACCAGCCAAAGTCTAGGCACACAGCGACAGAGAGAGATAGGAAGAGTGTGTGTGTGGGGGAGAGGGAGTGAGTTCATGGTAGGGCGACAACAGGAAGCTTTGAGCCTTGAGGTCACTGCAAATGCGACGCGTGAAAATTCGTCAAATGCAGGCAAGTGACAGCAGCAACAGCAACAGCAACCATTGCCACGCCCCCTATTTAAATATGCAGAAAGGCGCACGCACGTCCAGAGCTGTGAATGTGTGCGTAAGTGTGTCTATCCATGTGTGTGCCGCTTGGCTGCGTTTTCCATGTCAGCTGTTTAAGCAGGGCCAAGGCAAGACAAAGCACAGCACAGCGCATCACAAGGCACACGAGCCGAGTAGAGCAGGGCAGGGCAGAAGAGAGCTGTGCAGGACAAGCAAGGATCACGGTATCACAGCATCATGGAACCGGGCAATTGCTCCGTCATATCCCCGAAAAGGTCATTCATATGGTAAACGAGCCTCAGCACGGACAGCTCTTGAAAGGCAATTAAAAGATGAAGGCGACAACAAACAGACGAAGTTGGACAAAGGATTCGACACCACTTTAAAGAATCCCGCCACGACGAAAAATTTATATAAATATTTATATAAAAATAAATAAATATTGTAAACAACAAGTAAGAAAGCGATACCCGATAACCGTTTTGGCAAATACAAAAGACTTTAAATAAAAAGACTTAAATAATATACTGCAAAAAATGCTGGTAATATACTGATAAAATACCAACAATATTGTATGTTTGGTATAAAAACATACCATTCCATTCAAGCGACATTAAAATAGATCATAGAATACATAACTCACTTCGCTATTGATATTTCAAATAGATGGTTTCATATCATAGATATTTTCATAGCAAAAATGTGCGCATTTCAGAAAACGTGTCACAAAACCTCTATAGGAGGGACTGGTTTCGGCCAAAAGAAAAAATTTAAAGCCAGCTTACCAACCTTCGAATTTTTGGCACCATCTGTGACTGATCCCCTCCCTCACCCCCTCACCATAGACAAACAAAATCTGAAGGCCAGAGTGGACTCTCTTCCACTGCAGTCGCCGAGGCATGTGTGCATGTGTGCTTTCTAACGTCTTCTTTTGAATTTCTGTTAAACTGGACAACTCCTTCCTCGGCGATTCTCAAATTGTTAACTAAGCAAATACAACTTTTAGTTTATTAAGTTCTAGTTATTATAGTGCTTAGTTGTGTGTTTTCCAAGCCATGTTGGTCATTTGAAGATGATGCTAACGCCTTCTTTGAATTTCTGTTAAGCTGAACAAAATTCAAATTGTACTATAAAATAAGCAATTGTATCTTTTCCTTTATTATGTTATTATAATATTATGGCGTTTAATAATTAGTTTTAATTAAGCCAACGATTGGCGTTTGAATTTTGCTCTAACGAAATTTTTATATTTCCGTTTAACTTTCAAAATGTCCACTCGGTTGGCAACTCCCTCCTCGGCAATTCTCAGATTGTGTTTTAAAACCTTTTTTTAAAAATGTATTTTTGTTGATTATTTTATTTATTGTTATTTTATATATTGGTTTTTGTTTCAATATTTTGTGTTGATTTTTATACCCGCTACCTATAGGGTAGAAGGGTATTATAACTTAATGCCAACAGAAAATATATGTAACAAGCAGAAGGACGCATCTCCGACCCCATAAAGTATATATATTATTGATCAGTGTCAACAGCCGAGACGATATAGCCATGACCGTCTGTCCGTCTGTCTGTCTTACGCAGATCAAGTTTATTTCAAAGGTTGGATGCTCCCTTCGCCCACAATATGCATACATCTAGAACAAGTCAAGTTTTTTTTATGTAAATCGCGGATAACTCCAAAAGTTCTTTGTGTAATGTTGTGTAATTTGGTGAGCTCAATACTCTTAATATACCCTGTAATTTTGGTAAAAATCGGATAAGTAGAACAAAAGTTATTTGTTAAATTATTTATCAAAATATTTGTGCCCAATGCATATGGACGTTTTAAGTGTGTGAATGACCTAGAGATATAAAATTGGTGACAGTTTTCGTGTAGGTCTTACGCAGATCAATTTTGCTTTATATTTTTGCCACGCCCCTTTCCGCCCCCTAAAACTGGAAAAGCCGTAATAATAGACCTAGAGCATGAATTTTGGTATGATTCCTGTAAATTTGGTTGTGATCGAATGAAAAACAAGAAAGTTATTAAAGAAAGAATATCATTTAAGCTTTTTGTTTTCTCTCGAAATGGGTTGCGGGTATCATACGGTCGAGCACTCTCGACTTTAGCTTTCTTACTTGTTTTCTTTGAAATTTATGTAGTTTTGATTTATTTTTTTATTTTTTGTATGCCTTTCATTTTTAAAAACTTTTTTTTATTTTTTTATTGTTTTGTATTTTATTCTCATATATTGCTATAATGTTATTGAAAGTAAGCTCATTGGGAAATTTATTTATTGTTCGTGTGGTTATACGCTTAGGACTTGTAACTGCCATTAATCGATTTCTACTTATCGCTGCTGGCCGCTGTCAATCGATCAAAGCGTTGCCAGAGCAGCGGCGAAAGGATGCGACTGTCACTGAGAGTTGCCACTGCGATTTACTGGAGACCGATAAGCTTTATCAAAATGCAAACACAGTGAGAGCGAGAGACTGAGCAGAGAGCATAAGCGGGGCATCAATTGATCAGTTAGCAGACAAAAGAAAGGCGTGAATTTAATTTAGATTTGAAGAACAAGATGCCAAGTCCAGTGCTTTTGATCCATGGGGGAGCTGGCGACATTACGGATGCTCGCATCGAAGGCAAATTCAAGGGGATCAAGGAAGCGCTGCGCGCCGCTTGGCAGCATCTGGAACCGGGCAGCGACGCCGACAGCGCGCTGGATGCCGTCGAGACGGCTGTGCGCTCCATGGAGCTGGACGAGGCCTTCAATGCCGGCTACGGCGCCTGCCTCAACACCGACCAGGAGGTGGAAATGGAGGCCAGCCTCATGGAGGGGCGCCAACTGCGCGCCGGCTGCGTCACCTTGCTGCGCGACGTCATGCATCCCATAACGGTGGCCCGTCGTCTCATGGAGAAGCAACGTCACGTCTTCATCGGCGGATCGGCAGCCCAGCAGCTGGCGCTGAGCACAGGCAGCGAGCGCTTGGCTGCCGGTGCATTGGTAACCGACAGTGCGCGGCAAGCGTTGCGCGAGTTCCAGCAGCAGCAGGCGGCGGGCATGGACACAACGTTTGCACGCACCGAACTGGATGCGCCCAGCACCGATCCCAGCGGTGAGACGGTGGGTGCGGTGGCCATGGATCGCCACGGTCACATTGTCGTGGGCACATCGACGGGCGGCATCACGGGCAAGTGGCCGGGACGCATTGGGGACACGCCGCTGCTGGGCTGTGGCACGTATGCCGATGATGGCGTCGGCGGTGTCTCCACCACGGGTCATGGCGAAACCATTATGCGCTACAATCTGGCCCAGCGCATTCTCGGTGCCATCGAGCACAAGGGTCTGTCGGCTCAGGCGGCGGCGGATCGGGAATGCCAGCTGATGACCAAGCGCATCGGTGGCACGGGCGGCGCCATTGTTGTCGATCACAACGGGCAGCTGGGCATCAGCTTCACCTCGCGTCGCATGGCCTGGGGATATGTGCAAGACGGCGTCATTCACTACGGCATTGAGCTGCACGAAGTGCTCCAGGAGCCGTTTGAGTGTGCTCCAAAATAGTAGTTAACCAAGAGACCTGTTTTACTTCTTTAGCAAGAGAAATGTTTAACTGAAACCGACAATTTTTACGTTTTTCCTAATGGTCTAAAAATTAAATAAAAAGTGCTACGACCACTTTTATCTTTTAACAAGGGTCAATAAATAAAAAGAATCTAAAAGATAGATTTTACAGAATTTAACAAGTTTTATACTATTTAAATATTGTTTGTAAAATAAATGTTCGTAATTTTATACTTTTTACCTAATGGTCTGCAAAAAGAGAAAATAACTTTCTCAAAAATAAAGGGTCAAGGAAAAAACAGATGAATCAGAAAGCTGATAAAACATTTTTACGTTATTAGTTTTTTTAATAACGAGCTAAATTAAAATAATATTAAAACCTAATAGACCAATTTTACTTGAAAATCAAAACCTAAAAAAAAATTGTTTTAAGAAAAAATTAAGGAAATTAATGAATAGTTTACAAAATTGATGGTTAATACACCCTTGTTACTTTTTTGAGAAGTGAAGGGTCTCTATCACATTTACAAAAACTTACAAATAGACCATAAAGGGTCTAACAAGATCAACGGCAATTTGCACAGCAAGAAGACAATAAGTGTTTTCGATTTTTGTAAAATGGGAATAAATTAATTATTATTAAAGCACAAAAGTTATAAATTATATATGCATTACATCATTTTCACTAGAACTACGCTCTATGTACAAGTTTATGCTATAACCTTATCGACATCTTATTATAATTGTTCATTATTTCCAGACCAAACTCGTCTCGCCTCGCAAAAAAAAAAAAAAATAGAAAACCATAAAATAGTGAAACCTGAGATAAACGAATAGACGAGAATTTTGTTGTTGTTTTTTCTTCTCGGGGTGGGGGGAGATTGCACATTTTGGGCAAAGCTTAGCTGGGATTGCGTCTAACCAGCCTTGGGTGCCACATCGCGTTGCGACTCGTGCGCCTCGGTGGTGCCATAACAGTATTTGGCCGCCTCGTTGCGATACTTGTTCTCGTGTTCCACCGAGTGCGAGTTGGTGCGACACTTGACCAGGCACAGCTCGAAATGATCCTCGACGCTGGCATAGATATACTTCTGTGTATCGGCCGCCTGCAAGACTTGCTCCAGCAGCGGCCGCTTGTTGGGATGTAGGCAACAGGAGACACAGTACTCGTAGATGCCGCAACAATGTGATGTCCCGTTGCAGCTGTGGCAGCTGTAATAGCTAATCTCGGGCAGCTCCAAGTTGCAGCAGCCGTTGGCCAATACTTGGGCGCGTCTGCAGACAAAGCCGCGTTCATCGGCCAACAACTGGCGGCCCTGCACCGAGTTCCGGCAATGCAACTCAGGATCATGGGTGCGATTGAGGTGCTCCTCGGGCAGCAGCAGCTGCTGTTGCCACAGCAATGGACGCGTTCGTTGCACGTTGTACTCATCGTAGTGCAGTCCGCTGAAGGCGCCCTTCTATCGAAATGGCAGAGTTGACAATTAAACGAAGAACTGTTGGCCTCCCTACCCGTCTTACCCGATCAAAGAGGTGGCCAAACACATAGACGAGGGCGAGCAGCACAAGGATTATGTAGATGAAGCGACGTCTCAGCAGGCGCGTCAAAGCTGCTGGCCACATCGTATGCAAATGCAAATGCCGTTGGCATGGACGACATTCGGCATTGTTGCCGGCTGCGGCGTCGACCCACTTGTGGAGTTGCTTGGGATTGCGTTGCCCTTGCAACTAGATTTTGTTTGTCTTGAAAAATATAATCTGCAATTGTTTTGAGCTTAAACAGCTGTAGGTGCTGCCAGCTAGCCTGCAGGGTAAGTGGCAACGCCAATCGAATTATCGATATGATGTAAACTTTCAAATAGTATTTTAGTAATCGATTTATCGACATGTTATCAACTTTAAAAAATATATTTGTTTATTGCAAATTTTAATACTAACTAAATATGTCGGCGGTTCTTTGATACATGTATTCTGTTGCTTATTCATCATCTTCATATTCACGCTCATCCTGCTTTGCCTTATTATCTCGATCGTATGCAAATTCTGTTACCATGGCCGACATTCGGCATCATTGCTGGCTGCGGCGTCGACCCACTTGTGGAGTTGCTTGGGATTGCGTTGCTCTGGATTTTGTTTGTCTTGAAAAATATGATCTACAATTGTTTTGAGCTTAAACAGACAATGCTAATCGATATATCAATACATATGTTAACTTTCAAATAGTGTTTATGTAATCCATTTATCGATATGTTATCAACTTTTAAAAATATATTTGTGAATTCCAAATTTAAGTACTATGTCGGGAGCGCATTGCTACATGTATGCAGTTGCTTATTCATCATCTTCATACTCATGCTCATCCTGCATCGCCTTATAATCTCGAATCTTTTTCTGCAAGGCTTCATTGGGCACCAGGTGATTGGGATGCAGGTACGCTTTGATGGCACAGCCAACAATAGGACAATATACACTCAAGGTGTCCTTTATGACGGCCATCACCGAATCTCTGTCGTAATGATGTCCGCACTTTACGTTGCGCATGGGATTCAACATTAATCCCTTGGTCCATGGATCGTACATGGAACAAACATCACCGGACTGTTCCACAGTTTCTGCCTCAATTTGAGCATCATCAGCATTGGAAGTGGATGTGTTATTATTATGGGTTAACTGCTGTTTAAACTCCTTAAACTCGGACGTGGTTTTCAAGTTAATGCGTTTCTTGTCTTCAGCTTGTTTGAATTCCTTATATTTCTGTTCAAACTCTTCCAATGTATTGCTCTCGGCGGACGCCTTTTCTAGAATATTATCCAAGCGCTTTTGTCTGCTCTTTAAGCCAATTAACGTTTCGCCCAGCTCCAAGCGCATTGTCTCGATTTCATCATTGAACTTCTTCAGTTTATCGCGAAATTCATCTTTGTTGCCTTCATGAAGTAAACACAAAATACGTAATACAAAACTATTTACAAATAACTAACAACTCACCATTTTCGAGTGATCGCATCAACTTTGCATTCTCAATGAGAGTGTTTTTGACGCTATCGACTTCGTAATTAAAATTCATAGCGTTTAACTGGGACTTTAGTAAAGAATTATTTTGCCGCGGAATTATGTTTGTTGTTTTAATGATGCTGAACGTGTAGAGGTGGGCAAACATCGATGACACATATCGAAATCGATATACCTAATTATTTTTAATTTAAATTTACATATTTGTTATTTTTACTCAAATAATAAACTTTATTTTTGAGTAAATTGTATTGTTAACATTCAGTGCCAATCCTCAGCTAAACTAAATAATTACCATCGGCAAGTGTTATCGCCAAATGTCAGCGTGACCAAAGGCTGGCTAAATGGTTATGCTATTGCTCAATTGAACTTGACTAGGCGCGCATTTAAAATAAGCTGAAAACCAATCGATCAATAAATGAATAATACTTTATAATTATGAAACGAAGTAAGTGTCAAATATATTGTTATATACTGTGTGTGTTTTGTATTGTTGCAATCATTTTGCCAGCGTTATTCTGGTAAAGCGAACCAGCTCACGTGAACGAGCCGGCGAACGTCGTTGTGAACGTGGTTCCGTCCGTTGTCGCGGCAGCAAGACAACTCTAGCGCTACAAGAACGGGCAAAGAACGTTAAGCAGCCAGGTGAAAGTGGCAAAACGGCCGTAAACGCAGCCAGCAGCAGCAGCAGCCAGCTAGCAGCAGCAGCAACGTAGCACATAAATCGAGCACAACAGTTGTCACACACACACACAGTATAGCCAAAGCTTAAGGAGCAACAGCTGTTGCTCACACACACACACACACACACACACACACCCGCACACACGGACAATATGCCACACACACAACTACAAAGATGGCTCTACGCCTTGGTGTTGGTGAGCGCCATGCCCAGTTTGTGCCTGGGGCTGATGGAGGGCCTCTACTGCGGCAAGGAGAACTGCTACGATGTGCTGGGCATTACACGAGAAGCTTCCAAGTCGGAGATTGGCAAAGCCTATCGATTGCTGGCCCGCAAACATCATCCGGATCTGCATCGCGGCGAGGAGGCCAAAGCGCTGGCCGAGGAGCAGTTCAAGCTTCTGGCCACCGCCTACGAGATACTGCGCGACGAGGAGTCGCGCACCGACTACGACTACATGCTGGATAACCCCGACGCCTACTATGCGCATTACTATCGCTACTATCGACGCCGCGTGGCGCCCAAGGTGGATGTGCGTGTGGTGATCGTGGTGACTCTGACCATCATCTCGGTCATTCAGTACTATTCGGGCTGGCAGCGCTACGATGCAGCCATCAAGTACTTTGCCACCGTGCCCAAGTATCGCAACAAGGCGCTGGACATTGCGCGCGATGAGATCCAGGAGCGTGTCAACAACCGCAAGGGGGGCAAGAATCGCAAGAATCTGACGAAGACGGAGCAGAAGGAGGAGCTGGAGCGCATCATACGCAAGGTGATCGAGGAGAAAATGGATGTGCAGGGCGGCTATGCGAAGCCCACGCTCTGGGATGTGCTCTGGGTGCAGCTGCTCATCTGTCCCTATACGCTGTTCAATTTTGTCGTGTGGCATGCGCAGTGGCTGTGGCGCTTCACGATCCTTAAGCAGGAATATGGGCGGGAGCAGCAGCTGTATTTAATACGTCGCTACATGGGCATGGGACAGAATCAGTTCAATTCGCTGGACGAGCGACAGATCGAAGAGTATCTGGAGCTGGAGCTGTGGCAGCGTGACAATTTTGCCGCGTGGAAGGCCGATCAGGATGAGGAGATGAAGAAGAAACTGGCGGAGAATCCACGCTATAAAGCCTATCGTCGCTACATGAAAAACCATGGACCCGGCCGCATTACTTTCGAGGATTAACCGAAGAACCCTAAAACAAAACCAATTCAATCGATCGATGATGTTGCAAGTTTTATTGTTCCATCTCTTCCCCTAAAAACTTTTTGATGGATCGTCGTCCGCCCTTCGTAGACGTAATTTATTTTATTTTCTCTTCTCATTTTTTTTTGTTGTGGCCAATAGTTTAAAAATAAATTTATGTTAATAATGCTGTAAGCCATCATCAAGTTCAGCCCCATGGGCAAAGCGTTGACCTCTGCTAAAACCGGTCTCCAAAACGTGCTCACGCGCAATTTCATCTTCCACACACACTCTCGCATAATGCTGGCCATCTGATTAGCAACAGATCCGATCTGATCCGATCTGCAAAAAAGTCACCCAAGAAACAAAAAAAAACCAATTCCATGTTAACTAACAAAAAAAGAAAAAAAACACGTTGTTGTAGCTCAATTGTCCGAATTTTTATAGAAAATATACAATACTATATAAAATGAAATCGAATCAAATTGCAATATTATTAAGGTAACGTTGTACATACAATATTAATTTTATTTTTATTATAATAATGGGTCGGTGGGTCGGGTGGTGTAAATATAGTAAGTGGTGCAACCTGTAGCTTCGTGTATACAGTTGTTTCGTAAGAAACTCCAGAAACAAATTCATGAAAAACAAGCCAACGACAATGCTCTGGGCTCGACTACCAAATACCCGGCACCCCTAGCAAACTGTTTCATCTGTTAGTTTTACCTATAATAAACTTGCAAATACCAGTAATTCTGCAATTTTTATTTTAGTAAATCGACATTTAAATGTATTGCGGCATTTTGTTTTATAGAATTAATTTGTAGTTTTTAGGAAATAAATCAAAAACGATTTATAATTTTTGTAAATACAGATAAGAATACGGTTGCGCCTGCATCTTTGAATCGAACACTACAGTATATATATGAATATATATATTTTTTCAAATTCCGCTTACTCTGAATCTTTTGGGAGATTTTGAAAACCATTCAACAATAATGAATAATTTTTTGTAAGCCACTTTTAAAATTACTCCGAGTTGATAAATTCATCTTAGAGCTTTTGGAAAATAAATTAGAAAATATTTATACATAAAAGATAGAATATATACGGTTGCTGTTTCTAAGTGCAAGTTCTTCTGTTTTGGCCAACCATTCAAAAATGTTTTATAATAAAAGTTACATCTATTACGGAAGCTTTAACTCTAGTATAAGAAAATAAATATTTTCAAACTTCCGCTTAGAATTATTTTTGTTGTTAGTGTGGAACGTGACCAATCTTTATCTGCAACTTGAGCTGGTGACGTCTGTCGAGACAGACTTTGTAGATGTTGCCATAATACCCCAATAAAGCTAATGGATGCCGGGTGAGACAATGAAACAAAAGAAATAACGAGATCACTTTTTTGGAGAACGTTTGTTTGTTTCCGTTGTTTTTACGAATTATATGTTGGAAAAGAAACCGTTGCCAACTCGGCTTTATTTACACAGCTGCGAAGCTCTCTCTCTCTCTCTCTCTCTCTCTGTCTAAACTAAGTGTGAATCCATCTACTACGAACTAGAGGTGGTTATGAGTGGGGGGGGAAGGGGGAATAGAGGTGCCACTAATCCATCAAGTATTTGGTATCGCTGACCAGCTCGTCGGCATCGAGAAGATCCCCAACCAGACCGTAGGGTCCTTTGCCGTGCTGCACATGCTGGAACTCATTCTCATCCAGCTCGGCATCGTGATAATCGTCGTCCAGCTCGTGATCCGCCGTCGTCGTCGTTGTCGTCGTCTCAGCCGCCTCCTCATCGTCGTCGTCGTTGTTGAACATGAAATCATTGTTGACAATGCATTCCTCCAGCACCTTGGAGCTGTCGCCGCCATGACTGACATGATTCAGCGAGGGGATGCCGATGCCAACGCTCACATCATCGTCATCGTACTCATCCTCATACTCCTCATACTCCTCAGCGAACTGCAGCTGCTGTTCGCTTTCTCGTTGCTGTTGCAGCTGCAACTGTTGCTGCTGCTGTTGTTGTTGCTGCTGCTGTTGCTGTCGTTGCTGTTGTCGCTGTTTGCGCGTCGGTAACCGCTGCAGCGGCACAACAGCACCAATCATGTCCATGTCGGCGGCCGTTTCACGGCTGACGCGATGCTGCTCCAGATGCGTGGCCAGATAGCACTTCTTGGTGAAGCCCTTGTCGCATTGCGTGCACTGAAACTGCTTCTTGCCCGTGTGCGTCCGACGGTGCACGGACAACACATGCGCATAGGCGAATCCCTTGTGGCACACCTCGCACACATACGGCCGCTCGCCGGTGTGAATCCGCTCGTGCTTCTTGCTGCTGCCAAAGTCCGAGAAGCGTCGCTCGCAATAGTGGCAGCCATACGGCTTCTGGCCGGTGTGGACACGCATGTGACGACGCAGTTCCACGTTGGAGATGAACGCCTTCTGGCAGACCTCACAGGGATAGGGACGCTCGTTGTTGTGGCGCCGCATGTGCGCGTTGAGCGCATGCTGATATTTGTACATGTTGCCGCAGATGTCGCAGATCTTGGGCTCGGTGGAGCGGCGATTCCGCGAGCTGACAATGCTGCTGTTGATGATGCTGTTGATGTTATCGTTAGTGGTGTGGTTGCTGTTGGTGCTGCTGGTGGTGGAGACTGTGATGCAGGGCAAGTTGTGCAGCTCCTCATCGTCGGCCAGCTTGTGCTCCAGCTCGAGTTCTACCTCCTGCTCTAGCTCCAGTTCCTGCTCCAGCTCCAGCTCTTGCTCCAGGTCCTGCTCTAGCTCCTGTTCCAGCTCCAGCTCTTGCTCCAGCTTCAGCTCAGGTTCGTGCTCCTGCTCCAGCTTCAGCTCTTGCTGGCCGGCTGTTGTCCAATCTAATGCCCGCATTTTATCATCGTCCTCTTGCAGCACAATTGTCGCGACCGCTTTGCTCTTCACTAGCGTCTCCTCTTCCTCCTCGTAATACTTGCTGATGGGCGGCTCCGCTTCGAGTCGCTTGATGCGCAGACTGGACGGTAGCTTAAACTGCTGCTGCTGCTCCAGCTGCAGTTTGTCCACGTCCTCGTCCAGCAGCACCTGCGTTACCGCCGCGGTCGCTGTCGCTGCCGATTGAAAGACCTTCTGCGCCTCGCGACATTTCTGCTGGAAGCGATACGTGATGCTCAGCTCGTTGCGGCAACCGTGGCAAATCTTGTCCGGCAGCTGGCTGAGCAGCGGCTTGTCCAACTGCAGTGCACTGCAGCTGCGAATCTTGTCCACAATCTGCATGTGGGGCGTCTCCAGATCCTGCCCGTAGATGGAGCAATAGCCGGGCTCGGCACGCAAACAAACCAGGCAGACAACGCCTAGATCCACTAGACGTGATCCGCTTGCCAAATTGCGCGGCATTTGTTACTCTGTTGTTCGTTTGTTTGTTTGTTGTTATGTTGTTCTTGCTGCAAAACAAAACGCCCACACACACACACAAAGACAGAGACAAGCATGCACAAACACATGCACACACACGCGCATACACAAACTATGAAGATGCTCAAGTTTTTTGTGTGTCTATTTTGTGCGCTATTATGTTGGTCTTTATTGTTGTTAGTTCTGCACAATCGATAGTTTTGCTGGTTTGCATGGCTAATCGAGCTAGTCGATTGCGGCTAGTCATCAATACAATTTATTATTCCACATAAATTATTCGTTACAACGGAAATGTTTCAGTTTTTCTTTTTATTACAATACAATTATTTATTAATTTATTACTCTGTTTGAGACATGTTAAATTAACTATCAGCGATATATCGAAATTTCTATCGGTTTTTTTGAAAATCGCTCGCTCAGCTGTTGCTGTCAGTATCGTTATTTTGAGCCATTTGCCGTGTGCTTAAGTCATTATAAAAAAAATAACTTGTTAAGATAATTGATTTATCCGAAACACTTAATTTTGTTTATTTTTGTTCCTGCCGAAATCAATTTATTATTCTGTTTGACAGATGTTAAATAAACTATCAGCGATATATCGAAATCGCTATCGGTTTTTGAAAATCGTTAGCGCAGCTGTTGCTGTCAGTATCGTTATTTTGCCGTGTGCTGTAGCCATTGTAACAATATAACTCATTAAATTAATTGATTTATCCGAAATATTTGCATTCTCTTTTGTTTATTTCAAAAAACAATTTTATATTCTGTTTGGCATATGCGTAAAGCCAACTATTGCAACGCTTACGCATCGATACAACGTAATTGATATCGATAGCAGGGCTAACAAATTCATGTTTTTGAAACTCGCTCAGCTGTTTCAATTTTTGTCAGATTCGTTATTTATTGTTGATCGACAAACGGGCCAAATTTCCGTTTTGCTTTAGTCATTATTATTTGTAATTCGACAATTTGTGTTTTCAATATGTCACACAATCCCATTAAAGAGCTGACACGACATCTGATTGACTACTTTACCATTCAGCCAAAGCACAATCTGAATGCTCCTTCGAATTATTGGCACCATTACGGCGAACTCGTACGCTTTAACAAGGATAACGTGGAGAAGCAGGGCGACATTAGCATATCGGCAATTGGCCAAAATTGGCAGTACTTTTGCCAACGGAATGGCCTCGAAATGCGCTTCACATCGCTGCAAATTCTGCCCGATGAGCAATCCATCGAAGAGCTGCTGGAGCACAGCAAGAAGTGCTGGTTATATCCACTGGATAAGGTATCGTTGGTGCACAAGGATCGTTTCGCATTGTATTTTCAGCGTAAGGCCATCGTGGTGAATGTCATCAAAATGATATTGACACAAGGCGATGCCTACGGCAAATACCAGAAGCTCGACGAGATTGACAAGGTCATGGAGCCGCCCACACTCTGTTTAAAGCTGCACGAGGAGCTCACCCAGTCGGAATGCGACACGACCAAAGAGCTGCCCCAGTTTCGGGCCAAGCAATTGTACCAGATTATGCGACGCATTGTCGACTACACCGACTGGCGTCTTATCGAGCCCGACGATGTCAACAATCAAACCGCAGACACTTTGGTGGTCTGCGTCAAGAGCAGTAATCAATCCAGTCGCATGGTCAACGAACCGAAGGCCAGCCACGTTGTCTCGCTGAGCTGTGGCCCCGTGCTGGAGCCAACCACCAAGATGGCCAGCACTCTAACTAGCGACGAATACAATGCGTAAGCTGCCATCTTAATACTAAATTTTATTATAAAATTCATTACGAAATGCACCCAACATACAGTATAAGGTATCTATGACCTCGTAGAGTATATATGTATGAACAGTAATTGACAACTAATAAGAAAAACTAATTTTTCTTAGTGAGAATTTTGTCGTTTCATTTATTTTTTTTTAAATTCATTTTTGAGCTATTCAAATTTTTAATTTTTTTTTTAAATTTTATATGTTTTTACAGTGTCAAGTATTTTAAAATTAAGAGTATAGATAGGATTACCTTGTTTACTTGGAAATTTTATTAGGATTTAATATAATTTGCTAAAATATTACCTGTGACTAGATTTTGTACTATATATCTAATCTGAGTTATTTTAACTAATTTTAGCAGAGATTTTATTTTGTCAATTTTGTTTTACCATTTTGAAATTGCTATCGATTTTTTTTTAACTTTGACAATTTTAAGATTTTTTTATTCAGTCCATTTTCAAATTATGCTTTGTTATTTTGTTGATTAAACAACTTTTTTTATAATGTTCGTTTTTTTTAAATTTTAATTTCTACAACTTTAAGAATTTGTTATTTGAGTTTTTACAATTTTGCTAATTTTATCGTTTTTTGAGTTTGAAGAATTTTGTTCAATTTTAGGCAATTTTGAAAATTTCAATTGCACAAAATAATCTAATATTTGCCGATATGAGAATTTTTTCTTTTGTAGTGATTTTTAAATTTTCACAATTTTTGATTTCTACCGCTGTTTTAATATTAACAACTTTGTAATTTTTGGTGCAGAAAATAGTCTTAGTGCAAATAGTAATATTTATAAATTTACATTTAACTTTTTAGAAAACAAATTATTTAAAAAAAAAAAAATTGTTTTGTAGTTTGCGGGCCAATGATATGCTACTGACAGCCATGCATCGCAATGGATTGCGCGATGTGAGCAAGCGTGATGACTACAAGGAGCTGATTCAGCAATTGGGACGCGCGGCCGTCATTGTGGATCTGTTCGAGGTGCGTCACAGCAGCGCCGTTTCTCTCGTCCGCAACGGCCAGAGCCGTTCCAAGGGCGCGAGCTTTATACTGTATAATTCAGCGCGTATGGGAACGTTGATGCGCCTCTATGATGCCAAGTGCCTCAACAAGTCCGCTACAACTTTGGTTTTGGTGCCGCCAATGGATTCGGTGTTGCCAGAACTCATAGAAGAGGTAAGGTGCTTTCAACTTCGCTTCGAATTACATTGACAATAATACATATTTTGCAGATCGAATGGGAATTGATTTATGGCTATCTATTATCATTCCCCGACGTTGTCGAGTCAACGCTGAGGCAACTAAAGCAGGGTCACTGTGGCGTCCATCTGCTTGTCCGTTACATTATCAATTTGGCATCAACATTTAGTCGCTTTTATAGCAAATATAAGGTGCTTTGGGGCTTGTTAACTCCCCGCATCTATTTGGTACGAGCTGTGCACCAGGTTCTCAAATCGGCGCTGGCTCTGCTCGGCATCGAGCCAGTCAGCTATATGTAAATATAATTGATATAGTATAATAAAACCTTTAAAATTCGATTCTTATGATGTGAGCACAGCACACATTTGTGAGCATCTAATATTTGGTCCATAATAAATGTCTAAACTAAAGATTTTCCAATTTTTCCTAAATGCAAATGCAGTTGATGCTCTTTAAAATCTGAGTTTAAACAAGCCACACAAATAATCGTATGATAACCAGAACTTCTAATCTTCTTTAAGACCTAAATATTAAGAAACTAACCTATCTTTAAATCGAGAAACTTTAAGGTCTTCTTTAAAACTTTAAAAATCTTTTTGGGTAATGTCTAACTTAAGCTGTGATATAGACAAGAATAATACGTTGTAAATACATAAATCAATTTGTTTGTGCCAGTAATGCCATAACTGACTCTTCCTTCTCTTTCATAATAATTTATCTCTTTCTCATTCATCCACGTTAGCGTTACCAACGACTTTACACAAAAATAGGACGGATGAAGTAGAACGGACAAATTTTTTGTTTAAGGACATAAAAAAAAGGACAAACATTTTTTTTATTTTTATTAAAAAGTTTCAATAATTTTATGTAAATCAAAACTTCAACATGTGTGCAGTATGCCTCTTTCGGACCCTTGACGTCACGACACATCAATTTCCTTTGGTTGTGAACTTGCAATTACGAAACACTTCTTTCGGCATGTTGAAATTGTTTTAACGAATTACTTACATAACAATGAAAAGTTTAAATCGTAACATTAATTTAACGACTCTGAATACGTTCTATAATCGAATTTCTACAACACAGCGATGCAACATTTTTTTAATTGAAAGATCATATGAACGACTTAATAAATTAAAAAAGGATTTTAATTTTTTCCATTTTTAATAAGGACAAATTGGTGCAAGTATGGACTATGGACTCACAATAAACTATAAATGCAGAAAAAATTTGCAATTGCTTCCATTGAACATAAATTTTTATAGATTGCGATTAATATTTAATTAAAATACAAGAGATTGAAAATTTCTGTTATGATGATTATCTTTATTTTAAGCTTAAGATTATATTCTTATGGAGTAGCATTGAGACCTAAATTTGTAAGCTTCTCGTCTGATAAGTGTGGATAATGTACAACAATTTGATGACTATGAAAATACGGACAATGCCGGTTAAGACCAGCTAGTAAGTATCATATACATAGTAGTTCTATAGCTTAACATTTACTTTCTTTACATTTATTTGGCATTTTTTACTGGCAATAGATTCACACTCACACGCACATTCACTCACACACTCGCACACCGATAGGAAACATTTAACATAATACTAAAGTGGAACAATGCCAGGATTTGGAGGATCTCTCATCTGGTCTGCTGCCTTTGGCGATTAAAGTCGGCAATGAATTCGACGTTCTGTTGATTGTTGAAGAACAGCTCCTCCATCAGCCGCGTGCTGCCCAACGAGTTGGCCTTGGTGCCCAGGCACATGTTGTACTGCGGCGCATCCAGCTGGACATCACAGCTAATGTCGTGATAGATGTGCACAAGCGTCGGATCTGGGGCCCGAAACACGGTCAGGCGTCGCCACTGTTCGGCGGCCTCATTGTAGTCTAGCGGCACCTCCGCAGTGTTGACCAGAAAGCCACGTTGTCGCGTCCCCACGCGCACAATCTTCTCGAGAAACTTGACATCCTCGAGACCCCAGCCGGTGATGTCCTTATCGAAGCCATTGATGTCCTCGTCGAGTATATCGGACTTGTAAATGGCACAAATGCCAAAGCCAAACTGTCTAAAGTAACCGCTCTCATCATCAATGGGTGGCGTTGATTCACCGCTCTCAGTTCTCTCAACATTCCGACGCTTTCCATCGTATTGGCTAAACACAATGGGCAGATACACCTGTCGTCCACGCTGCGTATGGATGCGAACGCGCTGCAAAGTCACCACATTGAACACCATGTCCACGTCGATGAACAGAATAATGTCCTGCTGCTGTATGTAGGAGGAACGGGCCGCAATGTCCAGGGCAACGCCTCGCGAGAATTGTCCGCTGCGATGAATGTAATTGATCTGTTTGTAAATGTGCCGTGATCGTAAATCGGCCAGCAGCTGCAGATGGGCGGTCAACTCCTGTGTCGGGCCAAAGATGACCACGAGCAGATCACAGTGCTGCGAGGCCTCGATGCAAACGCGCTCATAGGTGAGCAGGAAGCGCTCAAAAGTCGCCAGGCGACCAGCGATTGGCAGCACAAACACAATCTTATCCGGCGACGGTGCCAGCAGATTACTGGCCATGGTAAAGTGGCTGCTCAAACGGGCCATGCTATTCTGCAACAGGTTGCCCAAGAGGCCTGCCAAAGCAAAGAGAAGAGGTAGAGGTCAATACTCACAACAAATTTCTTAATTTATATTGTTACATTGATTAATTCGTTCGGGAATTGATCGAGCAATTAGACTGTTTTTTCAGAATTCCTACTTTAACTAAATTAAATCCCTTATTAAAATTTGTGTGGCAAGCCTCTACTAAGCAAAAAAAAATAATCCGTTTTGGCTGTTGCCTATTGCCCATTCTCAACTTTTTAATCTACTTAAAAAATTGCGCAGCTAGTGCTCGATTAATTATATATTATGTTAAGTGTTGTATACTAGATTGAATCAACTTACTTTGCTGCAGTGTCACATTGTAGAAATCCTCGTCCATCTCCTTGACAAAAATGCCCGTGAATGCGCGTTGCACATAGAGATGACGACGCACCGGAACCGTCATCTTCTTGCCGCGATATTTCTTATAGATGAGTAGCAGATCAAGTATCAGATCCTGGCCATGCAACGCATCCAACCGATGATAGCCATAGAGCAGTTCACGGAACTCAATGACGCGTCCGCGTTGCCGCGAATAATAATTGATATTCTCCATCACCTCGGTTATCACATCCTCGAGACCTTCACGCATTGCCGAGTCGATTTTCTGCTTGGGATTCGCCGAGCCTGCCGAGTACAGGCTGCGTGCTATAAAGGACCAGTCCAGCAGATCTGCAGTGCTTGCTGGCACAAATTTGTTCAGCTCGGGGCTGATGCCTGCAATTAACCAACAATGACGCACATTATATAGTCATCATATTTTAAGAATAGCCAAAATTAGAATTCGACTCTTAATTGGTTTGAAATGCAACGGAAATTCGAAAAAGTCGGAGCAACAGGAACTGCAAAAATATTGCATCTTAAGCAGGGACTCTTTTATAATTAAAATAAGGTATACATTTTATATAAAACTTTAACTGCTCTTTCTTAAACTTTAACAATTATTTCAAAATGTGTATGCTCACATTAATAAAAAGGGTTAACAAATAAAAATTGAGATTAAAAATAGACCCTCTTTCAGAATGAAATTTTTCATTGTCCATAAACAATTTTATTTTAAATTCATTAATTATTTAAATAAAAATAAAAATCAATTGTTTTCCAGGAAACTTCTTCGAAAAAATATCCATATCATATCTGCCTATAAAGGAGTAATGATTTGAAAGACACAAATTAGAAATAAAAACGGATCAATTTCTTCCTTAAATTTTCTCACTATCCATAGCATATATAAGACGTATAAATCCCAAGTAAACGCGATAATTAATATGTTTGCAAAGCAGGCGAATGCATCTTTGAATATCTTTCTTTCGTCTTTAGTTTTGAAAGTAAATTTTTGTTTTGCGTTCGATTAAAACGTTTCAAAAGTAACCGGATTTGTGCAAGCTTTGCTATCGATAAGCGATAGTATGGAAAACACTAACAATGTTTATAAGCGACTTCTGCAACTGGTTTGTGTCCATGCAAAAGTATGTGCCATTGGTTTGTGACTTGGTGGAAAACCGCAGAATTTATCGTTTGGACTATGCATTGATAGTTCAGTCAGATAGTGAGTGAATCAATATACAAACTACTTCATATACGTAGATAAAGACTTCCCCTACGACTTACCCAAGATATTGTGATCCTCAAAGTGGCGCTTGCCATTGTCGGCATCCGGCACAGCGGCCGGCGAGACGCTGGGCAGCATATAGGTGCTTTCATCGGGCACATCCAGATACTTGGCCATGCGCTTGATGTCGCGATGCAGCAGCAGCGACTCCTGGCGCAGCTCCTCGGCCTTGAGGCCCTGAATGTACGAGTGCAGGCGATACATGAGCGGTGCCTGCTTAATGGGATGCAGTGTGATGGCATTGTGGATTTCCTTGCGCTTCAACTTGCCCGTGTAGGCGTTGCGACCGCTCGAATTGTGCCGCAATATGTACTGCATCTGTAAGGCAAGCAGCATAAATTCGAATTCGAGACACGGAGAGAGAGCGAGGAAGAGCAGATACACACCTCATAGTTCCAGGTGCAGGGAATGCCGGCAAACTTTTGCACACAACGTCCCACCTCAACGTCCTCGTGGGTGCTGTACAGGTTCTTGAGGCACGTCGGTATGTGCGGCGCAACGCGACGCAATGTCTCGCTGCTGAGTATGACGCCCGGGCCTCCCATGCAGAAGTTCTCATCGAACTCCAGCGATAGCAGGCCAAACTCTTCGCTGTTGCCCTTGCCCGCCTGCCCAATAAACTGTGGCTTTGAGCTATCGATGGAGCGCAGGAATCGCTCCAGTTTATCTGGCTCCATATAGACATCATCGTCGGCTCGTATGAACCACTCGAAGCGATCGATATAATGCTCGTACATGTAGTAGAGCATCATAAATGATTTCTTTTGCGGCGGATAGCGATCGTCGACATTCTTCAGCCCCACCACAGGCAGCTCCTCCGAATAGCTGCCCTCCGAGCTGAAGAACGCTATTCTGCCGGGCACCTCCTTGCCCCACGTATCGTATACGGCTCGTGCCCGTCCCTCGATGAAATTCTTGGCGGTCATCACGCCCACAAAGACCAAATTACGCTGGGAATTTTGTATGGTGTCGTCATCGTTGAGGCCGATGATTTCGTTGGGTGTCTTCAGATTCGTTGGCCGCATACTGCAGCGCTTCACAATCTCCAGAGCACTATAGTTCTTGAGAACGGTGCCAATGCAGAGGCCCAGTGCAATGCCAAAGCAGGCCATGATTAGCGTTTTACGCTTCGTCATCGTGTGCTGCAGCATTTGGTTGCACGCTTATTATACACTCTGCACACGATTGTCGGGGGAACTCCACAATTCACCTCGTGTTCATTGGGGGTGCTGCTGACTGAGACCGAAATGGGGGAGAAAAGAGAATGTGAAACGATTTCAATTTACATATATATAATCCGATTGGATAATATCTCTGGCGCGTGGCTCATGAGAAATTGTAATAATTGGTGCAGTTATTCGTTGCCATGACATTCCCTACACTCTAGATTATTCTAGCTGTATACAAAAATCCATGAATGAAAATCATTTGCTCTTCCTTGTCAGACACTTCACTTAAAAAAAATGAATATGGGTCTATTTAACTGTTCGACCCCATAAATTATATATAGCTCGCATAAGAATTTATAACTTTTATACTTTATTCTATTAATAATAATTATCAGGCAATTCGAATGCAGAATTTTATATTAACTCTCCATATTTCAGAACATTTGGATTAACATGCGCCCTCAATGGTACATAATTTATATTAACTTATAGAATATATTTCCATATTTTTTATCAACAATGCTTTCTGTTTTAGTGCAAGTTTTATATAAAATTTCAGTTTCAGTTTAGTTAGAAACCAACTTTGGAGAGAAAAGTGACTAATAAGAGTTATTGTTTTTATTTGTCAAATATTTGCGCCCATTATTTGTTATGGGAAATAAGTATTATTTATATATTTATACAGTCAATACATAATTGTAGTTTTCTTACTTGTAGTTTTGAATATTGGATTTCGTTGCATTAAACGTATTTAATTGAAATTTATCAGTGTAGTTTTGCCTACTGCCCACTGCCCACTAATAAATGATCCCGTTCATGAATAAAGTGCTTTTGTTGTTGCATTAACGATAACAGCTTGGATTGCATTCAGAAATATACATATATTTTACTAACGACTATTCATAAATTTTCAAAAACTTTCTTATCGAAACTAAATTGGAATATCAAAATAAATAAATTCTTTGACGTTAAGCATTTTTACAGTAAATTATCGAAATCACAACTAGTAGCTAGTTAACAATAAAATTAAATTATTCTTTGCAAAAATCGCAATTAATGTTAACCCATCTTTAGGCAAAAACTGTTGATTAAATTGAAATTTCCAAAGTCAAAGATCTAGTGATAGGAATAAATTTTGATAATGTATGTTGCCTCTTTAAATTTTCGACAACGCGATAATGAGTGAAGAGTTTTTGAAACCGAATCGAAAAATCCCATTATTGTTAGAGTATTAAAATTTTTGAAATTGCTTTTCAAGATTTAATGGCATTTATATTTGAGTATTGCTCACGCAAGGTTTTCTTGGAATTCTCGCTCACGCACACACACACACACACAGAGACACAGACAGATGTGCAAGGTCTATTGGTGTTAGTTAAACAATTTCGTGGTTTTAGTGCACTTGGATCAGATAATGTGGCTGAGCGACCGAGCACTTCAGCAGCGTTGAGTAGAGCGACGGATGGACAGATACAAAACTACATATAGATACAGATACAGATACAGATACAGATACAGATGCATAGAGATACTCAGATACTTAGACGTGAGCTGAGATTGAAAATAAGCGACTGAGCCGCAGCTGGAGGCTAAATTTAGACTCATCGCTTGGTGCTACAGATAAATTGGACATTGTCCGAATGCGAGTGCAAACATCAATTGGATTGTGCCCCCTAAAGATGCTTCTATATGCTTTGAGGAACGTCTCGGATTGTTGTTATTGTTGTTGTTCTGTATTCGCTTTAATGTTTGCCCGGCCTCTGCCCGTTTACGCCAGCATCGAGACCGCACATAAATGTTAATTCAATAAACAAACAACTCAGAAAACTATTTGGTATTTGGGGCCCAGAAAACTGATGCAGCAACGTTTCCAAATGGAACGACTTTGATTGGGATTCGAGTTTGTTTAGTTAGCAATTGGAAATCATGTTCATTTCTCAAAAATACGCGCACCACTTTTATTTATCTCTCGCGCCTCTCTTTCTTTCACCTGAGTCACCTTTTCAGGTGTGTGTTTATAGCGGTCAGCTTTCTGTTTAAATGCTCCAACTCTATGTGTACACATACTATATACACTATATACTATAGTACTACGTCCACGTCTCAATTATGCAACTCACTATCGCTGGATAGCTCGGACGTTGTGTTTATACCAGATAATAACTCAATTTCATTAGTATTTTTGCTTCACGTCTTTTCTACTTTATATATAAATGTTTTCTTGGGTTGTATGTTCGACTATTAATTAATCGACGTCAAATATTTCCCACAATAATATATTCAATTTAAAGGGAAGTTTTTTAGATTTAAAAAAATAAAACCAATTAGATCACATGTTTAAATTGATTCAGTTCGTAAACTGTTTAAATCCGCATCTGTTGACGATATTAGATATTAAAGGCAACCTTGGAGACAAGTCGAATGCGGTGGGCGATCGGAATGGGGAATAGCCCGTTTATTGCAATATCAACTGATAATGAAAAATAAGATAGCCCTTCATTCATTCGTACAATTTTTTTCTAATTGAGTTATCAGCAACTCTATAATCTTGTCGTGTTTAATGACCTCAAGTTTCACATGGCTTTCGATTCAAATGACGTATACTTGATGCTATTTAAGCTAGAAATTTTAAAGTGGTTTCTTACGTCTGTATGTCACATATCCGGTAATTAAGTAAATTAAAGCTAAAATTTAATTTGATTTAATATCTAGACACATATTAGATTAATGTAGGTTTGTGGAAAATGCTTAGAAAAACGTGATAAATTATAGATTCAACTCTTAAATGTTTGTACGATGTTTTTTGGAATCTTTTTCACATAAATTTAATTATTAAGTCCTTATTGTGTATCTTTTGCATACATACAAAAGGATTTAAATATTTCATATATAAAAGAAGAAATAAAGAAAATGAGAATGAATTACGATCAAGACAATAATTTAGCCATTGCTCTATTAGAATAATAATTTAACAATAATAAGGCTGAAAAGATTACATGTTCTCGATCTACCTGAAATATAAACCCAACAAACAGAAGATATATAGTATTATAAGTAGTGTTAGGGCTCGCTGGAAAACTGGTGTTCTTTTATTTTCTATGTTCTATGATTTTAAATTAAAAAAAAGATTTAAAAAATGTTCTATATGATTAAATTAAAAAAAAAAATTGAATTCGAGTTCTAACAAATTGAAATAACTTGATTGTTTCTTTGAGCTGTTCTCCGAGGTCTTTGCACTGGGAGCAGCCCAACTCTAATGGGCCCCACTGTACTGACGAACTGCAATTTGCACTTGAGCTGAGCTTCGCTGAGCGTCGCTTCGCCAGACAACAATAATTTGCATATGACCTTTTTTTTTTGCATTGCTGATGAAATCCTATAAACTCGTCACTCACCTGTTGCGCCCGCCTTGTCTATGTTGATGTGTTCTGTTGCCGTTTGTTGTCTTATGCAAAGTGAGCAGATTTATGTTGTTGTTTTTGTTGTTGTCGATGTTGTTGTTGTGATAATATTGCACACGCGAAAGTCGAGACAGAGACGGAGACAGCGCGACAGGGCGTGCGAGCGAGCGAGATGGAGCGCTGTAGAAAGGAGCGACGACCGAACGGATAAGCAAGTGTCAACGTCGACGTCATTCGACGCCTGGCTTGTGTGTGTGTGTGTGTGTGGGTGTGTTGTTGTGTGTGTCTAGCCGTCTGGCTTTGAAGGCGGCAGGAAACGGACAGTGGACAGTGGGCAATGCGAATAGCTGAGCGACAAAAAATTGGAAGCGATTCGAAAATGCTTTTGCAGCCCAAACACTTTAATGTGTCGAACAGCGACGACGACAACAAGTTGTTCAACTGTTGACAATTAGACGCCGCTGTGGCAATTAATGTGCTGGGCTTTCAGCTTGAACCGATGCAAAAACCACACACACACACGCGCACACACACGCGCACACACACAGACGCACACGAAACATGCGCTGTTTAATTATTTTTAGCTGTTGTTGCTTTTATTGCTGCCGCTGTGTTACGACGATAAGTTCGCCAAAGGTCGAACCACAAAACGTGAAGCAACGGCAGCAGCAGCACTAGCAACAACAACTGTTAATAATTTTATTTAATTTTGTTTAATAATAATTTTCATTCACAAAACAAACACAAAACAAAAAGTGTAATAGCAAAAGAATTGAACTTTTTTGTGGCCGTTTCGCTTAGCTTTGCGTTGCTTTTGCTTGCCTGCCTGTTGCTTGGTGGTTGCTGGTTGCTGGTTGCTCTCTGCCGTTACGATTGCTGCTGTCTCTTCTATGCATGCATGCGTACGCCTGCCTGCCTGCCTGCCAGCCAGCCAGCCAGCCTATGTGTTATGTGTGTGCGTGCAAGAAGAACACGAACACGAACGCGAACGTCGAAAAACGCTGAATTCCGTTGAAGAACTAACATTGCGAGCGGGGTCGGTCTCAGTTGAAGCTCTCGTTGCTCCGTTTTTGCCCAACTTGTTGCCTGAGAGCGCAGAGACAGCGAGAGCGCAAGAGAGAGAGAGAGTACAGCGAGAGAGAGAGAGAGCTCAACCATATGATTGTGTGCAAGTGTGCGCAACCGGCTACCTCTACCTTTGCCTGCAAAAGTAGTACACACACTCTCGCTCGCGCACGTTGTCTGTTGGTGTGAGTGAGAGATCTGCGTAGCTGATAGCAGCACTTCGGCCGGAGGAGGGAGCGAGCGCACACATGAACGTCCCTTTGCCTGACACTCAGGCTGCTCCACCGCCCTCCGTTCCATGACAAAGCATGTCAATGCTGAATGATCATGGACAACATGTGGCACATCATTGAGAGCAGCAGGTCCGACCAAACTGTTTATAGCTTCGACGAATCATTAAAAGTGTCGTCAAATTTTGAATGCGAAATCTGTATTCTGCAAATCGCCTGATAAGGGGGTAAAATCCACACATATTATTTTAATGATGCACTGACAAAAAAACTGTTTGTTAAACTAAACTTAATTTTAATTAAATAGCAAACAAGCAATTTCAAATCTAACGTTTTTCGGGTGTCCTCCAATGTTTTAGCACAGTTTAGCACAGTTGAGTTTTAATTTTGGTTTATTTGTTAACAGGTTCGTGTCCCAGCTAGGCAACAAAGTAAAGCAGCCTTTTAGGCGCTGCCTCAGCAATGAAGTTTAATATGTAAAACATGCAATTAATTCATAAATAAATTAATTAACTAATAAACAATGACTTAAACTAATATAATTAAACAGTTGTCGATTTTAATAAATTAGTGTGCCGTGCTGTGCTTTTAAGAACGAGCCGGCAACGTTGAAACCACTAACCAATGTGGCTGAAACGAAGCTGGTAAATATGCAAAAATTTAATTCACGTGTTGAGCGTTTCAAGTGAGATTAAATTGTAAGTGTGCCTGCTTTAATTTACTTGTTTGGTTCACAAACAAACAATTTGGAATCTAATCTTTTCGGGTGGTCTCCAATGCTTAAGCACTTTTAGCACAGTTTATTGGAGATGTATTTTGGTTTTTTGTTGACAGGTTCGTATCCCAGCTAGGTAATAACATTTTGCTGTCTTTTAGGCGCTGCCTCAGCTATTAAGCTTAACAAGTAAAATACGCAATTAATTAATAAATTGATATATAAATGCAATTTAGTATATACTAATAAAAGTGCACATCTATCGACATTAATTAATTACTATATCGAATACGTCCACATCTGAGCTTTTTAAAACGAGCTGGCAACGCTGCAACGAAGCTGTTGAAGCAACGGTTAATATGTACAACTTAAATTCACGTGTTGTGCGTTTTAAGTGTAATTAAATTGTGTTTGTGTAAAAATTAAGTAAGCAACGGAACAAATAAAATGATACTTTTTCTGTGCCTGCTGCTGTTTGCAGCCTGCAACAATGCAAGTGGAGCAACGGCAGAACAGCGGGCAGAGATCGCCAAGCTGCGCGGCGAGTTGACGGACGCCTTCGAGGCTGGCGAGCCGGAAGAGGTAAGTAGAAGGCGACGCAATACGGTCACACTGGAGATTAAGGGCCATCTCCACATAGGGCGTCGTAGTGCAGCCCGCGTGGACCAAGAAGGGTCTGAACTCGTCGGCCAGTGCCAGCGGCAGCCAGGTGATTGTGAATCCAGCGACGCTGTCGGCGGCCCAAGCGCTGCGCAGCGAGATCCAGCAGGCGGTGGCGCAGCAAGGTCACACCGAGGCAGTGCGTCAGCTGGAGGCGCACTTTCAGGCCAAGGCGGCGCAGGCACAAGCCGCCGCCATTGTGGGCAACGTGCGGCAAGAGATGCTGGGCGCCAGTCTAACCGAGGAGGACGAGGCAAACGTGGTGGAGGCGGCACCGCTGGACATCGATCTGGGCCAGCTACAGCAGCTGCAGCTGAGCAAGCGACGCACACGCGAAATGCTGCTGCTCAGCCGCATCGTCGAGGATCTGGAATTCACGCTGGGCGAGGACGTGACGCGCTGGCTCCAGCTGCAGCACAACGGCAGCGTCTATCTGGTCGGGCAACGTTCGCAGGAGTTGCTGCTTCTGCTGCAGCAGCAGGATCAGATCTATGAGCTGCTGCAGACACTGCCGCTGGCCACGCCCATCGATGCTGTGATCAGCTGCGATCGTTTGCTGCTGCTGGCGTCGCCGCAACAGTTGCTGTGGCATCGCCTGGCGGACGGAAGATTGGAGGAGTTCTGGACGTGGCCGGTGGGTAATGTGACCCGACTGCTCACGTTTGTGGCCGGGAATCGCGAGCATCTGATTGTGGCGAGCGGGCAGCAAACGTTGAGCATCTATGCCTACGACGTGGCGCGCTTGGAGTTCTGGATTGTGCAACGCCTGCGGCTGGAGCAGCCGATCACGGCGCTGGCTGTGCTGGATACGGGACGCGATCTGCTGCTGGCCGTGGGCCAGACGGATGAGGCCCTCGTCTATGCGCACAATCTGCATGCGCTGCAGCCGGAGGAGGCGGGATTGCAGCTGCAGCTGCGCCAGCGCCTGGAGGCGCCGCAAATCATGGACATTGCCGGCTTCCAGATGGGCGGACGCAGCTATTTGGCGCTGGGCGGCCAGCGGCCCCAGATCCTGGCCTATGTGCAGGGCCAGCTGCTGCCCAAGACGCTGCTCGGCCAGAACTTTGGCGTCGTCGAGCTCTTCCTGCCCGTGCCCGTGCGCAGCTATCGCGACGATCTGCTGCTGCTGGTGCAGCATCGCGTGCACTTCGACACCCACTCGCTGGTGCAGCTCGAGGTGCTGGTGTGGAACGGCGAGGCCTTCGAGGCCAGCTTGCCGCCGCCCTGCGAGCTGGGCGCCGAGACGCGTTACGGCGCCGGCTGCATGCTCGACGAGCTGCGGGATCAGGGCTTGGCGGGCGCCCTTCTCCAGCGTCAGCCGCCGTTGTCGCTGCTGGTGCCGCGTCTGGCGGCGCCGTCGGGACACTTTCGATTGATCACGGAGCTGCTGCCGCGCAACTCGGAGCTGCACGATCTGCAGCAGATCGAGGAGTTCATGCGCGGCTGGGTGGCGGAGCAGGACGAGGTGCTGCAGCTGGCCGAGCAGCTGCTCCACGAAGACGGCCTCGAGTCGTTTGTGGAGCTCAACACTTCGCTGCTGATCAGCGATGGCGCCCACGTGGCTGCTCTCTACGTGAACGAGGTGCCCTGGACGGCCGAAGATGCTGGCGTCGATCTGCTCGAGCTGCTGCATCAGCTGCGCCTCTTGGATGCGCAGAGTGGGCGTGGCGAACGGAGTAGGCGACAGGCAGAGCAGCTGTTTAGCTACGACTACGAGCGGCTGGACATCGATGGCGTCGACGTTGAGCAGGAGCTGCTCGTCGAGCGAGTGAACCATGTGCCATTCTACGTCCAGAATGCCACACTGCAGTTCAACGGCTCGATCAACGTGCAGCAACTGGAGCTGCTGGAGCCGCTGCAAGACGACGATGCTCTGGAGGCACCCGAATCGCTGCCCTCAAGCACTCGACAGCATCTGCAGCTCACTGGAGATTTGACTTGCACGACGATCAATGGACTCGACTGGCAGCAACTGCTGCGACAGCTGGTCTGGCGCACGGAGCCACTGCAGCTCTCCCAGCTGCAGGTGCAAGGTGTAAGTTTGTACGGTGGGCAGAAAGTCCTACAAAGCAGCTATGTCCGTCTGTCTATAAGATAGCATATTCCTGTTATCTCTGCTCAGTTCATGTTTCATTTAAGATATTAAAAGTAGTCATTTTAAAAATTCCCTTAAATAACCGTTTGATAGTTCAGTCAGTTAAAACACACAATTTATAGATTTGAAATACTGAAAATTTGGTTATGATCATATAATAAAATATTCGATTACATATTTCGGGATCAATCGCAAAATTCCAGCTGCAGGTGGAAGGTGTAAGTTTGTAGAACAGAAAAAGTATTTAAAAGGCAGATCTCATAGAGCATCAACCACAAATAATAACCACATTAATCTTTTCCTTTTCACAGTTCAAGTTTAATTTATAACTATGAGAATTAAGATAGGAATTTTAAAAATCACTTAAATTATGTTTTGCTCAAATTGCAGCCTCCTGACTCTCACTGCTTGATAGTTCAATCAGTTTGAGCACATAATTCATAGATTTGAAAGACGGCATATTTGGTAAAGATAATATATTAAAATAGTTGAAATTATTTTGGAATCATATAAATCACAAAATAAAGCTGCAACTAGCAGAAAACAAGATTTCTGAGAGCGATAATTAAGTGATGTTCAATACTGATTTTAACAGCTATTATTTACTATAATTGATATGTTAAATTTGTAGAACTTATTTTAACAGCACACAAATAACTAATAGGTGTATTCAAAAAAAGGGATGAAATTCATTTCTTATACATCGAGTGCTTTCAACAATAACTTTATTAACGCGTTTTAATTTTGTTATTTTCTAATAATCAAAATAATATTTGAAATGCATGTGAGCATGCAATAAATATTTATTTGAAGCACTGAAAAAACGACATAATTTGTTGAAAAATTGTATCCTTTAAAAACCGAACTACACTTAATTTGAACTTGTTTTTGATTAATATTTTGTTTCATTTTCGACAGGCTGTCGTCTTTGAGGACTCGCTGCATTTGAGTGCGCTCAACGGGCTGAGCTTCCCCGGCGACTATCTCTGGTCACAGGGCAGCTCCACCAGCATCGTGCGTGCCCCCAAACACTTCACCCAGACGCTGAGTAAGATTTCAAATTCACTTGCAAACCATTTTCGCAGGGAACAGAGTAACAAGGAGTCCAGCATTCTTGACTAAAGCGAGGTTTACAGAAATCTTGACTAGATTCTTTAAAAATTAGAAAAATAATAATATATAAAAACTACTAAACTAAAAACTTAAAAGTTAAACTAAAAAAAGAAAAGCGCCAAGTAGAAAGTTTCCCATCAAGTGGGCAAATTAAAAGTTCAACTGAAAATTTAAAAAAGTCGTCAGCACAAATGCCAATTCAAATGCCAAACAAAAACAAAGCTTAAAGAATATAAATTAGTAGAGAAGTTTAAGAAATTAACATTTTCTTAATTTACATACATTTTCTGTTGGCACTAAGTTATAATACCCTTCTACCCTATGGGTAGCGGATATAAAAAGTCGTTAGCACAAAGTTTGAATACCAAACATTGACCAGACTGTAATAATAAAAGATATAAGAAATCGTAAAACAAAAAATAAAATGCACATTTGCTTAGTATACTTTGAGAATTGCCGATGGAAGCGATTGCCAGTTTAACATAAATTTAAAAGGAGACGTTAGCACAAAATTCAAATGCCAAAAAGTGGCCGATAATAGTGAGGGGGTGTAAGGGAGAACAGTCGCAGATGGTATTCCATGATGACTACTTGCTTCCCTATGGTCGACACCAGTCTCCCTACCGAGATTTTGGGACACAGTTTCTGCAATGTGCACATTTTTCCTGACGAAATATCTACGCGAAATATCAAGAGCCCATATCCCAGTGCAGTGGTCATTATGTATTCTTTAGTTTATTTTATTTTATTTATTGTGCTTAATTTCCTAATGTAACACATCAAATCTTTAAATCTAATGTAACACATATTTTTAATACAGAGTTTAGCATACAGTTTTTCATTTGGAATATTTTGAGTACATTTTAATTTACTTATTTTAAGAAAGAATAAGTTATTCCCAGAAAAAAGTAGGAAGTCATTCTGTAGTCTATCGTTTATTATATTTTATTTGTTGTGCTTAATTTCCTTACCAATTATTTTTCATTAAATCTAATATAGCACATATTTTTAATACAGAGTTTAGCATACAGTTTTTCATTTGGAATATTTTGAGTACATTTTAATTTACTTATTTTAAGAATAAGTTATTCCCAGAAGAAAGTAGGAAGCAAAAACATTGATCTGAAATATAGTTTATTTTAATGTCGTTTGACTGCAATAGTGCATTTATATATCAAATTGGTATATAAATTGGTATTACCAATTAATTTATGTTATTTATTTAACTGTAGCTTAGCATTAAATTCTATAGTACAATAGTATAGCAATAGTGAGCAACTATATTTTGGCATATTTTGTAACTCGTCTGAATTACTTTGGCAGGCGTGAATGCTGTGGACACGACCGGCAGCATCAACGGCCGCGATCCGCTGGACGCCATCACACTGAGCGAGGCCCAGGACTGGCCTGGCTGGGTGACGTTCACGCAGCTCGAGGTGTCGGAGGAGCTGAGCGTTAATGGCAGCGCCCAAGGACGCCAGCTGGAGCCGCAGGCGCCCCCGAATCCTACGCTGCTCGAGTCCCAGCTGCTGCAGGCTGCCTGCCACTTTGCCCAGCTGACCGTGAACGGACCGCTGATTGTGCGTGGCCAGTTCGATGGCCTGGACTACGAGGCGTTGCTGGGCGATGTGGCGCAGCGTCCGCTGGATGCCAACGAGGAGCTGATCATATCGGGTCGCAAGCAGCTGCAGCAGCTCGAGCTGCCCGTCGACGCGCACGTGCTGGACGGCCGGCTGAGCGGCATTGCCATCGAGCAGCTGGTGACGAAGCACACGCCACAGACGCTGCAGCATCTGGATGAGTTGCCCGGCTACGTGTACTTCAATGAGCTGCGCTTGAGCGGCGCCTTCGACGGCGTGCAGCTGCCGCAGCTGCTGGAGCAGACGCTGCTGGTGAACGACACGCTTGTGGCGCCCACCACGCGACTCCGTTTCGAGCGGCCGTTGCAGCTGCCCCAACTGAGCGTGACGCGCGCACTCAACGAGCTGCCGCTCGCCGGGTACCAGACGCTGCACGAGCCGCTGCACGTGGAGCTGGCGAGCTTCGAGCAGCTGCAAGCCGTGCAACTGGATGTGGCACAGAATGTCACGGGTGAGGCGCGCCTCAATGGCCAGGCGCTCGACGAGCTGCTGGCCGCGGGCAGGCAAGCGGATCAGCTGCAGGTGCAGGAGCTGATCTTGCCGCACGGCGTGCAGGCCGAAAAACTGCAGGGCCTGCAGGCGTCGCATCTGCTCGACTTCTTGCAGCAGCTGGACGTGCTGCCGCTGCTCATACTGCAAGGCCAGCTGCAGGTGCAACAGATTGCGGTCAGCGGCAACGTGCAGGTGGCGGCCACGCTCAACGCCCGCTCCCTGGAGCAGCTGCAGCGCGAGGCTGTCTGGCTGGATCAGCCCAATGAGCTGCGCACCCGTTGGCGCTTCCAGCAGTCGCCGATCTTCGCCAGCGATCTGCTGCTCCAGGGCAGCTACAATCAGCGTCTTCTCCCCGAGCTGCTCTCGGACATTGTGTTCCGCTCGGAGCGCGAGCTGCGGATTGTGGGCACAAAGCACTTTGCTGGCCAGGTTACGGTGCGCGATGAACTGCAGCTGGTGGCGCTGAACGGCGTGCCCTTCCAGCACTTGGCCAACAGGCGGCAGCCACTGATCTTCGCTGGCGATGTGCAGCTGATGCAGGGCGAGTTGCATGTGCTGCACCTGCAGCTGCAGCGCGACTTGAACGAACGACCCGTTGAGCAGCTGCAGCAGCGTTTGCGCTGGCAGCCCGAGCAGCGAGCGTTCGTGCAGCGTGGCGTGGCAAGTTTGCCAGAGCAGCGGCAGCTGCAGGATCTCACAGTGCTGGGACACTTGGGACAAGGCTCCAACGAAACGCTGTCCGAGCTCTTTGGTAATCTGCTGGACAAACGGGCGGACCACTTGCTGCTGGAGGGCAGCAAGGTGTTCACGGGTCGCGTCAGCATCCGGCAAGGCGCGCACATCACGCATCTGAATGGCATCCAGCTGGAGCAGCTGCTCGAGCAGCTCATCCTGCTGGACGAACGTCGCGTGGTGACGCTGCACAGCCCGGTGCAGTTTGAGGCGCCGGTGCAGCTGGAGCAGCCGCTGGTGGCGGATCAACTGCTGCTGCAGGGACAGCTGCTCAATGGCTGCAACATCAGCGAGTGGCTGCTGGACACAGTTCGCGTGGATCGCGACTGGCAAGCCGAAGGTAATCTCCAGAGCGTTCCCACTTGCCACAGTCTTCATGCCACCCACTCTGAATTCTACTTGCAGCTCCAGTTCGATTTGCAGCGGGCGCCTTGGACGACAATGCGTTGCAAGTGGAGCAGTTGAATCACGTGAATCTGTCGCGAGTCGTCACTCGGCACACGGAGCAGCAGCTCAGCTTTCCCCAGCTGCGGCTGCAGGAGCTGCACTTGGAGGGGGGACACGTGTTGCTGCCACCGCAGGGACTGGTGAATGGACGCAATCTGTCGCAGGAATACGAAAACACGTTGCTGGTGAGTTGCACATCTCCATACAGCCATTGGTTAAGCAAGAAACTGCCACCCAACTAGAAAGAAATTTTGATAAACTTTAATTTGTGTACTTTTATTTATTATTTATTTTATTTTGAAATATTAGATTTCTTAAATCGATAGATGAACTCTTTAAGAATAACAGCACAAAGTTTAAGCGACTTACTTGAATTATTTTATTTGCTATACCGCCTTATCTTGACATAATATTTTTAAATATTTAATTGTCTTCTATCCCCAATCTTGCTTATTTTTTTTTTAAATGCAATTCAAATTGTCTTGTTTTGCTGTTTTGTAAAATGACGAAACATTTTGAACTTCTCAAACAAGATAAACTTGTAGCAAGTTCAAATTCTTTTGCAATTTTCAAATCGTTTACGATCACTATTCTGTCCATAGTCAGATTTACATACTCTATAGGGCAGCTTTAGCTGCATTGGATGTTGATACCACAAAAAGTTTGTCTTCAAAATGATTCTTTTGTTGAGTAAATATTTCAGCCTCCAGTTGAGTGTTGTAAAGCGACATTGGAGTTACGAACTTGAAAAGTTTTTCAAGACTTTATTAAAACAACCATTTGATTGAAGTTTTGTATTGCTTTGATTTTATTGCTCATTTGCAATTTCATAATTTACTAAATTTCATGACTAATAATTTGCACCTACAACTGGTTCATGTCCGGCTTAAAAATAATTTGATATACTTGCTATGGGTTTGTGTCTTGGTTAATTGCAAAGCAAAATAAATGTAATAGTTAGAATACGAATTAAGTCGGTATGTAAGTTACCCATTGGGTTTGTGGGTTTTACATTCAAGAATTTGTTGATCTAAAAATTAGTCGCTAATGCAAGTTCCCATTGTGCAGGTGAATGCGCCGCATGTGCAGCGCGTGGAGACGCCGCTGGTGATGCAGTCGGCGCTTGTGCTGGGCTCCTTGGTCGCCCTCGCGCCCATCAACGGCGACCCCAACCTGAACCTGAGTGACGTGGCCACGCTGCACGAGCCCCAACTGCGGCTGCAGACGCCGCTCTACTTCGAGCTGTTGCATGCCCCCGAGCTGCGCACCCAGTCGCCCCTCAACGGCTTCAACTACACGCGCTGGCACGAGCAGAGCCTCTGGGCCCAAGGCCGTCCCATGCAGGTGATCACCGGCAACTGGAGTGTCTACTGGCTGCGCGTGAAGCGGCCGCAGGAAGCGGCCCAAGCCGCGCACGCCGTCTATCGACGCCAGGCGACGGCGATGGCGCAGCGACAGCGCGAGCTGTGCCAACGACTGGCGAAGCTCTTCGGTCTGCTGCGGCTGCCGTATCAGGTGAAGCAGCTGCGGCGCAGCTTCGAGCTGCAGCAGGCGGCGGAGCACGAGGACTTGCGGCAAGTGTTTGCGGTGAAGTCGTCGCAGCTGCGCACCAATTACTTGCTGCTCAACGAGCTGGGCTGCTGGACGCGCATCTATCGCTGGAGCGGCGCCAGCTTCGAGCGCGCCGGCGCCTTCGAGAGCGGCCCCATCGACGAGGTGACCGTGCTGCAGTTGCGCAATGCCACGCACCACGATGAGGATCAGTTCAGCTTCATGACCAGCCACGAGCTGAGCGACGAGCCCAGCTGGAACTGCAGCAGTTTGCAGCAGCTGCAGAGCTGGCGCAGCAGCGGCGTCCAGCAGCCGGAGATCGCTCCCCTCGGCGTGCCCGCGTCGATGCTGCAGCAACTGCAGCAGCAGCACAAGGCCAAGGCGCTGCAGCCGCGTGTGGCAAGCTACCAGCAGGCCATCAAGTACCTGCAGCAATCCAGCATCGAGTCGCAGCTGCGCCCGAATCTGGCTGCAGGTGAAGAGCGCGAGCGCGAACGCGAACGCTTGCTGGAGCAGCTCAGCTTCCGGCTGCAGACGGAGGTGAACATCACGCAGCTGAGCATCCCTGAGAGCGATCTGTACGACGACGAGCAGCTGGTGGAGAACTTTCTGTGGCTGATGCGGCAGCTGCAGCGGTCGCCAGTGTTTGCCACACTCTCGACGGACACGCTGCCGCTGCCGGACAATCCGGCGCGTGTTCTGGCCGTACGCAGCTGCCACTTGATGTGGCCGGTGTGGCACGCGCTGAGCGCACTGCCCAATGCCACTGTGGGGCAGGAGGCGGAGCTGTTGCTGCAACTGCAGCTGGCGATGCACGATGTGCTGCAGGTCGCCTACTTGCAGGAGAGCTGGGCGGACGCTCAAGCGGACGACGACACGTTGCGGCTGCATGCGGTCATCGAACGGCTGCGTCTGTTGCAGCAGCGGTTGCAGCAACGCGATCAAGTCGCAGCCGCCAGCGTCGTCTACAGCAAGCGTCTGGAGGCGCCACAGCAGCTGTGGCAGCCAGTGCAGACGATACGCCTCCACGTGGGTCCCGCGCAGCGTGCCAGGCTGCTCTATGCGCGCCTCACCATTGTTGCCCCCGATGCGCCTGCTGCGGCACCTTCCACAGCGCCCGCCGCCCACATTCAGCTGCATCACCCCAACGGCACATTGTTCCAGTCGCTGGCCGCCAATCCGCGGGCCCGGCAGCTGACGGCGCTGCGCGTGCTCGACGAGACCCTGCTCGCCTTCGTGGAGGACTGCTGTCGGGTGCGCGTCTTCATCTATCGCGGCATCCAGGGCTTCGTGCCCTTTGCCCAGTTCCACACCGAAGCGGAGGTCTTGCAACTGCTCGCCTTGCGGCTGCCGCTGCTGCAGTCGCCGGGCGCCCTTTACACCCTGGCCGTGGTGCAGGCGCGTCGCATCGTCTTCCACGAACTCGTCATCCCGGGCCACTTTGAGTCCTGGCTGCACTGTTGATGCCACTCGTGAAATTGAGTAGATGAAAATCAATTGGAGACTAAGAATTTCTAGAAAATATTTATAAGTTCCTCGGTAGTCAGCGAACTGAATAACTTTAAGTTAACAGCGAACTAAGATATTGTAAAATATCGACAAAAAGTCATTCTAAATGTTAATTTATTTAACCAAGAATTTCTAGAAAATATTTATAAATTACTCGATCGTAGTTTGCAACATCAGCGATCAGTCAACAGCGATAGTTGAATATCTACAAGTAGTTATTCTATATAAATTACTTGGTAGTATTTTGGAAGGATCAACGAATTGAATTCACTAGAGAATAACGATAAGTTAACAGCGATATAAGATGTAGTAGAATATCTATAAATGGTTATTCCAAATGTTTATTTATTGAACTAAGAATTTCTAGAAAATATTTACAAATTACTTGGTAGTATTTTGCAAAAATCAGCGAATTGAATACCATTAACTTATCAGAGTATGAAGTTATATGAAAATATCTACTAATCAGTAGTACACATGTTTAATTCTACATGTTTATTCATTTGTCTAACTAAATGTTTAATTGTTATGCATTTTGTAAATATTTATTTAGATGTATATGTATAATTATATTGCGAATTTTTTAGTACATAATGTGAAAATTGTGACAGCTCAGCTGCTGGGCGGGATTTTCAAACTTGAATTTGAATAAAATACGTTAATATTAACGACGAAAATTCTTCCCAAAACCCACTTGGAGCTGCTGAAGTACCAGGCGAACATAATTGAGTAGAAAGAAGATTTGCCAAAAATTTTAATTTTTAGAAGCTGGGAGGGATTTTCAAATTTGAATTTGAATAAAATACGTTAATATTAACGACGAAATTCCTTCCCAAAACCCACTTCGAGCTGCTGAAGTACCAGGCGAACATAATCGAGTAGCAAGTGGATTAGCCAAAAATTTTAATTTTTTAGAAGTTGGGAGGGATTTTCAAATTTGAATTTGAATAAAATGCGTTAATATTAACGACGAAATTCTTTCCCAAACCCCACTTCGAGCTGCTGAAGTACCAGGCGAACATAATCGAGTAGCAAGTAGATTTGGCAAAAATTTTAATTTTTAGAAGCTGGGAGGGATTTTCAAATTTGAATTTGAATAAAATACGTTAATATTAACGACGAAATTCCTTCCCAAAACCCACTTCGAGCTGCTGAAGTACCAGGCGAACATAATCGAGTAGCAAGTAGATTTGGCAAAAATTTTAATTTTTTAGAAGCTGGGCGGGATTTTCAAATTTGAATTTGAATAAAATACGTTAATATTAACGACGAAATTCCTTCCCAAACCCCACTTCGAGCTGCTGAAGTACCAGGCGAACATAATCGAGAAGCAAGTGGATTAGCCAAAAATTTTAATTTTTTAGAAGCTGGGCGGGATTTTCAAATTTGAATTTGTGTAAAATACGTTAATATTAACGACGAAATTCCTTCCCAAAACCAACGTCAATCTGCTGAAGTACCAGGCGAATATAATCGAGTAGAAAGAAGATTTGCCAAAAATTTAAATTTTCAGAATCAGGGATATCTCGGAAACGAAAGGGACGATTGCATACTTTTGGAGATCGAATTTATTTTGTAGTTGAAAACTTAAAATGTGTTTATCTCGGAAACTACAACGATAATTTAGATAGCCATTGGCCGGTCGATAGCCCTAACAAATACGTTTAAAAATAACTGTCGATTGTCATTAAAAAAATAAAGAGTATATAAAAAACAAACAAGTATTTGCCTGAAAAATTTACAAGGGGTAGGCATTTCAGTCAGATTTCAGTGGGTTTTGGGAAGAAATTTCGTCGAGATTATTAACGTATTTTATGTAAGATAAATCAATTTGTTTATTTTTTAAAATATGTATTATCAAAATTATGCACTTACATCTTACTTCCGAAATATTAGAATAAAAAATATTAATGTTCTATTTAATTTAAGTTTTTAGGTAAGGTCTTTTATAAATTTTTTCGAATTATATGCATATCAATATATAATATTAGAACATTACGCTTGAGTTTGTCGTCGACAATCACAATTTTCGTATCATACATTTTTTAAGTCGGTATTGTGTTTAACTTGCACAAAACAATAGTTACGGTTGAAATAAACTCAATCAACCACATTTATGCCCTTTAAGCTATAATGGTTTCTGGAGTTTTATTAAAAATAATTATATTATCTTAATAATAATCAGTTGATTTTTACATATTGTTCACTAATTGAAATTGCCTTCTGATATTGCAGAGAAAGTAAGCGAATAGATCCTGAAGCAGTGATATCGGAAAGAGGCAATTATTTAATTGATTTCGATTGAATTCATTGCAAATTAATAACTTGCCGGACAGGTGAACGAATCACAATATTCTCTACATTAAATAAATGTGTTGCTATATGATATAAGTAAATTTTATTTAACTTAGAATTACATGCATACTATATATTTCAACCACAATGAGTAACGCTATAATGATGCTATGCAAGGCAAGGCTCACAGAGTGAAATCAAATTTAGGTCTTAACATATGTAAAGACTATTATAAAATTAATTCTGATTAATAATTTTCATCATATATATTTTTTTTTCGAGCATTTAAAGTCCTGTCTTTTGTCAATACAGATGCATTTTCGCCAAATTACAATTTGTGTTTTATGACACAGGCCACAAGCCACAGGCAGTTGGCAGTTTTTGACCCAGTAATGATAATGTGTCTGACGAAAGCTTTTCAATGTTTTTACATGACGTGGCCAGCGACGTTTCATTCATAAATTTGTGCGCTCCGTCTGAATGGAATGTGATTTTTATACCCGCTACCCATAGGGTAGAAGGGTATTATGACTTAGTGCCAACAGAAAATGTATGTAACAGGCAGAAGGAGGCATCTCCGACCCCATAAAGTATATATATTATTGATCAGTGTCAACAGCCGAGACGATAAAGCCATGTCCGTCTGTCTGTCCGTATGAACAATTAGATCTCAGAGACTATAATACATAGAGACACAAAATTTGGTACATAGGCTCCTGCACCTTGCAAACAATTAATATATGTTATATTGGTAAATTTCAAATTATTATCTAAGTGCAAATTGAGTGCAGCTACAAGACAATTTTACTGCCTTTCTTTAAAGATTATTTTGTATTTTAAAGAGTATTTTAAATTCCCTTAAATTGGCCTATTCTGGAACCATCTCGTAAAGTAAGTTGTATTTGAAATGCAGCTTCGCAGCTCTTACCGCTGAAGATGTGCGTTGATGGTTCAGTCAGTAACACCAAAAACACCAAATCTTTAATTCCATATATAATAAATTTAGGGATAAATCAAATTCCAACAACAATTTTCAGATCACAAATAATACGCGATTTGATCAAATATTTTATACATCTTTATTTTCAGCTAAAAATTTGTTGTCGGGGTTTATTTCTTTATAGAACTCACGCTAGATGCCATTTATTTGTATTTTATTTATTTGTTGTCGTTGTTACAAGCACACACACATTTTGTTATTGACTCTTACACATTTAGGCTTAGGCCCCAACTTATATGACTACGACCCTGCTCGGATCCATTAGGCGGCGGCGGAATAATAATAAAAAAAAAACCAGTGACTATAATAAATACAACACGCACACGCTACAAATATAATCAAAAGAAAGGGGGATCGTGAGAGGGGGAGGAGAGAAGGGAAAGAAAGGTAATTAAGAGCTATATACACGAAATAAACTGAAGCGATCGGTTAGACGGGCACAAAGTCGCGAGGATCGCCGATCTTAGGACTGAAGCGCACCACAACCTGATCGTCCAGATTGTCGGCCTCGAAGAACGAATTCCAATCGGCCAGGAAATAGAAACCGTTCTTCTTCTTGGCCGGCGGCGGCTCCTGCGACACAGGATCGGGTCCAAACGAGTCCGCCAGATCGTCGAGCGACCCGTTGCGCGATTCCTCAGTGGTTGAAGTCGATGTCGAGGTCGAGGCTTCTGTTGTGCTGCTGCTAGCGACTGTGCTACTCTCCACATCCGCATCCGCATCGCTCAAGCCCAGATTCAGGCTGATGCGCGTGGGCGATTGCGTTGTCTCCGCCTGCGTTGTCGAGCCGTTCTCCACGCTCTGGCGACGGAGCTTGGTCGTGTCCAGCTGCTGGCTACGCAGCGAGTCCAGGTAGATGGCATCCGGCGAACGCACGCGATCCAGACTCACATTCAGCTGCTGCAGCTGCTGCAAATTGCTGATGAGACGCTGCAGCTCGTCGAGATTGTGGCCGTCCAAAGCCGGCTCCTCCGGCTGCGGTTCCACCTTGGGCTCCGGCTTGGCCAACTGATAGTTGAGCTCGCTGAACTCGGCCATCAGATCGCCATCCATGACGCCCGCCTGCTGATCCTCCTCCTCATCCGCTTCGGTGGCCGGCAGCTCATCGCTGCGCCGGCGAAAGCCGAAGCCCAAGCCTAAGCCGGGCGCCAAGCTCACCGGCGTCTGCTCGGTGGCGACGCCAATGCGATTGGCGGCCCGCTTGATGGCCGCCTCTATGATCTTGGTGGCACTGAAGATGGGCAGCTCCACGCTGCTCTCCGTGATGGGCAGACTGGGCCGCGGCGGACGCGGCGAGGCGGGCTTGATGGTGGTCAGCGAGAAGACCGCCGGCGAGGACGAGTCGTGAGTGGGCGATGGCGACGGCGAGGCTGCTGCCAGCGTGGGCTGAGCTGTGGTGCTGGTGGTGCTGGTGGTGGTGGAGGTTGTGGTCGAGGAGGTGGTGGAGCTCGTCTGGGACTGCAGCTGCGTCTCCAGCTGCTGGGAGAGCTCGTGGGGCAAGGCGACGCCCAGCTTCTGCAGCTGCTGCGTGTTGTAGAGCAGCTTCTGCAGCTCGGCCAGATCGGGCTGCTTGGTAGTGGGAGTGGGAGTGGGAGTGGAGGTCGAAGTGGGAGCAGCTGTGGAGCTGGTGGTGGGCGCCGCAGCTGGCACATAGATGGGGCCAACGGTCGCCTTGGCGGCCACCGTCTTGTAGATGGGCTGCATGTGCGGATAGCTCGCCGGCTGGCTGCGCTCCCCGTTGTCCTCCAGGCTGCTGAAGAACTGCTGGAACTGCGCGAACTGCGCATCCTGCATGCCTCCGTTTCCAGCTTGAGGATGCGCCGGCTGCGACATGGCAAACTCGCGCAGCTCCTCGCTGCTGCTGTAGCGCGTGGCGGGCAGCGGCGTCGTGCTCCTCGCCTGGTGCTGCTGCTGCTGCTGCTGTTGATAGACGGGCAGCTCGAGCTTCACGCCAGACTCCATGTCATCGGGATACGCGGGCTGCGCGTAGACGATCTGTGCGCCGCTCAAGCTCTTCACGTTCTGGTTGCGCACCGAGGCGGCGGTGACCAGCTGCTGGGACGTTGTGGGACGCGTCTCCTGCAGCTGCACACGCTCCAGCTCCTGCACCTTGCTCAGCAGCTTCTGCAGCTGCACGTAGTCCTGCGGCTGCACGTCCTGCAGCAGGCCATTGCTGCGCTCGAACTGCGTCAGAGGACGCGGCCGCGTCTGGCGCGTCGAGGCTGCCGTCGAGATCTCCACCTGGCTGTCGTAGGGATCGAAGTCGAGCGGCGAGGCGGCCAGCTGCTGCAGCTGCGCCCAGTCGTTGCTGGGCAGGCTCAGCGCCGGGCCGCGTCCAGCCACGTTGCGTGTGCTGAAGCCCGGCGTGGTGGCCTTCGGCTGCTGCAGCTGCTCCAGCTGCTGGACTCGCGTGATCAGCGCCTCGAACTGCGCGTGATCCACCGCAGCAGCGGCCTTGGTGGGACGTGGCGTTGTCGTTGTCGTCGTCGTCGTGGATGTCGTCGTGGCTCTAGTGGTGCTAGTGGTGGTCTTGGGCTTCTTGCTGCTCCTCGCCTGCTCGTAGAGCCGCTCCAGCTCGCTGTCGTCGCTGAGCAGCCGCTGCAGCTGCGCCAGATCCGCGACGCCCAAGCGACCGGCCTGCGATGGCGCCAGACTCAACGGCGGCGTCGCCTTGGCGCGCGGACGCGACGTCGTCGTCGTCGTTGTCGTTGTCGTCGTCGCCGCTTTGCGCAGCGCATTTGCCTGCTCCAACTGCTGCAGCTGGCGGAGGATCAGCTGCAGCTCGCGTGCCTCGTCGGCAGCAACAGTTGCTGCCTTGCTGGGCGCTGCTGTCGTCGTCGTCGACGTCGACGTCGTGCTGGTGAAGCGGTTACTGAGCGTCTGAATCGCCGCCTGGCTGTCGCTGCTGGTCGCCTTCAGCACGTTCTCGGGATTGATCTTGAGCTTCTCCAGCTCCTGGAGGTTCTGCAGCAGCTTCGACAGCTCATCGTTCGAGGTGGCGGTCTTCTGCTGATTGCCCGCGTTGGCAAAGTTGATGTCGATGTTGGGATCGATGCGACGACGCGGCTTCTTCGGCTCGATTAGCAACGGGGCGCCATGGGTGATCAGCGAGGTGGGCGGCGCGGACGTCGTCGTTGTTGATGTGCTGGTCGTCGTCGTCGGGGTTGTCGTCGACGTCGACGTTGATGTGGGCGCTGCTCGACTGCTCTGGAGACGCTCCAGCTCCTGCAGATTCTCCAGCAGCTTGGCCAGCTCCGCATTGCTTTGCGTGGGCAGCTTGGCCGTCGCCGTCGACAGCTCCGTGTGGGCGCCCGCCGGCTCCTCGGTGGGCGGGGACTTCTTCAGCGCCTTCGGCGACTTCTTCACGATGCCGAAGCGCGTCAGATAGCCTTCCACCTCGGGCTTGACGCGCAGCTCCTCGCCAATGTTCAGTGGCTTGAAGTTGGAGTAGGCGTCGGGGCGAATGCGAGCTCCCTGCAGGCCACGCAGATCCGCCATGGCCACCACGGGCTGTGGCGCGCTCTCCGCCGGATAGTAATCATCGATGGCCGCGTACCGCTTGTGATTGGACTGTCCCGGACTGGGACTGCCCACAATGCCCAGGCTCTCGAGTATATCCGCCACGGGCTTCACGGTGCTCGAAGTGGCAACCTGCTGCGGTTTCGGTTTGCGCAGAAACTGCGCATTCTTCGCATTGTAGTGGGAGCTGAAGCGTTGCGGATTGGACTGCGATTGGGATTGAGATTGGGATTGGGATTGGGGCAGTGGAGCAAAGTCGTAGCTGGTCGGGTGCTTGGTGACCGGCTGGAAATCCATGCTGGGCTTGCCCAGCGACGGCGTCAGCTGGTACATGACGGGCGCCGGCGCTGGCGGATGATATGTGGTCGCTGTGGGCGCCGTGTAGATCTTGGGACGATTGCCGTAAGCCGGCTTGTAGGTGGTGGCCGCCACAGCCGGATTGCCGCCGGGCACCGTGCTCCGGGGCGCCGCATTCGGATCGGGCGTGAGAAACTTGATGGGATTGGGCGGCGTGTAGGCGTCGATGACGCGCGTGACCGGCGGGCGCGTGTAGAGCTCCTGCAGATTCTCCTCGGTGTTGTTGTCCGTGTTGTAGGGCAGCACCAGCATCAGTGCTCGCATGCTGTCCGCCCGACTCATGTCGCCCGCCTCGATGCTCTTCTCGTACTCCTCGCGCGTCACCTTCTCGTACAGCTCCTCGATCTCGCCGCTGCAATTCAGGTTTCATCATCATTTTTCGCTTGCTAACTATTCAATTCCGTTTGCTTACCGTGTGAGTCTGGGCAGCGCGGGATCATTGGCCAGTATCTTTTGCACCTCGTCGATGGTCTGCTCGATTTCGCGCGGCTGGAAGAAACTCTTGTCCAGCTGCTGCACGTAATTGGCACCCTGCTGTATCGTGGGCAGCGCTCCGATCCGCGAGAGCAGCGCCAGCAGCAGCAGTGGCAACAGCAGCGTTGCCTGTTGCCGCAGCCGCAGGGAACAGCTCATCTTGTGGCGCTGCAGGGGAAGCAACAGGGAGATGGGGTTACAAAATTAAATATTTTCAAAAAATGCTAAACTTATTAAATATAAATTTTAATATTTTATTAAGTAATATAAATTAGCCACAAAAATCAGGATGCCATAAAATTAAATTGAAAATAATATAAGGAAGCCAGTCAAACCACAAATCATTTTTGCACTTACTACACATAAATTAAAATATCCTAAATAAATTTCCAAAATTATTCGTATTATTTTGAAATTTATTGAACAAAAATTTAAATATTCTGAAATATTTTTAAAATTGCTCTTGCCTTCTTGCTTCGAGGAAGGTTCGTAATAAATATAAACAATATTCCAAAAGATATTCTAATATATTTTCTAGAGCTAAGCAAGACAGATACTGCACTTATTATGCATTAATTACAATAGCATAAAATATTTTCCACAATTGCTCTTTTCATCTTGCTGCAGCTGGCGTTGTGTGTCAGCGAGGCGTGGCAGTCAACATTTCAACAAAAAATTGGTTACACATAAATTGGCCATAATCTAGAGTAATCTATCTGCCAAAAATTGGATATAGTCTAGAGCAATCTATCTGTTAAATTACAATACGCTAGCTCTTACAGACTATGTGAGCTACAAGCGGACAGACAGACAGCAATCGAATTAACTCGGCCTTGTTAATAACAACGAACTGTAGATGGCGCTGCTGCCAGAAAATACCAAAGAATAAAACTAATCAGTAAATTTAATGGAGTTTGATAATTTGTTTAATTACGGAAATTAATTTGTCGCTGCTGCTAAGCAATAAAAGAGTCCATCCAAAGTCGTAATTTCCGACAATTTGAGTTGCACTCAATGGATTGAACAATTTGGTGTTAATTCAAGACAAATCGCAGTGAAAGGATTAGCGATAAAGCCAAAGACCCAACGAGGCAATATAAATAAATTATGTGGCTTCAGTGAACAGACTCTGCAGCTCATTTGTAGTTTGAGTCTGAGTCTTCGTCGCCATCGTCGCTTTGTGGTCTCTGGGATCATTCCAGAGTGTGTCGAAATGAGTGACTGGTTAGTCAGAGTTGCAGTTATAGTTCCAGTTTCAGTTCCAGTTGCCAGTTGCCAGTTGCCAGTTGCCAGTTGCCAGTTGCCAGTTGCCAGAGTTGTCAAGAGTCGGCCGAGTATGTGGCACATTCAGTCTTGTGGTGGCAATTTAGAATGCGCGGCACGTAGCTCGCTTGGAGTCCAAATACTTTTGCCATAATCGGTTGCATTTGTTACCTTTTATTTCTGCTGTTTTTGTTTTAACAACTCTTTCACCATTTTGTCAAGATTATCTAACAGTTCATTTTGCTAACGGCTTTGCTGCTGGACACTAACCGAGTCCACGTCGAGACCAAATCATATTTATCGTTGTTGTTGTCGTTGTCGTCGAAGTCGCCGCTTTCTACGGTACTCATTAAATTTATGATTTAACTACGGCCATTAAGTGAAAATTAAACGCTTCGATAGGCTCTAGACTGAGCTGTACTCTCATACTCTATCCAGCCATCCATCTGGCTAGCCTGGTCTCCAGTCGACTCAAATCACGTCGAGTCGCCACTGCAATGGACTGTGAAAAGTAGTTCCGCACAATCAGCAATATGGCTGGCCAAGATCGCTGCCAATTGACTGACGTTCGTCGGCCATCGGACATCGGACATCGTTATATGTTAGTGGTAGCTCTTGCGTCATATTCACATATTATTCACGACCATCTCCGCCTCTCTGCACCATCCCCTTTCCTTTCTTTCTATCTCTCTATGGCTCAAATTATTTTGCATAATAAATCACAAGATCTATTTTGATGTTTGTTGTAAATATAGTGCAAATAACAGCAACGCCTGCCATCCGCCAAACGCCATCCGCTGAGACAGCAACTGTTTTTTCATGCCTCAAAAAATTTAGACATACCCCGTAAATTATCAATTTATCAAAAACGGTGGCTTACTAAGTGGAAAATTAGATTACATCCCGAAAATAATAAACGCAGAAAACAAGTTCACTTAACAGATTTTTAATAAAAAAAAACATGAAAATAATATTTCAATAAACGGATTCAATAAAAAAATTTATTCAAAATTTACAAAATTTATTAAAAAAATGTTTCCTTAATTTATTATAGCAATTATAATACACAATTTTCCTATTTATTTTTGTTTAAAATAAAAAAATTATCCGAAAATTTGGATAAATAAATAAAAGTTCTTCTCAAAAAGAAAATTTCATAGAATCATATATAAATTTTCAATACACAGTTTTATATTTAATAAGCTACTATTTTTAGCTTATTATTTTCAAAAAGATAAAAGAAAACTCTTCACAAAAATCAGATTGAATCAAATCACTAATATTTACAACATATCTGTTGGTCGCGCACATTTCTTGTTCATTGAAAATAAATGTAATTTGTGTAATGCTCAAATTTACATACATACTATATGTAAGTATTTGTACACTTGTCGTTTCTCTACGTTTCTTGATTTTGCTGCTGTCAGCTTTGACAAAAATTTTGTCATGCATTTCATTTAATTGTTTTCCGTTTTTCTACAATTTTCCACTCTTTTTTCTCTGTATTCAACATTTTTTTTTCCACTTGACGGAAATCTACTTGACAGTTAAACAAATTGTACAGTTACCAGTTGTTGATTTCGACGTCTTTTCACAATTATGACAAAATCAAATGGATATGAATTGCTTCGTTGATTTACGATCAATCAGTGGTTCGTAATTAATAGATCAAAGTCAGTGGCCGTTGTAATGATATCTGTTAATGACAGTGATCAGTGCTGCAATCGTGGCTTAAATACAATGCAACATTACGATGCTAAAACTACAAGATTTTCGTCTAAGAAAACCACAATGTAATGGTCATTAAATAGTTTATTTATATTAAGTAGCTGGCAACCAACGGAAGTTGTCGATTACCAAATATTCTGAATATTTTTTAAAATGAAAATATTAAACGCAATATCAAGTCAAGGCTATTAAAATATATATTTTTTTTTTTATATTTATTTTGCGGTTGGTAGGAAAATTGTGCCTTTAAGTGAAAAGGAAATTGATACAAATTTAAAAAGCAAATGCGGCTAAAAATTGAATGGGGCTGAATGGAAAAAATTGTGCGTTTTTTGTGAAGTGTTAATTTTGTAATTAAGCGCTGGCTTGATATAATTATCTCACACAATTTGGTCGAGATATAGTTGTGGTTTGAGGTACCAAACTTGATGTTATAGCATAGCTTTGCTTACACATTCAAATTTGTGTCGCGAATAATTTCTCTGTAAATTCGCAGAATAGCAATTTGATTTTATCGCCAACCACACGTCGCATACGTAATTTTATTTGCATATTTTTGGTACGCAGCACGCAGCGAAAATTCGATTAAACTTTGAAGAAAAATGCATTTTAATTTCATAATCGCTGTCGCTGTGCGTGTCTTGCTGTATGATTTTTTTTTTTTTTTTCAAATCATAAATAATTTGTTTCAATTGCGGCAGGCAACATAACAACAACAACAACAACAACATGAGCTGTGAGCCAATCTATGGTGAGTGCATTTCCAATCCGCCGCCGGCCACAACGACGACGACGTCACTGAAGCGCATTAGACGCCGACTGCACTGTTCATGTGTGAGTGTGTGTGATTGTGGCAACAATTAAATTGCTGTTAAGTAATTTCTGCCGTTTGTTATTGTTATTAGCTTTGTAAACCACATATTCACAATGGCCTAGTCCCTGCCGGGAACACCTCTATTATAATAATGCGATTTGACGTCATGTTGTTGCTGCTGCTGCTGCTGCTGTTATAATTATTTGACATTTTAATTTCATTTTCATTCGCTTTGCTCTTTCGTTTGTTATTCAACTTGACACATTCGTTAGACGGAAGTGAAACTGTCGCCGAGCTGTCGTAGCTGCTGTAAACAGCTTTGACACATGACTCGATGACTTGATTCAGAAGGGCACATAGAAAATGTTTAGAGCCCAAAAGTTGAGCTTTGTGTCTGCGGCATATGTTAATGACCCCAATGGCATTAGCTAAAAGCTGCCAATCAAGTCAAAGCTTATTCTAGCAGAAGAGTAAAATTATTTGTGAGAGCTATAATATGCTTTCTGCAGATTAATAATTTGTATTTCAGTGGGCAAAGTGCAGTTCAACTTTAAGCGAAGATTTTAGCTACTCGAAGAAGGAATTAAACTATAAGCTGCATTCAAAACTATTTAAATTATACATAAACATTTGAAATTAATTAGTTGACTATTGCTATTTCCAGCTAAGCAATATATTATATTATGAATCATAAGTAAAATAAAATACTTAAAATAAATATAATTAAGAAATAAATAAAATCAATAATATAAATAAAATTGAAATATTAATGAAATAAAAATAAGTAAAATAAATCATATAAATTGTTGAAAATTGCATATCAAAAATCATTAATCGATTAATGTTAAATCGGATAAGGTTTCTGTTATTAATTCTGTAAGTTGGTTCCACGTGCATTCCTTATCTTAAGTTTCCGCGGTGATCTGATATTGAGTGCAGTATTAAAGTAAATATGTTCTATGAAAATAAATTATTCAAAGTGATTTATTATCTATTAAACATGTCTTGTAAAAAACTTTTGCGAATTTTTTGCTAACTACCTTTTTCTATTGAAATAAATAAAATAAAAATAAATGTAAGCTAACCATATAATTGCAAAAACTGTTTACATTAAGTTTCATTTGTCTGCCATTAATGGGCAAAATCGAAATATGCTTAATATTTGGATTAACTAATTAGTGGTGGCATTGCACTTACTCAGCGAGCGCTTGGACTCGAATTGCTTTAACCCTGAACCTTAATGTGCAACTTTCTTGAGGACAGCGAACGCAAACAAATTCACTTGACCTCTCATTACTAACATCAACAACAATCGCAGTCGCATTAGCAGCAACTGCAACAACAGACTTCACTAGCAACAACAACAACAACAATAATCCAATCCAATCCAATTTTAAAGTAATCGTCAAGGCGGCACATTACGAGCTGCCTTTTTGCTTTTGTTGTTTTTGCCATTGTCCATTGTTTTGAAGACATTAACAGCAAATGAGGCAGACAAGTGGGAGCGAAAAATACTTTAGTTAGTCCACTTCATTAGTTTAGCTTAGTTAATCAAGAGCGTTACGGTGCTCAGCCAGATCGCTATGTAATTGAGCTGACCTTCAGTCTCACACATTTTCAAGAGCATTTTTCCAACGAACAAGAAAAACAAAAAAACAATTCCAAAATACGAACATCAAAAAGTATAAAACTACACGTACTGCAGCAGGTCATTTAATAAGGTGTTGAGAAATGCAAGTGGGTTAGTCATAAAAAAGAGAAACATCAAACACTTGTGCCGCACCCTTTTTATCAACAGTTTTTGTGGTCCAAAAGAAAGTTTTTTTTTTCAAGAATCGTTAAGTTCACATAATTTATGGAAGAGTCAGAGCAAGCAACGGTCTTTATGGCTTATAGGTTGGCATTTTTGTTAGCAACACCTGAAGATCAGATTACCAGATCTGAATTACGTTCGCTCAAAAGATTGATTAGCGATCATTAGGACGCCGCCCTGAAGATGGACTGACCTCGTTGTGCGGCTGTAGTAAACTGCCAAAGCTGCTGACAAAACATCGTTCAATAGTTGGACACCAATAAAAACCATGCATGTTATGAAATATGCAAAAAAAAAACAAAAAAACGAGAAACTAATAAATCACAGGTAAATGCTGTGTCGATAGAGCTGTATCGTTAGGGTTAAAAAAGCGCAGCTGAAGAACGAATTCAGATAGAATTCACGGGTTTTAATTATTTTTCAACAAGATATAAATAAGAACGCTTATGTCGACTACAAGATACCCTGTCTGCTCGTTTAATATTATTATTATTATATATTATACATTTAAATCAAGGCAAAAAAAAAGGTTTATTTTTAAATTTGTCTTACAACAAAAAACATAATATTGTTGAGTTACTCTTCACTCAAAATGTTGGAATGTAGTTAAACTGAAACTGAAACATAACCTAAAGAGAACAGCATTCTTGATTTTAAGTATTTTAATAGATTTATATGTATTGTTCTTGTTTTTGCTGTTGCCTTCAGTTGCAAAGTCCAACAGCAGCCTCTCGATATTGCCCGTTCTTTTATGAAAATGTTTTAAATTGAATTTATATACAAAAATTGTAAGCAAAAAAATAGTAAAAATGTGAGGAACAGAGGAACACAGAGGAACACCTCTTCAATGGATAAAAACTAAAAACTGCTGATGACGATTATATTTATAGGGTTGGGAGTCAATAAATCAACTTGTTACATACATTTTGCTTAGCACAAATTTTTCTAATTTTTAAAAGGTACAGGTATAAATAGAATGCAAACTTTTGGTAACTAAAAACTACAATAATGAATTATTGTTACTTGCAACACAAGACAAGCCCATTTTTGTAATTCTGTTACCATAACCCTTTTACTTAAACAGCCCACAACACACGCCTCCATTCTAGTTGAAATAATTGCAAAAACAAAAGACTTAAGGCACAAACGTGTTTGGTGAATGTTGCACATTGAGATGGTTGTCAAACAAAAGACTTAGGACACAAACGTTTAGCTACAAATTGATATGATCCACAGACACTTAAGCAAACCAAGGCAAAGCAGAGCAGTAGTCATATATTTGGGAAGGTCGTCAACTAACATTTCCGGTACGAATTATTGAGAAAGCGCCGCTGGCGGCCGGACAGACAGACGTTAGGATGGACAAACGCTCTGTGACTGCTCTCACTTTAGTCAATTAGTCAGTGGCGACAACTCGTGTTAAATTCATCAACTTCAAACTGCTGCGCTTCATTAGCCAACTGGCCAGCAGGGAGCGATCGAGAGCGAGACCGAGAGCGAGAGGGAGTTGCCGACTAGAAAGAGACGTGATAATGTATACGCACCACTTTTACTGCAACTTGTTACAAATGCTTGTTGCTTTAGGCTTTATTTTACATTTTTTTTTTATTTTTTTTTTACTTCTTCGCCTGCAGTTAGTTACTGTTGGTGTTGTGGTTTTTACACGAGTTTTCCTGTTTTTTTCCAGCCTACTGGCCAGACTGGCTTTTAGTTTATGGCTTAAAAATTTGCAAAGTTTCGTTGCAGTAGCAGTTGCTGTTACAGTTGTTGTTGCTTTTGCTGTTGCTGTTGCTGTTGCTGTTGCTGCTGCTGCTGCTGCTGCTAAATTCTATTTTAGCCGAGTGGCAAGCGTTGCCTACATATGACAAGTGAATGTTGTTTTGGGGCGGCCAGGAAAAGAAATCCCAACCAGATTCAAACACAAAAATCAAAGTCAAACATCAAAAGCACAAAAACCAAAAGCCAAAAAGCAACACAAGCTGCCGGTTGACCAAAGTTGGCTTCAATTGGTTTCAATTTCATTTGATTATACCGTATAGATATGGCTACTATATACGTGTGCCATAAGTAGGAGCATGGGTAGCTTATTGATTTGCACTCTTTGCCATTTCTTGCAGTCAATTTATTTATTTATTTGTATTTTTTTTTTAATTTACACAACTTTTACCTCACTCAATTGATTTTTTACCTTAACAAATTTAACGCTTAATTTGTATTATTGATTTTTATGTTTTCTTTCTTTTACTTCTTCTCTTCTTTTTCTTTTCTTTCTAGTTTTGTTTTTGACAGCCGCTTTTGTTGTAGTTGTTTTGCTTTTTATTAACACTTTCACCTGTGCCACCAATAACAACAAAAAAATAAAAATAAAAAAAAACAAATATGAAACACTTTTAGCTTTTATTGTTAGCATTTGCTTATTCAAATTGTTGTTGCCACTTTTTGGAGCCGTCAATTTTTTGTAGCTTCATTATTTTGTCATTATTATGTTAATGATTATGAAAAGAAATGTCGCTTAAATTACGCGTTGACATTTTGCTTTTGCCTTTGTAGAAATTATTTCACTGTCAGCATATGTAATTGTTTAATTATTTTTCCAGGTAGTTATTGCAGCTTGTGTTGAGCTTTATTATTGTTTGGCTTGCCACACTTTTGGCGGGTTTTTAATAATGCAGCTGGAACTACAATTTCGACGGGCTTGGAAATAATATAATTTATATTAGGTAGTACAATTAAATTCGCTTGAATCCTTATAGTTGGCAACAGGAAATGAAAGCTGGCTTTTGAGATAAAAACTATCTACGGTCTTTTCATATTACAATAACGAAATAAATATTATAAGTAGAATTAAATTCTATATTCAAAAACAGAATTACATTTAACGAAATGTTCATATAGAGTAATTAAATTACCAAAGTTTAAAACACTTGTTGAATTAAATAGTAATTATAGTAAATTCCGAAATCGCTGATTAAATATTCTAAATGAATGGAATTCATTTGTTGCATATTACTGCAGTAATGAGAATTTATTAGACTATAAATAAAGCAACTTGCAATAGTGGAATTAATTATAATAAAAGCAAGAGTTGAAGTTGAACTTATGGAGTATTAACTGTGCCGCATTTCAATTCTATTAATATATGCAGCACATTTGCTATTTCAGCAATTTGATTTTGATTTGGATTGCCTGAGGCCGCTAATTAAAAAGTAAAAATATAAATATGCTGCAACCTTTGGCCCATTTGCATACCCCTCCCCCCACAGATATTGTATCTTTTGGGCTAACCCACGCCTCTTGCTGTTGTCACGCCATCAATTCATGCTGTGGCTGTTACCAATGCTGCAGGCAAGTCAAGGTCATTGCAGGTTGGTTCGAAAGCATTTTCCCCATCTGCATACACACACACACACACACACACACACAGCATTTGTCAATTATCAGTGGCGTATTATTTTTCTTTTGTTGTATCTTTAACACTAAAAGCAATTTTCATTTACATTTTTCCAATATTGCACTTGGCTGTGGCACGTCTTGTATTCGTTTTTCGTATTTTTCCAAAAAGCAACAATAACAAAAAAAATTGGATATTTATATATATGTAGGTGTATATAAATATTCGATAGGTAACTGCAATTTATGTGAGCACGCGACGAGTCCGAAATCCGATTCCGACACCGACTGCAACTACGAATACGAATACGATTTCGAATACGACTACGACGACTACGATTTCGAGGTGAACGTTAAGTTATAGGCTTGGCGCATGCGCAGCCTGTAGACCATTTTCAATGAACGTTCGAATTATACTGAACGGGTCGGAACGACGACAAAGTTGCCGTTGCCGTCGCTGCTGCTGTTGCTGTTGCTGCTGCTGTCGTCGTCGTCGTCGTCGTCGTTGCTTTAACTGTCTCAGCCCACCGTCTCCACTTCAGTCGCAGTCGCAAGTCTCAGTTGCCGTATCTGCGTGTTCAAAAAGAGAGCGTCGTAGCTGTATGTGTGTGCGTGTGGCGAGGCGTCTCTAGAAGCGGCAAACTGACGCTGGGGCATGCGTCTTTTGAATTGGATTCTGTGCCAAATTGATCCGACAGCCGCAGCTGGAGTTTGAGCCTCTTCTGACTCCTAAGTGTTATTTTGTTGTTTCTGCTTGCTGTTGCTTCTATTAAGGTTTGTTATTGTGTTTGTTTTGTTATGTGCGCTTTAAGCTGTTTATTCGCCTCGCTTACCTTGACCAAGTACACCTGCACGACCTGAGCACACACAGCGAACGACAGCCAACGACAGCCAACGACAGACACGACCGTTTAAAGCATGCCTTGGTTGGGAGGCCAAGGAGCAGCAGTCGTCGTGCAGGGGCAACCCGGGGGGATTGGGGATTTGTGATAGGCACGTTGCAGCTGCATTCTATCATACAGGTTTCCCCACATTTATTTTTGCCCAACTTGTGTGCTGTGTGCCATTTCTTATTTCCCATTTCTCATCTCGCATTTCTCTTTGCCAACGATGACAACGCATTTGGGTCCAGGCACGCACCAAGCAGGGACGTGCTGAATACAGGGCCAGAAGGGGTTAAAAAACAACTTAAGGTTTGTTTTGGAAGGGAAGAAGCGAATATACAAAAATCTTTCATAAAATTTCTTATACTATATATGTATATTATCATGTCTTATTCAATATCACAGTTCGTTTATATAAAATTATGCTTAATCGCTGATACCATATTTTGCCTTTGAAAAATATGATAAACTAAACATTTTTTATAAATAAATTATAAATTTAATTTATTAATTGGACACATCCAGAAACGCATGAATTATTTATTTTCGAAAATGTATTTTTTAAAGAATTTGAAAAGTTCTTAAATCCACATATTTGTGCATTATTTTTTTCAACTTCACAGTTTTTTATTGTTAAAAGTAGTTTTATTTCAATTCCGATTTTAATTTGTACATTTAAATTATAAAGTTAATATATTTATTGGACAAAACGAAGCAAGCACTTACTGAAAATTTTTATAAGATATTTAATAAGTTTATTTTTAAACTTCCTCGTATTATTAATCTATTAATATCACAGCTATCTATTTTTTTTTAATTCCACTGAAACTTTTGTTTTAATGAAAATTATGATTATGAAAACTATGATTTTTATAATGCTAATATAATTATTGCCACCAATTTGTTATGAAATGAGAAATTCTCAGTCGATCTGCTTCTTTAAAACCCTGCCATAGATCCTGTTGATTACGCCCCTTTTACAAAGCACATTGATTTTTTTCTGTTGATTTTCAGTCTTTAGCTTTCTGGCTTTCTGCTCCATTTTGGGGCACCTGACCACTTGATGCCAGTCGAAAGACTCATTGAAATTGATTTGGAATTTGATTACGATTACGCTCGGTTTTACATTTATTCCGTTTATGTTTTTTTTTTTTATTATTTTCATTTGTTTTGGCTTTGGCTTTGGCGGGGCCATTATTGCATAATGGATATCGAAGTCGCATACAGTTAAGCACATAGATGTGTATGCCGATCACATTGCATTGCGATGGGCCTCGATGCACTCGCATCTATTGATACTGGTTGCCACTCCAAATGGAGCACTTCGTGCATTGTGATTCGATTTGTTGGTCGAAGCTAACCGATCGATTTACGGTTGGATCCCATGCAACAAATAGCTGCATTTAAAATATGTTTGCTGGATATTCAGTTTTTAAATTATGCACTTGGTAATATAGATAAATGACAGATAGTCGGGAGCTGAGAAAACAGGCCTCAAATTGACAGATTTAAAATTGAAAATAGATATAAATATTATACAAATAGACATATCAAAAATAAAAATATAATAATTTATGTACAACAAATGTAAAGTGAGAACATAGAACTGAAACTGTCAGACTAACTGCTGAAATCGAATGCTAATTTATTAAATTCAGTTTATAAGAAATATAGAATAAATTCTCTTTCATTTAAAAATTCAAAATATAAATAAATATTATATAAATAGCACTATTTAAATTACATAAATCAGTTGCTCTGACTATACTTTCTACCCTTGAATTTAATTCTATGTTATTTCATATATGTATATTTTACATAAATGTTTTAATCGGTTTACAAATATGTACTGTTATTAATATTGAATAAAGCATTAAAACTGAACCAAATTATAAAAAACTGCATCGATGCTTTTTTTGCTGAATTTGAAATGGAACTTAAACTCGTCTCACTGTGGCAAGTACGTGTGGCTGAAATGTCGTTTAATTTGTGTCAACATCTTCCACGTGATGCCAAGCAGATCTGCGTGGAGTTATTGCTTGCTCCAGTTTCGAGATATCTTCTAAGCTTTGCTTTTTGCATAATGCCACGCAGCGTGCCCTTATTAATGGACACCTCCCCCCACCATCCCCCTTTGGCTCACTCGCTTTTGCTGGAAATAATTAAAAACGATTTTGGCAACTCAAATATTTGTAACAATACCATTTCGGCTTTCGGGCATAAACAAAACAAGAAACGAAACGAAACAAAATACAAAATGTTAACTACATGTCTGACAACGTCTGGAAATGTCTGGCGTATTGTCCGTCGGCCTTTGTGGCCTTTTTGGGTGACAAAATTTGGCACAATTTGCCGCTGACACCGCGAAAAATGCGACTAAAACAAATCGCTACAGTTGATGTTCAGGTTAAATGGATGCGTGAATGGTGGGGATGACTCCCCGAAGCGAAGTTGTGGCTTTGGAGTTTCCAAGTACTTTACGTACTTATTTTGCTTTTGCAATTGCAACAGCAGGCCGGCAAAATGACACCACACAACATGACATGACTGGCCGAATGTGTGGCTGATTTTGTTGCTCTTCAAGTTGTTGGGGCACAAAAACATAAATTGCTTTACGGGGAGGCTAAGTGCATATAACATACATACCATACGTACATATGTATGTTTGTAGTTAAATAAAAACAAAAGCAACAAGTTGAAAACAAGACAACATTTGTGGTCCGTTTGCAGAGACGGTTTAACAACGTTTTGCATCTATGATAAGAGAGGTTGGGGCGTTGGTTTTGTCACTCGTCTTCAGTTGCTGCCGTTTTGGAGTATTTTTATATTTGTTGTTGTTGTTGTTGTTGCTTTTGTTATTGCTTTTACTTTAAACGGCCATTCACTTTCTCCCCATGCCTTTTATTTGCTTTTGCTGTTTGCTTTGCTAATTTTTTTCTCCTTTTTCTCTTTTTGGTTTTTGAAAAGTGAAACAACAAACAGAGCAGCAGCGACAGAATGAGAGGGCGACCGAGTGATAGAGAGAGAGCGAGATATTATGTATTGGCATATGCAAATTCCAAGAAAATTATTCAATCGCTTTGAGTTATATTCAAGTTAAAGCCTGAGTCGGATCTCAACACTCTTAACAATTCTTATCTGACAACTGCAGCTACCACATTCACAATCCTAGCTGAGCCAACGAATAACTTTTTTTGGCAGCCTCTAAAGAGGCATTTCAATAAAATAAACAATAATGGATTCTTATTATGATAGGCGATTGTGTAAGAGCTGCCTATTTTCAATATTACAACTGAGTTTTAGTTTTATAAATGATTTTTACTTATTCTCAGTTTCGAATGTGTGGAGCGCTGATGTCAAAATGCGGCATAATTTCAAGTCACTTGCATCATATTGTTAACGTGTGCATTGTGCTCCAATTCCTGCAATAAGTAGGCATAACAAAAAATAAAACCAGCGGCAGCAGCAGCAGCAGCACCAGTGACGACAACGAGAGCACTTTGCAATGCCAAGTTCGTTGCCTAAGTCTTTTGTTAGCGGGCGACGAATTGATGTCAACGCAGCAGCAGCAGCAGCAGCAACAGCTCCAAACGTGACAGTCTTCATTCCTCTGCGGGCTCTTAACTCATTTACAGGGCCATAAAGTGCCCAATCAATCAGCGAAGAGCTCGCTTTGGTGGAGGGCGCGACTGTTGCGACTGTCTGTTAAGTGCTGAAGACAAACACCAAATACAGCGACTGCTAATTAACATCGTTCGTTGGAAATTTAATGCCAATTGCAGTTAAAGCTGAAGCTGAAGCTGAAGTCAATATTGTTGGCTTTTTGTGGCCATCTTCACTAAACCAACCCCAGCCAAGTTGGCCCAGCTGCCGCCGACTTGTTTACTTTGGCTGGCTTGTGTTTGCCTTGCTTTCAAAGCGGGTCCAAGTGAAAGGCTGCCGGCGAGTCTTGAGCGTTTTTCTATTTCCTTTTGCCAATGCTGGGTATTATGCTTATAATGCAAGATTTGCACAGTTAAGATCTATACGGATCGCAATCAATACAATGCATTTGTTCGATTTTGAATGAGTCTTTGATTACGAAACATGATCGGTTCAATATACATATGTATGTATATACATATATATTTTTTCTTTTTGATAATAGTCACTAGTAGGCAGTGTTTATTTAGTTGGCACTAATGAAAGATGCTGATAATGATATTCGATTTCGCAACATTAAAGTTGAGTCATTGAAAGTTGTTCAAGGAATTTTTTGACTCATACGAATTTCATTAAGAAATTGAAAGAGTATTCAAAGATCGGACAACATTGTTTACACACTTCATCTATCGTTTTCATTATTGTTATTGTTTTTGCAATGGCTGGGCAGAGCTCGGCAATAAATCGAAATGAAATTAAAATCTCCCGAGACGCAGCAGATTATGCGTGGCTTGCATAACGGCGGCCCGCTCCGGATCGGACCGTTTGACAGACGAAAACACTTGGAGACACTTGGCTGCAGCTTTTGACTCAATCCATTGACCGGCGTCCGGCGCCCACAAAACCAAACAGGAAGGAAGCACAGTGAAGCGTTCACTTTGCATAAAGTCGCCACAAGAGACATCAAATTAACGTTTAGTCACAGCTCAATTTGTTACACGTTTATCTAACTCCACTTTGATTTCATTTCATGTTTGGATTTTATTTTATTTATGAGTAGTTTTATTGGTGATAGTCAAATAAAACTAGGCTAAGGTTGACATCGCTGAATATATATTATTTGTTTTATATGTGAAGGAACCGAGTTAAAAAAAAGTTGATCAGCTAATAAATTCAAGTTTAACAAGCTTTATACCAAAAAGAGAGGCGCTATAAAAATACATAAAAGAAAAATATCTAACAATTTGAGGCAAGAATGTGAAGCAGACAAAAAAAGTTCACATTAATTAACATTTTAATTCCATGGCAATTTGTTACTAACTAGCATCGGTATTTTATTTTTATTTTTGTTATGTTGCCTCGAAAGCATCAGTTAAAAAAAATGACTAATCGTTTTGGCCATGACTATTTGCCCTTTGGCAAACTAGAACACTTACAAAATGTGACGCATGTGGCGCCAAAGTGCCATCAATCGATAAACGCTCAACTGCTGCGTTGACAATCGACAGCATTTCGATAACTCTGACAGCAACGAAATGTGTGCGCACAGCTGTTCGCTACATGTTACATGTGTTCGTTCGTTGGTGTGTATGTGATTGGAATTTATTCATAACCCAGAGACAAAAGCGCTACGCAAGGTAGACGAACGAAAAAGTGCGAAAAATTAAAAGCAATTAAATATGCATGCGCTGGAGTGTATGTAAAAAAATATATTTTATCCAGCACCTTATACGGGAACAGGAACAAAGTGCGACCAATATCAAAGAGTGTGTGTGTGTGTATGCCTGTTTAAGCGTGTGTGCGTTTAGTCGTAAGTGAGCTAGTGAAGGGAGAAATACTCGAAACGATGAAGTGAAGTGACAATTGGAAAGTTACTTATTAAACGGCGCAACCGAAACTTCCCATTATTTGCTTCAGCATTTGTGTATTAACAAAACTGTCGAAAATTATGCCCAGCTATATCCAATAAGATTTTCGAACGAACAAAATAAGACTGACAGGAAATATTTGCGGTATTTCGATAAAAGTAATTTAACTGAATTAATTACTACAGAAAGTTAAATTGTTTAATAAAAACAAAATCACTTTATTCAAAAATATAGAAACGAATTTCACCAGGCGTGACTGTGACTCGTTACTACACAACTAGTCGTGATTCATCGCAGTCACGCAAACATCGCACATCCCTGGAACAGCAGCTGCGTGAGTGTGTGTGTGCGTGCGGGTGTGTGAATGAAAAACTGGCAACTGTGAAAATATAACCAAAAATAAAGGCAAATCTGTATCGAGTGCGCTGACTTTACGCCATCAACAGCAGCAGCACCAACAGCGACAGCAACAGCAGCTGAGCAGTCACAGCACCAGCAACAGCAGCAGTTGGAGCAGGTGAACATCATTCCAAGACCCTTCCCTCCCCCTCCTCTTTTCTATGTACCCCCGTTTTTATCAACAACTTTCAGCAAACTCAGCTGTGTGGATTGGCAACTAAAATCTAAAATTCTGCTCATTTCGTTACAGCAGCGGGCGGCGGCCATGGCAGACACGGCAACGGCGACGACAACTGCAGCGGCCACCAAGAAGAAGTGTCGAAACAAAAACAAAAAAACCCAACAACAACAGCAGCAAAAAACTGAAGCAGAGCCCTCCAAGGTGTCGACGGCCAATGGACATCTGCAGGTGGATGAGGATGGGGATGCGGATGCGGATGTTGCACTGATCAATGGCATCATGCAGCAGGTGCAGCTGTGCAATGGCCATGCCAAGGATGCCACCAAACCGTCAGCAAAGGCCAAACCAAAGGCTGAGACACTCAATGGCCATGTGAAGAAGACTCACAACAACAATCATCTGAACAATAACAACAACAGCAGCAACAACAATACCAATAACAACAACCACAACAACAACAATGTCAATATCAACAACACCAGCAGCAGTAAGAATAACAATAACAACAACAGCAGTCGCGGCAGCAAGGCGAAAAACAACAATAAATCTCCACCAGCAGCCGCAGCAACAGCTGGCGACAGCGAGGATCAGGAGCAAACGACAAGCGCAACCAGAGGAGCAGCAGGCGCCACAGTGACGGCGACTAGCAATAGCACTGCCAACACACAAACAACATCAGCAACAACCACAAAGACAACAGCCATGGCCATCGCAACAAGGGGCAGTCATACACCGGATGATGCTGAGGAGCAGCAGCAGCAGACAACTGAGAAGGAGGAGACACCCACAACATCAGCAGCAGCAGCTGCGGCTGCCGCAGCAACGCAATCACAATCAGAATCCGTATCCGTATCACAGCCACAACTAGAAGAACCCCAGCTTGAGCTCGAACCTGCCATTTCAGCCGACGAGATTGTTTACAAGGAATACGAAGCCGAACATCAGATGCATGTCAGTTAAATGCAATTTAATTCCACATTCAGACATTCACAATGACATTCTTCCATTTTACAGGATATAATGCGTCTGATACAGGCGGAGTTGTCCGAGCCATATTCAATATACACGTATCGCTATTTCATCTACAATTGGCCAAAACTCTGCTTCCTAGCCTCGCACGATAATCAGTATGTGGGCGCCATCGTATGCAAGCTGGACATGCATATGAATGTGCGACGCGGCTACATTGCCATGTTGGCGGTGCGCAAGGAATACCGCAAGCTTAAAATCGGCACAACACTCGTGACCAAAGCGATTCAGGTGCGCTTTTCCCCCTATTGCAAATGTATTCTTTTATTTAATTTAATTACAATTAATTTTTAGGCCATGCTCGCGGACAATGCCGATGAAGTGGTGCTGGAAACAGAGATGCGCAATGAGCCGGCGTTGCGTCTATATGAGAACTTGGGCTTTGTGCGTGATAAACGACTATTTCGTTATTATCTAAATGGCGTGGATGCGTTGCGTCTGAAGCTGTGGTTCAGATGAGCCAACGCAATTGCGCAGGATACCGTCGAAATTATTTTCTAGTAGCCGCCAAGCGAGAGCTCTACAAAAAAATGGATGCCTTGTTTTTTTTGGACTCTTATATAATTAAAGAAACCCAATGTTTTCCTTGGGCTGGCTTCCAACCACACACACTCTCACACACACACACACACACATCTACATACTGTCCGCATGATGAACGCGACTCTTGTTTGTTTCTTCTTATCTATATAAATATATATATTTTTTTTTATATAAATATTAATATATATATGTACAATGCGTATGTGTATATATTGTATTAAGGCGTTTGTTTGTCGTACGATTTAATTTCCGAAGTGGGCCGCATGACAAACAATCAAATTTTGTACCTATCAACTAGGATTTACAATTATAATTTTCATTAACTGTATGTAAATTATTTTAATTATTTAAGCGTATGGCAATGGCAACAAAGAAGCAGAACAACAAACAAAATAAACACCACAAGCATAACATAAAAAGAGGGAATTCGTCTAGAAATCTTCAACAAATACACAATGCATGTGATTGTCAAATACACATACACACACTCACAGTAATCATAGCATTAAATCCACGAAACAAGAACAAACAATGGAAACTTAATATGTATAACAACAAAAACACACCCAGAAAAGATCAAGAACATTTGCATTAGTGCAACCACAAAAAACACCCACACTTACATACATACATATTATATATAGCCTTTTGTTATACATACATAAAAACAAAAAGAAAACAAAACATACATATACAGATACATACATATGTTAAATCAAATTTCGTGTGCTAATTTGTAGCATTTTAAAAGATTTACACAAATAGTTGAAAAGATTTCTTCAGGGCTTCGAATTGCCCATTGAAAACCTGGATGAGAATACGAAACAGAAAGAGAAACACATACACACAAAATGATATAAGAATGAGAAAAGTAAAATATTTAATAATGACAGCAAATGAGGCGCGTTGTTAACGATCAAGACTTTGCCGTAATTATACAAAAGTATATAACTAAAAAAAAAAAAAGAAAATGAACAAAAAACTATTACAACAAATTGAATAAATTGAGCAATTATGAAAATATTAATATAACCTTGTAATAATTCAATGATAAGCATAAATCACTCAACATTATTTGCAGATCAATTATTTCTAATATTTAATAATTTCACTAGAAAATGCAGTTACCAAATTTAAGTCTTGGTGTCTTAATATGTATATGTATACATAAATTTCTTTATCTTGCCTGAGTTACTGACTGAAATATCAACGCACAGCACAAACGGTAAGAGCTAAGAGGATGCAACTTTCACAAAACATAGTTTACAATGGTGGAATAAGAATGGGTGTCGCAAAATGCCAGATCCAGCCATTTAAAATTATTAATTTAAATAAAACTGTGAGCAGCGACACAAGTCATAGGCAGTATTTCAACCAGTGCTTATCGAAGACACAAACCAACTGTAGCTTTTTAATTTATCTTTAGTTCTAATTCACAGTATTGTATCGATATTCTGGGTATTGTATTCCACAATTTTACAAAGAAACATTTATTTTTTTGGAAAACACTTTATTTTATAGATTTAATTAAAAAAAACAGCTAGAATACTTAACGTCAGTAATTAGCGATGCAGGTAAATGAATTTTGCATGATCCTAGGACATAATGACTGTACGCCTCTTTCAGCTGTGATTTGGCCGTAACGCTTAACAATAGTATATGAACAACATTGTTTAGTTAACTAATTCAGTGGTCAATAATGGTAGAGCTACGCTTTCTAGTTATGTATGTACACTAAACCGATCTTTGTCTTATCTCAAAAATGCCGTCCGTTTATCATCTGTTGCGCTTACTCTTCGCCGTGGGCATCGCAGTCGTCGTTGTTGTCGCTGTACTCGACTCGCGCAGCTGCTTCAACTCGCTGCGTGCCGCGGCCTTGATGGATTGCACCTGCTGCCGCGTCGTTGAATTCTTGTAGTTGGTGCGCGGCGTCGTTGTCACTGCGCCATTCTGTGATTTCTCAAATAGATCACTAACCTCAACCATGCGCGGCTTGAAGAACATATTCGGCCGTATTATCGCCTTCTCGGGATGCTTGAATAGATTGAGCACTCCCCAGGATTGCTCATGTCGTTCCTGCTCCGTCAGCGCTGAGTTCTCCACCTCGGACTCGAGTATCCAGGCAGCGTTGCGCACTTCAATGCGCAACCTTTCGCACTCCTCCAAGCTCACGTTCTTGCTGACATTCAGCAGCTGTTCCAGCGGATTCACAATGTACATGGCCGAGTGGTCTGGCTTGGACAGTGCTCGGCCCTCGTTCAACGATATCGCACGATTGTGGAAATCGAACTGTGAATAGAACTCAAAGAACTGCAGCAGCAGCTCACTGAGACTGCTCGTATTCCGACTGGCGAACGCCACACGCTCCATATCCCGTGCAAAGGTGCAATTGATGCCGTCCTCGGTGACGCGGATGTCTGAGCTGTTTGCTGCCTTGACGAGTGCACCAATTGACGGCAGAATCGGTTGCCGCAGCTGCTGTAGGAAATACATGACCAGGCAGCTCAGCGAGAAGTTCGAGATCCAGCGTCCTGGCGACGGATTCGTCAAGCCGCACGACTGTGCCCATCGTCGTATGCTGAACGTCAGTGGACGCACACGCGGATCCAGCTCCCCAAACATGTACAGCAGCTCCGACATATAGAAGCCAGTGCTGAGAAGAAAAATTCAATTGCGTTTAAAATTGTGGCCACAAGGAATTGATTTCAGGATTAAACCATTCTAAAAAGTTGCAGATAATGGCTTGTATATGGTGAGGTGGTGTTGGGGGAGATCAGTTACAGATGGTGCCAAGCTAAGGTGAGTTTTCTGATTTTCGGATGACTGACACCAGTTTTCTATATGTTAGAGGTCTTGTGACACTGTTTGGCAATGTGAATATTTTCCCTACATATGTAAAATACTTTTTTTTTACAATCTATGTAATAACAATAAGTGAATTTCTTAAATAGTAATACTAACAACAAATTAAACAGTAAGCAGTTCTCCAGCGAGAGCTACCATTATATAAAGTTAAATAATTTCAAATACGTATCAATAGTTTATATCTCACTGATTTATTTAAGCACTTGTTATCCATAAAAGGATACTTACTGCCAACTGAAAATTTATGAATATATATTCCTAATTAGTATGCCGATATTGACCGTATAAATGAATATCTATAGTATATCTCGGAGTGTTTAAGAGCTGCAAATTGTTATGATAATAAACATGTAAGAGAGCTACAGATGAGAGTTCTTGACTGTGAGATAATTTTGTAATCGAACTAAACCACATTTTCCGAAAATATTTAGAATACAGTTATTATTGTGAATACCCAACGTTCGTTATTAGATTTTTCGATTTGAGCGGGTAAAAGAGGCCAAAATCTTAAACAAACTTGATATGCAAAGGTCAGAGATCAAGATCATTCCTAAGTTGTAATACCCTCTATTGGTAGGTGGGTATACAAAGAGTGGTTCAAGATTTTAGGGTTTACTATGAATCAAGAGACAACTATAACAAATAGATATTAAAAGAATAAAATAAATAATAATATTAAAATTACCGGCGATCAAATCCCAAAACCCAGTATGATGTCTATAATTAGATTTATGTACACAGTTCAAGAAAAGCTTTTCGAATTTTGTGACTCACTCTACTGCCTACGTCAAGGGGCGTGGCAGGCGATCCATACCGTAAGAATTTCATTCAGAACGAGAAAGAGCGAAAAAAAGAAACCCTGACCACACACTACGCACTACACCGGATACGATTGTGAGTGGGCTGCAATTTGGGCTTTAGCATTCGGGTAGCTGAAGCTCGACGGATGCGCGTCCATGAATCACATCAAATGTGGGGTGAAAAGAAGTTCGGAAACTGATTCACCTGCTCCTCGATGGGGCGAAAAGAGATGGCGCATAGCATTGCGAGCATTATATTACATGGCATTTAGCAATCGGCACTTGTTCGTATCTAATCTTATCAATAAAAGCTTTGGCATGCCAGCGAATCTTATCTTATCTGGAGGCCTCCTTCTACCTGTTACAGCTTGCGGTCCGCCAAACTGTACACAAGTGTGGGATGTTGTCATCATGTATTGAAAGTTTTCAAAGCTGAGCAGGTTGCTGGCGTTGTCTTCATTTACCGAGCAGGCAAAACGATTTCAACGAACGAACCAAACGGAGCTGCGTTTTATTTTGATTTTCAAATAACAACGCTCAAAACAGTTTTCTTTTTTTTCTGCATTTTTTTTGTGTAACGTGAAGAAAACAAAAGGTGAACAGCAAAACTTTCATACATCCATGATATAATCAACCAGAATTCATTAATTTTGTTGTGAAAACAAACTGTGTTAAAACCTTGAAAATTGACCATCAATTAGTGTTGATAATGCGTCAAAAAAAAAGAAGAGAATTCAAATATGATATAAAGAATTCTGGTGGAATTCAATGAGTGTTGCAATATAAAGAACCTGTTGTATTAATCATGCAGTGCGTACAAAGCCAACTAGTGATAACGTTATTTGCTAAACAGACCGCTGATAAGACCAACTTCGCCTGCTTGGCCACATTCAAAGGTTTTGGGGCTGTGGCTGGGTTAAAAAAAAAAAAACACTGCTTGCCAAAGTTATTGGGTCTCGTCGCCCGATGATTAATAGCGAGCTGACTCAACGCACTTCCATGTAACTAAAACCACATTGTATCTGTCTTGCAGCCTTTCGACATGGGCATTGGATATGGGACCGCCGATGAGCAGCTGGAGAAACAAATCGGATGCGTGAAGTACACGCTCTTCTGCTTCAACATCGTCGCCTGGATGATCTCGACGGCGCTGTTCGCCCTGACCGTCTGGCTGCGTGCCGAGCCCGGCTTCAATGACTGGCTGCGCATTCTGGAGGCGCAGTCCTTTTACATTGGCGTCTATGTGCTGATTGCCATCAGCATCATTATGATGGCGGTCAGCTTTCTGGGCTGTCTCAGCGCCCTCATGGAGAACACGCTGGCGTTGTTTGTGTTCGTGGGCACACAGATCTTCGGGTTTGTGGGCACTGTCATCGGATCGGCCATATTGATGCAGTTCAGCACAATTAATTCGAGTTTGCAGCCACTGCTGAACGTGTCGTTGCGACGATTCGTTGCCACATCCGAATACACGTACTCCAACTATGTGCTGACCATGATTCAGGAGAATATTGGCTGCTGTGGCGCCAGCGGTCCCTGGGACTACTTGGATATGCATCAGCCGTTGCCCAGTTCGTGTCGCGACACCGTCAGCGGCAACGCCTTCTTCAGCGGCTGCGTGGATGAGTTGACCTGGTTCTTTGAAGGCAAAACGTCTTGGATTGTGGGTCTTGCCATGACCATGGCCATGATGAATGTGGTCTGTGGCGTCATGAGCTTTGTGCTTGTGCAGGCCGTCAAGAAGGAGGAGGAGCAGGCCAGCGCCTACAGGCGCTAAGCTGCCGAATCATGCCAAAACAGCCGCAGCTGCCTGGCTAACTAGAGTTAACAACACAAAGTGCAAACAAAGAAAGTTACATGTCCATGCTTCGTAGATCCTAAGTTTTCATTTCGAACAATAAGTACGTTAATAAAACAATCAGTAAAACCAAACAAAGAACATCGAGTTACAGTATTTTGTTGACAATTGTACGCCCAACTTTTACACGGAATATAATGCAAGTATCTGCAAATATTTCAGTCACAACGATCGTACAATATTCTACTAAAACTTTCCTAATAAAAAACTCTATCAAACAATAGTTTTTGTTTAGCCCATCAACTGATGTTTGATGGCTCAAAAATCCTTCTAATTTAATTACAAAATTTATAAAACTTGCATTAAAGTTGCCTATTAAATTCAGTTTTCCAGTTTTCCAAATAATCAATTCTCGAGTAATATATTTTTGCACAAATATATTGATTAGGGCTGACTTTCAAAAATTTACTTAAACTTAATCATTATATTATCTTTGAAATGTTTTTTTTTTTTAATATTGCCTAAAGTAATTAGAATCCCTGATTATATGTAAAGATTTTAAAGTCAAAGTTAAGCTTAAATGGAAATGAAATAAATTAGCTCGTTGACTATCATCGTTACTTACTTAAATTGAAAGGCATATTGAAACACATTTAATATCAATTTAAAATTAAAATTTCAAATGACTGTAGGATTGGAACCCGGATTTTGAGAGTCTAGCCTAAGGCCAAATACAAATTTGAGCAAGTGTCATTTATAATTTTATAAAGTTAGAGTGGAAAATTGTGAGGGGAAAAAGCCTAATTAGCGATCAAGTTCTCCAAACGAACTTTTTTATTCATTTAAGCCTCTAATCTTTACCTACTTCATTCTAACTAACTTTAACGATTGATTTATTGTAGTTAGAGTGGAAATTTTGAAGGGAAAAAACCTATTCAAGATCAAGATCAAGATCAGTCTGAGAGTCAGGACAAATAAATATATCTTGGATGTGCAATTAAGTGTTGGTTCAATCGACATTATACTGCCATTAATTTTGTAAATTTATAAATTTTAAAAGGGCTACTCACAGGTTGCTCATGGACAGATCCACCTCGAGATCGAGATGCTCGTGATGGTACTTGATGATGGGCACACGGGCCTGCAGAATGCGTCGCACGTGGCACACGCCGGGCAGAAACAGATGCAACAGATCGCCAATGCACTCCAATTGCCGTTGCGTCTGCGAGCGACCATTGCTCAGGTTCTCCTTGGTGTGGTAGACGAGACGCGACAGTTCCCGGGCCTGCGTCGCCGCCGCCGTTTCGGAAGTGCCATCGAAACGCAATATTAAATCTAGATCACAGCCCATTTTGCCAAAGCCATTCACCGAGGACCCAAACGGTTGGGCGCGTGCCGCCGGAAACATGCCCCTAATTGCCTGTTGTACCTGTAGTGCGGCCAGGAATCGCATCCGCACACCCAAATCATTGAGACGCGTGTGCTCGTAGAGCAACAGCAGCTGCTGTTCAATTGACTCGGCGCTGCATAGCAATGTCTGCAGCTGCTCCTGGGCCAAAGGTCGAGTGCCGGCGATGGTGGCCAGAGGCGGCAGTGCTTTATGGTTAGCTTGGAGCTTGCCCTGACTGCGCTTCCCAGCGGCGGCGGCGGCTGCGCGAAACCAGAGAAAAGGCGAACGCACCGGCGAAGCAGCAGCCATGGAACTATTGTCGGCATTGTAGGCACTCGAGTCGATGGCGGCGTTGGCATCGCCGGCACTGGCGTACTCCAGCAGCATGTAGTGTAGCTCATCCTCGTGCTGCACGGTATAATGATGGGCGCTTACAATGTCACCGAATCGACTGCAGTAGTTATACAATTCATTGTAGGACTTCTCGGAGCTGACCTGGACGACAATGCTGCGCTCCGCCTGCTGATGGCGACTGCCAATGAACTCCTCGTAGCTGGGCTTGCCTGCCAACAAAAAACACTATTTAATCAAGTCACATTTTATGTTTAAGTTTTGTTTACGCACCTTTGGCACCAGTTTCGTTGCCGGTGGCGGCGGCGGCGACGACGACGCTTTGTTTTATGCAATATGTGCGCCAATGATGGAGCTGCTGGGCACGGCGCATTAGGGTGTTCATGGCGTTGGGTCTCGTTTTATTGGAGCAACCTCATCAACTTGCACTTTGTCGGTTTTAAGCACTAATTGTACCAAAAACAAACTGCCGTCTATATTGTTTTTATTGGTGGGCAGTTTTTGAGGTTATAGGGCTGCTGCTACTGCGAGGGCTACCGCAAACACCAATCGATTAAATACGAATTACACGCATATCGATAAATGCTCTGAATACACGTGTTGGCGGTAACTTTGAAATATATTTTAAAATGGGACATTACATGATTTCTTTTGAATGTGAAAATGGTAAAGAACAATATTACTGACTTTAAATTAAGCTACGAAATCAATCACCGAAACCAATATAATAATTTTTGGATTCAAATGCATTCAAATTTGGAGTTCAAATATAGATCAAATAAAATGGTTTTATTATAATCAATATATTTGAATAAAAAATAATATTTTTGTATGCTCCAAATTTCACTTTTTTTAAATGAATAACAATAATTAAAAATTAGTTTTTTTACTTGATTTTCAAAAATGTTTTTGGTTTTTCTTTTTGTAATAAAAATGTGTTTTTTTTTTGGTTTATTAAACTGGTTTAATACACGTTTCAGTTAATATTGTTGTTATTACATATACATAGATCCTCTTTTTCTTGTTCTTGGATGTGCTAACTGCCTTTTGTATAACTAGGTTCAATTTATGCTATATATGTACGTCCAAAAGTAAAACGCTTTGTATATTTTTGAAATATAACTCGCTGCAGATTTTTTTTGTAGTTTTGCAATTGTTAATTTGTTATAATTGTACTTAAACAACATTTGATTACATACCTATTTAAATAATTTAGTATGGTATATATAATGCAGCTATTGCGGTTATGTTTTTGTTTATAGATTATGATTTATAAGTGTTTATTATTGGTGTTTTTATTGTTATATTTTCAATTGTTGGACTTGGATTTTTTCTTTTTATGATTCTGTGGCTTTTATGGTCTGTGGCTAATAATTCTCAAAAATGAGTGGGTTGTGGTCTTGACGGTGTGACACATTAAACATAATGGAATTTTACTGTGGAAACAAACTAATTTCATTTGTAATTTATATAGCTTTTTTATAGAATGCGAACATGCCATATTTGTAATTTCCCTTCATGTTGTTTTCCGTTTATGTTGGACTGTGGATTGTTGTTTTACTTTGTTTTTTTTTTGTTTTTTTTTTTTTTGATTGTATTACTTATTATCTCAGTATCACATATGTTTCCACAAATAAGCTATGTATGTGCTTTGAGACAATACAAAACGTACGGAAACATATCTATATTAAGCAACAATTTTACAGGCTCTCTCCGTTTCGAACTAAACAATATAGAGAAATTAAATATCAGAGACTTTACACACAAGAAAGGAACATTTTTAAAAGCAGGCTGTTAATTTCTCAAAACTTATAGATTACTAAATATATATATATATAATCGTACTCGTAATTAGTAGACAATTAATTTTAGCTAAAGCTGCGATGTGCGCTGGGTGTGTGTGTGTCTGTTAGTGTGTGTGTGGGAAGATCGCTTCTAAATGCATGTGCTGGATCAAACATGACTATCCTTATGTGTTACATTATACATATAAGTTATACATATATATAGTAGTTTAGTATTAGCAAAATGCACTCAAAATATTGCTTGCCACGCCTCCCCATATAACCCACTGTTGACGCCCCCAAGCCAAGACTCTAGATGTCGTCTATCAGGCGACCCTCAATCACCGACGAATGATGATAATTGGGACGCGGTCTGAAGTCCTCATTCTGCTCGTTCAGCTGTGTGGGTGACAAATCCACACCAGGACACGAGGGCGTCACCACAATTTGTTCATACTCGTGCATGCGTTTTCTATAAATGACAATTATTATTGTAAATGATGTATTTGATTAGCAAATTCCACCAAATTTCTTACCCGAAGCAACGAAAGATTACGCTTTTTAGCCAGCCAAAGAAGTTAAACTCTGCAGTCAGGCCGGGCTTGACGGCGGGATTGGCGGTGCCCACATAGAACCAAACAACGAAAACGACCAAAAAGCAGGTCAAGGCATAGTACCAGTTCACCAGCAGCATGACCAGCAGCTTAACCAGCGCCTGTCGATTAAAATTTCCATAGATAATTAATAATAATAATAAATGTATATTAAATAGTTATATCGTAAATGTTATTGTTCAATTTGTAAAATAGAATTTAAAAATAAAAGAAAATTTTCAGTGTACAATAAAATTTGAATTAGAAGCTATTTTTCAGTTTTAATTATTATTTTTAATTTTGTAAATAAAATTAAGAAATAACTTTGATTTTGTACTATTTATAGTGTTTAAAAAAATGTTTTTTAAATATACAAAAATCTCTTTTATAAATAAAAACAATATCTTGATTTATTATTTTTAACTTACCCCCAACAATGAAGCCCAACGGTTGCAGAAGCCCGAGTACCAGTTTTTCGTCTTAGAATGAATTGGTGGACGTATAGGAGCAATGGGCTCATTCTCATCCTCCAGCTCGCTGCTGCCGCCCTGACCGGCAGCCGACTGCTCCACAGTCAGAGCGGTGCCATCGGCATTCGATGTGATGATGGCAGCATCGCCTTGACCCCCTTGCGATGTGCTTGCCGCTGGCGCATTGAAATCTACAATATTCTCGTTAGGCACTGGTGGCGTTGGTTGTGTCTGATGCAGCGGCGAGTTTTGTGGGCTCTGCAGATTCTTGTGACGCACACGATCCGGGAAGAGCAGATCCAAATCATTGCCACCATCCGAGACGCTGCCATAGCGACGTGTCTCATAGCTGGGACTGGACGCCTGAATGCGAAAGCGTTCCTCGCGTTGCTCCTGTATGTCAAAGGTTTGGGCGAGTGCAAAGTAGGCGTAGTCGATGCAAGCGTATGTCATCAGGAACGGCATGGTCACAATGGGTGCCAGGAAATTGATGTCGCCCACAATGATGAAGGTAACGGTGACCACAGCGACCACGGCCATCGAATACAGCGGCACCTTGTTTGGACCGCGCTGCACACCAAACGAGAACGACAACGAAAAAGAAAGAGAGCGAATAAGTGAATGAAAAGAGACGGATATAAGGAGTTGCTTACGCCCTTGCCGAGCGCATCAATGCCGGGTATAACGTTCTCCTTGGCAATGCTCTGCAGCACACGCGGTGTGCCGTACATGGCGCCCAGGCAGGACGACATGCTGGACACATAGATGCCGGCCAGCAGTAGGAAGTGGACGGCCGACACTTTCACCGAGATCATAAAGTCCGTGTAGAGCTGCTTGCGTGTGCAGGTAGCGCCCAAAAAGAGCGCAAACACCGCATAAAGAAATGTGCTGTAAATGTAAATTGTGAAACTTTAATAGATAGATTTGTAGGAGTTGAAGGAGACGCTTACGAGGTGCCAAAGGCGGCCAGTGTGCCGTTGGGAATGTCTGTGGAAGGTGCGCGTAGGTCGCCGCTCATATTGATGCCGGACAGCACGCCGGTGACGGTGGGAAAGAAGACGCCAAAGACGCGAAACCACGAATAGCCGTCGTCGTATTTGGGCCACAGATTCTCCATGAAATTATTGCTCATCCAGCCCTCGAAGCCGTTATCTGCAAGGTGCACAATAAGTGATTAAAGTTCAACAACTCTTTGCTGCCAAACACTCACCGGGATCCTCGCCAATGAAGCTGCCCACCATGAAATCCAGCGCTGATATCAGCAGTATCATTAGCAAGATGAACTGCAGCTTAATCACCCACTTGACGCCGGCAACATTGATGCAGCCCAGCAGCAGGACAGCTGCCGTTGCAAAGCCACGTATGGCCCACTTGTTGCCCTCCAAACCAACCAAACCAGCCATCGATTCACCGAAGCCCATCACATTGAGAGCACAACCAACGGCCTGGCCAAAGCAATAGAGCAGGCCAAGGGCACCGCCAAACCGAGAGCCCAGCGTATGAGCTATAAGGAAGTAGACACCGCCGCTTTCCACTCGACAACGCTCACAGATGCCAATGGCGGAGAGCACGCTGACGAGGGCAATAACGACAGTGCAGAAAATGATGAGTAGGGCATTGATGATGCCGGCCTGGGCGACCATCCAGCCAGAGCGCAGGAACACAATTACGCCAAACACATTGATCAGGCAGGAGGTGAAGACGCCGTCCCAGGTGCCAAAGAGCACCGGCTGTGAGATGAAGAAGTTCGAGCGCCACCTGTTGAGCAGTAGACGGCAGTTGGGTGTGAGTTGCATCGATTATCGATAAATCGAGAGGAGACTTCGGGAGAGAGAGAGAGAGGACAAGACTTACCAAGGCTTGTCGCCTTGTTCGCCGGCAAAGATTTCATTCGCTCCGGACGCATGATGGCCACCAGCTGCGTATGTGTATTCGTTGCCCAGGTCGACGAAGCCGCCAGTGTTGTTGTTGCTGCGCTGGCGAAAGCTAGCCACCGTTATCTCGCCCTCATCGTCGCCGCCAAGTCCAAAGCGCTGCCAATCAACGGTGCGTCTGTTGCCATTGCTTTCCACGTTATTACTCATACTTCTGCTTCTTCTTGTTGTTTTTGTTGCTGTTGCTTTTACTGTTGTTGTCTCCCTCGCAATCAACTGCTGTGTTTTATTGTTGTTGTTGGTATTTATATTTTTTATTGACTTTTTGTGTGCTTGCTTTGAGTGCAGGCCACAAACTGATTCGTTATCCAGTTAACGTGATATTTTGTTCTCGACGCCGTTTATGATATCCTCCAAAACCAAAGCAAAAAACCAAAAATAAAACAACAACAACGACGTCGAATCCACGCAGGCAGAACGAAAGCTGTGTTTGTTGTTGTTTGTGTGTGTTTTGAAAGCAGCGCCGCCTCCTTGGCTCCTCACTGGCTGGTTGCACGTGCAACGCAGTATGTCATCATCGGATTGCAATGCAACTGTGCTTTTCAAATGCGTAAAATGTTAAATAAAAACACTTCTCATACACACGCACACAAACACATGCAGCTCGCGAAGTTCGTCATCGATAATACACACATTTGTTGTGGACAATTGTTGTTGCCGTTCAACGATAGAGCGATAATGCATGGAGTTGCCGGACCGATTGCGCGCCACTTTCAAAACAAACTCATCGTATACTAGCAACTGCAATGTGAATGAAACAGTTTTTTTCTTAATTGGTTTTTTTTTTTTTTCACCAATACCGCAGCAAATGCTTGATCAAATTAGTGCTGTTTAAATTCATTCCATCATTTATAACTTATAACTTGCACTTTACGATTTACAGTCTTCAATTTGACTATAACTAAAACTTGCTGACAAACAACTAACTAAAAACTAAAAAAAAGGAAGTATTTTTTTTAGTTTTTAGTTTAGCGAAATTAATGTTGATTGTTCATAGTCATCTCATTTTTAAATGAATAGAATAAAAATAAATAGTAATTCCGATATGTGCTCTGCCGCCGACTGGCAACGCTCTGTTGTTAAATATCGCATTGTCTCCGATAGATAGTCGAAGTGGTGGGCATTTTTAGCACATTTTCGTAGGGCTTTTTGAATTCCCATTTGCGGTCACGCTGCTGCACGTGTTGCTGTTTTGCCTGCTTTCTGGCGCGTTCCACAACATCATCCCAAGTCATGGCCAAGAAGCCGGAGAAGTCGCTTAAAAAGAAAGCGAAGCCCAAGAAGGAGGAGCAGCCAACGACGTCAGCAGCTCAATCACAAAATGACGACGCTGCCAACAGCGGCATTTGGAAGGATGCACGTTTCCAGCACCTTATGGCCGACCCGCGATTTCGCGGCGTGCCGAAGGTGCAGCGCAAGGTGAAGATCGACAAGCGGTTCCAGGGCATGTTCGATGACGACAAGTTCAAGGTGAAGTACACGGTGGACAAGTATGGCAGGCCGATGAACAAATCCAATGCCGAAGATCTGCGCAAATACTACGAGCTCGATGAGAACGCAAGTTCCGATGAGGACGCGGAAGAGGATGAGGCGTCCAAGCAGGCGGAGCAACGTGCCGAGGAGCTGGCGATTGCCCACGATGACGAACTACAGCTGGACAGTGATGACGACACCGAAGTGCCGCAGAATCTGCGCGAACGTTTAACAAATCCCAACATTGATTATGCGCGTGGCGAGGGACGCCTGATGACGGACTCCTCTTCAGATGATGAGAGTGATGTAGACGACGAGGCGGCTGCTGGACCCGAACTGCAAATCGATCATGTGTGGGGTGAACTGGACATCGATGCCGAAGACACAGAGGAGTCGACACGTCGCTTGGCTGTCTGCAACATGGACTGGGATCGCATACGTGCCCAAGACCTGATGGTGCTGCTCAGCTCATTTCTGCCACCAGGCGGCAGTTTGCTCAGCGTCAAAATTTATCCATCCGACTTTGGTAAGGCGCGCATGGCCGAGGAGGATGTTCACGGTCCCAGCGAGCTGTTGAGCGCCAAACCCACAGCGGTCGATGATCTGGACTCGGACGAGGAGTTGGTACGCGAGCAGGACAGTGATGCCGAGGAGGGCGACGACTATCACATGGAGAAGCTGCGTCAATATCAATTGAATCGCTTGCGTTATTATTATGCGGTCGTCGAATGCGACAGCGTCGCCACCGCGGACAAAGTGTACAACGAGTGCGATGGCATCGAGTACGAGAGCTCGGCGACACGCGTCGATCTGCGCTTCATTCCGGATGAGACGAGCTTCGAGGAGGACATGCCGACGGATGAATGCTACGAGCTGCCCGATGCCAGCAACTATAAGCCGCGACAGTTTACGACGACGGCGCTGCAGCAGGCGAAGGTGGATCTGACGTGGGATGAGACGGCGTTGGACAGACGTGAGCTGGGCGACAAGCTGTCCAGCGGCAAGGTGGATCAGCTGAACGATCGAGAGCTGCGCCAAATTGTTGCCTACAGCAGCGAAGAAGAGGAGGAGGAGGAGCATGGGGAAGAGGAGCAGAAGGAGGAGAAGATCGAGCAAGCGCAGCCCAACGTAAAGAAGGCGAGCAAGAAAGCCAAGGAACAGGAACGCATCGAGAAGTACAAGAATCTGCTGGCCGAAATCAATGCACAGGAAAAGCAGTCCAAGGAAAAGAATTACGAAATGGAAATGTCGTGGAACATCAACGACGAAACAAAAGCAACAGACAAACAGTTGACCAGTGCTGCCACCAAATCTCAGTTGACACCCATTGAGCAGGTGCTGCAGAAGCGCAGCGAAAAGAACAAACAGCGCAAGGAGCAGCGGCGTCGCAAGCAATTGGAATTGAAGGGCATTGATCCAGATGCCTCGCAGCAAAGCGATGATGACGCGTCCATACCCGATGGCATTGACATGAACGATTCATACTTTGCCGAGGAATTCGCCAACGGTGACTACGAGTTGCCCAAGCAAAACAAAAAGTCCCAGTCGAAGAAACAGAAGAACAAATCGACAGCAAACGATGCGGCCGCCGATCAGGCAGCATCCGAGTTGGCTCTGCTGCTGGATGATGATAACGATGATGGTCTGGCTGGGGAGCAGAAGCAGCACTTCAGTCTGACCAAGATCCTTAAGGACGAGCAGCAGAATGCGAGCAGCAAACGAAAGCGTCGAAAGCAGCTCAAGAAATCGAAATCGGGCGACAGCAAGCCTCAAGTTGAGGATGATTTCCAGGTGGATTTGAATGATACACGTTTCAAGGCTGTGTACAAATCGCATGAGTACAACATCGATCCGACGCACTCCAACTACAAGGCCACCAAGGGAATGCAGCAGATGATAAGCGAGAAGCTCAAGCGTCGCCAGCAGCTTGAGGAGGAAAACGATCAGAAGGCGAACGATGAGCCGGCCCAGAAGCGTTCCAAGCAGCAGCTCGAGCAGAATGCGCTGGTCAAGAGTCTGAAGCGCAAGATTCAACAGCGCAAAACGTAGTTAGTTGACTTCTATGGTTTATTTGCTTATAGCATACATCAAATATAGATCTATTCATCTAGTAATAAAGCTAACAGTTGTCATACGAATGTGATCAAGTTTGCAACACAAATGGGGATGATGAATTAATCAATTATCAAGGGAGATCTAGAAAAAAAAGATCGCGCTTGGAACATAGAATAAATCATTTATCTTGACTAGTAGTAGAGCTAAGAGTTCTTATAAATATCACTCAACATGGAACATGAAAAATTTTACCAACAAAATATAAATGAAGTTGAAATTTGGCCAGCAATAAAGTTTGAGAAGAGAACGGCTTAGGTTATAAAAGTAAATCTTCTATCGTATGTAGTATTAAATCTAAGACTTGTTATAAATATCACACTTTATGGAACACAAAATAGATACAAAACTAAATAGATAAATAAACAGAAGTTTGTTAGAATTAATAGTTAATTTACGGAGAGCAGAGGTCGGATTTAAATTATATATATATATATGTATATCTATCGAGTTATAAAGCTAACGTTGTTTGTATCACAAGAAAAGATGGCAACAAATGTAAGTTGATTGCGTTGTGAAGTGACCCAAAGACCGGACTTAACAATTGCTATATCTATCGGCAACTAATGTATGGGACTGAATTTTAGTATTTATAGTTAAAGTATTCTTTGTAGATGTTCAGCGTTATGAAGGGTTCCAGACAGATCAGATCGGGCAGGCAGATGCGCTGCTCCTGGTCATAGACAACCAACAGCTCACAGATGCGTGCCCAGACCGGATGGTAGCGTTGTCGCATCAACTGACAATCGAGCTTGGGTCGAGACATGGCCTTAATCACGTTGTGGACTTGCTCGAAGCGCGCGTTCGGATCGAGCACCGATATGAAGGGATTGCGGCCAATGCATAGCTCATAGACGACCAGGCCCAACGACCAGAGATCCGATTTAAAATCACACTTGCCACCGCACATTATCTCGGGCGCCATGTAGAGCGGAGTGCCTAGGACCTGCCAGGGCAACTGCTTGGCCGGAGTGTGGATATTCGAGATGCCAAAGTCGGCGAACATGACGCGATCGTGCGCATCCAGCAGCATGTTCTCCGGCTTGATATCGCGGTGGATCACATGACGGATGTGCAAATACTCCAGACCCAAGATCATGTCGGTGAAATAGCGCAACAGTCGCGACTGCTCCAATCCCTCTCCACGGCTCCTGTGGCGTGTCCGATCGATGACATTGCGTATGGTTCCATTGGGGGCATATTCCATGACAATGTTGACGGTGCCCGCGTGCATAAAATGGCGTATGAACTGCACAATGTGCGGATGCCGCAGCTGCGATATAATATAGATCTGGCGAGCAGCACAAGTCAGGGAATTTTCTATTGATATCTATGTGTTTCTTACCTCCTCCTTGATCAGAGCCAATTCATTTTTGGCGTTACGAATTATGATGCGCTTAACACAAACTTTACGCTGTCGGCAACCTTCGCGTTGCAGGCACAAAAAAACACGGCCAAAAGAGCCGCTGCCTAAAACTTTCAAAGGTTGAAGATTGGCGTCGCCTAGATCCATGTTGAGGATTTTACAATTCTCACTTAATCAGCAGGTGCTTGAATAACAGTTACAGTTAGTTTGTGTGTGATAAGTATATCAAATATCGATATTGTTCAACACACGATGCGATTAACGAGTCGGTTGCATTCACTACGAAAATAATTAACCAGGGATCGTAATTATTATAAATAATATACAAATTATATCATAATAAAAGTTCAATAAAATACTGTTTAAAGCAGGGGCTGTAATGATAATTTGTATAAAACAAATAATACAATAGAAGTTTTTTTTTGTATAAATTAAATAAAAGCTCTTATTTGTTGATTAAAAAAAAAGCAAAGTGTGAAATAATTATTAGTTTAAACTTTTGTTTTGAAACTTAAACTATAAGTTTTATTTTTGAAAATAAAAATTGTAAGTTTTGAATTCGTTTTTAACTTAATTGTACAGCAAGACCTAGAACCTATTTTTAATCTAAGAATAAAATAAAACAAAAAGTTTCTTAGTAGTGCACTTCCTATTTTTATGTGTCATATTAATAATAAAAAAAAGGGTCAAAAAAGAGGTAAAGATTTTAACGTAATCTTAAAACCCCATACAAATTCCTTCAGGTTAGTGCGTCTTCCGGGTATAACGACGTAAAATCGTCGGTCCCTTGAAAGTCGCTATACCCGGATTGTACTGTAAATTGAAAATTATTAAAATAAAAAGGTAATATTGTAAAAAGGGGTTTTTTTGTAAATAAACATTCAAACTTAATTTTATAATTTGTATTTTATTAAAATCAACAAAATATAACAATAAAAACAATAAAAAAAAAACATTTTTGTTGGTCCAATTTTTATATGTTATCCCTGGTTTAATAAAAGAAGTGAAATATGTATATACAATTTTGTACTTATTCACTTTATTACTATTGTTGCCTGTTGCAATAGTATTTAAAATGATCATAATGCTTTGAACTTCACAGAAATGATTTTAAAAGCAAATAAACTTGTCTCACTTATTACTTAGCAATCTTATTACTATTGTAGGGATCTTTGCGTTTTGGCTTTAATGGCTTTATGCCCTTGTGTTGGCGTCTATGGAAAACGAGGCTGCTCCGCTTCTCGAAGCTATCGGAAACATTAAACAACTATGTATTGCAATATAGTAAGAATTTTAGGGTGTTCTCAATTACCTTTTTTCGCACAAATCACAATTATATGGCGGATGGTCGTCAGAATGATAAAAGCTGATGTGTTTTCGCAGCAGATTAGGTCTCGTAAAGGTTCTCTTGCAGTCGCCGCAAATATGTTTATGCGGCTTATGGATGTTCTTGCGGTGTGACAGCCGATCAGTCTCAGTAACAAAGCGACGAGGACAATCGCCACACTCATATTTAAACACTTTCGAATGACGCTCTTGGTGTGCACGAAAGGATCGGGGATCCTTGGAGATCATGCCGCACTCATTGCATAGGACACGCCTATCAATTCTGTGTGCGCGCAAGTGCGCCATCATTTTTTGCCTAATCGGAATTTCTGTGAAACAGATCGTATTTGTTGGGTTATGTGTTATAAATGTTATTTTAATAACTAAAATTAATTAAAAGAAAAATCATTAGATAACACGAGCTTTAGCAGATTATAATAATTAATTATAATAATATAATGATTAATTATAAGAAAAAACACTCAATACTCGATACTGCTAAATTATAGAATTGATGCGAAGAAACTTACCCTTGTTGCACGTTGGACATACTGTGGGCACCTCTGGCCGATGTATCGGATCCTCGGGCTTATGGGTGCCAACATGCTTGTTCCACGACTTTGGGCAATAGAAAAACTTGATGCACATATAGCATTTTTTGAAAAACTTTTCTTTAGCGGGCGCATGATTCTTTTTGTGGGCGTTCAACGCCCTCAGATTGGGGAGCAGCATGCGACACAAGTCGCACACCAGCAGGAAATTGACATTGGAATCTTTGGCGAGAGCATGACTATAAAAATGCTGGATGCCATGCTTCAGTGTCTCGTGGCCCTTGAGCTGTGCCAGGCTTGGCAGGCGGCACTCGCAATGACCACATTTGTATTTATCCACTTTTATCAGCTTCGTTGCTACATTCGGTAGCTCGACGGCAGCAGCTGGAGCAGCAAGCGGGGCAGTCTGCAATCCCGGCTCATCTTCCGTTTGCAGCGCCTCCTCGAGTGTGTCAAGTTCGGCCAGATCAATGACCAACCTCTGCTCGGCGAGTGCATCCTCCTTTTGTTGTAGTTCCAGCGATGGCTCCTCAGCTGTTGGCATTATGACGACGGGCTCATCGAGGGCTTTGTTGACGCCTCCCTTTAGCGGCGGTTTGCTTGCGAAGGGTATCAACAGTGGCAACGGTAGATTCGATGGTTTGATGGTAAGAATCTTGGCGTTTGTTTCGCATTGGGAGGAATCTACTTTATGGGATATAGGCACTAAGGGCGGCACGGGCGGATTTTTATTGTTGATGTTGCTCATTGTTTAGATCGCGTTAAATTGATGCAATTGTGATGTGCTCGAAATGAACTTTTGTGAGCTGGAACTTCTTGCACTGGAACTTCTAGCAGGAGAACTTCTGGGAACTGGAACTTGACTTATCAATTTATGTACGTAAATAATTCTATTTTATTTTATTTTGGTCAATTGCATTTGAGACAATAATATTTTTATATAAATAAGCAAATTTTATTAAATATGTAATTCAATTATTTTGTATGAAACATAGCTCAAGAACATCATTAATTGAACTAGCCTGGGAGCACATTGTTGTCGATGCTGCGCACAGCTGATAGCGTCGGCGAGCATTCTATCGGTCAATCGATTACACGCCAGCAACAACAACGATGGCAGCATTCCAACAGGCTGTTATCGACTGTTACGCATTCAAAATTGTTTATCTAAACGCGTAGAGCGATTTCCTGGCAGTTGGGAAGAGGATTGTCGTTATATAAACGGCTTATCGTTTATCAACGAAAATATTAATTAAAATTGTTTGTGTAGCAGGCGCGCTTTCGAACAACGCCAATTGCTGGTTATGCAAATTGGTTGTCGTCATTGTGTGAGAAAGTCTGTATGTAGTTTACTTTTACTTTTTTTGCATAGCAATTTCTTGTCTACAAAGTTGATGTTGTTGAAGCATACTAACCCAATGAAATGCAATCGATTGTGCATATAGCAAACAGTAGCAACAATACTACTGAAAACATGAGTACCATTTGGCAAGACAGTCACAAAACTTTTACAGCGGCTTTAAAGTTCGTCTCAAATATACAATTTGTTTTGTTTTTTGTGTGTTTTTTTTTTTTTTTTTTCGAAATTTTCGCAATTTTGAGCTTCCTGAGCCAAACAGCGCCATTCACCACCACATCATGATTATCTAATCGTGCTGCATTTTAATTACGATCGTTTTTATTTTATGTACATTTAAATGTTAATTGGAGCGCTAGGAAACTGATAAAATCGTTTAATAGTTATTAGTTTATTAGTCAATTGCGAAAGTATTTATAAGTAAAATACAACAAAACACATGCTACGACTTATAAGCATGCGAGCCCAAAATACCTTTCACTGCCAATCCCCCTTTCAAATGCAGCGTGCAGTGCAACGTGTTGCATACAGGGCTCAGTGTAATTAGGGCCAATCCATCCATCAATCCTCCATCATCATACATGCACCAATTTCTCAAGCATTCACAAAATTGTACATTTACATTTTACATGTTAAGGGGCGCGGCCTGATGTATGAATGAGGAAGCAAATTTCCAGAGTCTTGCCACAATTGTTAAAGTCTTACTGCCGTTGTACATATATCTGTTGCATGCAGAACAGCAATTGTCACTGCACACATGCAAGCCAACGCAACGAACATCTTTGCAACAGCGTCGCCAACCAAACAGGAAGATTATTGGGTGACAAGGTGGAAAACCCCATGAAATTTGAATGGGATATCGATGTCAGTTTGCGGCCAATTAGTGCGAATCGTGCAAAGTTGCAACCATTAAAACAAACTCAATTTTACAAATATTATTTGTTTATTTGTTTTTTTTCTTTCGTTGTTTGTTTTGCTGACCGCCGTTGCCGTTTCGGAAAACTCAATATATACAATACAATACATAGTGTGTTTCGTTTTTTTTTGTACAATTACCTTGCACTTGCATTACATATTTGTGCAACGCTCGACCGGTTAATGCTGTTGTTGTTGCTGCGTTTGACGGTGGTTAACCCAGCCGATGCTGCTGCTGCTGCTACTGGTGGCTGCCACATCAATTGACAACAAGTTTTCTGTGGAAAAGCGCTTGCTCCAGGTGACGGCCAGGCGGTGGCGTATACGTAATAATTTTTAATTGTACGAGTTTCGCACGCATGTGCTCAAGTGTCTAAGTGTGTGTGAGTGCAACAGCAACAACAGCAACAACAACAACGCTGCTAGCGACAACTCCTCATATATGCTGCTAACGACTTCGATTTTCAGTTGTTATTGTTGTTCGTTTTGAAGTTCGTTGCCGCGGTTACTCAATGGTTATTGCTGCTGCTGCTGCTGCTGTTGTTGTTGCTGTTGCTGTTGCCGTTGTGTTGCACATTTCACTTGCTCGTTGTTTGTCGGTTCGGCTTATGCTCGCCACATCATTTTTTGGGTATAAATCGAATCTGGTCCCAGACGCTGAGCCACATTCAGTTCACCACCGTCAAGGAGTTCGCATCCCAAAAACGTATTCCAGGAAACAATTCCATTTCGTTTTTTTTTCGTCTACCACTTGAAAGTGCATTTGTTTTTTGTGTGTTCGTGTGTTGTGTGTGTCTCAAAGCAACAATAAAAATATGCTGAAATTCGTTGTAAGCAAAATATGCATTAATTATAAATGCACTATATGCAAATTTAACACAAGAAGGATATCGAGGATCAATACAACGTTCAATTTTCTACTATGAGTGCAAAAACAATCTATTGATCCTTTCGATAATTGCCTTAATTGCCTGTTGATAAATCATCTTTTTGTTTACGTGCCTGTTTTTTTATGATTTAGCTTCCTTGCCTGGCGCTTTTGGCTTTGACCAGCGCACTCAAAATCCATGAGTACGAGCACGAGGAGCACGAGCACGCCAAATATGAGCCGGAGCACGAGGAGACCGAGGTGCATCATGAGGTGGATCATAAGCATGCCACATCGCATCAGAGCGTCAAATTTCATCATTACCACGCCGTGCCCGTTTACATTAAGAAGGAGGATCAGCATCTGGTGAAGAAGCCAATCGAAATTGGCGGCACCAAGCAGAAGTTGAAGATTCTGCATCCCAAGACTGAACACAATCACAACCACGGTCTGGTCCTGGAGAATCACAGCGAATCCCATCTGCACGAGCATGGACACTACGAGGAGCCAGTGCATCATTCCGAGCACTACGAGCACTATTCGCATCATGAATAAGCCAGTGTTGGGCTTCTGTTCATCATTTCCATTTTTGCCAAATAATGTTTAATGTTGTCTCATCAATTGTGTGAGATTCTGATATATACATATATTCTTATGTTTAAGGCTTTGATTTTTTTTGCGAATCTACATATGTGAAATAAAAATTTTCCCAGAGTATTATTAAACACTATGGCGTATTATTTTCTTAAATGCTTAATTGTTGTTCAATATTCGATATAAGTATTCTTCAAACGAATATATAAAATTGATTAAATTGGCAATCTTTTTAGAACATTTTGATTTTCCATGAGAAATATAAATAAATATATGATATAAATGAAAACAAAGAGAATGCAAAATAGTTGATAAAATCAAAGCTCATAATTTTGCAATTTTATGTATGCATAATAAAATTAATTCAGCATTATCCGTTTTTTATTTTGGGAAGACTAGAAAAGAAAACAACAATAAATATTCACTTCTGTTAATGGATAAGTGTGTAATTTAAAGCTCACATAGGTTCGTCCATTAAACGCCAAAAATTATGCTTATAGAAAAATAACATTTTATCAAAGTTTATGTTAATACATATTTAAGGGCATACAGTACAAACTCGAAAACTTGCAAGGCCGCATAATAATAACATTATGTATTGAAAAAGGTGTCATAAAGTAAATTTTTTAGATATGTTCGAATTATAACTTCAGTATCATTTTGTATGAGAAGGGAAGGTATATTTAAAAACGGGCTAATATGTTACAATTGCAATTGAACTGAGCAGTCAAATTTTAAAGCTTTAGAGCTTTACTGTTACTTTAATGTTAGACCACAAAGCTGTCCATAAATTTCAAACATAAATTTGAAAATTATTACTTTTATGAATCAATTTAATATACTACAAGTTATTAAATATTGCGACGCTAAACTTTTTTTTATATTATTAAAAATATGTAATAATATTATGTCGATCATATTCAAATTAAAACTTCATCAAATTAAAAGGGGGCATTCAAACATTTTTAAAAATATTAATTTTGGATTCTTAAAAAGAAAAAAAATTACAATTATAATTTCAAGTTGCCCATAAACTTTGCATGTTTAACGTGCAGCGTTGATCAGGCTCAAGTGAAATAAATAACAAGATATCTACTTTCAAAAAAGAATTCAAATTTTACTCACTTAACAATTTGAGAATCGCCGAGGAGAGAGTTACCCATCTAATGGTAATTCAAAAAGTTCAACGGCATTTTAACACAATATTTAATTACCAACTATTGGCCAGGCTAAAGTAATACAAATTATTACACATTTATTTGATATCTGGAACATCTAAGGTCCAAGTGGCCAAGTCATAAAAAGAAATGTTTACGTAAGCAAAGAGTTTCCAAGCGCTGCAACGTGATCGCACAAATAATCTGAGTGCGGAACAAATTCTTCGTCAGCACTTTTCAAGTATCCGACCGCGAGCTCGTGGAGTGCCTTATATGATATTTCAGTACACACTATATGTTATATGTACATAATACTGCTGCTCCTCTGCCAGCATTACTGACAGAGAAGCTGTGCAGCCAAATCATTTAATAAAAAGCAAGCGAAAAGATCAGACGTGTTCGTCGTTATTGCCTTCGTTCTCAGCCCCCTAAAGGTGCAGGAAGACCAAAGAACAATATTGCAAGAGTGAGTTTAGTGTTAAAAAATTAAGCATTGTGTAAAAAACCAGAATGTCAAGAGGTGGTGTAAAACAAAAAATTAAAAAACGAATTGCCGCAATACAAAAGGCTCTAAATGCACAAGAGCCTCCTGCTTTGGAAATGGCATGTGAACTGCAAACAGAATTGGATTTCCTCAAAGAACGAATTGCAAAGAAACAAAACCATACGCTCGAAAGCCATAATATCCATCCAATCCCAATCATATTAGAGAAACGTCCTAAACAAATTCCACCAGCGCCAAAGAAAATACCAGACTGCACAGAATCGTGTCTGGCAAACTGCACAGGCCCGTTATATACGACAAGCTGCAGGTATACGTGTAAGTATACAAAGTCATCAGAGACCTGTGCGATGACACAGATCGACCGCCACTGAGCTCATAGGTCCCAACATCAGCAGAAAAGTATATAGTAGAAGACAGAAGACAGCCAAGATGACCTAGCAGACCCAGGACCTGAAGCAGCAACAACACCAAACCATTAAATAATTGATATATTCCAGCGGTAGATAATTTATGTTAATATACAAATAAAACTTAGAAATGGCAGATATGAAAACAGAAATTTTTACTAAAATCAATTTTAAAAATTGTAATTGTAAAGAATATGTGTTTAAATTGCAAGTGTAAACTTTTGTTTTTAATTGAAATTCGAACAAAATGGTATTTGCACATAATTTATATATAAGCACAAATAAAATGCTGTTTCAATTATGTTAATGAAATTAAGTTCATATAATTACTTTATTTTCCAAAAGTATGCACACATTTATCAAATCGCAATATTGAAAGTTAAACGGAAATATAGAAAATAGAATTTGTCCTCTGAAAATATCTATTGGACATATGTATTAATTGCCAATCTCCCAGTGTTTATGATGTATGCTATGGTTAATTTGAATGTCATTCGAACGGAATGGTATTAAATATTTAGCGTACACAGCTTTTCGTATCGAGCTTTTTATAATTGTATTTATTAAACATATTGTGAACTACAAACAGTATTTCTCTAGCGCATAGTACGAGTACGATTCGATAATCGTTGAGTTGGCGATGGCTTTTGGCCCACCAACGAATAGCAACTGGCTATCAAATAAATAATTAGCATTAGCACAACTAATATTAAGAACTAAGGGAAAAAAACAAAAAAAAAACAACGAGTATAGTTGTGAACTGATCTCGCATGAACAACAATTTCGGGCATATAATAAACTAATAGAAATTTAATGGACTAATTTTTGGGTGGTGGTCGCAGTGCCAAATTGGCTTCCAGATCCTTGATGTGCTTGCCGCCGCCGCCAACGATTGCGGCACCGCCACCGCCACCGCCAGAGTTGCCACCGCCGCCCCTCAGCAATTTCTTGCCAGCTTGCGGATGGGCGGCGCCACCGCGTTTGCCACGCTTGATGCCATTGCCGCCAGAGGACTGGCCGCCACCCGGTGATCCGCCGCCAGCGCCGCGTAGCAGCTGCTGTGTCTTATAGGTGTGCTGATAGCCGTAGCCCTCGGGATTGTTGTTGAACTTGGGGCTGTAGCTGTCGTAGTCGAGGCTGCTGCTGCTGCCGCTGCCGCTGCCGCTGCCTGCACTGGATTTGTAGCCACCCGAGGAGGGTTTGCCGTGCGCCATGCGCAACGACTCCCAGCTTTCGCGCTCCTCCTCATACTTGCTGGACAGCGGCTCCTTCTTCAGCACATACTGATAGGGAATGGGATAGCCCAGCTCTTCACTGTCCTCGCCATCCAGGGCGCTCGGCGGCTGCTTCTCGGCCACTTCCATGCTGGCTGACGCTGGCTCCGCAAAGTAACCCGAGTAGCCCTTGTAGTCCGGATGCAGTTCGCCGCTCGACTTCAGCTTATGGCGATACTCGTGAGCGGCTTCGGCCAGATGCGAGCCGCGCAACTTTTCCGCCTTGTACGGCAGCGAGTTGATGTCGTGATAGATCTCCGAGTTGAAGTACAATTTCTGTGGCTTGCTCGTCACCCGCTCCTGATCCAGTTCGCGCTCCGGCGTTGTGACCACATGCGACAGATCAAACTCCTCGATGTTCTTCATGGCAGCGCCGTGATCAAAGTGCTCGGCGCTGCTCTTCAGCGGCAGCGTGTAAGGCTTCGATACCGTTTTCACGGTGGCCGTTTGCAGCGGGGCACGAGTCTTGATCTTGTAGATGAACTCGACGTTGGGCGCCAGGGACTCGGCTGACAGCTCGGGCGCCTGGTAAGCGGTCTCCGTTTCTGCCTGATAGCGTTGTGGCAGCTTCGCCTTGATGAGCTGATGATGCTGCGGTTGCTGCTGCGATTGTTGGTGTTGTTGGTACTGACTGTGCTGCTGCTGACTAGACGCGATCGGCTGGCGACCATTGCTGCCACTTCTATACTTGGGCCGCACTGTGCTGCCGCTGCCAGCGATGCTGCCGCTGTTGGCGCTGCTGCTGATGCTGCTGCTGTAGTGCTTCTCGTCGCCCTCGCGACTCGCGTTCGGCAGCGAGAGCAGCTTGTAGTAGGTCTTTGTGGCCGACGGCGGCGACGACTGCAGTTCTTGTGGCGTTGTTATTATCTTGCCCTCGGCCTCCAGCTCCTTCATGTACTTGATGACAGACTTTTCAATCTGCTTCATTATCTCTGCCTTGGGTATCTCTGTGGAGGCCGAGACACGCACCTTCTCCTCGGCCTCTGACTCGAGAGTGCGGTACGGCTGCGGCTGTGGATAGCTGTAGTATTTGGTGCGATACAGACGCTCAATGTCGCCCCCAGCAGCAGCAGCAGCAGCACCAGCATCAGCAGCAGCGCCTGGTTCTGTTTCCTGGGCGGCTGCCTCGTAGATCTCGTAGCTGCGCGGCACGGATTCCTTTTCGTAGACGGGAGCAGGCGCTGGCGGAGATGCCTCGCTTGTAGCGTCAATTGCTTGTGATTGCTGCTGATGTTGCAGCTGTTGTTGGCGCTGCTGCTCCACCAAGAGCAAGGCTTGTTGCTCCACGAGCTGCGCCTGCAGCTCTGCCTGCATTTGTGCTTCCAATAACGCAGTCTGCGCTTGCGTCTTGGCTTGCTTTACCGCCTCCTGCTCCAACTGCTGGTGATGTTGTTGCTGATGTTGCTGGTGTTGCTGATGTTGCTGATGCTGCTGATGTGGCTGATGTTGCTGATGTGGCTGATGCTGGTGTTGTTGGTGCTGCTGTTGATGTTGCTGCTGCTGCTGCTGCTGATGTTGTGACTCCTGATGTTGCTGCTGCTGTTGCTGGCGCTGCTGAAGTTGCTGCTGCTGCTGCTGGTGCTCCGTGCTGGAGCTGGGATGATAGGGTCGTTGTGTGGCAGCCACAACGCGCAGTTGCGGCTGCTGTTCCTTGTGCCGTGTGCCGTAAGCCAATTTCATGGCATTGGCCACGTACTCGGCCGCCGTCTCCGAGTCATCCAGCGCCTTCTCGTGATTCGGACTCGCATCCTCGTGTGACGCCCCAATCGATTGCGTTGTTGTGCTGCCATAATACGCGTTGATCTTGCCATGCGGCGGCAACGAAGATGTCTCATGCTCGGGTCGTATTAAATTCAACTCCAGCTGCCCATAGGCGTAATCTGAAAAAATGGCATACATTTATTTAATCAAAATCTTTAAAATACTAATATAGAATAGAATGTTTGTTCATTTCAGCTCAATATTTTATGCAGACAAATTTATTTATTTAGGAAATTTTATTTGTACGCTTATTCTTAAAATTTAAATATTCATCTGAATTTACTTCTGTCTTTAATAATTTGGGATAAAGTTTAGTTTCAGGATTTGTTGTAATTTATAGTAAATGTAATTTACAGCTTATGCCGTTATTTTATAGGTATTCTTATGGTCATGTTTCAAAGGAAGTTTTAATTATTTTCACTAATTTTCAGAAATTAAATGGATTTATTTCTAATATATAACAGATGTAATTTAAAGCTTATGCCGCAAATATGCAGCTCATATGTATTTCAGAAGTATTTTTTTGTTCATGCTTCAAATTCAGCTCAAACGAAATGTATTTCTATAGTATTGTGTCATAACTATTTTAAAAAAGGTTTACCATTAAATATGCAAAGTCAATGCCAAGAAATTGGCAGCGATTTAGTACTTGTTATTATTTTTTATTCAATAAGAATCCTTTCATTTTAATTCATCGGTTGAGACTAACATTTTTATCTATATTTTGTGTTTATTTGGTTGTTTTATTTTTTTTAGTTGAAAAAATAAGAAATTTTAACTTTTACCTTTTACTTTTGTTTCTTGTTTGTTTTGTTTAATTTTTTATTTGAAGTAAAGTAAGAAAGATTATAATGACTTTAGCAATTAAATCTTCTCATTAAATGAGACTGGCAATAACTAATCTTTTTACCATTTTTTGCTGTTTTCTTTGAGTTTTATTACTTTGTATTAATTGAATATTCTCGTTAGTTGAGAAAAAGTAATTATTATCTTTTTCCTATTTTTTTGCTTCTTTGTTATTTTTTAATGTCGACATTTTTATGAATTTAGTTATTAAATCATCTCTTGAGATTAACAGTACAATATTTTGTACCTCTACTTTTTATTTTTATCGGTTTTTTTCTTTTGTATTTTTTGTAAACTGCAGCTATTGCCAGTGTCTCTCACCTGGTGATTGTTCCTTGGTCCTGGAATGCACCACAGAACCGCGACGCTGATAGTTGCGACCTTGTCCGTCAGATCGACTCGCTGCCTGGGCCAGTTGATCGGGGACCAAAGACCTCTCGCTGGAGCCCTCAACAGATGTTTTTGCAATGGGCCGGCGACTGAGGCGTGGCTGCGATTGGGCGTGGCAGAGCGACAACTGCAACGTGAACTGTAAGTGCAAGTAGGTGAGAGTTAGAAAGAGAGCAATAGAAAGAGAGCGATACAGAGAGAGAGAGATAGAAAGGTGGCCGAAAGTGGAGCAATTAAATTGGTAATTGTTTGCGATGTTCATCGACTGTCGGCCATGTGAATGCAAGCCACACTTTTTAGTTGGCCAGTTAATGTGGCTTAAACGATTGTGTTTGCCTCTGCGCCACCTATAAATACTGTGTATATACATATATATTTTGTAATTAAACTAATTAAAGTTGAACAATACGCTTTCGCTTTTGTGAGTTGCGTTGCAACGTTTATTCCACTAAGATCGGGCCACTTGCCAGTGCTCTGCCCCCGCTCAGCACCTCCTTCTCCTCCTCCTCCGCCTCCTCCTACTATGTTTTTGGCGTAATTTCTATATGATTGACTTGGCGCATGAGCTGCGTCCGCTGCAAGTTCATTGGCCTATGTATATGGATGAAACGCCAACGAACAACCAACAACAACTGCACCCCACTTTGCTGCAACATGAAATGTTTTCAACACGCAATTTTCTTTCGTTTGATTGAGAGTGATTAAGTAGTGCCTGGCGGGGATGGATGGCCTCCGAAATTGGTTTGTTTATTGTCCGTAGTATGAGTTGCAGCTTAAGTGAATGGTAAGCTATTGCCAGCTAACGTGTATGATTAAAGTTGGATTAATTGATGCATTGCTAACGACAAATATCCACTCGTTAATGGACAAGTGATTGACTTGATTTGCCGCATGTCAACTATTTTAATGGCTTTTCCATTATCATAACCATTTTTTGTATTATAATTTATCAGGTTACGCACATCATCTGGTTGGAAATATGATTTTGTTCTCTTAAGATACTAAAAAATTAATAATGATCGATTTTGAATTTTTGAAATATAAAATTCGAAAGTCAATTTTGAACATGTTTATGAAATTCATTTTCAAAATTTTGACTTTGACTAATAAAATAAATACATGCATATGTTACATACATCTACATGGTATAGAAAATATAAAGCATATTTTTGAAGGTACTTTCGGAACTGAATGAGTTCTATATTTGGCTTTTACTAATTTCTGATTCTTTTTTTAATACAATTAGATTGATTAGAATTTAAATGAACAGAAAAAAAATGTTTACTTAAATTTTTAAGATGATCGGAAGTGGGGCAAATTTTAACTATTATTATTTGAATATTGTATTTAATTTTGTTTTTAGTTTATTTAGAATGGGGTAGCTTACAAAATATAAATTATTAGAATATTCAATCAAGTTGAGACGTCGCTAATTAGAAAACAGACAGATGTTGTATTCCGTATATAAATAAAACAAGTTAGAGATAATATACATATCCTTTGTGTAGCTTAGCCTAAAGCTGTGTGGACAACATTTTTGAATTGCCGAATTTGTAACATTATTTTTGTGCTGAATTTTCATTTATTTCATTGGTTTTGTTCAATTTAACGCAGTACTAATATCCGTTTTTGTTAGCATTCTTGCAATCAACTATTTCACTTTCAGAATGCACTTTTAACATATTTTCTACATTTCGTAACACGCACACACGATTCACAGTAAAAAAATGAATGGATATGTCTGAAAAATCCGTTGATGTGTCCTTTGTATTTTATCCTTGAGTTTGCACTACTTACAATAATCAACGCCGCGATAAGGCTGAGGAGCGACCGATTCAGGTTGAGGCTCTTGGTAGACCGACGACGCGTTGCCATTGCGAAGATCATTTCGCGTCTGTTACTGGATTTGAATTGTTAACGCCGAGTTGGTAAGACGAGGCTTTTATAATGACGCTGCCGGTGCAGCGGAAAATTTATGCGAATGTGCAAGCCAAAGATAACTTGCGAATTATAACAGACGCACACAGCGAGAAAGAGAGTGAGAGTGTGTGTGTGAGTGCAAGTGTGAGAGAGAGAAAGATATTACGGAGACATTCGCTTTTATTGTGGCAAACGGTGCATCGCTGTGGCGGCAACTTCAACGCCATCAACAGCTGGACATTCAAATTGTAACGGCCATTTAGCGCAATGGACGTATGCGTGATACGCTTAGCTATCATAATGGGCCGCCAAGTATACGCCCCATGTGACGCACATGCAACGCAGCCAGCAACTCGAACTTCAACTCCAACTACAACTCGTATTCGCATTCGTATTTGTTAATCATTGCTGCTGCTGGGATGTTGTTGTGACTGCCACACACAAATCAAATGTCAAATGCGCAACTGGTTTGGTTTTTTTTTTTTATTTAGTTGTCTTAACTTTAGTTTCGATTTCGTTTCGGCCAATTAAGCCATAAACTGTGCACACACATTCACAGTGAAAATGCAGTTCAATGAAATGGCTGCATTTTGACACAAACACTCACTAAAACCTCAAACATAATATTACTGGTATTTATGGCCTACACAATCATTAAACTTACTGTTATTATTTGGTATTATATTGCCTAATTTGATATGGCTATAACCTAAATGCTGAACAAATTGATTGTCACTCCACAATTTTATTCTCAAGTTTTTTGTTGTCTAAGCTCCTGTAAATTAGTAAATAGCACACAAAAGATATTTTTAATTTCATGGATATATTTGAATAAATATATTATTTTTTTACAGCAAACCGTCAAGTTCGATACTTTTATACTCCAAACCGTTTTATTTCCAGTTATATTTTTATTGACAATAAACGTTTTTATCTAATTTAAATTAAAAAAAATATATATTATTTGTTTTTTTTTTTAGAAATAAAATAAAAACGTTTTATAACAATATTAGAGTATCGATATACTCTAAATAATAATATTATAAATTGACTTTATTCTTCAAATTATAATCGCTATGTTCCCTGCATTACTATATTTATAATAATGTGTGCAACGTTTTGTGAAATTTCTAAAGCGATGTGAATGGATTACGTGGACTAAGGGCACGATTGCAATCGTGATTCAGAAATTTATTTAAAAATAAAACAAATTGCCCATCGAAATGCCTTCGCTTCCTATAGTAGCAGCATCAGTTGATCAGAAGCACACACCCACACACTCACACACATACATGCACGCTCGATCAGCAAGCTGGGAAATCTTCGTAAGACTCTCCTGCGTGACCACGCCTACTTAGCGGATCCGCCCACTTTAAAAACTTGGTCCGCCTCCTAGACACACAAACACACATGCAAATTTCACGCATACAGACATACTTTTGTCAAGCACTCACGAATCGATTACCAAACGGTTACCAGCAGCTTACTCTGTCAGCAGTTTAGGTTACTTAATGCAGCTCAATTTATATCAGTGCCTTTGAAATTTCTTCTTCTAACTGATTAACAGACTGAACTATCAACGCAGATCATTATTATTATTTTTTTTTCGTATTGCTTTATTTTTCATTTTTTATTCAATACAATCAATCCTATCGATTATAAGTATATTGTTGTAGGAAGTATTTACAGCTTGAAATTATTTGACCCAACTAATTTGCAAATTTTGGATTAAATAATATGCTATATAAGTATTTGAATGTGGGCACACATTTTACTACTCGTAATACACTTTTGAAGACTTTTCGAATTCAATGCACAGCAGCGTGGCATTTGATCATTAAGCTGCCACGGCAAACACCTCTAAAAACCACAGCAACGACGAGCACCGCATCGCATCGCATCGCAACCACAGCAAACGCGTGGCTGGGCAATTGGTGTTTTTTGTTTTTTGTTGTCTTACTTGTTTAGGATTGTTTTCAGCCATGCGCTTTAAGGTTTAAGTTACTTCATGGTCATTGATTAAGTGCATTGTAATTAGCTGGAGAGAAAAGAGTTGCACACAATTTATGAGGATTATTTATCAGACCACAGGCTGTTGTCTGAGCTTGTGTTGTGGAGTTGTTACAAATGGATAAATAAGATTTCAATTTCGATTGCCAACCGGCCAATAAAATACGAGAGCGGTAAGCAGCTTAATTAATTTCGTTGTGATAGCCGAGGTGAAATGGGTTCATTGTTTATCTAACACTTTCCTTTGTGCCGACAGCCACAAGATGCTGCTCAATTCATTTCATTTCTATTTGGGTTTAGATATGATGTTTAACAATAATGCTATATATCATTATGCAATAAATTGCTGTGTAAATAAAACATATATTGACATATTTATTTGCATGTTGTGTTCGTAGCCACATTTAGCTGCGATTATAATGAGCAAAGTAGAAGAAATGCAGTTTCACAATCAAAAAAGAAATATATATTAAATCGCAACGGCAGCGGGCGGGGGGAAGAGGATCTGCTGTGTCTGAAGATCAACAACCTTGCCAATGAGAGTACGTGAATGCAATGCATGCGCGTTATATGGCTAAAACCAACATCAACAACTACACAGCAGCAGCAACAACAACCGACAAGCAACAACGCGGCTGCGACGGGCACTGACGATAAAGACGACTGGGCACAGTGATTTGATACTATCTATATATAGTATATTAATATTTAAAAAATATAAATAAATTTCAGAGAAATGGAATATCAATACTCGACTAAGTAAAATAATAGGAGATCTCTATTGATTTACTTCTAATAAATAAATAATCTTCAATATCCATATATATATAGTAGCCTTAATAAAATAATGAGAAAATTATCTTTATTGATTTTATATTGTTTGAATGACTATTCATAGAATATTCTCTTAATCGAGAGATCAGTTGTTAGGGATATCTTTTTTTAAATTCTCATTAAATTTAATGCGATACAAAAATTAAAATACATCACTATATTAAGTACTAAACGTTTAATCTTTGTTTACTGATTAATTTAATAATTGATAATATTGTAAGTAAAATTAGAATTATACATTTTTGGTAAATTATATATTTATTTTAGTTCTACAATATAAGTCTTTATTAATTATTGCACTTGCCGTTTACACTTTTTATGTTAAACTAATTAAAAGAAATAGTGATTTATTTTCTAAAGCATATTTTTGAATAGATTTGCAACCACTGTGCACACTGCGCTACTTGCAACGCTTGGACAATGTTGGAAAATGTTACGTTTTTTGTGTGTTCGGCCTGACGCTTAAGTTATTAATTTGTTCGCTGCTGGCGAGCGAAGTGAGCGAATTGCTGTTGTGCTGTTTTCTGCGGTGTTTTATGTGTCCATTGTTATAGCAGCAGCATTTAGATCATTATAAATTTTTATGGGTTTAACTTGTGTCTTTCCCGGCGCTGCTTTTCTTTTTGCTCCTCTTATAATTTCTTTTCGTTTAATTTTTTTAGTTTTTTTTTTGCAATTTTACTTTCTTCTCGAAGAGCTGATGCTGACTGATGCAGTGTCCCATTGGGTGCACGGAAGTGTTTATAATTTATGAGAAGATGGCACAAGCAAGATGCCGCAGCAATTGAAAGTTGTTCGAGTACATCTTCCTTCCGCTTGAAATGCAATCCAGACTGTCCATCTGTCTGGCCAGGGCGGGGCATGTTCACTATATATCGTATATTGGCTAAATGCCCGTGTGGTCAACGTGACAACACTGGTCAAGTGAATCGGTCAGTCGAAGCACAAGAAAACTTTCAGTTTCGATTCGCTTCGTGTTGGCATGCAGTGCGGCAAATGAGGCATCCAGATGCGATGCGGGTTGTGGTGGCAGTTGCATCTGCCAATACGATATCGATCTGGAAGTGCAACTCATTTGAGCGGAGTGCGGAAGTCTTTGCCGCTGTTGCATCTGCATGAGGTGCTCATAACTTGGAATGGTCTGCAGTTCGACTGCCGCATTCGAATCGGATAAATTATTGAAATTGGCACAATTTACAACCATCTATTGCGGCAGCTGATTATGCTAATTGTTTACTTTGCTTTTGCATACTTGAGTTTTGCTGCTTTACGTAAAACTCATTTAAATGATGTGGTGCAACACGAAAAACGCTCCTCAATTATCGAAGTAGGTGAAAGTTGGCTATTCGCTCGAAATTGGGCTAACATACTGCATAAGAAGATGACTTTGTAACAGATCTATGCAGCTGCAAATTCATTGTTACACAAATATCAGAGAACAGTCAACTGCTTAATTCTATTTATCTTAAATTCGAGTATGAACAGGTAACAATTACAATTAGGATTATTGAAAGTATTGCAAATATGAATTTATAATTTAAATGAAAATTAATAAATAACATTAAAAATACTGGGAGTCATTTAAATGATATTAATCATAAACAAGAAAAACCAATCTGAGATGAAAGGTAAGTTAAATACATTCTATTTTATAGTTTTCCAAGCCATGCTGGTTATCAGTTATTATCAGCTTAAAATTATAAAATAGGTTTTCATCTGTTTTATTGAATATTGAAATTTCTTTTCGAATATTATTAATTAGTTGTTATTGTTTAATTATATACCTCATTATTAAAATATATATATTTGTGTTAAATTTTAAATCCCAGCCTGGAAAAGTCTCAACAATTTGGGTCTGAAATTGATCACAATGCCATTGACTTTAGTGCAGCCATCAAGATCGAAGAAATAAAGTTTAGCTCACATTTGGCGTCGATTTGTACGTTAATTGAATATTGTTGCTGCCATTGCCATCTTTTCCTGCTTTGCAGCTTTGCGTGATTTCTGCAACTTGTTATTAAAATGTTAATGCCGTTTTTTTTGGTTTTGTTTCTGCTATTTTGTGCAATGTAGTGTTTAAAACAATCTGGCATTTAACACCAACGAAATTCAAATGCGAAATGCGAGCCAAAATGCGCTTGAGTTTCAAATTGATATGATTTTGTGTTTTTCTGTTTATTGGTTTTATGCGTGACTTCCGTGCGATCATTGCAAATTGCATAAGACTCAAATCGCTCGCACTTATGAGCACTCTGGCTTGTCATGTTCCGCATTAAAATGTGTTGAATTCAACAAGCCGCAATCCTGCCTGCCGCATGCAACTTGCACCCAGCAAAAGCGTTGCATGCTTTTAGGCCGTATTCGATATTCATTGAGTAGTTGATCTTTAATCAAATGGTCATGAATTAGGAGCATATTTTTGGGACAGCAAACTTAAAACAATTGATGTTCAGCGTGGCTAAAAATTGATTTGAATTAAATAATATTTGCTCAAGTTTATTTATTATGCCATATTGTAATTTGCAACTTTCAATAAAATTAAATCTGGAAGGGATTTTCATTGATTTTGTAATTCAAATATATTTCTTTCACATTTTCGATGAGCCCAGTAAGAAACGCAATTTTCATGTTTTGATTTTTTGAATTTCATTTATTTGTGCAAAAATAAAGTCAAAAGCACATTATCATTATTACAATCTAATTATTGCACATATTTAACACAATTTGTTGTTGTTAGCGATTAACAAAAAAATAAACAAAATTTAAGAAATTAAAGTAATAATAATCATTGGATTACGATAATAAAAACAAGTGGCATGTGGCATGGTGGCATGGTGGCATGGTGGCATGGTTGGCATGGTTGGCATGAGCATGAATTTAATGGAAGGGCAAAAACAAGGCGAGATGAATTTGAAGTTGATGGAAATCAGGATGCGAATCGGATTTAGTCGCGCTCCTTGACTGTGACTCTGCGAACCTTCGATTGGCGACCTCCTGATTCCACAGTAGAATAAATACTAATGATAGATTTCGCTCTCACTCACTTGCTCGATCTTTCGTTTCTCTACATAGCACAAACAACAGAATGATGATAAAATACAATATTAACAAATAGCAACGCTCGACCCACAACTTAACCTAACCCTCGAGCAGCTGCGTCGTCTTGTACTCCACAGCCGACCCCATCTCGGCCCCGAGTTTCTCGCGCACATATTCCCGAATCTGCTGCAGCTGATGATCGGCCGGATGCTCCGCCTTGGCTGCCCGCTTGCCCTGTCGCATCTTCAGGCCATGCGCATGATAGTTGTAGGGCGGCTGGGTGATGCCCATCGTCTCCTCGCCTGCGCCATGCGGCGGCTGATAGTCTGCCGCCGGTGCCTCCACATCCACATGGGCGCTCTCCACCTGCTGCTGCTGCTCCTGATGATGGTGATGATGATGGTGCTGGTAGGGACGATGGGAGGGCAGCACATACATGTTGGCAGCGTAGTCGGCGCCACCGTGCTGGCCATTGAAGATCACTTTGGTGTGCGTGGCACGCGGATTGTTCTCGGTGATGGGCAGCTCGTGATGGGCCTCGTGCTCATGCTGCTCATGATCTGCCTGCTGTGCTCCTGGTGCCGTCGGTGGCTCCTGCTCGGCCACATAGATGGGCTGCTGCTGCTGCTCATGATGTTGCTGCTGCTGCTGCTGCTGCTGTGGCGCTGGCTCAGCGTATTGTGGAGCGTGTGGCGCCATGGCAATCAGATACAGCTGAGGCTGGTAGCCGCCCTCGTACTGCGGCTGCGCCTGCGGCTGTGCGTAGTAGAACTGCGTGGGCTGCTGGTAGCCGGTTGGGGCGTAGTATGCCTCGGGGACGGGCTGCTCGTACTGCGGCTGCAGCTGCTGGCGACCCTTGTACGTCTGGTAGACGTCATCGATGGCGCCGTACTGCACTGGCGGCGGCGTCGGCGCCAGCTGATGGGCGTACGCCACTTCCGGGTGATAATGCGCCTGCTCGTGCTGCTCGGGTGCGGCATAAGCCTCCTCCGGTTGGGGCTGTTGATGATGCTGTTTGCGCTGCTCGGCGTCCTGCAGCAGCTGCAGATATTGGGCCGCACGTATTTCGAGGTATTGCTGCAGCAGCGTCTGCAGATGCGCCGCGTACTTGGCCGGTCCGGGAATGCGCAGCACAATCACCGGCTCCTGATAGCCGGCTGCCTCGTCGGCGCCCGCTGCTGCCACTGCCGTCGTCTCGTGCTGTGGATGCGGCTGTGGCAAGTCGATCTGTGGCTGCTCTGGCTGCGCGTGCTGCTCGACGGCCGTTGGCTGCTGGGCCTCGTAGCTGGTCTGCGGCTTCAGCTCGTAGGAATAGGACGGCTCGATGGTCACACTGGTCACCTGCTGATGCTGGTGCTGATGTTGCGGCTGCGTCGTCTCCGGCTGCTCGTAGTCGGCTGGCGAATACGCGTACGCGTCTGGCGACTCTGTGGCGGGAATGTCGTGCTGCGAGTACGGGTAGAACATGAACTTGGGCGGCGTGTAGTCGTAACCCTGATGCGCATAGCCATAGCTGTAAAAGTAATGCGATGGCGGTATTAGTAATGTTATCTGGTCGGCTTACAACTAAACTGCAAACTGGAAATCCGCGACTACTTTTTGCCCTTCACTTCTGCTGTCAGCTTAACAACATTGAACTTGTGCATTTTACTCAAAATTCGGTTTTTTTTACTTTTTTTTAATGGCAGTAATAATTGTGAATTTTTTGTAAATACCTAAATACGCTTAAAAAAAAGTTCTTAATCGATTGCAAGGTACTGCTTAAATATAGCAAAAGATAGCAACATGGTAATACTGGAATTATTATATATTGTATTATATTGGTTTAATAACAAAAATATAAAATTATAGAAAAATATAGAATGCTGCAAATTTAATATTGAATTCAAATGAAAATTAGTGAAAATGCTATAGTCGATTGTGCTCGATTATTTGTAATAAGCAAGTTCATTTTTGAAGTACTGTCTACAAATAAATAAATCAATAAATTGAACACTGATTTACTCTAATGTCTATAATAATTTAGAAACAATTATACAATTTTAAGAAGAGTGATGCAAAAATAAAACGCGTGAAAAATCTACAGTCTAGTGATAATATCTAAAAATGAATACTTGCTGTAAATTTGTGCATGTGGTACTACAAAATATATTTCCCAATGAATAAATAAGACCAATATTTGTCGTTTGAGTACCAAAAACTCGAGTGGAAGAACTCATATTTAGGTTTCTTTTATAACATGAATAATAAAATAATTAAAAAGCCAAAAGTCAAATTGTTTCTTTGAAATATGTGAACTACAAAGTGCATTAGTTTCGCTTTCAATCTCGGCTAATGTCACCTACTGTTTAATTTAGCTGCTTTAAATGTTTGGCGCTCTGCAGCAAATGGAATTAGCTATTTGAAACTGGTTCGAGGTGCACACAACACCAATTATGTATTGCGGTTGGCCAATAAAAAAGTCACTGACCCGAGTTCGCCGTCGATGGTGCGTTTTTTGCCATTGCCGCTGCCGCTGGTCGAATTGTCGCGCTCCACTTTGATCTTGATCTTGTTGCCGTGCAGCTTGAACTGTTTGTCCAGCTCCTTGATGAACTCCAGATCATCGGCTGGCAGATTGCTGAACTTGGCGTCCAATGTGGGTGTTTTTGTGGTTGCCGTTTTGCTGCTGCTCGAGATCTTGACACGCGGCTTGCTCGGCTTCGTGGTGGTCGGCTGGGCGCCTGTGGCTGAGGTGGCCGCCGTGCTGGGCGTTTTGGTGGGTCGCTTCTTCAACGTGGTCACCTTCTTGGGATAGCCGCCGGCTGATGATTTTGTGGGCCCCTCCGGCTGTCCGACGGCGCTGGCCAAGCACAGCGCCGCACTTAGTGTGCACTGCAAATGGAGACATAATTAATGTAGTACTCGTAAATAAAGCAAAAATGTTGAGTGTGTTGTTTGTGGCTGCTGCTTTTGTTTGCTGGCAGCTTTGTCTCCTCCAATTTTTGGGCTCAAGGTGAGGCGCAATCGAGACAATCGAATGGCGCTTCGATTGCGCCAAAAGCTCTTTTGTTTTTGCGCTCTTGGCTATCGAATGGTCTCGATACAAAAAGTCAAATCATCAAAAATCAATAAAAGCAAACGATGCTGCTTTCAGCAGCACCAATAATAAAATCAAACAAACACTTTTACACACGCACACACACACACAGTTGTTGTTTCACATTTGACATTTGGTCTAAGCAGAGATGTGGTTTCCATAAATGAAGTGAATAAATGAAGTGAATGTGTCTTTTTTCTGAGGTAGCCTAATGTATGCTTCACTAAAAGGGGGTAGCTGCTTTTATTGTCGCTGCCGTGTGGAGGGTAAGCAATTTTTGCAAGTTCGTGCCTTAAGTCTTTTGTTTTTTTCTTATACAATAATCAATTGGGTTTTCCTGTTAACAAGCGCTAACGAGTCGCTTACAAATTGAGTACGGTAACTTCAAGCCGTCAAATTGATGTTTCCGGTAGTCGATATCTGCACATATGTATATCGCGGTATATATTCGCCATATGCTGCATGAGATAAATAAATTTGCTGTTCTTGACCTGATTAGGTTTCATTTGTGAAGCTTCATTAGAAGCAAATTACTACAAAAAACATACCCAGCATAAAGTGCTGAAAAATTAAATTACAATCAATGAAAATCTACAAAATCATGTATTTAAGAATTTTCATTTTGTCTGCCACTTCTAATCTATGATGGTTAAAGGGCTGTTCGAATTGCAATTGGAGTAGAACTGAGTTTCACACGCAATTAAATAATCAAAAAATATTCATTTCAAAAAATAGTTGCTGACAGTTTTAATCTAAATCGAAAAAGTGCTAATTAAAATGGTCATCTTGTAAAAGCACATAAATACACATATGAAATAATGCGAAATCTTGTATTTTAAATATACTGTTATTAGAGTTTAACGAATAGAAATTAATACAAAATTTAGTTTCACTTCAGAAAAATAAACCTTATTTATATTAAACAAAGTCCTTATGTTAAAAAGTTCAATGTATATTTTTTTTTGACGATTAGTCATTAAAAGCGAATAAGTGTAGAATGGTATCGTAAAATATGTGCAAGATTATTCAAATCCTAATCGATAATGGCTACTACAAATTGATAAATAGGAATTTAGTTTCAATTAATAAATATAAAAAATAGTTAATATTTAAAAGAATACTCGTATTAGTTCGAAAAAGTTCAATATATTTTGTAAAGGTCGAACTACTCGTACGCAATATCGTTTTGCGAAATTGGAGAAACAGTTGCGCTGTCTTTTGTCGTGTCTATAATTTCAACACTTTGCATACGATTCGAATATATAGTATAGTATCTCCCAAGCTCAGAGGCAACTCCGCAATAATAGTTAAAATTTAATTGCATTTTGTCACTCAATTACAGCGCGACGATAAATCTGAAACTGGGACAGTGTGTCAAGTCAACTCCACTCGGCTCGAGTAGATCATTTAATAGCGCGCCGCAACACAGTTAGTTTTATTTTTAATTTTGTATTTTTTAACTCCACTTCAACGCTTTGGATGTGTGTGTGCGTGTGTGTGTGCTAAGCAGGAAGACTTTTTTGGCAGACTTTTGTACACTTGCTGCACGGGCGCACCTGCTCGGAATGTTTAAGAAAAATAATAATAAAAATAGACACCGAAATAATTTCTGTCAAATGTTCGAGGCTGGGTGGGGGGAAGGAGTTTAGTTAGGGGCACGAGATATGGTCGGTGTGGGGAGGCGAGGAAGTCGACGGGTTTCGCGTTACATGCGAATTTATGTGATCTTTGTTGTTATGTTGAACGCTTTATATAATGCGTCCAGTAGCCGCTGCTCTTGGTCAACGCTCTACTCTTCTCTCTCTCTGTCTCTGTCGCTGTCTCTGTCTCTGTATCTCTAGCATCCGCCTGTCATTTTCGCTTAGCATTGATTTATCTTTTGGTGGCAACAACAGCGCAAAAGAGTTTTGTGCAATAATTTAATTAAAAAAAAAAAAAAAAAACACAGCAACATATTGTTGTTGTCGCCTTTCACTTTGCAGAATGTGACAACAAACTGTCAAGCAGCTCAGGCAGAACTTTATTTACTCGCGGTTGTTGTCGTCGTTGCCAAACTCTTAAAAGTAAAATAATATTTTTAATTGAATTTTTAAGAAATGTTTTTCGTTTTCCACTTTAAAAGCGATTGCAACACTTGACCATTTAATGCGTGTCTCGTGCAGCACTGAACGTCGCAAATGGCACAAACAACAACAGCAACAACAACAGAAAAGGCAGCAAGTAGAAATTGTTGCCGCTGGCGCCACGCAACGCGTCAAATTTAGTTGTAGTCTCATCATTTTGCTTGATGTTTGTGAAGTTGTTGTTCATGTTGTTTTACCGTTTGCTACCTCGCTCATCTTCCACAGCGGATAATCGCTGAGGCTGTTGCTGTGAAATGATGCAACAACAAAACCATAACAATAAAATGTAAATTAAACAACAATGAGTCAAAAGCTCAAGTTCCAGTTAATCCTGCGCCTTTACATAACAACAACTGTGCATAGCATAGGCGACATGCGACATGCCACATGCCACATGCCACACGCCACACGACGCAACAACAGCAACAGCAACAGCAACCAGAGCTAACCACAACAAACGAGTTCTCATTACAAATCCACCGCACATTTGCGTAAATATTCGTTTGGCAATCCACCGGGCTAATAAAACGTTGCCCCAATTAGCCAACTGATATGGAACTGGAACTATCTGCGTTGATCAGATGGCATCAGACGATCCGATTGCCACTGACTCTGGCAATAACTAGCATTTACTCTGCCATTTAGTTGGACGCGGCTCGAGGTCAGTCAACAGAACCGCAGGCACTTTAGGCCAACACAAGGGCAAGGGCGAAAACCGTTCAGATAAGCTGTTGCTCTGGGCTCAGCGAAGCGATCAACGATCAGTGCTCAGCTTCAGAGGCAGACAGGCAGCAGTCACAGTCACAGTCAGAGTCAGAGTCACAGTCGCAGTTTGAATTCACTGAGATTGGGGGATCTTTCGTTTACAGTTCGTTTACATTTGCCAGCTGAAAGTCGATTGTGCAGTAAAAGCTGCTATACAGGGTGAGCTGGTTTGTTGCAAATCTAAAACACAAAAATTTCCTTTTCTTTGCGCAGTTTCAGTTTCTTGATTGATCGAGTTAAGATATCGGGTTTAGCTCGGCTTTTGAAATCTTTAACGGGCTGCAAATCTTGTCTATCCACTCGTCGCTTACGATGCAAATTCTCCACTGTTATGCCGAAAATTAAGCGTTTATGACTGACAATATTTATTTAAATTGTAGAGGAAATTATATAACTAAATAACAAAATATATAGGAAAAGTGTATATATGTATATGCATAATATTTAATCAAATTTAATTAAAATTGAATAAATAAAAATATACTTTGCATATAATATATTTTTTTAAATTTGATGTGCATTAAATTGAATATTTTATTTATATATATTGCGCAAAGTGTTGATTTGATGGATAGTAAAATATTGTATTGAAAATATAGTTTTATTTATTCGATTCTGGTAGCGATTCTGGCAGCGATTATTTCGAAAAATATTGAATTAGATATAATGCAAATTGATTGATTCATTTTGTAGCTAAAAGTAAGGATCAATATAATATTAAGAATATAAATTCTGGCAGTGATAAAATTATTTATTGTCACTTTTATGCAAACAGTATTGTACATTAAATATTTGACAATACTTTGACAAGATTTATAGCAATATTTAAGTTTACTTTTTTAATTAAAAACAATATGTAATTCACTTTTGTCATATTAATGGTGTTCAAATTGTGTTTTGTAAGATGTATTTTTGTTAAATGTTAGTTAAATTTTCAATTTCAACTATTGAAAAGTTGGATGCACTAATAATTCATAATTGCATAATTGGTGATAAATAAGATTTACAATCAAAGTTGCTTTCGTTTTAATTAAAAATTGTAATCAAATTCTGGTTTATCTAAATGGTGATCAAACTATGTTTATACAGGGTATTTCGTTGGGTATATTGGCACGCCTGTCACAGTCACAGTCACAGTTACAGTCGAGTGGGGTGTCAGGATCACTGAACTTCGTTGTCTGAGACCGGCTGAGCGTTTGCTCCTCGAACTGGCCAACTTGTTTTTGTTGTGCTTGCAACTCCCACTGTGAGCACTTTCCACCGTGCCAGCCATTACGTGCCGCCTCCTCCTCCGCCATCTCCCAGCTATGCAAACAAAAGTGAAACACACGCTGGAAGCCAACAGCTAACAGACTTCAGCTTATTGCTTGCAGCTGGCCAAGCCGGCTGAGCGGCAACAATTGCGAATGCAAATTAATTGTGCAGCCAAACGGATGACGGCACAGGAGGAGTAGGAAGCGTTTCTTACGTCGCGTGGGCGTTGGTCACGCCCCCAACAACAACAACAACAACAAATTGCCGCGGTTATTTAATTAGCATGGCCAAAAAGTCAAAAGTCTTCTAATACCGTGTGTGTGTGTGTGTGTGTGCGACTGAGAATGAGAGATGATCGCAGCATAAGAAAGGCACTCCCCAAAAAATGGAGTCTTCCGCATTGCGGTCGGCTTTGAGGCTGTGGCACAGATTATGCAAGATGCACGATTCGAGTGTGGGGCAATGGGCTGGCTCCAGGGGGATAATTGCATTTCCTGCTTGCATACATACCAATAGTAATGCTAATCTCATTGTTCCTCCGAGCTGATGACTTGCTGCTTGACGTTTTCTTTTTGCTCTCGATTTGTTTGCCTCAGACAATGCACATTTGAATATTAATTTTCACTGCATTTGCATATGTGTGTGTCTGTTGTTGTTGTACTATATAGTTTACGAGTATTGTCCGATCAAGTATTTGCTTTTTGCTGCTTCACTAGCTACGCGTGATTGCGGTTGCGATTTCGCACAATTGCGTTCGGTCTGCACAGTTTGAACAGAAAAAAAAACAACAGAAAATAAAACAACAAAGTGGATGCTGGGAAAACTGAGCTCGTTGCGATCTGCGATCCGTGCAGGCGTTCAAAAGTCGCGCGACCAACTGTGGTTGGCGCTGGCGCCGCTCTTGGTTTTTATGCTCGATGACGATGGCGACGCAGCCGCCGCAGACGACAACAACGACGACGACGACGACGACAGCAACCATAACAACAACGGCAGCGTCTTCGTTGCAGCAAGTCCAAGTCACTTGGCCAGTCAGTCAGCGAGCGGGACAAGCGTGCGGAACGAGTCATAGACGAGTTCACAGGCAATGACACCACACGTAAGTGCATGTGGATGTCTGTATCTGTATCTGTATTTGTATCTATGTCTGTGTTGGAGAGTGGTGAAGGTGTAGGTTGACAGACGCTGATGCTGCAGTCTGTACGCAAATGCATAGTTATAAATAATGGCAATAAAGCAAGTTCTAGAGCACAGTCTATCCATAAGATACAATTGTATCTGGAGAACATGCAATGACAGAATATATGCATTTTAATACATATTTAATAATGCATTGTCTGCCGGACTGCCTGCAATAATTGCCTGGGAATGGCACCGATCATTTGCATCAAGTGCAATCTAATTAAATGATTTTTCTTATTCACAGCAATAAACTTCACACATACACATTTTCTTCGTTGTATTTGTCATTAAAAATCATATATAGTCAAGCTTAGATCCGTGTTGTTTCTACTTATATTATTTGTAGTAGTGTTACATATATATTTATGATTAGCGAGACAGTCGAAATATTACCATTTCCAACTGTCTGTCTGTCCTTAATCGAAAAATATAAGAGTTATTGCTGCAATATATGCTGACTTTCTTTTCCACAAATAATTTATATACAATTCAATTTATAACATATAGATTTCAAATATCTATGTAACTTTAATTATGGGTCAACAGATTGCATCAATATGGCAATAAATAAAGAAGACTTGATTTTGTGAGAGGTATTAAAATAAAATGAATTCTTTAAGAGAGAAAAACGCTTCTTATTGAAGACCATATAAATTTCAATAATTTCATATATTTTTTATTTTTCATATTCGCTTTTGGAGAAAACTTTGTCTGTTTGAGTTTGGGTAATTAATCATGTGACTAAAATAAAAGACAGGGGTAACAAAGCAGCAAGTGTTTGTCTAAACTTAGGACAGTCATTTCCAGCTCATTAAAAAAGGATTAAAATCAGTCAGAGTTGGTTAGAGATTGACGCGTCGTTATCGATGACAACCACTTGACGGATGACAATAACTTATAATCGGAGCTTAGCGATCGACCTTGTCTTTTATTGACACCTTTTTATTTATTTATTTATGGGGATGTGTGAATGGGTGATCCAATTGTTAAGTGTGATTCCTTTCATTTTACGAAATTTCTTTTTAGAAAGACAATTTTTGTTTTGTTTCGGCCAGTTCAAGTTCAAAGTCATAAAACATCAAAAAAATACGAAACTGGCGCAATATTTTAGCTGGGTGCATGATAGCCGAGTTATCGTCACGAGATTCAATCTGGAGAGACCTTTCATTTTAGATGAATACATTTTATGGTTATTATTATGGCCATTACGATTTTTGTGGCTGACACAAAAGCCAACCACCGACGACGACGCCAACGACTCCAACGACGACCAATCGAAACCGAATTTGCATAAAAACAATTGCAGAGACAAGACAAGACAAGAGCGAACCCGAAGCAAAAGCAAGGCACCAAAAGCCCTGGCCCAAGAGCTGGACGCCTCGTTGCGACTGCTCCGCAAGTAGTGGCAATTTAATTGGCGCATTAAAGTTGGCAACGCCAAGCGTTGGGATTGGGTTAAAGATTTCAGATTTCAGATGTCGGCGCTGTCGATTTGAGTTGTGAGTTGTGAGTTTGAAGTTTGGAGCTGGGGGCTGGGGGCTTGGGCTTGCGTTTGGGGTTTGGGTTTGGTTTGCATTTTGGATATGGGCTTGCGTGAAAAGAGAAATGGCATAACAAAAGGCGGCAAAATGCAAACGTCGGTCAACTGTATTTTTAGTTTTTATTTTTTGTCAATTTTGTAATCTAGTTGGTCGAAATGAAGTGCCAGAGCCAAAACACCAGCAACAGCAACCAGCTGCGATAACGATAATAGCAATAAAAAATATTTGAAAAGGAGACGCGAAAGAAAGATGAGAGAAACAACAACACAGCAAATTGTAATACCGAATATCACGCGCCATCGTCGCGTCGCAATCGGTTGCATTGTTTGAAAGTTTTTAGTTGGTTTTTTTTTTTGGTAAATTTGAATTTTATTTTTTTTTGCGTTTTTACAAATTCGCTTTGATCTCGCTACGATAGGCAAATAAATAGCAATTGAAATGTTGATCAGACCCGCTCGTCAGTGGGTTAGCCTGTTGCACAATTTCCTCACCTCCGTCCCGCCCTCCGCACGCTCCTTCCACAGTCAAGTCATCGCTTCAATAGTGTCAGTCGGTCAGTTTGTATGCCATACATATTATAGATACGTCACTGTTATTATTATTTTGTATTATTATTATTGTTCATAATTTATTATGGTATTTTTGTTGTCAAGTGTTTGTGTGTTTGCGTGAAGATGCGCTCAAAGCCCATAAAATATGAAATATCATAATGCCTGGCAATGATAATGCAGCTTACTCGCCCATCGCCCATTTGCAGAAGGTTAACCGTGGGCTTTGGCCCCTGCAGCTGCAAATGATTGTCAGCATTCGATGGCTCGATAGTCTTGGTCACAACAACGACCTGCAAATACACTAACACTCCATGAAATAGCAAAATATCATCAATTCTCTAGAGTGGCTTTCATCATCAACAATTGGCTGGGCAGAGTATTCCACTGTCCACCAATAGGCAGTCGACAAAATAGTGAAAAGTAAAAAATATTTGTATTGAACAACGACAACAATCGACGTGCATTCGATTCGAAGCGAAGGTGAGTTCCCTATTATACTTAGCTGAGGCTATTTAAATACTATGGAGCATCTGGAGCGAGCCCTTGGGGCACACAAGGTCAAACGCCAATCCACAATACTATCTTTATCTAGAAATGACCCATGAAAATCGAAATAACTAGTTATATATTTTCCAAAAATAAAATGAACAAATTACAATTTGATTCCAGTATTTATAGTTGTTTTTTTGCACACTTTAACAACTAATTTGCAAGTTAAACGGCGACTTCACTTAATTTCTGTACGCTGCCGAATAATTGAATTTACCGCAAATGAATGGGATTTTGATGAGATAATGAAGATACTCGTACTCGTTGTTGTGTTGTGCCTCAAACTCGTTTGCTTTGTCGACAATTTATTTATTTATTTTCCTTTTTCGCAACTTCTCAGCCAAATTGGCGATGGTAGCTACAGCGCTTTTTGCTGATAGTGAGAATAATAACAATGTCTTATATCACACGAGAGAGTACAAAGCTCTTGAAAAGTTCATTTGCATTTTAACAAACGACCTTTTTCCTATCTGAATACAATTTACCTGGCACTTAGTTGGTCTTTCTCCCTATCGACTACAAGTATCTCAGTTATGTACCCTGCACCCATCGGCATCAGTTAATGGAGTTGTTCAAACAACAGGATCGTGTAGAAATGCCAAAGATGAATTGATATATTATAATCTGTTACATTTTTAATTATAATTTAGTGCCAACAGAAACTACATGTAGAAGACAAGAGGAGGGATCTCTGAGGCAATAAATTATACGAATATGATATCGAATATGATCGAATTGATATAACCATGTCGAAGAGAGACTATTAGAGATAACATGAAGATGGTCTTAAAATAGTCGATTCTTTTGGTACCCACACTAATCAGTAATGATTTCTATAAATTTAGTTGCGATCGAATGAAAAATATATGGATTAAAGAATTGTATAATACAATTTTATTGTATTTTGTAGATTTGGTTTTTTTAATTTAGTTTTCGTATACCAAGCATTATTTTCTTGGTATATTTTATTTTGTATGTCATATAAATCTTTTGTATTCACCAACAATGGTTAGCGGGTATCTCAGGGTCGAGTGGATGTTTGTTCACTTGTTATTAAAGGCAATTATACAAAATGATTTCTTATCTCAATTAAAAAAAAACCTAGTGCAATTACTAATTAGCTAATGTTACGGATATTAATATCAAATACATCTGCATTTTCCGTATATTTTGACGATAATTCAAAAGTCTAGGACTATTTCCTGAAAGTTATTACATTTTCGTTCGACATCGGATCAGTAAACTATGCTTAACATGACGCCAAATTACACGAATTGATCCTGGAGTTCAATGTCAAAAGGTGAGTTAAAATGGCAGCTGTTTAGTTGGCCAGGAAATAAAGCGAAACTCGTGGATAAGCTGGCTATCATAATCACAGTCCTTAGGCGGTGTGTTTGAGTGGATGATGAGCGGAAACTTGGGCAGATTTTCGCATTTAATTGATGGCAAACAAACCACAACCAACAACAGACACACAAACAATGCAACAATTAGGGCCTCAGTCAACTTGGTGGCAACTTCATTAACAGTGGCAGACGGCAAAACGGCAAACGGCAGATGCGATGCGTCGCTGATGTTGAAGTTGAAGCGGCTGCTGCTGCTGCTGCTGTGGCATATTGACAACGCTTCCTACTTGCATAAATTGTACAGTTGGAGAGACTTTCCGAAATGCAAGCGATACAACAAACACACTGCCACACAAATCATAATTTTGAGCCGCATTTTACGAAGATGCAACTGCAACGGCATCTGCTATGGAGACCGAGTCTCGGGTGCAGCTTTTAGCTGGTGCAATGCTGCTGATGATGCGGCCAGCCAGTAATTGTTTGCCGTATTTGCTGGATGTTTGCTTTATGGACGCGATTACATCAGCAGCAGCAGCAGCAGCATCGTCATCTACGTCGACGTCGTCGACTAAATCCACTCAAAGTTGTCGCATTTGTTCGATTGGTTTCGCCACGTTTTAAATGGCTTGTCACAAGATTGTGTTATGTGAACAGAGCTCATCGGGATGCGATGGGATAGATATACACTCGAAGACACAAACAGTTCTTGTATAATCAGACTGCACTTAGGATTCGATTTGGGCTTCATTGCCTCCGCAGCTAATCAAGTTGTTCACATTAAGGTTTCAGACAATTGTCAAAAGTCAAAGTACTAAGGAAAAGTTTAGGGAGAGGCTGAAAATATTTCTGTGGGAATGCAATAAGTGGCTGAAAATTATTAGAATGCGTATTGCACATATGCAACATTTAAATGTCTCATATAATTTAACAAGCTACTTTCTTCGACAGCTAATTTTACAGGATTGTTTTTTTTAATGTTGTATGACAGCAATTGGTAATGTTTGTTTAGTCGATTTTTCAGTTATTACACTGAATAGGCTCTTGAAATTTGTTGGTTTAAATTCGTTTGGTAATTGTCAACATAGTTGCGTTAGCAAAAACATCGTCAAAATATTGCTTACATTATTTTCGCAATCTGTCCATGTATAAAACTTTTTACGATCAGTATACTTAAAATGTAGTGCTTCAATCGTTAATGCTTAAATGTTTTGTTGCTTCATAGTACACATATCGAGGGCTGTTCCAGAGATAGCTGACCTTACAAATAATAGTAGTGGTGGAAAATGTGCATTATAAATAATAATAGAGTAAAGAGCTTAAGTTTTTACTTTGATGGAATAAATAAAATATTGGCTGACAGAGCTAAAGTGAGACCATTACACTTCAGAAAATGTGTCAAACACTTTAAATATTGTATTCCATGATTTCTGGCACTGTTAAAAATAAATAAAATATATATACAAAATGTTGTATATCTGAATTTATGCATAATTGATGTGAACGTCATTTTTGAAAAGCGTGCTTTAATAAATAAACGAAAAATGCATATGTTACAAATAGTATAATATTAACATTAATTAAATACAAAAAAAAAGTACCTTCATCTGCAATTACAACATGTAATTGAATAAGGTATTGCTGAAAATGCCATTGGCAGTTCACAAAAAAACGGCCACTATGTGGATTGAATCGTTCCATCGCTGGGCACAGACTTCTTCACAATGCGGCTGCGTTCGGCAGCGCCCTGGAGCCCTTTGGAGTCCCGCTTGAACAACCGCAGGTTGGGCACGGCATAGGCGAGCGTATGGCGATGCACTGGACGCGATTGCTGCTGATGCTGATGCTGCTGGAGCAGACGCAGCACCTCCCAGCTGGGAATATAGGAGTCCAGCAGGGATTTGGACTCGCGGCCGGCAAACAGATCTGGCGTTGGATCGGGCTGCGAGGGTCTAAATGGCTTGCCATAGCCGGAACTGAAGCCAGCTGCTCCGCCTGGTCGTCGCGTCGTGATGCTAATGAAGCTGGGCGGATAGGGCAGCGGGATGCGGGGCGAGTTTGCGTAGTTGCGCTGGGGCAGCGGGGCGAAGGCGAACTGCTTCGATTGGCTGGGGGGAGTGTGCGTGGAGCGGAGGGGCTGCTGCTGCACATAGGTGTACGGTGGTCGCAGTGGGCGTGGCACTAGTCTGGGCAGAGGGCGCGGCAGGGCGTTGCTATTCAGGTATTGCACGCCGTTCAGCTGGAGCTGCAGATCCAGATCAAAGGGAACAATGGGTTGGAGCAGCCGCGTTCCCGACTTTATTGCAGCCGCCGTCGTCGTTGTTATTGGCGCTGTTGCTGGCGTGGGCGAACTACAAAAAGAGAGAGAGAGAGAGGGGGAAGAAGTGTCAGTTTAATAGCATTTAACGAGCTGCTCTTATCTAATCACAGCGATTTATTATGGCAATCATTGCTGCCATTTGTCGGAAGCCAACGGCGGCAATAGTCGTGAGTGAAACTGGCATTTCAACACCCACCCACAATCCGTTTCCATTTCCATTCCCCTCCCCGTCGCATACGAATACATATCTATCAGCAACAGCAATTAAGCTGGCATTAAGTGCGGGATTAGACCGCAACCAGGCCTAAATGTCTTTAAGGGCCTACTTTAGAGCTGCAATTTGCAGCCATTTTGCAGCCAATTCAATTGACAAATAAACGAGATCTGCAACAATTTCCCTGCCAACAGCAAGACAAAAAGCGTAATTCAATCTCGCTGCCGACAGTGATTTTGTGAATTTGAATGGTCGATTGTGAACAATATAGGTAGTGTGAAAATGTTTTACTTTTAGTTTACAAAAATTTTAGACTTCAGCACATCAATACAAATTAATTTCTCTGCAGGTACTTGTTAATTAGAAGTGATTAAAATGTTTCCAATTATTATAATAATCTGTTGTGAATCACAAGCACATTACTTGTTAATTATATGTGTAGTAAATGCTTCACAACATATTTTAATTGGATGTAAATTACATCGACATACTACAATAATAATTTACACGAAAGCCAAAATTGTAAAATGCGTTCTCTAAATAAATGTTCAAGTCATTTTTTTGTTTGCATAATTATAATGATTGGGTCTAATTTTTATAAATCATTTTCAATCATTATGTTCAAAGAAACTCAATTTTTGTATGTACCCAGCTTACAATAATTGCGATCACATCTGTAAATAAAATTACGAAAAAACTACATATACGCAATATGTGGAAATACTTCCAAAAAACGTAATTGTAATAATATAATAATAATGCAATAATAATAATCTATTGAAATATGTGTATCAGAGAACTGCAACGAGCACTTCTCTTTCGCTCATACCCAATAATTGTTCGTGCTCGTTTTGTTCAAACCCATTTCAAACATGATTAATCAATGTCCGTTTGGTCATGACATTTTTGCGAACAACAGAAAAACACCAACTACTTCTGCTACGCTAGTAGCAACTCCTTCTGCTAGACTGATAGTTTGTAACTCCTTTCTCCTCAATTTTCAAATTGTTTACTTCGCGAATGTCGATTTTGATTTATTCAAATGCAAATTCAATTAACTAGCAAATAGTCAGCACCCTTCTCCTCAATTCTCATATAGTTAACTTCGCAAGTGTCGTTTTTGACTTTTCATTACCCAAGCCCAATTCGCTAGTAGCTTCTGCTAGGAAAGTAGCAACTCCTTCTGCTAGACTAGTAGCAACTCCTTCTGCTAGACTAGTAGCAACTCCTTCTGCTAGACTGATAGTTCGTAACTCCTTTCTCCTCTATTCTCAAATTGTTTACTTCGCTAATGTCTATTTTGATTCATTCAAATGCAAATTCAATTAACTAGCAAATGGTCAGCACCCTTCTCCTCAATTCTCATATAGTTAACTTGGCAAATGTCGTTTTAAAATATTTTATATTCAAGTCCAATTCGCTAGTAGCAACTCCTTCTGATAGACTAGTAGCAACTCCTTCTGCTAGACTGATAGTTCGTAACTCCTTTCTCCTCAATTCTCAAATTGTTTACTTCGCGAATGTCAATTTTGATTTATTCAAATGCAAATTCAATTAGCTAGCAAATGATAAGCGCCCTTCTCCTCAATTCTCAAATTATTAACTTGGCAAATGTCGCTTTTAACTATTTTATATCAAAGGTGAATTCACTAGTAGCAACTTCTTCTGCTAGACTAGTAGCAACTCCTGCTTAACAAACAATTGATGGCAATTTTAGTTTTCTTCATTGGGGGTGCATGGATCCCAAGAACCATTTCAAAATATAATACTTTTAATCAGTTTTATAATCTCGATTACACTTTGATGAAATTCAGCTAAAACGCTATCTGCCTGAATCAATGCTTAATATTTTATAATAGTGATTTTAATTTGTTAATACGATTGGTGCTGAAAATATTTGTTAAATCCCACTAAAACTTTTCTTCACGATTACTATGCTTTAAGTTTGTTATTATTTTAAATTCAATTCACTCACAAAATGCCGTTGACGAAAAGCTCAAAATATCAATTGATAAGAAAATTACTTAAATTGGTTGTTAAGTGTTTTTTTACTTTAAAGTCAATTGTAACTTTAATTGTTTCACAAAATATTGACACCTTTTTTAAGGGGGGACTAAAAACGAACAATTTAGCACAAATTTGTGAAGCTTGTAACTGCAATTGATGTTGAAAAGCTATAAAATATTTAAGTTTTTGTTGAACTGCTTGTTAATGGCTAATGGCTCATTATCTGTGTTTAACTGGCTTTTCAAACCCACTTTTGGGCTGCCCTCCAAATACGAATGAACGAAAGCTGACTCCCAAAAGCTGTCCACGCTGGGCAAGCTTCAGTCTCGATAGTTTGTGGACCAACTAAAAGTTTAGCCCCAACTGGTTTCTGCGCACACTAAGAGCTTTCGTCGAGGCCGTGGCACGTTGCATACTTACGCGTTTAACAGCAGCAGGTTGCCGGGCAGGTGGGCGGGCAGCGCATAGCCAGCGCTGAGCTGTTGGTGTTGCAGGTGCAGCTGCCGCAAGCGTTCCGCCTGCTCCAGCTGGGCGGCGTCGTGGACGTAGCTGGGTGGCACGCTGGCTGCCACACTGGGATGCCAGTCGTAGTGGTTGGGCAGCAGCGGCGGGCGATTGAGATCGAAGTGGTGGGGCTGCTGCAGCTGCAGCTGCTGCTGTTGCTCCTGTTCGCGCTCCAGGTCCTCGAGACTGAGCTGCAGCGATGAGTTCTCGTCGTCATAGGCTCGGGAGGGCGACAGCACGGCGCGTGCGGCAGGCAGCGCTGCCAGCAGTGCCCAGAGCAGAGGTAGTTGCTGCTGCAACAAATCGAAAAGAAAAAAATAAAACAGGTGCGAAAGGAGTCGCAGTTGTTACGTTAGTTGCTCCATTAGAAGGGCATTCACCACACGACAACGACAAGTTCAAGTGGTGGTGAAAGGTTTTCGCTCAACTTGCTGCCTTTCGCTAAATGCGGCCGGTTGCCACGCCCACCTCGCGCCCAGTGATGCGTTTAATTGAGTTTTTATTTGGCTCGCGCGCAAAAAAAGAAACGACGCTAAATTTTGTGGGTTAGTCAAGCGCGAAACCCAAAACGAAGCAATTGCAAATTCACATTCAAATTCAAATTCAACTGCGCTGTGTGGGTGGCAAAGTGTGTGTGTGTGTGTGTGTGTGAGAAGAAGTTGTGAGAAGAAGCGGGAAGTTGTACAAGGCCAATTGATAAGCTAGCGCCTTTCTAAAAAGCAGAAACTAACCGAACTAACGGCCATTTGTCACGGCATTAACTATACTATATGGTTTGTGCAATGTACGCAACAAATTCCAGCCAAACTGCCGACTGCAAGTTGCAACATCCCACAACAGACGGAGATGCAGTCTTAAATTGAAGCGGCCGAAAATTGCAGTGCTCAATGATGGTACTAACATAAGATAGACAAAAAAAAAAAACAATCTATGAAACTATAAAAACTAGTTGCAATTTTTGGTTTGCAACTGAGGCAGCATTCACAAAACGCCCCGGGGCCAGCAGCAAACCACAATCACAACCACAACGACAACGACAACAACAAGCAGAAGCTTAACCACAGCATTGGCATCAGCATTGGCATCAACATTCGGCATTAACTTGAGCGTCATCATTATCTGAATGCGTGCGCCAGTTTGGCGCTGCTCTCTAATTATTTTGGCCACGGCAGCTGGTAATGATCGGCCAGGTCACATGAGCCACCAGTCTTGGCGGTTTTTGAATGCAAATGCAGCTTGATTAATGACAGCCTGTCCAATGCTACTGATGAACTGCCAAATGCCATCGTTAACGTGCGTAATTTGCGCCTTTTGACCGCCCCACCGCCCTCGGTAGCAGCTGCATTCTCAGTGCGAAAACAAAAGCTAATCATCCGCAAAAAAAAATCACACAAAGAAGCTGCACGTAAGATGCGAACCTAAAGAACTGCAACGCTAATCAATCATGGACTTGTCTATGGCATTCAGAGGTGTCAGCCAGCTACTGGGCGGTCTACTAGTGCTCGTCAGTGTATTTACGAATCGCACCTCAAACTGCGTGTTTCATTCGACCTTATCCATTGCAGAAGCTCATTATCTGCATTTAGTTGATAACTTATATCTTTGGCATTTCAACTTGAACTTTGAGCAAACTTCTTTAAGCAGCTAATAAGCTTGGAGCTATTCGATATTAACAGCAAAGAGGATTACGAAAGGTTACAAGAGAATTTGCAATTCTTTTAGAAATTTGAAAATATTTTTGAGAACAAATATATGAATTACTCAACATGTAAATACAAATGTTGGGAGTCGGAATTGAGAGAGTAAACAATGCTAATGTATTAACTATTAATCAGAAATAATAAATAGAAAGATACAAAAATAATACTGTGATTTTCAAATTGGACCTTGTCATATTTCCATAATAAATGGTGAAATTGGGTATTGTAATAAAATTGAAATTGAAATATATTTACAAATAACAAATAATAATAGAAAGAATTTATTTTTGTAAATACTTTTTTATGAATTTAATATAAGAGTCAATGCCTCAAATAAACCTAGTTTTTTAATGAATTCAAATTAAAATATGGCTACAAAATTAAAAATAAATCCCAAAACATAAACTTGCAAGTATTCATCAATGATATTCCAAAATTCATGTTTTAATGAAGTCAACTGTTCTTAAATATTTAAGACCTCTCAAGATATAATCCAATGTCAAATGTCGATAGTGACAGTTACACGATTATTAACGCACCATTCTTGATTGTTTGTTTGCACTCAGAGCACTTTTTGTTCGTTTGTTGGACAACACTGCAAATACTTATTGCCACTTATAGCTTTATCAACACTTGTTCCTTCAAACAAAACTAAACAAAAAAAGCGGTAAAAATACAAAAAAGCAACAAATTGAAACGAAACCGAAATCGAATTCGAAAGCGAGCAACGGGCAACAAGCAATTGCGACTGCGGCAGAGCGTAGAGTGAACTGTGCGTTTTATACCAGCGACTACGACGACGACGACGACGACGACGGCAACTTGGCCAACAGCGTGCAGTTCTGCAGCGGCCCAACAAGTGGACGCATTGTTGGCCATAAGAGAGTGGCAAGAAAAAAGAGACGGAGAATGAGAGGCAGCAACTTTGTTTGACTGCTGACTGCTGACTGTTGAGTGTTGAGTGTTGAGTGGTGGAGATGGCGATGCAGATGAGCGAAGGATTTCAGCTGAGAAATGTGAAACAGAAAATAGCAGCTGAAAGCGCCAAGTGCGCGCAATTAATTGAAATGGAAAGTAAATAGCAAACAGCTTGGATATTCAAATTGAATTCATTTCAAATTCAAATACCGCCCAACTGACCAACAACAACAACAGCAACAACCATCATCAAAGCTAATTTACGCATTTAAAAGTGTTATAACAGCTTCAGCCATGGGCGGCCTCAGCCCCCCCCATCATCAGCAGCAAACACACTTGAGACATGTATTGAAAGCATCCCAGAAACATGACCATTAATTGAACTACATACGAGCACAACAACCATGAGTATTTGTTGTTGTGTCTGCCACTCAAAGACCCAAAGATAGCACCAACCGTTCACTTCCGCCCTGGAGCCACAGCCGGAGCCGGAGCCAGAGCCAAAGTTAGAGTTTAAGTCACTTCGACGCAGAGTCAAAAGTCTCTCCTCGTGTCCAAGTGGGCCTAATCAGACCCATCCACAACCATCGAGTTTTCATTTTGGCGATGGGCCCCCACAAGACGGTGCAACAAACGCTGGGCACGCCACGGGGCGTCATCATCGCCATTTGAGCTCGAAAGTTAATTGTGGCAATATGTACATCGATGTGGCATGTAATGCTCATCGATTTTGTGCCGCACTCAATCAATGTTTGGGCATACCCCAAGTGGCAATCAAGTTGGCGCACGTCCAAAAAAATCCATTTAGTGTTGGCTAAGAAATTAGTTATCAAATTGAGGCACACAATATTATAAATATTATGGAACAACAATTTATTGTGTAAATTCAATTTAAAGACATTTCAAATGTATTAATGAAAACTATCAAATATAAATAACAAATATGCCCATATCAAAATTCTATAATGTTTTAAAATCAAAAAATGTCAGATTTTTTAATGATAAATTTCTTTAAATATAAACAGAATGCAACAAAAAAATGTATTTAATTTTCCACTAGCAAAATGTAAAAGTACTTGATGCCCTATATGGGCACATAAAATATTAAATATTAATACAAATTAATTTAAAATAATACAAACAAAATCGATGTAAATTTTACTATATGTTACTTATGTATGTCGTATGTTGTGCCAATGCCTTTTCTATTTTTCTACCGAAATAATTTTAATGTAATTCAGATTGTTGTGAAATTGTAAATCCACTTCAACTATTATCTGGAGCAGTGTGTCTTTGTAGAGTATTTGTGTGCTGCATATGCCAGTTGAAACGCCCCGTGGCATTTGCTCCATTTAATGCCGCAAGTGAAAGAAGCTTTTGGGACTCACACTGCATGTAACATAGTTGAGTGCAAGATGGAGTGGTAATGAAAGCTCTTGTAATGCCAAATGAATTTGTCAAAATGCGACAATTAGATGGATGAATATGGAATTTACGATTGCGTCTCAGAGTCGTGGAACACAAATGCTTTTAGCTCTGGGCGAGTGGCCAATTGGCCGACTAACTGTCTGCCTGACTGACGCAACTTCAAGGTTGCCAACGTAATGTCTCGGCTAACGCATGTGCGTAAAGTAAGCCTAAGTATTACCCACGTTAGTTATTTGACTGTTCCGGACGGGGCGTGAAATTTTTGTTTACTTTCACAAAAAAAAAAAAACAAATGCTAAAAACAAAAATAAAAAGTAACACTGAGAAACGGCCTTAGACAATGGAAATGCATTCTGTAAGGCGGGCGTCGTGATGTCTTACGATGACCTTGTTCCATGTTATGTTTACTTCTTTGTTTTGTTTGTTTGCCTTTCTTGACCAATTTGATGGTTTTGTAATGGATGCGTAGTACGCGCTGTAACAATTATGCAGCTCAATTAGGGCGTCGTTGAGTAAATATTTGGATGAGCTTGGAAACATAGAGCAAACACTTAAGTGTTTATGATTAGCAGATTTATCACATTGCAATTGGCATGACGAATGAATTGAAGACTGCACATGCATTTTTAATAAAACTATTGTAAATTTTATATCTGGAAGTAAATCACCATGGGGTATGTACTCGTCGAGTGCATTCTGTTTATTCCACAATTCTATGACTTATTGGACTTCAACAATGACAATAATGCTTCATGAGAAAAACAAATTAAAGATTATATTGCACATGAATTTATTGCATAACGTAATGAAAACAATATAAAATATATATCTGATGGTAAGTAAATAAACGTAGGATATTTTCGCGTTGATCATTCTCAGCCTAAGCATCGATAATTAATTCTGAAAATGTATGCTTTTTGGACATTAAGTAATGACAATTATGCTTCATTCGAGAATATGCTGCAAAATGAATTTATTTCAATTTGTGATGAAATTATTATGAAATATAGTATACAATAAATGAACATAGGATATTTTCACGTCGAGCACATTTAGCTTACACATTTAAAGTTTATTTTACAAATTTATGCTGTTATTCCACAATGACAACAAGAAAACCAAATAAATTTAAGATTATATTGCACATGAATTAATTATAGAAAATATACAATCTGAAAGTAATATATTTGTATCTGATGGTAAATCAGCATAGGATATTTTCGCGTCGAGCACACTCTGCTTGAACATCTATAATTTATTCTACAAATTTACGCGGTTATTTTCATTGGACTTTCGACAATGACAATTACGCTTCTTACGGGCTAGACAAAAAAAAAAAACAAAAGACTTAAACAACAAACTTGGCTTTGGAGTGCTTGGAAGCTGTCGACTGCAAACACATTAGCATTATGGCCTGGCTCGGATATAGAGCTGGGTGTGGGGATGCGACGAGGCACCCGCTGCGGCAGCATCATGACCACCGGCACCCGACGGCAGATACTCGTTCATATTCAGACTGAAGGTGGGCGGAAAGTGCTTGTCCTTGGTCTCGCGATTGATGCGATAGCTGCTGCGATAGGCAGCCATTGGGCTGATCGCATTCGCATAGCCCTGCAGCCCGGCGGCAGCGTAGTGCAGACCCGTCACTGCCGTGTTGGCGGGCACAGGGCTCAGCTGAACGGCGGATCCACGTGTGGCAAAGTCCGGAGTCGCGCCCAGATTGGGTGTGAGCACTGGCGGAGGGGGCTGAACGGCACCGTTGGCGGCGGCGGCGGCGGCTGTCAGGAACGGACTGATGGGCACAATGATGGGGCGGGTGGGAATCAGCTGCAGGTATTGCACGGTCCCGCTGCCGTCCTGCAGCGTCTGCGCCGGCAAATACTGCATTAGCATCGGTGTGCTGGGCATGTTGGCGATGGTCGGACTGTCGACGCCGCCTCCTCCGCCTCCCTGCATGGGCGTGAAGTTCGTCTCCATTTCGGGCATCTTGTACGAGGGCTTGAACCCAATTTCGGCTGTCGGCTGCACTTGGGCTTGGGCTTGGGCCGCGGCGAGGCTGTCATAGCTGCTGGCAAACGCACTCAACGAATTCAGATGCGTGTCCTGGCCGTTAAGGCTGCTGGATTTGAGTTGTTGCGACTGTTGTTGAGCCAGCACGCTGTTGGGCGACTTGGCCGATTTGTTGGCGATTTCGGGACTGGACACGGGGTGGGCATGAACAAAGGTCAGCACCAGCAGTTGGGCCAGCAAAAGCACACTATGGCATTGGCACAGCATCTGCAAGAAAGTACATGGATTAAAGCGGATGCGGAAAAGAATATTGGATACACTATATATAAAAAGTAGAAATAGAAATAAAACTAGTTTAGTTAATAATTGAATTTAAAATTGGAATAGATATGGAAATGGTTTTCAAAAATACGCATTTTAACTTAGAAAATTGTAATATTCAAATGCTTAACTTATGAGAAATAGTAATTAACAAATGAGTAAATTAATATCTGAGAAAAAAAGCAAATAATTGCAGATATTTTAATGTAATTATTTGTCTGATTTTCAACAAGTTAAATAACATATTTTCTTATTTTCAAAAAACATCTAACAAGAAAGTAACATTTTTGTATGCTCCAAAATAATTGAATTTCTTCAGTTTGGCTTCAAAGACAATCTCTCAAGGTTGGCCAAAATCAAACCAATTAAAGTAAAATATTTTGCCAGCTAACACATGCAAAACTTGCCGAATAGCAATATTTCTTGAATAATGCTTGAATGAAATAAAATGAATTAGCTGCTCAGGTCTGGACGGTTGTTTAGCTTAATTAAAAATTATATAATACACTAGTTAAGTAAGCTAAACTATTTCAAGTTTAATTTTTGGCACACGAGCTCAACTTTTGCCCTGCCCCCAAAACATAACTTTTTAGTTTCGTTTCGTTTGGTTCGTATTTTTTTGTCGTTGTTGTTGCGGTTAATTTCGTCTTTGGGCTTCATTCATTTGGGGCCAAGCCCCGAACTGTTGGTTGCCGTGTCAGTTTGGCTTGTTCTGTGCGAAGATTGGCTTAAATACGTGAACACAAAATGTGTAAGCATTCCATGAATGGCCAGCAATATGTTGGACTGAAGTTTACTTTCACTTGTTGCTGTTGTTGTTGATATTGTTGTTGTTGTTGCATTTGTATTTTTCGTTTTTTAATTTGTAGTTTTATAACAATTATGCTTATGTTTAGGCGCAAACACTGGCTTAAAAACAATAACGATATAAGAAAAAAATAAAATGGAAAAAAAACCACACTGAATGCTTCACCTTTGCTACAAGTTGTAGTTCGGTTTTTGGGGCGTTTGTTTATAACTAATATCTTGTTATTGTTGTTATGATTGTTGTTGATTTGTTTTGCTCTTTTTTTTGTATTTTTTGTTTGCTTGTTGTGATTGGCAAAAGCACTTGCACTTTTTCCTGCAGCCTGCGTTTGTTAAGCGACGCGGTTTGATTAACGTCATCGGTGGCAGTGCAGCGGCTTTTATACCACTTGACCAAGCGGAGCAGCCAGTCAACCAGGAGAGCTGCTCTCGAGGATTGTGCGGGCAGGCGAGGAGGCGATGCGAGGGGGCGACGAAGCTGCAGGCAGCAATTTTCCTCAATTGCCATTAAAAGCAGTTAAAGCAAAGCATGCCACAAGTTGCAGCCGAAGCTGTTAGCTACTTACTTACCCCACCAGTGATTTAACAATGCGCCTTTGCGTGTCTTGCATTTTGTTTTGGTTTTTGTGTTGAATTTCTCATTTGTTTTTTTTTTTTGTTGGCCTTGGCGTTGCGCATTCTATGCACATTGTTGCATGTGCATCATTATTCGTTTTGGACATGTTTCAAGTTCAAGTTTACTACAAACGGATCAGGCGGCTCATTAGCCAACCAGTTGTTATATTTTAATACCCTGACTGCCATCAGATAGACAGGCTGCAAACTTAAATCTCACAGTTGGCAGCCCTAATTGTGTGCATTATTACTATAATTAATGGCCAACAACTCGCATCTAATTCGTTCATTCACTTGAGTTGAAGCTGCCACCGTGTGGCGTGTGGCATGTTGCAGGGTATCTCACTGTTGAGCACTCCCGAAGACTCAACCTTACCGACATGTTGGCGGTTTTTGTTTGTTGGTTCCGTCTTCCGAAACATGCCAAAACACTCGGGGAGGCAGCGCCGCCTCGTCCCACAATTAGTCGCTTGCTGCGGATGTCTTCCGCATTGCCACATGGCCATGATACGGTTAAACGGGTTTTCTGTCTGCCGAATGCCGCAATACATAGCAAATGTGCTTTCCCAATTTGCTTTATTTGCAGTGTTGGTTGACGGTGGAAAAAGCGAAGCAAGGTCGTCGCACAAAGTGATTCAGTAATGGCGACAATTCGCAGTTCTTATCTGGATTAAAAATCACGCACGCGATGTGAACAACCTGAGAAGTCGATAAGGAATCGGAATGGAAATACGCAATATATTTATCAATGATCATTAAATAAAGTAAACAGTAAATTGACAAAGTAACAAGTCGATAAGGAATTGGGATGAAAATACTTTTAATAGCTTTCTCTCAAGACAATATAACAAGGTAAACAAAAAATAATTAATTAGAACAAAATTTTAAAAGGTCAATAAGAAATCGGGTTGTTTTCTCTCAGTTGATTTGAACTAAATAAAGAATTATAATAATCAATACAATCTAATTCAGTCGATAACAAATCGGGATAATATAATCGTCTCTCTCTAAATTAATAAAATAATAATGGAATTATCTAATTCCAAAAAGATTTTAGGAACATTTTTATTTTTTATTACTATTCACTTTATATCAAATTTGTAAGCATTGTCGCCTTAAGATCGAATATAATATAATAAAGAATATAATTATTTTCTAATTTGAAAAAGATTTTGGTAACTTTTATCTATCTGCTTATTGTTGACAATTTTAACTTTTAGCACATTCAAATTAGACCAAAAGCGCATCTTAACGGAAATAACTAATATTTTTAGGAAATTAATCAATATAGAAAGTAGTTGTTGCAAATAAAATAATGAATTAAATTAGTCAAAATTATATAAAAAAATTAGTTTGCAGAAGTAGTATGAATGCAGATAAATAAAACAAATTCTCGTTCTAGTTGTTTATGATAGTTTATTAATTAAATGTTGTCAATAAAAAATGAAATTTGGTTATTAATCAATAATTAATTGTGCTCGCAATGTATTCAACCAGAAAGGAGCGAGTTGCAGAGAGTTCACGATCTCGATCATTCTCAGCTGACAAAGCTTTCTTGGCTTTCCTCCACTCTAGGCTGGCTGTTCTGCAGATCGGTTGAGCCAAAAGCCAATTGGCAAATATTTTGGTGAAGCGAGCGTTTAACGCTACGATGCCAGTCTGCAAAGCCAAGCTGCAGTTTGTCTGGCAATGCGGTGGCCCAGAGCGTGAACCAGAGCAGACAGCAGCCGATGACGCCGGTGGTTAGACCCAGCATCCAATACTCGCAGGCGGCGAAGGTGTGCTCGTCGGTGACAAGCTGCTGCAGGATGCCAACGATGGCACAGTGGCACAACGCCTCAATGGGGCACCACAACTTGGTGAGCATCAAGTCCATGGTCAGGCAGCTCACCACGATTTCCAGGCTCAAGCGCAGCGGGATCGAACAATTGCCACCCCATTGCGGGAATACGTGCACCGCTTGCAACACGGCTCCGACGCATGCCACGAACAGCCAGCTGCCCAGCAAGGGCGCTGGGGAGCAGCGGGCCAGCAGGAAATAGTATGAGACGCCCATTACCGAGTGCAGGAGGAAGGCCATGCCAAGAGCTGACATCGATAGACGATCCATTCTGGTTTCTGTTCAGTGTGTCTTTGTCTTCTCTGTCAGTCGCAGTCTCCTTCGAAGTGTTAGCCGTGCATCGTAGATTTGAATTTGGAGTGTAAACTAAAAATAAACATTAACAGTCGGATGTGACATTCAAAATGGCTTACGAGTTAAACTGGCTTTGAAATCAAGGCATAGTTTTTCTTTCGTTTTCCTGATTTTTCTCGAAGCATTTCGTTGATGTGACGCGTCACACTTGGATTAGTCACCTGTTTACTTTCATTTTTTATTGGCTGGTCAAGTCGACGCAAACCCGTCAGCTGGCCTGGAAGTGATGTAATAACAATCATGGAACAATCCACCGATATAACATTTATTGTAGTTGAATCCTCCATTCATTTAATTTCAATAGCGTGCACGTACAGAATTTACTAAAAATTGTCCGCGGGTAAAACATTAAACACATACATATAGTAAGTTCAGGATTTATAAGATCTATATAAATTTTGACATCAATACTATATTAATTCTATATATTAAATTTCCACCAATATTACATTTATTCCAGCTAATATTAGTTACTTCCCGTAACTACAGAACTTACTTAACTTAACTCGTAGTACAAAGAGTTTTAGATTGCGGATTTATTATATAGGATGCTGCTTAGCATGCATCTCTAGAACAATACAAATAACTTTCTGTAAATAGATTTATTATATTTTTCAAAACCTGATTTATTTTAATTGAAATTGCCTGGTTTAGTTATGTTTTAAAAATTTATTATTTAACTTTAGAAAAAAGTCAGTACTTTATTATAAGATGGCGTCAATACTTTAGTTCTAGGGAAGAGCTTGGAGAAATAGTTGCGCTATTTTCATTGACTGGTTTGTTATACATTAAAATTTAAACGAACATATTTTGCAAAGCGCGTCTTTCCCACAGTTTGTCATTACGGTGTCAGTCTTTTTGCTTTTTATGCGAGTACTAATAGATAAATAAGTTGCTTCAACCCTTTTGGAAGTCCTTTAACTTTAACAATAACTCACAGTGCATATCCTGCTGCACCTGGCAGGCAGGAAGACGGTCATAAATCTTCTTGAACAACATGTAAATGTTGGTCAAATTAAATTTGCGAGTGCATCTCAACAGTTGTAGCAACCCAAGTTAACCAACAGATGGCAAGTAATTCGTCTGGATGCTTTGTTCTCATCTCCACGTTGAGTTATCTATCCGTCTGTCTGTCAGTCTGGTCTGGTCTGGAGTTTTTATTGGCGTGGGGAGTTGTCTATGGCTGCTTTTGGGCGCTTTTTATGTCAACTGCATTTTTCGTTGTTGTTACTTGTTGTGCGCTTCGACTCCTACTTTTTTTTTTCTTTTCCTTTCGTTTTTTTTTTGTGCTTACTAAAACCACTTAATGGGTTTTTTCCTTAAGGGATTTGGGACGGACGCGCTGTTCACGCACAGTTTTCGTGCAGTTTCCATTCACAAAGACTTGCAATTCATCAAATCTCGTTAGCTTCAGCTTTTATAGAAAATCTGCAGCTGGCTTTGCTTTTATTTTCGGGCTTTTTCTTTCGTTGGCTTGCATTTCATTCAAGTGCAAAGGTGCCGCGCCCAGTTGCGGCTGCTTGGGGGCGATATCAGTTGCAGCATGAATAGCTTCTAAGGCTTAGGGCCGACCTTTAAGGTTTCCTTTTCACAACACACACACACACACACACACACATAATAGCTGAAGCTTGCTAAGTGCAGCTTGCAACAGGCTGCTGCAGCAGCTAGGTTGCAACTTGCAACAACAATCCAATCGATACTCGGAACAATTGTGTCGTTTCTCATCCCACAGCAACAGCAAATCCTTTTATGAATGATAAATGCCTGGAGGACTAATGTGAACGGACAGATGTATAAGATATTTACGGCACTGTCCAACACTGGCCACAGTCCTGCCACAATACGTAATGCGCTTATTGGCTGAGACTGGAACTTTCAAGGAAATCAATGGACGCGACGCACTAAAGTAATATCATTTATTCAATAGCTCAACTCACAATTAGCATATGGTCGGGGTTTTATGCAAATTAACCAAACTGGATCGATAGCTGTGCAACACATTTAAAAAAAAATGTTGCACATACAAGCATTTCATAATGTTTTTATATTGATTGAAATGATCATGTTGAGTAGTTGAATAATACATTTCACAACTTAATTGGTCAACTCGTTTTCTAATTTGTAATTGATTGCGATCATTTGCAGTGATCGTGATCATGCTCTGCGATTTTGGCACTCTTTGAGTCCTGAGTTCTGTAGCGCAGTGTTCATTTGAGTGCACTGATTTACGAGTTAGCAGCAGCAGCAGCAGCAGCTGATGGGCCACCTCATTTCAGTAAAAGGCAAACATTGCGCACCCTGGAAATGCATTCAATTAACAATTTTTGCTGGCTGCGAGTGGTAGAAAAGTTTGCCGCACTGCGTGCATGGCGTTTGCCAGGCAGGCTTTTAATCAAAAACTTGCACCCAAGTGGCAGACAAGTTTTTCGGTTGAAGTTTGCCACAGCCAACACTGGCTGCCGACAAGCAAAACTTCTCAAATTGTGACGTCGACAAAAGTCAAATCGTGCTGGGGCTGCCCTCTCTCTCTCTATCTCTCGCTCTCTCTCTCATTCTCTATGTCTTTCTCATATTCTGCTGGTTGGCAGCAATCAGTCTCGGGTCCAAAGAGAGAAAGAATTAATCTCACTTGTCACAGTTTTAACAACGAATTGTCGTTGCCCTTACAACTCTTCGTTTTCCTCTGTCTGTGAAACAAAGCCGTCTGCACATGATCAAAATTCAAATATTCACATTTACCTGGGCATGACAAACTACAAGTTTTTACATTACAAGTCTTCCTGAAGTATAATTCAAGAAATTAGCCTCAGTTTCTCTCTTATTTGTTACAATTATAATAAATGCAATACATATATTAATTAAAGCAATACTTCACATAAATTACTAAATAATTACTGTTGCCTTGAACTGTAGGGCTTATATTATTTTTCTATATTGAAATAGATGCAATCGTGGTTTATTAATAAATCAATGTCAGTCAAATCTATTATTTAAATTTTATTTCAGTTTCAGAACTATTTGTCAATTGCTGAAAATACTATGGAACGAAATCGACCAACGGAATTTTTACTATCTAGGGTATTAAAATATAAACAAAACAATTGATCTTTCCACATTTGTTCATTGGTAATTTTGCAAGTAGCTTTTATTGTTAATAATATACAATCACTACTACTTAATATTATATTAATTATGAATCATTAGGTTTAATGAAGGGTAGAATATTAGGGAGACTAAAGTACATATTTATAAATGTATTATACATATCTGAATGACATACAAATAAGTAATAATTGTGTGTAATGTCAATGTGAAGCTTGTCTGAAAATGACGTTGCTTTATTGTGATAAAAGAGAGTATAGCGTATTTAAAAAGAAAACTATTGTAAGCATACGCTTAAAAATGAAATAGAATGAAAAACGGGTTTTGCTGGGCTCTGCAATTCTTGTGTGGACTTTGAAGCATTCATGGCAAAAGTGAATAAAAAGACGGCAATGGCGACGATGACGATGACTACGACGACGACGACGAAGGCTAAGCCAATGCAATGTCTATGGCTATGAAGTGAATGCAGTAAATTGCCATGCTGCAAATTCAAAGCGTGCAACAAACTCAACTCAACGCAACGCAAAGCAACGCAACTCGTCTCAACCCAACTTCTGGCTACCTTTTAAGCCCACCCGCATGCAGCAAAGTTGGCCCTTAGACTCTCTGGCCAGACAGCCAGCCAACGAGTAGTGCAAGAATAGTGCAACATTCTGTCCTCCCCCAAACCGACTACTTGCAACCAGTTCCCAGTACTTGCCCCTGCCCCTGCCCCTGCCCCCTGTTTACCTAACGCAGTCGACGGCAACGTCCGTGCCATTTAGCAAAAGTAATTAAGCGTCGATGCGTTTCATTTGTGTTACTTTTCTGGGCAATTAAGGCAAAAAGTTTGCAGTTTTGCAGTGCGGCGTAAAATTTTCATAGTTAATTGTAGCTCCGACTGTTGCCCATCAGCTCCACACCGAGACCGAGGAGCTTGGGCGTGGCAATTGCCACGTCGATCGTCTGCCACAAAAAACAAAGTTTATCCACTCACTCAGACAACTAGAGGCTCTTAAATCGATTGCCGCTGTTGCAAATCGGATGCAACAAGTATGTGTTTAGCACGTTCTATTAGCATCCATTTAGTTTATAAAATATTAAAATCATAATGGTTATTATAAATAAGTTGCTAAATTAATTTTTGAAATTGCCTATTCAAAAATGAAATCACTAAATAAGTAAAAATGATTCTCTAATGAGATTTAGTTTATAAAATATTTAAACCACTATCGTTATTCCAAATAAGTTGCTCAATAAATAAAATTGCCTATTCGAAAATGAAATCACTAAATAAATAAAAGTACTTCTCTGTTGAGTTTTAGTTTATAAAATACTAAAATCACCATGGTTATTACAAATAAGTTGTTCAATTAATTTGTTGCCGAATTGCGAAATTTAACAATAAAATGAATTCACTAAATAAGTAAAAATGATTCTCTAATGAGTTTTAAGCTAGCAATTGCTTTTGTGATTCTTTATCTGCCGACTGCCTTAGAAACCAACAAGTGATTTGTCAATTAATAGATAACAATAGCGAGCAGCTGATGCAGCAGAAAAATAAACGCCTCTATTTTGTTTACACTTGTCGCATGATTCAATGTTGCTCCTCAGTCTACGGTCATATCAAAAAATAATTAAATATGATAAGCGATTGCCACTGGAAGAACTGACACTTAATATTCCATTTTATCTGCAACTATTATCGTTCATTATGCGCTGGAAAAAAGTGGAGCTGCTTAAAGATTAAAGTATATATCTAGATGACGTGGATGGCACTTAAGAAATAGATTATTTAATATGCAAACTAAGTATGTTTATGAGCACTCAAGCGATTACCGCATCATTCCAAAGTTAAGTTAAGTTTCCGTATTCCTTATTTATCCTGACCGGTGCTTGGCCATGGATGCTTGTGGCAGCAACACCAACAGCAGCAGCAGCAGCAGCAGCAACATCATCATCAGCAACAGCAAGTATTTTTCTTTTTTGCCCCTTCACCCCGCCAAACCCATACAGCTGGCAGCGCAATATGCAAAAAATGTTTCTCATTAAAAAGTTGTTTCACGTTGACGCCCTCTCATCCCCCTCACGCCCCTCGTCCCTCGCCGCTTCCGTGGTCGTCCTGCAGGTGCAGGTGTGCTTGGCTCATTGTCACAAGCCTTGGTGACAATGTCAATAAAGCAAACTTCGGACCGGGCATCCCATCCGAACCCTAGCCCGAGACGATCCCACAGCAGCAGCAACAACAACATTAAATTATTTTTAAATTACTTGCAAAAATAGGGCAGCGTAAAGTTATAATAATACAAAATGAGACAAACAAGAAACAAGTGAAAAATGCAGCTGAGAAAAGTCTGTAACTTGGCAATACCCTGTTAGTTATCATATTTGTTTATAATTTTATTCAGTTTCGCATCGATTTATTTATTATTTTTTGTATTAACTTATTATTTTTATTAGAATTTATATTTTATTTTGGTTATTCCTTTTTTCTTTTAGCAATGTTCATCCTCTAATTTTGGGACAATATTTTGTCGATTAGTTTACGCAGATCAAGATTATTTCAAAAGTTGGATGCCACGTTGAATGTTTAGTTGACAAAGTGACCATGTCGGAATGTTATGAATTTTTTTTCAAATATGTACAAAAAAAAAGTTTAAGTTTTTTGTTTTCACTTTCTTACTTGTTTTAGTTTTATTTTATGTATGAAGAAACTTCTTAAGGTTTAAATGTCTTTTGTCTTATGCGCTCAAGATTCTTAGTTGGATTTAATCAAATGTCTTTAATGGTCTTCAATTTAACAATCCTACAACAAATGGGCTTAATAGCTATCCATAAAATATAAAAATTATTGTTGTGCATGCTTTGCATTATAGTCAATATACCCTTTTTGTTTATTTGCTGGCATTTTTATGTAGTTGCTACTCGTGGGAAACATTCTCTGAGCTCCCGCCCAGCCGAATGGTAGTTTTATAGTTTTAGGAAGCAATTTTTGCACAAATTATGCTTTTAAAAATATAACAATGACCAGGGCGACAGTTTAATTATAAAGTAAAGAGACAGCAGGTGGAATGTTGAGAGTGGCCGATTAGATAGAGTTCTCATCTCTTTTTTACGCGTCATACTCTTATCAATCGATTGTATGGGCATTTAATAAATATTAAAGCTTATCAAGCAAGCATAATCGATGCCCGAAAAAACTATGAGTGCTGATAAGTCGAATGTGGGGTAATTGATTTGAGCGATTACATCTTGAAATTAATTATAATTATATAAGCGAAGTATTTGGTAAAAACAAGTGAGTTTTTCACGCTCAACTTAAACCACTGTGACAACAATCCGACAACAACTACAACTACTACAGAAGAGCCTCAAGCTCAACGCCAACCGATTGCAGTGTCAATAGAGAGAACAAAAAATAGAAGTTGTAGAACTTGTTCTATGTAAAATTTTAAAAGCAAAGCTGTGTCCACAATGCAACGAGTTCAACTGGGAGCCAAAGTAATTGCTCCACTTGATGAGATATCTGCATTTGCGAAGCTCATTTCTCCTACACACAATTGCACTACTCTCAAATATAGTACCATAATGTGGACTATTAAAATTATTATTTCCGATTGGTTTTCTCGGAATATCTTGACACATTTTAATTAAACTGCCATAAACGCACATAGTTTGGACTGTTATTGGTCTTATATTGATCATTGGATCCATATAATGAATTTGTTCAGTGATCGTGATAACAAATGTAGGGTAACAATAAACTTGAATGCTCTTTTCACCACATCAAAATACCATTAACTTCAAGCATTCAATACTAATCCGTCACCGATTACAAGTTGTAAAACATTACGTTGTAATAGATAAAACAAAATATTTACGATAAGCGCGCACATTGTTTTAGCCCAATTTATTGTTTTGTGAATTTTATTTATTTGGCGCATTCATTCAGTGCGTGTGACCAAAAATACGACCAACTAAACAGACGAAATATGTTCTGAGAAGATTGGTCAATTGATAATGACCATGATTGAATAGCATTCAAACCGTATAATATACCTTTACACACAGACTGTGTGACGAGCAACGAAACCAAATTGAATTTGACGCCCACTTTGACGACATGATATGATTGCAATATGCCTGCGCACTACACTGAGAACATTTGGTTGCGGGAAAGTTCTACCCAAAATAGGTTCCTTCGTAAAAATAGTTCAATTTGAAGATTACGATTGAAGACATGTGAGGATAGGAACAATATTTGCCTAAGCATTAATGCCAACCTATTGCTCCAATTTTACTTTGTGTATAAAAATATGCCAAAGAAATATAAATAAAATAAAAATAATATTTGCAGAAATTTGAAATACTGTATACCCTGTTCTAATTAAAAATCTGCGATCCTAAAAAGTATACAAGATTATCGTTTCTTAATTTTAAGGAATGCGGTTTTTCTTATTAGTTGAAATTATGAAAATGTCCGACAATGTCGCCATTATGGATCGATCTGCTTTTGATCAATAGGATTTACACATGACCATCTAAGTGCGTGGATCACAGTTATTTTAAAGATAGAAACTCATGTTTTTGTTTTCGAAATGCAGATTAAAATTATTTTAAATGTTGCATGCCAATGGCCTTTCAATCGTAAATTACGATAACAAAAAAATGGTAGTATAGTTTTGAAGCAACGCTTGGCGTGAATGCTCGACTTCAAATCACACTGTGTCCTGGACGGTCGAACTATTGGTACATCCCCTTGGTTTAATATACCGGAGCCGTAAATTTTCCACTAAAATGTAAATGAACATTATTTATTAATAAATAAAGCTCGAAATTCAATTGTACTTCGATCACAATGGCCGTGAAAACAAGGTATTTTATAGTCAAGCAGTGTGGACAAAAGCATTTGTAGTGTGTGCTTTTTTTTTTTGTTATTTTGTAGTATTTGCACAAGTGTTGGGAAAAATTGACGTTAATATTGTGTTCCATATATTTATATACTCTCTATGACGTTAAAAACTCTTCTGTTTTCCCCCTAACAACGTCATGCAAATAACGCTATGGAAATTACAATAGATGCTCAACATTGTGCCTGCAACTTTGTGTCACTTTGACGTTGTTTGGTTTCGAATAATGGGTCATGCCGATAAAGACATATTCACACTGCAATAAATAATTTTTCATTGAATATCAAATCGTCATAGTCAAAGATTGTCATTAATTTTCATTTAAATAAATGCCAATTCTTTATTTGGAATTGAATTTGGAGTCATTATTTGATGACATTTTCGAGATGATCGCAGGATGTTTGGGATGCTATTGTTGGGGAAGGAAATTTCACAGAATAATTTAAATATATGCAAATTTTGTATTTTCGATTAAATTTCAAGTTGTTGTTGACGACATTTTCCCGATGATCGGGGGCTATATTTTTTCAAGTGTAAACGATTTCTGGTCGAACAGCCTAATTAGCCAACTAATGAATGGCAACAACAATACCAATACCAATGCTGATAATAAAAGCGGGAAGTGCTTCGTTGTGCTAACGTTGACATAGCCCACCCACACACACACACACACTCGCACACACACACTCGCACACCTGTATGTAGATAAGGTGTTTGGGATCTCGACTCTTTTTGGTTCGGAGCGGCACGATGGGATCGATTAGTTCGGTCGCAATGTCAACGAGAAGCAGAGGTACCTTCATCAAGCTGACGCTGCTGGCGTTGCTGGTAATGTTCGCGTTCTCGCTGCTGCTCAACTCGCTGAGCAACACGGATCTCGATCTCCGCCAGCTGGAGCAGCAGGAACAGCAGCAGAATCGCCGCGTGCTCCGGCTACGCGAGGCCATCAATCGCAATCGCATTCTAAAAGCCCTTGAGGGCATTTTGCCGCCCCTGAAGGCGACGCCGCCGACCGTCCAGGTCGTCGAGGAGCCCGTGGATGAGGAGCTGGTGCGGCAGCTGGAGACGGAGCTGCCGGAGGTGGACTACAATTTCTGGTATCGCTATGCGAAGCCGGGCAAATATGCCACGTCCAGCAACTGCTCGCGCTATCCCGATCCCGTCGATCTGCAGCTGCACAACGTCTACTGGCAGACCTTCAGCAATGCCAACGTCACGTTCCGCATGTTTGCCGCCTACGTCGATACGCGCACCGGAGTCCCGGGTCGTGGCCTGGTCCGAGTGCTGGCCACGGCCAACCAGATTGGCGAGACGTTTCCGGCGACCAAATGCCAGCTGTGGTATGCGAATGTGACGCAGCCCATTGTCGTCAATGTCACCGACTTCGTCAGCGTCTGGATCAAGGGTTGGGGCAACAAGAAGGACTACAACTATCCCCATCTGCTGAGCTGCCCCATTCCCGACGCCCTGCCGCCAGCAGCCGTCCACAGCGTGCCGCGCGTCGTCTCGCTGGTCACCAGCAGCTGCCAGCATGCCACAAACTCGCTGCGCATCCATTACAATCGTCCGGTGAATGCAACGCCAAGTCCTGGCAATGACACCGCCAACGAACGTCCGCTGAGCTTTGGGGTCTGCGTTAAGGGCTTTGACTTTCCGTATGTGGATCTGTCGGAGCGACTGATCGAGTGGTTCGAGCTGCACCGTCTGCTGGGCGCCTCAAGGATCTACGCCTACATGTACGATGTGCATCCGGCGGTGCAGCGTGTGCTGGACTATTATCAGCGGTCGGGCTTTCTCGACTTGCGGCCCCTGACCATGGCCAATGGGATGCCGCAGTTGCGCCACTATCAGCACATGCTCATCCACAGCCGACAGCTGGTGAAGCGGCTGAACGAGCTGATACCGTACAACGATTGCTTCTACCGCAACATGTATCAGCACGACTATATGGTCAATGTGGACATCGATGAGGTGATCATGCCGCAGGGCGCCATGCGCACCTGGCAGGAGATCATGGCCAGGGATATACCGCTGACGCAGCTGAATTGTCCCAATGGCCACGTTGCCAACTGCTTCATCAACACCTACTTCACCAAGGTGGTGCCCGAGGTGCGGAACCACGAGCAGCTCGAGGCTGACGAGCTGTATGTGCTGCAGCATACGATGCGGCATCAGAACTACTCGCTGCCCGGCCGTGCCACCAAATGTTTCCACAACACGCGCTACTCGGAAACGTTGCACAATCACTTCACGCTCCGGTGGCTCAAAGGCAGCTGCGGCTCACGCACGCTCCAAACGGAGCTCGCCCAGATGCAGCATTATCGCGAGCCGGACAACAAGTATAATCTGACCGAGTTGGTTGACGATCGCAACGTCTGGAAGTATGCAACAGAACTGCGCACCGCTGTCGAGCAGGTCTGGGCGCATCTGGACGATGTGGAGGTGCAGAGCTTGGACGCCGAGGAGCAGCGCATGCTGACGGAGTCGCAGGACAACGACTCGGAGCTGGAGCAAGCTCAGCTGCAGCAGCAGCTGCAGCAGCAGCAACAGCAGACGGCGACTCCGAAACCCAAGATTTAATTTTAATTTAATTTAAACATTTTTTTTTTTGTGCATTTACATAATTTATTCATATTTAAGAAAGTCGTAACTAACATAATTTATACAAATTAAATTAAGCCACTTTTAGGTTAAGTACACACTCTGGTTGGTTGACAAGTAAATTATGTTTTTGTTTTCATTAAATTATTTAAATTGTTGTCAGAAGTAATTTTTATATATTTTACCATGCATATTATAAAATGATCAGAAAATCCAGAAGGTGTGTGAATCATATTAACAAATTGTATATTTAATTTTTAAGTTAATTGACGAATAAATTATTGTTTTTTTTTTGCCATACAAATATTTAAATTTTTGTGCTGCGATTATCTGAAGTAATTTTTTATATATTTAGCCAGCACGCCTGTTTTAAAATTATCGGTAAGTCAAGAAGGTGTATTAAGCACATGATTATATTATGTTTAATTGTTAGAGTGCAGAGAAATTGAATTAAGACATACTTAAGTTTAGTACGCACTTCGATTGATTGACGAAGAAATAATCAGTTTTTGTTTGTACAAAACTATTATTCAAATATTTAAAGCGTTGTGCTGCGATTATCCGAGACAGTTTTATATACATATTAGATACCACGCATATTATGAAGTTATCAGAAAATCCAGAACGCATATAAAACAAGTGCCAAAAGTCAAAATACGCTGGAAGTCGCATCTATCAACGTCGACAAGCAATTACGTGTTTTCCCATTGTAGTTGTCGCTGATGTCGATGATGACTCTATAAAAACATGCTACACACTATATATACCGAATACTTGAGCAGTTTGATTACTGTTTATACTGAGAGTATGAGCAATGATACCCTACAATGAACACAGCACAGCATATCGAAAACTCAAGACGACTAAAACATAATAATTTATGATAATCGACAAACATGTTGTACGCGTCGATCGATAGATGCTCTTATATTATCTTTGCATATCATTGTAATTATAATTGTATTAAGCAAATTTTAACACATTATAGTAAATTAAATTCAGAGCCGAACCCCGAGTAAGAAATAAACTTCTATACTTTTCTATAGTCTACTTATATTATGTTTAATAAGTTAAACTACATTGAATATATAAAATTGCAACAATATATGTACAAAGTGAGCAAGTGAAAGTAATTGAGTTACAGCAATCCAAAAGGCAGATCTGTGGCAGATCCGTTCCTTGTGGCCAACATATTTGGGTCGATATATTGATAACAATCCGCAAGTTACGATTCACAATTGAAATTTCATTCTCAGCGCAAAAGTATGCAATGCTTTTTTGCGTCTCGGTTCTCGAGGTCTTATCAATGGGCCGTCTTATCTATTGTCATTCGCAGTTGTCGAACGCGACATAAACACACAATTGCTTCACACATAGTGAATAGTAAAGTGACTCATTCTCGCACCTCGCTCACAACTCTGGACTTTCGCATTCAATATATGTAGGAGCTTCAAGAAATCGAAGAAGATAAGAAACCACTAAGCTCAGTGACTATGTAGGAAATGCGCCCAAAGATATGACCTGTTCATGAGGCGATTCTATTGATATGCTGAGTGTAAGTGATGATAATAAATATATAAAATGTGATAAGCTCTGATATCACAGAACTAAGTTCGAGACGGAAGAACAACATTTGAGCACATTTTGTATTTGTAATCGTTTTTTGTTTATTATAAGCAATAAATAGAGTAGTCATTAAATTACAAAGTACCGCACATTATTCAACAAGTAAAAAAAAACATTTGAAGAAATAAAATACATTCACACATATGCAGAATATGTTATCACTACTTTAGTTATCGCAGAACAAAAAAAAAAATGTATATATGGATGAAAAACAAAAAAAAATGGAAATGGGAATGGGAATGGACATAAGGAATACTTTAGACGTATTGTTGTTTATCTTTGTGGTTAACACATGAGTACGACATGTTGTTGCCTAATTGCGAAGCAAGTGGGCGCCCAGTGTGAGGGCCAAGGTGCCGGTGAGTGTCGTGGCCAGCGTGGAGGCGCCACCGCGAGTATTGTTGGCACTGGCCAGGAGGACGGGACGCTCGTTGGCACGTGCGTCCATCCAGGCCTTGCAGTCGGTTTCGTTCTTCACGAAGCGGAAGATCGACTGGACAATGTTGGCGGGCGTGATGTCGGTGCACTGCTCCAAATGATGGACGACGCACGCCTCGAAGCTCTGCAGATCCACACAGTGGGTGGGCGAGAAGAGCAGCTCGGGGCTGCTCATCAGATCGGTGACCTCGCCGTTTTTGGGCAGATACTGATGGAACGATCTGTTCATGCAATGAGTGATCGCCTCCTTGTTGGCCTCCAGGCACTCGGGACCGCGCTCGGCCACAAACAGCACCAGCTGATCGCCGCCCCGTGAGCAGGCGAAGCCCAGCAAGGAGTTGGCCAGACGCATCATGATCGCCTGTTGACGCTGCTCCTCACGGGTCAGGCACGGCTTGACCTTCGCGTTGAACGCCTTCACACATGCCTCGGCGTCGGGAATGCGTTTGCAGTATTTGTTGAACACGGTGTCCAGTTCGCCGATGAGGCGTGCCGCATCCATTTCCTCCTGCACAGCTGTGAAATTCGCCAGAGCACTGAGGCAGGAGCCCAGCGTGACGGCGGCATCCTCGATGTCCTTGTAGAGCGTCGAGTTGTCGGAGCCCGTGACCTTCTTGCACTTCTCCCGATACACTCGCTTCACATCGTCTGCAATCGAATCGAATCGAATCGAATCAGTTGTAACTGGCTGCCGTGTGGCCTTGACTCACCCAAGCTGACGTTGGTGTTGCGGAACTCGGGGGGCAGGAACTGGGCCGAGACGCTGTCCAGCTGACTGGCGCTGAACGTGGGCGTGTTCGCAGGGCTGGCACGCACCTCCAGCAGCATGGCGCCCAGGGCTGCCAGCAGGCACACAGCCAGGAAAGCGTATTTGTTCATCTTATGCTTCGGCGTCAAATCAAATCGGATCGAATTGAGTCGAGTCGCGACTATGCGATCGGTTAGTATCTAGTTTTTTTGTGGTTGCGGCCTCCGTGCCCGTTCAGCGCGCGTTGTGGCGATTGAATGAGCGAATGAGCGTCAGCAAACGCCACTTGACAGCACAGTGGCGCACAGTGGTTCGCGACTCATGTATTTGGTGTGTGGCAGCGAGCCGAGCTGATTGACAGTGTTATCAGCTCACAGCCGAATGCTGCTTATCAGCTGGCGAAAAAGCTGGGCATTAAATTGTCAATATATGCACTCAGATATAGCACATAATAAATATGAGTTTCCATAGTTATGTGCTTGATCAGCTGATCAAATGTATGCTTAGCACAACACTATTCGAAATAAGACTACAAAATACGTCAAATTATTTCAATTACAACAACATATATTTAAGTAAATGAAATTGTAAAACCTTTACTATAATGTAATAATATATTTTCATTTTTTCAAGAAAAAATACAGAAATATTGAACAGTTGAAGAAAAGCCACATTTCCGTTTATTGAAACCATGCAAACAAAATGCCTTAAAATTGGATATATTCTATAATAAAGAAAAACAGTTTTAATGGATTTTAATTTATAACAAAAACTTGCAAAATTCATTTATTTTTAATTTTATTTATTAAATGGTAAATATTACGAATTGTTCAAGAAAAGTTATAAATTAACATTTTGAATATTCTTATTTATGACGTAATGGTTAAAGAAAAATGTCGATTCATTTTCGGTTTTATAAAATAAGCCTATAAAATTCCTCCATTTAAAAGAATATGGTAAAATTGTACACTTTTATTTTAAAAAAACTAAGGAAGAAATCTATAAATTAATATATTTTTTGATATATTTTTATTTCCTTAATAAACTAAAATAACTTCAAATTCGTCATACTAAAATAATTCTCATATACATATATGCAATAATGAATATCAATGTGATTTTATGTATTCTGCTAATGTAGACAAATTAATCGCACAAAAATAAAGCTACTGCGTTGAGTAGTAATTGGAATTGTTTGGATAACGCAATCAATTGAAGTACATGATTCAGTTTCGCTTTTTAGTTGAGTGCTTTATTTGCAGATACTCGTAGGCAAGCAAGTGTTTAGCACTCGAGATAATGTCGACATTCAACCCAGTGTGCAACATCGCTGGTGATTCGCGGTGGTTTGATGGTGGCATAGTCGGTGGCATTGTGACATCATTTAAGCGTATCCCATGTGGATTTCGCAACAACAACACCCAACAACATTGGCCAAAGGGCAGAGTATTTGTCTTGGCGTATGGGAAATGAATGATTTAAGGCAAGAAGTCGATCAATCGAATCGCCGTGCCGCACAAATATATTCGTAGATAGTCGTGCTTGTGCTCGATTACGATATAAGTCGGTGTACATAATGTACTATAAGTTATGCTCTTCGCATACACTTGTACACGCCAAATCTTATCTGAGTTTTCGCCTTAAATGTTTATTTATACGCTTATTGCACTATCGATGTGTTTGTCCGTCCGTTTAGTAACAGTGTCGCCGTTGTCGGAATGCTCTAAATTGAAAAAAAAAAGAAAAAAAACTGATAACGCTACGAAAGTATAAAATAATAACAGCCAAACAACAACAACAAATAATCGTCATCGGCGGCCTCGAGCATTCGATTGCAACGCTTGCGGAATTTTCATTTAGTAGCTACCTATTATTTTCAAGTGCATTTCGGATCGTTTAGTCTTCCATACTTAATGTGGATGACCTGCTCCACATTATAAACGAATTTAACACTTCTTCACGTTATAGCCCTCTCTCTATATGAGAGTTTAATTCGCGCACTCAAAGGTGTTTCATAATATTTTACAATATTCGTCAGCGATTCCGCAAGTTGATCCCCCAACGTAATTGGAGCTTAAAGAAAAACACCGCAACGCACCATTCGGTATTGCTGCAAACTGAGGCAGAATTACTTCAATAATTTGAAAGAGTAAAAGAATAAGCGTGATTTAAAAATACCAATACTTGATGATAACTTACTCTTTAAATGATTTAAAATAAGGTTGAATTTAAATGGTTAGTCGGAATCATTTTATAAACTTGAAGAACCAGTGTGGCATAAATATATTATTTTTACTGCACCTACTTGATGTCAATATACTCCTCATTATTATAATTATTATTTTGCGTTGTTGTTTACTCATTATATATTACATTATTACTTTATAATGAAAAGCTCATGATTGATAGCTAATATTATATAGCGTTTAGCTAGTAATTGTTTTTCAACTGAACATTTTTTACATTATGTATTACTACCAAAATAAAGAAGGAAAAAAAGTAGAGTGAAAAACCTTGATTTGACCTAAATAGCTCGTTTAATATACTCTTTATATTATTTGAAACAATGTCGCCAAATTATGTTGAGTTCATTCGCTCTAATCAGAATACAAAAATCACGAAAGTCGCCATCTACATCTACAGTACTAGGTATAATTAATTCACCTCTGCCCTACAACAATTTGTGTGCACTCATTTCACTCAAGCTTTAATTAGTCCAGTCTCAAGTGTAATTGTAATAATTAAACTGTCTGTCTGCGCCGCATAAATGATATGCATGATCTTAAGAGTATCACAGTATGAATGGCTTGACTCAGCTGTATGGATCCAAAGCTCAAACCGATGGCGTGAAACCGGTTGACAAAAGCAGAAGCGAACGATACTCAGTATTTTATTTGGGTTCAAAGCTCACACATAGCCGGAACATTTGCTACGTAATGACTGCGATAAGCTTTTATTGCTCAATTGCTACATATGAATGAACGAGAAATAGAAGACCAAGAAGCACAAAGCTCGAGCAAAGTACAATTGAAAAACGTCGCACAATTCACATTATCATAAACGGAGGTTGACACATTTACAAATCCTTTCAATATTTTGACAAATTGAAATGTTAAACAAAATTAGAAGACGACATAAAGTGAATTTTGAAATTACTACATGAAGAATTTGAAACTAAATATACTAAGTTAAATCTGATATTATTGAGAAAGAAATATCTAAATTCCAATAAATCAAGATGTTAAAACTACTAGAGAAATACTTAAATTTAATCACTAAATTATAATTTGAAAACAGTAAAATTAAATGTTTTCTGCTTATATCTTAAACCGTAAATACGCACTTATTTAAAGCATAATTAATTCAGAATAAACATTTTATATTATGACAAGCGAAAATTTACAAAACTTTAGAGAATTCCTACAAATTAAATTTCCATTTCAATTTCAATTTATTATATGAAATATTTTAAATTAAATACAATTTTACTTTTAAATATTTTCCATGGCATATTTCAAAATAGCTTAAAGTTTTTTTTTGCCGTTTATTTCCAAAAGGTTGCTTTTCATTTACCAAATACATAATTCCTACTAAAAACGCTTTGAAAATGTTATACAAAGAAAATAATATTGAAATCATATGGCAATAGTATAAAACACTTATGCAGACAGTTTGCAAAATAAACATCAGCTAACTAAAATTGCAATTGTTATATATGTATATTATTCAGATGCGTGAAAATAAAAAAAAAAAATATGACCTATGCAGACAGTTTGTTAAATAAGTATTTGTTAAAGTTAATTAAATATTTTTATGGCTGGAGATTATTTAGATTCGTGAAAATGTTGTAAGAAAAAATAACAGACAGTTTGTTGTTATTGTTGATAGTATATAAGGAGGACCTAACTTAAGTCAAGAAATCAGGTCTGCACTTTAGCCAGACATGTGCATGTAATTGCAGCTGGAGTCAAACTAATAGAACAACTGGGCAATGGCTTCCTTTAGGTAGTTATAAACTGTTTCAATAATGCCAGGCTTGGGTTTGTAGGTGGAAATACCTTTTTTTTTTATTACTCATTACATATGCATATGCTTGCTCGCTCTCTTCCACTCCCACTCCCTCTTCCATTCCCATTCGTTCTCTCTCTCTTTTTCAGTCTCTGTCGGCGCACATAATAAACTCAAAGCATACTTTTAGGGGCAACTAAAACGGAAGCAAGCAGCCAACGGAAATGCCACAAGCGTATACTGAGTATGTTCTTCAGTGTGTGTGTGTGTCTGTGTGTGTGTGTGTATTGCGTATACGCCGCGTGTTGGCCCACTTAAGGGGCAACAACAGAGGCAAAAATAAATGCAGCAAGTGAACTGCATGTGAATGTTCCGGCTGTATATATGCATGCATGTTCTTAGCTCGCTCTGGCTAATTGTGAGTCAGCACAGGTGTGGCAGATGATGATTATACCATATTTGAAAATCTCATCTATTGCAATCAGTTTGTCCAGCAGCAGAAAAGCAATATGCAAGACTCCCATCAAAGTCTACTGCGTGTGTATGTGTGTGTGTGTTTGGTGCTGATTATGCTGGATTGGCTGCTTTATGAACTGAGTCAACAGCTTTGCCATCCCAATTAAGTTCGCAAATATATTTAACAAGTTAATGAATTATAAACATTCACACTCACAAGCCCAGAGAGAGAGAGAGAGAGAGATAGTGCAGCATTAAAAATAAAAGAAATATAATAATAATAATAATTTTAATGATAATGATAATGATAACGATGGGAGGCGATGGCTTCTTGCTAGTTTTGTGGCCAGCTGCTGCTGTTGCGTGGAGGCGTGGGGCGTGGGGCGTGGGGCGTGGCATGGCCATGACTGTTTGCAGCAACATGGTATGCTTTTAAATGAAATTAAGCTAATTTAGGAAACAGGCAACGTGTCGTCGTCCCCTTCCTTGTCGGCGACTTGTCGTCGACGTACTCGTCCTGGGCTGTAGTTTAATTCAATGCAGGGCCACATCGCACACATCACGACCTCAGTGTGTGTGTGTGTGTGTGTGTGTGTGTGTGTGTGCTATTTGGAGCACATGCTACCTGTCCGTGTTCGTTCGCTCGTTCGTTCATGTTGTCTGTCCCTGTTGCTGTCCCTCTCCGGCTGTATTGTAATTTATTATCCTGCATGGCAAAAGGGATTTTCATCAATTAATCATGCTGACGATTCTGTTGCAGTTGGACAGCCAGAACAACACACTGTTGGCCCACACTTAATCGGGCTTGTGCCACACACACACACACACACACACACACATACGCGTCTGGCTCAGGATGAGCTCAAAATCTGGCTCAAAGTTAAAGTTTTGCTTTGAGCTCGCATGAAACGAAATGGATAATTCGTGCAGCATTTGAGGGAATCGTTGAAGCCAAAAAGAGTTGCTGCAGTTTATTTAAAGCACATCAATCACGCAACCGAGAAGTGAGCTCCAAATCAGTCCAGACATTCCGATTTCGCACCCGTCTGCATTTGGCAAAGCCCCAGCACCAGCAAGAATAGCTTTCGGTTTCCTTGCCAGCTGCCGTGTCCATTGGCCTTGGCCTTAGACAGTTGTAGTTGCTTGAGGCTCCTGCATGGAGTGCGGGTATTAAAGTGATTTATGGAGTGGCTGGGTCCACTGCCAAAGAGACCTCGACGCACACAGTCCTGTAATTTGTGAGCAAAACTATTTGAAGTTGTTGGCGTCAGTGTCAGCTTTAAGTATATACGTATGTATATGGGCAATTTTCTGGACGATTTCATCAATTATTTAAAGGCAAATGCGTTCGAGGTGCTCCAGTAAGTGAATGACTGGCATTAGAACAAAAGTTGAGGTCATTTTTCGTTTAGTTTATTATGCAAAATTTAATTTGAATAAACAAGCAACGGCGGAGAGCAAATGCACGAGGAGCATAAGCTGTATGGAATATGTTTAATAAATCGCACATTCAATTTTAGCCAATTTCATTTGATCAATTAAAATGCATAATCGTTAAAGAAAATGTTTGTGCAATTAGCTAACAATTTTTGATCAGTAAAGCATAATGCTCGAATTGATTGCCATCGGGCAACATTTGCACATTTTGCCTGATTACGAAATAACAACGTCAACATCAACATCAACTGCAAACTGCAAACTGCAAACTGCAATGCATCGTAATAAAAGTCAAATTAAGGCTAAAAACCAAATAGCAATACAATGAAAATGAACGTCAGCAAATGGCAGCTAAATGCAGCTAAATAAAAGAGTTTAACTGCATTGACAAATCAACGCAAACACATTTTATAATCGCAACGAATTGATTGACATTGAACAAACAAAATTGCAAAGCAATATCCGAAAACCTCAAAGTATTATTTATTCAAGTCGCAACTGCAAAAATAAATTAATTACTTTGCAGCAACTTTTCGACAGTTTAGACAGTTCAAAGCCCTTCGCTTTGGGTAAATAGAACTTTAATTACAACACTTACTTATGGTGTATAAATTTCAGCAAAATAGAAACTTTTTGTAGCCCGCTTTATGTTTCAAAGTAAAACAATTATATTTTTTTCTTTAATCAATTTTATTCATTTTCAAAATGAGTTTGATTTTTAGCAAAATGTGAACACTGACTGTGCATACATATATCTGCTGATAGTAGTTGTCATTTTTTTTAAATCAGTTACATTAAATATCTCATTTATTATACTCATTCTTAAAGTGTGTTTAATGTGATGTGAGGTGAAATTACTATAAGTAAATAAATTCAATGTGATTTTTCAAAGACAATTTAATAAAATAATTTATTATTCTCAAAAAATATTAAAGTAATTTAAATCATTTTTACTCGAATAAAAATAGAATATTTTAATACCCAGTTTTGAGTAACAAATCGATGCTGCTTTCGCAGGATAACTTATAAAATTAACCATTTATTAGTTTCATTTTGAAAATGAGTTTGATTTTTTTGCTGATAGTAGTTAATTTTTTTTTTAATCAATTGCATTAAATAATCTATTTTTTATTTTCGTTCTTAATGTGAGTTTGATGTTGATAACAAAGTGAAATTAAATAGATAAACTCAAGGAAAATTTGAATTTATTAAGAAAATTGTTCTGCTGCCGGTATGTGATTTTTTTAAGCCAATTTAATTAAACAACCCATTTATTATTCTCAAATTATTAAAATAATATAAAATCATTTTTTGCTGATGACGAGGCTGCTTACCCGGGATTAAATAATTCATTTTTATAAGTGTGTTGATGCTAAGCACTCGAGCTGAAGATTTGTCCTTAATACGACTCAAGACATATGAATAAATTCTGTTCAGGATTAGATAATCTCGAATAAAAGTTATCAAGCGCAGTTCTACGTGTATTTGCCATCGCAGCGAGTTTCTCGCCTGCGAAGCTTATTTAAGCCATAAATTTGTTACTCTCTCTGCTAGCTTTGCCACTAATGTTTCGTTGCGTGTGTTGCTGTTGTTGTTGCTGATGATGTTGTTGTTGTTGCTGCGGCTTGTAACAACTATATAACTGGAGCTAGTCTACATTGTGATGTAATGTGACACCAGCTGCTTAATGTTTTGGTTAAAAGCATTTTAAGTAAAAATGCAACACACAGCAAGAGACACCACACACACACACACACACACGCACGCACACACACACACATACACACACACATTCACTCATCTAAAGAGAAGAAATGAGGTAGCTGGGAATGGGGACATCTCCGTGTTGCACGTTGCCATTTTGGGATGGCGCTTCTGTTGCAGCCTCACGACGAGCACAATAACTCAGCGCCTTTTACTGGCCGCAAGTGCAAGGCACTAGAGTAAAGGCAGCAGGCAGCAAACTCATCAGCACACAGCAACACAGCTAACACACACAGATACACACACACACACACACACATGCATATGCTGGCAATTTGCTTAAGCGAAAGGTTGCAACATATGAGCCAAAAAACGATGCAACAAGCAGCAACAGCAAAACAGAATAAGAGACTTGCCCTGCAGGCTACAGTGGCACAAATAGCACAAGCGAGTGCTCTTCAAATTAAGATTATACAATAAAATTGAAGAAATAATATACTCAATTGTATTGACTGTTTTAAAGAATTAAGATTTCAAAATGTAAAGTGCAATTTTAAAGAATTTGAGATAGTTTGAACTCCATTGAAAAGGAAAAAAATTTTAAGCAAAATTTACAATAGTTTATTTAGCCATTAGCTGGTTAATACCGAAAATTAAAGTATGTAAAAATTTGCCTACTTTATAATTGATTGAATTGAAATAATAGGAGTTTTAAACATAAAATAAAGAACGAATCAAGTTGAACTTATACGTTTTTGTATATAGCACTATAAAATTAAAAATTACGGATCTAAATAATATAAATATTTTTATAATTTTTCTAGATATAAAAGAATAATTTTAGAAAATAATTGTGTTGTACATAAAATCAGAAAGCGTAAATAATGATTACTTTTATGATTAACTTTGAATTGAGAATCCTTGCGTATCCGTCAAGATTCTAATATCCAAAATATTTTTTGTTCTAAATACAGTGCATCATTTGAAGTGATTTTATTAATGTTCGCATTTATTAAATGTATATAACAAAAATTATTACAAAGCTAATGAACGTTGATTTCAATCAATAACCATTTTGTTCCACTGTGCGTGGGCTGTGGTTGCCAGACCGAGCGAGAGCAACGGCAAGAAACAGCGACTGCAAAACATCATCATTCATTTGCGCTCAGGTGCGTTTTTGTGCGCACTTTTGGGCACAAGCAAACAACGGCACAGACAAACACATACAGACATAAATACCGTTAGACAGACAGACAGACAGACAGACAGAAAGACGGCAAGACAGACTGCAAAGACGAAGACTATTTTCGTATGTCATTTAGTTGTGTTTGCTTTTGGTTTCTGGAGTCTGTTGCATTCTCGCAGGCGTCTTTTTAATTCCCCATCTCAGACACATCGAGATGATCTAGCTACTCGACTTCACTGGAAGTTCTTCGTTATTGATTTAAGCCATGACTGTATGCCACATGATTGGCCTTGGGGCAACAAAAGCAACAAAAAACAAACGCTGTTCCAAACGTCAATGCTAATTCATCAAACTGTTTTTGCCAAAACCATTTGTTTTGCTCGATCAAATAACATAGATTGAATGACAACAATCGCGAATGCTAAAAATAAAACTACCATTGCTGAGACAGTGACTTTCCATCCAACTATGCAAATAGTTTTCTAGGGCTTCAATCAAATAGGCAAATGGTTCATAGATCTTACAACTACTGAGTACATATGACCTAATTCCAAAAACAGTTCACCATGACGAAAAAAGTAAATCAAATAAAGATACATTTATTTCGGTCTAGTTTCAAAAATATGCTGACGTTAGAAGAAGATTTTGTGTGATACATAAATGATCCTCTATGGCGTCTTCTTCTAATCCCCTTAAAACGCAAAAAACATAAAAACTCAAATATCAAACCTTGTCTCAAAGAAGAAGGTGTAGAAAAATATCAACTTTTTTGACTCCAACAAAGTTATTTCTTAATTCTATTCTGTAACGTTCAATTTGATACCATTCTCAAGTTAACAAACTTGGACGAAATATCCTAAACATTTTTATGTTAGTTACTCAACCAAAATGTTCCCAAGTTTAGTTAGTTTTGTACACTTCTTGGCCTCGAGAAGACATTGCTCTAGTTTTTCTGCTTTGAGGTAGATAATAATACCAAATTAAGCTAATCAAAAAAAGAAGAATTCATTATTATTGTGTACTTAGCTCTAGGTGTTGTTAAACATTTCAACAACAAAGCTCTTTCTGCTATCTATGAGATAACACAACAGATAGTTTATTAACAAATTGTTTCTAATGACAGGAACCTAACATATATAAAACAAACAAAAAAAAAAAATTATAAAACTATCTGTCTGAGAAGTGAGATATGTCTGCTATCTCATGTTATGGATATTGCCTCACGCAACTGTTGCTCGTCGTCACGGATGCGTTGCCTCTCGGCCGCCTCCAGCTGACGGATGTCGGGCAGAAAGCCAAGCTTATCGTATTTGGCGTAGACGCGTTGCTGCAACTGTGGCTGAAAGCGCCAGATGCTGTCGTCGATAACTGGATTGAGGAGCCGCGTCTGGTTATCGGGCTCACGATAATGCTGCAGTTGGGCAAACTCAATGGGCACCGATTTCGGATCGCATTCGCCAGTCTCGGCCCGGAACAGCGGGAAATGATTGTGCAGCCCGATCGCATACTTGGCGGAATGGAAACACTTGGCAGCCGAGTAGCGATCACAATGCTCCGCAGTGCGCTCCACATGCTGCAGCATATAGTAGTAGCTGGGCAGATGCTTATAGACCTTGGGACGATCCGGATAGCGCGGAAAATACGCGTTCCGGAAACAGAAGCTCGCCCAATTCTTGCAATTCTTTGAGTCGCGCTCATAGTCGGGCACTCGATGCGCCAGTTCGATTAATCCGTTCAGGCTGGTGACATTGCCCAGCGGCATGATCACCTCATCGATGTCGAAGACGCCCACGTAGTCGAACTTGTACATGTTGCGATAGAAGCAGTCGTTGTAGGGTATCATCTCGTTGAGGATGCGATTGAAGCCATCCGCCTCCATGGCGTAGTGATGGAAGTGTTGCGGCGAATGCGGCTCGCCACGGCCCAGGGACATGGGACGCAGCTCCACAAAGTTGGGCTCATTGCTGCGATAGTCGTCCAGCACACGCGTCATATTCGGATGCATCTGGGCGTCGTAGAAGACGACCTTGTCCACGCCCAGCAGACGCATCAGCTCCAGCCACTCAATGATGCGCCACGACATGTCCACGTAGGGAAAGTCCATCGACTTCACACACACCACAAAACGCAGCGATTTCTCGTCCTTTGTTTCCTTGCCTGCTCGAGGAATTGGCGGCACCGTCTTTTCGGGCAGTTCGTGCACCACGCGCAGCAGATTCTTGGCACGATCACAGCGCCGGGCCACCAGCGAGACCATCTCCGGCGCCTCCAGCTGCGTCTTGGGCACCGGGCAGCTCATGAGCGTGGGGTAAACACGACGATCGGCACCGCCCCACAGCCAGATGATCTTGTGATCCCGGGCCCTGACGATGATGGGATCCACACGGTTCGGGTACCACAGCTGGCAGTAGGTTACCGGATAGTCCACCTCATCCTCTGCGCCATATTTGTTGACCATGGTCAGCAGACGCACCAGCGGCGTCTTCGGAATGTCGCTGCGGCTGTCGAAGTAGGCGCCAAACAAATAGAAGTTCGTGTTGTTGTGCTGCAGCACTTGCCAGAACTCGTTGTGATACTCGATGTTCATGAAGTCGGGTGCCTCGGCGCAGCTTTTGCGTTCGACACTGCGAGGACGCCGCAGCAGCTCCTCGAGAGGAAACGAGGGCATCTCCTCGCGTATCAGCTTGAGGCGCTCCTCCAAGCTGGGCTCTGGAAGCGAACATTAGAAATGCCATCGAGCAGTTTAAAGTGATGGAACCAACCTTGGCGCCTATCGATCAGCAGCTCATTGATAAACACTGGGGCCCGGCCGCGACTTATGGTGTGGAGATCGGAGCTTTTGAGGCCAAGCAGCACGAACACAATGAACACCTTAACGGATATGATCAGGAAGAGTATCTTGAAGAGACGCGTGTGCTTGCCCAACATATTCAAATATTCAAATATTCAAATTGCGGGTGGAGTTCTCTCGATGTGACGTTCACCCATCAACGTTCGACGTTTGACTTGTGGCAACACTTTACAAACTGCAGTCAACAGCTCCATTCTGTCTTCTGCGCTGACGTCGCTGTCGACGTCGACGTCGACATCTTAACGCAATATTTGATAAAACTGTTTTTTTCTCTTTTTTAGCTTTTCCTACTAGCGCTTATCATTTAATTAACTTTTATATAGCGAATTCTAGCTGTTTTCAAACATCTTTTAATTTCGCTGTTATACTCGATATTCAGTTGTTCTTCGCATTGGCAGCAATGGTATTTGCGCTTTCGAAGCTATTTCGAGAATCGACAAATTTATGATCACAGAATCATTTCCGTTTTTGCAGGAAAGAAAGTGTCTAGCTACTGTGCTCGATAATGATGTAAAGTGAAGAGAGGAATGTGCTCAAAGAAACTACAGTTGGGTGTGCTCGACTGTGAGATACCCGGTTGATTTTAAAATTGATAAATAAATAATGAATTGTACATACATAAATCAAAATAATGAAAATAATAATTGCTCTTTTGCACGTCAATTCGAACTTTATTGGTTTAGAGATGGCTTCTTATGCCAATAAAACTGAACGCCATCGACAAGCAATTAATTTACCAGTAGTAACAAATAAAATTACAAATCAAAGCCAACAAGGATTTTGTTTAGATCATTATTTCTATTTCAATTCTGCCCTGAATTTTGTCTATTACTAAAAACCAAAAAAATAAAATTGGTTTTCTTATGCGTTTTGTTCTAAATTTAATGAAATCAATATATTCCATATAACGAGAATTCCTCAATCTTGCGAAGTTGTCAATTTGCAGAAGATATTAAATGCACAACTATAAGTACTTTTTGTATATATTTAAGCAAATATTTGGTAAGTCTGGTTTCTATTTAGGCCTATTGTTTACTAATTCTACAACTTCGTAAAGCGTCTCAGTCTTATCTTTTATTGTCTTACTCTAAGCCTAATTTTACATTTAACACTTGAGCAAACAACAAAACAAGTTCCAGCTATATTACCTTGTTAACAGTTGTCGAATCTTCAGTTCTATTTGAACAACGATAACTAGAATACCTTTTATAAAAACGTGTGTATCGATGGGTTGCATGAACGATGGTTTATCTAATACAATTGAGTTTGCAGACGCAAAGAGGGCTTTGTTTAAGAACGATTTAAATTCTTGAAAGAGTTGAATGAGCCAACTGTACAGATAAATACCACAAGTGGATAACATGAAAAAATAAAAACAAATGCAAGTTACATTTGAGAAGTTAGCAAGTTAGAAGATAGGAGGCGGATCCCCTGGATTTTGTGACAGTTTCTGCAATGTTTACATGTATCTCAGAGTCGAGCACACTGGACTCCAGCTTTCCCAATTGTTATATTCATATTTATTATATTTAATTAATTGATTTATTGTTGCAACTTAATAATTGATTTAGATTAATTCATTTCAATTGTTACATGTTTCACTATTTGTTTGTAAGAATGTTTGGAAACAATAAAAACTGTTTTGCATTCACTCGCTCATTCAATATTGTTTAATGCGCGTTTTTATGGGCTTAGCTCAGAATTAATTTCAGATATATGCGCTTAAATAACAACAATTTTTGCACTTCTAATTAATTGCATTGCACAAATATTGAAAGCAACGCCCGAAATGCATTAAAAACAATGAAAACAAGTCGCAAAATGTCCAACTAGTCGAAAGCAAATACGTGTTGAGTATGCTTTCCTTTGGATGGATCGACAGCAGTATACCCTGTAGTTGTGAATGCTTTCAATTGCAATGAGTAAAATAATTCATTTATTTTTATGCTCTTTTATAATTTCTAAAATGTATAAAAATAATATGTAACTGCTGCAAATAAAATAGCAAAATTAAAGGGTATGTATATTTGTAAACTTACTATATATACATATATATTGAAGTTAAGCTACTTTTTTTTCGTGGACAAAATGGTAAAATAATTATTGGGAGCCAACAAGCGAACTTGTATTCCACATTACGCTTGAGAGCACAAGAGTATTTTTTAATTAAATGTTCAACTCTAATCCTGTGGGGAAATGCAAATGATGGAGAAATGGATGGATTGAGGGGAAAACTAGAGGAAAATACGAAATATCTTTAGAGCAGTCACTCGTTGCTTGTTGTCAAAAAGCAGATAAAAATGCCAAAAGAAATACAACCCAGAAACGCACAACTAAACAAACTAAAAGCGAACTGATGCGAAAACGGAAACGGAAGCGAAAATGAAAACGAAACATGAAGCGGCAGCAATAAGAAGAAGCAGAAAATAAGCTGACTGTGGCTGTCAGCAGGAACGTCTTAGCCATGGCCCATATTGAAATATTTGCTGCTCTCGCGATGTCCTATGCTCGGTGTTAGGTGTCTGACTGCATCTCTCCCGTTCCCGGTGAAGTCCAATAAAAGTGCACAAAACATAAAACAAAACAGCTGAAAACCGAAAACTGAAAACTGAAAGCAAAACGCAACACAACATGAGCCTGCCATGTTTTTTGTTAATTAAAATTGGCACAGCAGCCCCAACAGCAACAACAGCACAACAGTTTTTACTGCATTTTCATCAACGGACGGACGGTTTTGGGGGAGGAGGGAAAAAATGTGAAACGCATTTCGAAGTAGTTTGAAGACTGGTCAGGATTTAAATATTACATTTATGGGATTTGGCTTCGGATTTGAAATTCGAATTTGAATGTACATTTTGGGCAGTCCATTTGGATTACACGCCAACCAGGCCAAAATGGAAAAGTATTCCCCAAACAACAGGCAATAACCGTAGACCATTAGTATTTTATGTTGTTTTTAATAGGAACAAAATAAAATAATACACACAAAATGAGTGCATAAAATAAATGGTAATCATTCTATGATGTTTTTTATATATAAATATATAAAGTACAAAATGAATGCAGATCCGAAATAAATAATAACTATTGGGAGTAAAGCAAAGCAACTGTTGCAGATTTATTTAAGCAGCGAGAAATTGTCGCATGTATTGTAGTTTCATCGGAAGGGAAACTTTTAATGGCAGCTGAAATTTGCAACTGCAGTCAAAAAGTTGTCTACCAGCATTAACTGCAACTACGACAGTAGTAACTGCATTAATTAACTGCAATTACAGCAGCAGCAACATCAAAAGTAGTTACTTTTGAAATTGTAATCAAAGCAGCACCGACAGTGAGAACATTAGCAACATTTGCAGCAGCAATATTTTATGTAGCAACATCGAACACGAGCAACATTAACCAGCAGCAGCATCAACTGTAATCCTTAACAGCAGCAGCAACATCAGCATAAGCACATCAGCAAATTCAGCAACATTCGCTGCAGACAGAATTCGCTAGTTTACTTAACAAAATTCGATAAATTAATAATTAAATTACATTTAAGTGGATATCCACTAAGCAGGACTTCAACTTGGTATTTTACCCAAAAATGGAGCATTGCTGTTAACTGGGGACCGCTTGGGCTGCTGGCAAACATCAATTTACCTAAAAAGCAGAGCTAATTTTTTATTTAGAAAGTAGCCGCACACCACATACCACGCACTCTCCTCACCCCAGACGAACTCTATCCAAATGGCAGCAGACAAAAGCAAAGCAAAGCTAAAGCAAGAGTGGAAGTGGGAGTGGGATTGGGAATGGGAATGGGAATGGCATCGCCCATTCAGAAAGCGATTTATGTGCTGCCAATAAATTTACTCAACACTTTGGCCCCAACTAATACAATATTTACATCAAATTGTTGTAGTACAACAGCAGGGGGACGTCCAAATAAAAAATTGCAGTGCGTATATTTTTCAGCTGAGTTTTGCCTTGGACCCGAGCAGCAGCAAGGCATCCAGTGAGCCATCCAGAGAACCCAGCTCCTTGAGCTCCTTGCCGCCCACTCCTAAGACTGTCATTTAAGTTAAAAGCGCATTTGTAAGTGCGCTCTGACTGTGCAAAGTGAAGTATATATGTACATATGTATGTATGTATATAAAGTACTGCTATGTGTGTGTATGTGTGTTGCGACTGTTGCTGGGAATTGGGAATGGGTCATTGCGAAAGGACTGAAAGGAGGAGCGGGGAGGTTATGGCTTTGGCCTGGCAGCCAATTTCAATCCCTGTGCGCTTTTTAAAAGCAAATCTGGCACAAGCTGCGCACTTCTTGGCGCATTTTATGTCTCTTGTGCAATGTTTTAGCATTATTCTTGGCCCCTGGCACTTTATGATGGCGTTAAGTGTTAAACACTGCCGGATCACTTCGGACAGTCGAAAGTGATGACATTTATTTCAACCCAAGCAAAACTTCTTTTACGCCAGAAGAAGGTTTCTAAAATTTTGAAGAATGTTAAATTTTATCAAATTCAATTTGTTTGATACGAATTATTTGTTTAGCATAAGATTATCAATATTCTGGGGAAGTTAAGAGTAGAACGCCGAGTTATTGAAGTATTTTTATTTAATTTATAGATATAATTTGTTAAGTATACAAAAACAAGAGATAAATAATGCAAAATATACTTGGGAATAAAAAATTCAACTAATACGACAAACATTATTAACTACTTATCATATTAGTTATATTGTTAAATACAGAAAAAAATAATATCTTATATTATACCAAATTAAAATTACGCAAAATTTAATGATTATTTTTTATTGCATTTGATTTTATAAAAAAACTAACTTTCTGTTACCAATATGCCAACTTATTAAAGTTTTATATTTTTTATTTATTATTATAGTCACCAATTTTAATAAATGTCGAAAAGAGATTTTTTTTTAATTGTTAAAAATGTTTTATGTTTAATAAACTATTTTACTGCTTTCTATATGACAACTTAATCTAGTTGAAAATTAACAAAGTAGATTTTTTAAATGCTATTTGTATTTATAAATTAACATATTACAACTGGAATGTATATTATAAATCTTGTCTGTAACTCTACTCGATACAGCTTAGTAGTAGTCTTCTTTATCTTGGATTGCTTTTCTGACATCTGGCAAGCATATTTAGTGTGTCTGTCAAGTCGTTCCACATAGTTTTTTGAAAGGGATTGAAGGACGTCACCCACCTTTGTCACCTTTAAATCTCTTTCAATATTTGCGTTTCGCATGTACCAAGGGGAGTTACGTACTTTTCTTAATATTTTACTTTGCTAAGATTGGATTTAGCGGCTACGCCGTAAATTTCAAAGGTGTATTTCCATATGGGACTAATTAAAGATTTGTATATCCTTACTTTGTTATATAAGGATAATTTCGAATGCTAGCCTCCTATCTAATATCACACCAAGGTACTTGTTATGACTTAGTATTAAACCTTGCATGTAGATGGGTACGCAGATTCGTGGCCTCGTGGCAAACGTGACGTTCGCACACTTTTCATTGTTTATTCCAATGTTCCATTTTTTTTGCCCAATTTTCGAAACATTGGACATATTTTTGTAGGCAATTCCTTTAGCAATACTCTTACTTCTAATCAGTACTGCAGTATAATTTTGTATTTTTGGACTTTGCAAAATTTGTTTCTTAGGGACGAAAAATTTGTAAGAAATCGTAGCAAAATATGAAAATCCTGAATAACTCGAGAACGAAAAGGACTATCCAAATGTCCTTTGGCCAGCTGATAGTCCTTGCTAAGCTGGGTTGATTGCCACAGGACTCATAAGGATCAGCAAGGATATGGCCAAGATAGAGCATGTTTTCTCTCAGCAAAAAAGTCCTTCTAACTCTGTTGTTTAAAGTATATTTGGGCTTTTGATTTCATAGTCGTCCATCTTGAATCCGTCCCCATATGCATGCCAAAGGACATCCTGATAGTCCTTCAAATGACGAAGTTAAGGAGGATTTTCGAAATTTTTGCAAATTTCCCATGCCCACCCCTTGTAGATTTTTTCGAAAAATTCTTGTTTGTTTTAATAACAATTTTTTAATAACAATCGACAGTTATTTTTAAAGGTATTTGTTAAGGCTATCGACCGGCCAATTGCTATCTAAATTATCGTTGTAGTTTCCGAGATAAACACATTTTAATTTTTGGACTGAAATTTATATCTCATCCCCAAATGTATGCAAAAGTTTCTAATTTTTGGACTTGCAAATTTTCAATTGCGGAGTTGAAAAAAAATGTAAGAAATCGCAACAACATGAGAAAATCATGAATATCTCGGGAACCATAAGGACGATCGGAATGTCCTTTGGCCAGCTGATAGTCCTTGTTAAGACGAGTTGATTGCCACAGGACTCATAAGGATCAGCAAGGATATGGCCAAGATAGAGCATGTTTTCTCTCAGCAAAAAAGTCCTTCTAACTCTGTTGTTTAAAGTATATTTGGGCTTTTGATTTCATAGTCGTCCATCTTGAATCCGTCCCCATATGCATGCCAAAGGACATCCTGATAGTCCTTCAAATGACGAAGTTAAGGAGGATTTTCGAAATTTTTGAAAATTTTCCATGCCCACCCCTTGTAGATTTTTTCGAATAATTCTTCTTAGTTTTTTTTAATATATTCTTTCCTTTTTTAATGACAATCGACAGTTATTTTTAAACGTATTTGTTAAGGCTATCGACCGGCCAATTGCTATCTAAATTATCGATGCAGTTTCCAAGATAAACACATATTAATTTTTGGACTGAAATTTATATCTCATCCCCAAAAGTATGCAATATTTTGTAGTTTTTGGACTCGCAAATTTTTCGTTGCTGACTCGAAAAAAAAATTTAAGAAATCGCAACAACATGAGAAAATCATGAATATCTCGGGAACCATAAGGACGATCGGAATGTCCTTTCGCCAGCTTATAGTCCTTTTTAAGACGAGTTGATGACATTTGCGAAGTTAACTATATGAGAATTGATGAGAAGGTGCTGACCATTTGCTATTTAATTGAATTTGCATATGAATAAATCAAAATTGACATTCGGGAAGTAAACAATATGAAAATTGAGGGGAAAGGAGTTACGAAGTATCAGTCTAGCAGAAGGAGTTGCTACTAGTCTAGAAGAAGGAGTTGCTACTAGTCTAGCAGAAGGAGTTGCTACTAGTCTAGCAGAAGGAGTTGCTACTAGTCTATCAGAGGGAATTGCTTCTAGTCTATCAAAAGGAGTTGCTACTAGCGAATTGAACTTGAATATAAAATATTTTAAAACGACATTTGCCAAGTTAACTAAATGAGAATTGAGGAGAAGGGTGCTGATCATTTGCTAGTTAAGTGAATTTGCATATGAATAAATCAAAATTGACATTCGGGAAGTAAACAATATGAGACTTAAGGAGAAAGGAGTTACGAACTATCAGTCTAGCAGAAGGAGTTGCTACTAGCGAATTGAACTTGAATATAAAATATTTGAAAACGACATTTGCCAAGTTAACTATATGAGAATTGAGCAAAAGGGCGCTGATCATTTGCTATTTAATTGAATTTGCATATGAATAAATCAAAATTGACATTCGCGAAGTAAACAATTTGAGAATTGAGGAGAAAGGAGTTACGAACTGTCAGAGTAGTAAAAGTACTTGCAATTGGTCTATCAAAAGGAGTTGCTACTAGTGTAGCAGAAGGAGTTGCTACTAGTCTAGCAGAAGGAGTTGCTACTAGTCTAGCAGAAGGAGTTGCTACTAGTCTATCAGAGGGAATTGCTTCTAGTCTATCAAAAGGAGTTGCTACTAGCGAATTGAACTTGAATATAAAATATTTTAAAACGACATTTGCCAAGTTAACTAAATGAGAATTGAGGAGAAGGGTGCTGATCATTTGCTAGTTAAGTGAATTTGCATATGAATAAATCAAAATTGACATTCGGGAAGTAAACAATATGAGACTTAAGGAGAAAGGAGTTACGAACTATCAGTCTAGCAGAAGGAGTTGCTACTAGCGAATTGAACTTGAATATAAAATATTTGAAAACGACATTTGCCAAGTTAACTATATGAGAATTGAGCAGAAGGGCGCTGATCATTTGCTATTTAATTGAATTTGCATATGAATAAATCAAAATTGACATTCGCGAAGTAAACAATTTGAGAATTGAGGAGAAAGGAGTTACGAACTGTCAGAGTAGTAAAAGTACTTGCAATTGGTCTATCAAAAGGAGTTGCTACTAGTGTAGCAGAAGGAGTTGCTACTAGTCTAGCAGAAGGAGTTGCTACTAGTCTAGCAGAAGGAGTTGCTACTAGTCTATCAGAGGGAATTGCTTCTAGTCTATCAAAAGGAGTTGCTACTAGCGAATTGAACTTGAATATAAAATATTTTAAAACGACATTTGCCAAGTTAACTAAATGAGAATTGAGGAGAAGGGTGCTGATCATTTGCTAGTTAAGTGAATTTGCATATGAATAAATCAAAATTGACATTCGGGAAGTAAACAATATGAGACTTAAGGAGAAAGGAGTTACGAACTATCAGTCTAGCAGAAGGAGTTGCTACTAGCGAATTGAACTTGAATATAAAATATTTGAAAACGACATTTGCCAAGTTAACTAAATGAGAATTGAGGAGAAGGGTGCTGATCATTTGCTAGTTAAGTGAATTTGCATATGAATAAATCAAAATTGACATTCGGGAAGTAAACAATATGAGACTTAAGGAGAAAGGAGTTACGAACTATCAGTCTAGCAGAAGGAGTTGCTACTAGCGAATTGGACTTGAATATAAAATATTTGAAAACGACATTTGCGAAGATGAAAATATGAGTATTGTCGAGAAGGGTGTTGGTCATTACCATGTTCCATTGCTTAGTCCATCGCTCTATTGCACACAGCCAGTCTTGAACTGCAGTCGCAGCTGTTTGCTGACATGAGAGGGATGCAAGCATGGTCGTGTTATAAGTTTAAATACAACCTTTATGTTTTCTAACATATATTGCATATTTATTTTCAGATTCGAATAAAATAACTATCCGGCTAAGGAATGGGCTCTTACCAATTGGGACAAACAACATTATAAATATATACCAGCCAGTTTCGCCGGCATCCCAGATAACAACAATAAGCATAATTATTATAAATATATTGTAAGTTGTTGTTTTTTATTGTAACGTAATTTATTTAAGATTATTGTAAAGAAATTAATGTTAAGGCTATAGTTTGAAAGCATGTCACCAATTATAAAAATAACCTTATGTATGAACATATACAGATAGATAATAAATAGACAATAAAAACAAAAACTTATAAACAAAACGTTGTTTTTATTTTGATAACTAAAATGAAGACTGGAATTGAAGAGATATTGAATAGAAACCAAATGACGTCTTTCATAATCATCACTGTCCTTGTAGTTTCAGAGATATTCACGATTTTGAGTTTCCGAATAAAATGTTTAATTCGATCCCCAAAAGTATGCAAAAGTTTTTAATTTTTGGACTTGCAAATTTTCAATTGCGGAGTCGAAAAAAAATGTAAGAAATCGCAACAACATGAGAAAATCATGAATATCTCGGGAACCATAAGGAAGATCGGAATGTCCTTTGGCCAGCTGATAGTCCTTGTTAGGACGAGTTGATTGCCATAGGACTCAAAAGGATCAGCAAGGATATGGCCAAGATAGAGCATGTTTTCTCTCAGCAAAAAAGTCCTTTTAACTCTGTTGTTTAAAGTATATTTGGGCTTTTGATTTCATAGTCGTCCATCTTAAATCCGTCCCCATATGCATGCCAAAGGACATCCTGATAGTCCTTCAAATAACGAAGTTAAGGAGGATTTTCCAAATTTTTGCAAATTTTCCATGCCCACCCCTTGTAGATTTTTTCGAATAATTCTTCTTAGTTTTTTTTAATATATTCTTTCCTTTTTTAATGACAATCGACAGTTATTTTTAAACGTATTTGTTAAGGCTATCGACCGGCCAATTGCTATCTAAATTATCGATGCAGTTTCCAAGATAAACACATTTTAATTTTTGGACTGAAATTTATATCTCATCCCCAAAAGTATGCAATATTTTGTAGTTTTTGGACTCGCAAATTTTTCGTTGCTGACTCGAAAAAAAAATTTAAGAAATCGCAACAACATGAGAAAATCATGAATATCTCGGGAACCATAAGGACGATCGGAATGTCCTTTCGCCAGCTTATAGTCCTTTTTAAGACGAGTTGATGACATTTGCGAAGTTAACTATATGAGAATTGATGAGAAGGTGCTGACCATTTGCTATTTAATTGAATTTGCATATGAATAAATCAAAATTGACATTCAGGAAGTAAACAATATGAAAATTGAGGGGAAAGGAGTTACGAAGTATCAGTCTAGCAGAAGGAGTTGCTACTAGTCTAGAAGAAGGAGTTGCTACTAGTCTAGCAGAAGGAGTTGCTACTAGTCTAGCAGAAGGAGTTGCTACTAGTCTATCAGAGGGAATTGCTTCTAGTCTATCAAAAGGAGTTGCTACTAGCGAATTGAACTTGAATATAAAATATTTTAAAACGACATTTGCCAAGTTAACTAAATGAGAATTGAGGAGAAGGGTGCTGATCATTTGCTAGTTAAGTGAATTTGCATATGAATAAATCAAAATTGACATTCGGGAAGTAAACAATATGAGACTTAAGGAGAAAGGAGTTACGAACTATCAGTCTAGCAGAAGGAGTTGCTACTAGCGAATTGAACTTGAATATAAAATATTTGAAAACGACATTTGCCAAGTTAACTATATGAGAATTGAGCAGAAGGGCGCTGATCATTTGCTATTTAATTGAATTTGCATATGAATAAATCAAAATTGACATTCGCGAAGTAAACAATTTGAGAATTGAGGAGAAAGGAGTTACGAACTGTCAGAGTAGTAAAAGTACTTGCAATTGGTCTATCAAAAGGAGTTGCTACTAGTGTAGCAGAAGGAGTTGCTACTAGTCTAGCAGAAGGAGTTGCTACTAGTCTAGCAGAAGGAGTTGCTACTAGTCTATCAGAGGGAATTGCTTCTAGTCTATCAAAAGGAGTTGCTACTAGCGAATTGAACTTGAATATAAAATATTTTAAAACGACATTTGCCAAGTTAACTAAATGAGAATTGAGGAGAAGGGTGCTGATCATTTGCTAGTTAAGTGAATTTGCATATGAATAAATCAAAATTGACATTCGGGAAGTAAACAATATGAGACTTAAGGAGAAAGGAGTTACGAACTATCAGTCTAGCAGAAGGAGTTGCTACTAGCGAATTGAACTTGAATATAAAATATTTGAAAACGACATTTGCCAAGTTAACTAAATGAGAATTGAGGAGAAGGGTGCTGATCATTTGCTAGTTAAGTGAATTTGCATATGAATAAATCAAAATTGACATTCGGGAAGTAAACAATATGAGACTTAAGGAGAAAGGAGTTACGAACTATCAGTCTAGCAGAAGGAGTTGCTACTAGCGAATTGGACTTGAATATAAAATATTTGAAAACGACATTTGCGAAGATGAAAATATGAGTATTGTCGAGAAGGGTGTTGGTCATTACCATGTTCCATTGCTTAGTCCATCGCTCTATTGCACACAGCCAGTCTTGAACTGCAGTCGCAGCTGTTTGCTGACATGAGAGGGATGCAAGCATGGTCGTGTTATAAGTTTAAATACAACCTTTATGTTTTCTAACATATATTGCATATTTATTTTCAGATTCGAATAAAATAACCATCCGACTTAGGAATGAGCTCTTACCAATTGGGACAAACAACATTATAAATATATACCAGCCAGTTTCGCCGGCATCCCAGATAACAACAATAAGCATAATTATTATAAATATATTGTAAGTTGTTGTTTTTTATTGTAACGTAATTTATTTAAGATTATTGTGAAGAAATGAATATTAAGGCTATAGTTTGAAAGCATGTCACCAATTATAAAAATAACCTTATGTATGAACATATACAGATATGTAGATAATAGATACACAATAAAAACAAAAACTTATAAACAAAACGTTGTTTTTATTTTGATAACTAAAATGAAGACTGGAATTGAAGAGATATTGAATAGAAACCAAATGACGTCTTTCATAATCATCACTGCCCTTGTAGTTTCAGAGATATTCACGATTTTGAGTTTTCGAATAAAATGTTTAATTCAATCCCCAAAAGTATGCAAAAGTTTTTAATTTTTGGACTTGCAAATTTTCAATTGCGGAGTCGAAAAAAATGTAAGAAATCGCAACAACATGAGAAAATCATGAATATCTCGGGAACCATAAGGACGATCGGAATGTCCTTTGGCCAGCTGATAGTCCTTGTTAGGAGGAGTTGATTGCCATAGGACTCAAAAGGATCAGCAAGGATATGGCCAAGATAGAGCATGTTTTCTCTCAGCAAAAAAGTCCTTCTTACTCTGTTGTTTAAAGTATATTTGGGCTTTTGATTTCATAGTCGTCCATCTTGAATCCGTCCCCATATGCATGCCAAAGGACATCCTGATAGTCCTTCAAATGACGAAGTTAAGGAGGATTTTCGAAATTTTTGCAAATTTTCCATGCCCACCCCTTGTAGATTTTTTCGAAAAATTCTTGTTTGTTTTTTTAATATATTCTTTACTTTTTTAATGACAATCGACAGTTATTTTTAAAGGTATTTGTTAAGGCTATCGACCGGCCAATTGCTATCTAAATTATCGTTGTAGTTTCCGAGATAAACACATTTTAATTTTTGGACTGAAATTTATATCTCATCCCCAAAAGTATGCAAAAGTTTCTAATTTTTGGACTTGCAAATTTTCAATTGCGGAGTCGAAAAAAAATTTAAGAAATCGCAACAACATGAGAAAATCATGAATATATCGGGAACCAAAAGGACGATCGAAATGTCCTTTGGCCAGTTGATAGTCCTTGTTAAGACGAGTTGATTGCCACAGGACTCATAAGGATCGGCAAGGATATGGCCAAGATAGAGCATGTTTTCTCTCAGCAAAAAAATCCTTCTAACTCTGTTGTTTAAAGTTTATTTGGGCTTTTGATTTCATGGTCGTCCATCTTGAATCCGTCCCCATATGCATGCCAAAGGACATCCTGATAGTCCTTCAAATGACGAAGTTACGGTGGATTTTCAAAATTTTCGCAAATTTTCCATGCCTACCCCTTGTAGATTTTTTCGAATAATTCTTCTTAGTTTTTTTTAATATATTCTTTCCTTTTTTAATGACAATCGACAGTTATTTTTAAACGTATTTGTTAAGGCTATCTAACGGCAAATTGATATCTAAATTATCGATGCAGTTTCCAAGATAAACACATATTAATTTTTGGACTGAAATTTATATCTCATCCCCAAAAGTATGCAATATTTTGTAGTTTTTGGACTTGCAAATTTTTCGTTGCTGACTCGAAAAAAAATGTCAGAAATCGCAACAACATGAGAAAATCATGAATATCTCGGGAACCATAAGGACGATCGGAATGTCCTTTCGCCAGCTGATAGTCCTTGTTAGGACGAGTTGATTGCCATAGGACTCAAAAGGATCAGCAAGGATATGGCCAAGATAGAGCATGTTTTCTCTCAACAAAAAAGTCTTTCTAACTCTGTTGTTTAAAGTATATTTGGGCTTTTGATTTCATAGTCGTCCATCTTGAATTCGTCCCCATATGCATGCCAAAGGACATCCTGATAGTCCTTCAAATGACGAAGTTAAGGAGGATTTTCGAAATTTTTGCAAATTTTCCATGCCCACCCCTTGTAGATTTTTTCGAAAAATTCTTGTTTGTTTTTTTAAGAAATTCTTTACTTTTTTAATGACAATCGACAGTTATTTTTAAAGGTATTTGTTAAGGCTATCGACCGGCCAATTGCTATCTAAATTATCGATGAAGTTTCCAAGATAAACACATATTAATTTTTGGACTGAAATTTATATCTCATCCCCAAAAGTATGCAAAAGTTTCTAATTTTTGGACTTGCAAATTTTCAATTGCGGAGTCGAAACGAAATTTAAGAAATCGCAACAACATGAGAAAATCATGAATATATCGGGAACCATAAGGACGATCGGAATGTCCTTTCGCCAGCTGATAGTCCTTGTTAAGACGAGTTGATGACATTTGCGAAGTTAACTATATGAGAATTGAGGAGAATGTGCTGACCATTTGCTATTGAATTGAATTTGCATATGAATAAATCAAAATTGACATTCGGGAAGTAAACAATATGAAAATTGAGGGGAAAGGAGTTACGAACTATCAGTCTAGCAGAAGGAGTTGCTACTAGTCTAGCAGAAGGAGTTGCTACTAGTCTAGCAGAAGGAGTTGCTACTAGTCTAGCAGAATGAGTTGCTACTAATCTATCAGAGGGAGTTGCTTCTAGTCTATCAGAAGGAGTTGCTACTAGCGAATTGGACTTGAATATAAAATATTTTAAAACGACATTTGCGATGTTAACTAAATGAGAATTGAGGAGAAGGGTGCTGATCATTTGCTTTTTAATTGAATTTGCATATGAATAAATCAAAATTGACATTCGCGAAGTAAACAATTTGAGAATTGAGGAGAAAGGAGTTACGAACTGTCAGAGTAGTAAAAGTACTTGCAATTGGTCTATCAGAAGGAGTTGCTACTAGTGTAGCAGAAGGAGTTGCTACTAGCGAATTGGACTTGAATATAAAATATTTGAAAACGACATTTGCCAAGTTAACTAAATGAGAATTGAGGAGAAGGCTGCTGACCATTTGCTATTTAATTGAATTGGCAAATGAATAATTCAAAATTGACATTCGCGAAGTAAACAATTTGAGAATTGAGGAGAAAGGAGTTACGAACTGTCAGGGTAGTAAAAGTACTTGCAATTGGTCTATCAGAAGGAGTTGCTACTAGTGTAGCAGAAGGAGTTGCTACTAGCGAATTGGACTTGAATATAAAATATTTGAAAACGACATTTGCCAAGTTAACTATATGAGAATTGAGGAGAAGGCTGCTGACCATTTGATATTTAATTGAATTGGCAAATCAATAATTCAAAATTGACATTCGCGAAGTAAACAATTTGAGAATTGAGGAGAAAGGAGTTACGAGCTATCAGTCTAGCAGATGGAGTTGCTACTAGTGTAGCAGAAGGAGTTGCTACTAGCGAATTGAACTTGAATATAAAATATTTGAAAACGACATTTGCGAAGTTAACAATATGAGAATTGAGGAGAAGGGCGCTGATAATTTTCTATTCAATTGAATTTGCATATGAATAAATCAAAATCGACATTCACGAAGTAAACAATTTGAGAAGAGATTTAAAAATAATAAAATGAAACTGCCATTTGTCAGCTCCGAAAGTACGCAACGAATGCTTAATTGATTATTATCTACAAGAAACTAAATTATACTTTTCAGAGCGTCTCAATATTGAAATGTGTGTGGAGCCAAGTTTGCGCAGCACCTAAAAGTATGCAATACACAGTTGGCCAGAAATTTGAAACCAAACAAGATGATGATGGGGCAACTTTCAGTTCTAATCCGTTGCAAAACTTGCACAAACAAGGTTTTCGTCGGAGTACGCTGCCGATAATACCTTTAGGGCATGATGGCATAGATTTCGATTAATGCATGCACTCGGCTTCTGACTAATTGGAATCTCAATTTTGAGTTTAGCAGCTCGGGATCTGGTTTCCATTTGCCCATTGCACAAATATTTGCCAGTCATGTCTAACGATTTTGTTGCCATACTTTTTGGACTTGACATTTTTAATATATATACTATGTATACATATATGTACATACAGATGGCTGGATTCCCGTTTCCTTGTGCCCACCCAATAACCCCATTTAAACTTATGACAGCCGGAGCCAAATGAAAGTTTGCTCTTTTGCTTTGGCTCAATAACACTCGACATGAGCAAACAAAAATGTTGCCATTAGTTAAAGTTGGCTTACTTATTCCCTTCCATTTCCACATCGACATCCTTCGCCCTGCCATCCACTTCCGTTTTGTCGTGCTGCTTATTCTATTTTCCTTTCTTTTTTTTTTGTGTGGGGGCATAATAAGTTTCGAGCACAACTTTTCACAGTTTTTGAAGTGCAGCTAATAAGAAATGCGTGAAGTGTTGCTCCACCGTGTCGACCGAGTGTGTTTCGAGTGTTCGTGTGTGTGTGTTTTATGCATGTGTGGTTGGGTTTGGTAAATATTTATTTGGAAACTCGTCAAGTTTGGCGTGCGATTGGAATTGAAATTGGACTTTGAGAATTCGACTCCGGCAGGAATCAAAATCCCGCTTGGTATTTGACTAGCACGTTCCTCACGTTCCGCCTTACTAGCTAAAAGTTATCAATTTTGAATACTTTACAAAAATACTTAATTATTTGCATATTGACAACAACAACACTCACAGCATTTACAAAATATTCCCACTTGTTCAGCTAAAATACTCTTACTCTTTTCGCTGTTATGACGATTCTAGTAAAATATAATGAGCTTCACTGCCTCAACTTCAGTTATGCCAATTGGTTCAAAAGTTATTTGTATTTTATTCTTATTAGATTATTTGATAATATAGCCTAAAGCGAAGTTCGCTCAGTTTCAGAAACTGCTCCAACTTTAATAAATAAATAAATAAACTTTTATTTAAATTGTTTTTTTGTTAAAATTAAAGAAAAACTTTTTTTTTCCAATTTAAAGAATCACTTTTATTTTAAATTTATTTTTTAGAAATAAATGAATTATAATTGTAACGATTCGTGTGGTTCTCCAGTTTTCGGATTAGATAACTCAATATTAATTACTTGTTGAGAATATAACTTAGAGTAATAATCAAACTTCATGGAAAGTATCGATAATTATCGATTTGCATAGCCATTAATTTTAAGCTTACGTTTTTAACAGATCTGTTATCGATATTCGATAATCGTGCCTCATATTTACCAAACTGTGTGGCGGCGCCAATTCGATAAGTTGGCAGAGTTGGAGAGAAGAATGTTAATTAAGCAAAGCAATAGGCGAAATGACAAATGGCAAACGGTGGAAGAAGGGCAGGCTGGAAATATCAGTCATGAGGTTTGATTTCTAAAACAGATATAACATCGTTTGCATGTTGTGATTATCCTAAAATCAAAAGCAACAAAATCCAATTTGGAGCCAAGCACAGAGAAAGACAAAAACGGCAATTGAGATCAAACAAAAAGAAAAGTATAAAATCTAATAAAATAAGAGGCAAGTTATTTGCATTTGTACTCCGATCATTGTGCATAAAAGTGCGTTTTTGTTTGCAGAAGAGTGTCTGTGCGATCGATTGCGATATGTCTAACTTTTACAAGATGAAGAACTTTGCCAATCCCAAGACGATGTTCAAGTCGTGCTCCAACAACGATGAATTCTCCACAACGCCGGTGCAAAGCTGTGCCTCCTCGAAGCGGGCCAGCAAAGCGGGTTCCCTTAGCAGTCGCAGTGGCAGCGGCAGCAGCAGCAGCGCCAGCTACAAGAGCGTCATCAATGCCACCTGCTGCAGCGGCGACAGTTCCGCCTGTTCGCCCGTATCGACGCCACGCTCCGATATCAGCGGTGGCAACAACACCGACGGACAACCGATCGCAAGCGACGCTGGAAGGGTGGCCGATGACACGATTAGTGTGAATGAGAATAATGGCAGCGATTCGGAATCGCAAGTGCAGACGGTGGCCAAGGTGCCGCACCATCCGTTGCACAGCGAGTGGACGCTGTGGTATTTGGAGATGGATCGCACCAAGAGCTGGGAGGAGATGCTGCACGAGGTGGCCAGCTTCAAGACGGTGGAGAACTTCTGGAGTCTGATCAATCACATAAAGACGCCGTCGGAGATCAAGATGGGCAGCGACTATTGTCTGTTCAAGAAGGGCATACGACCGATGTGGGAGGATGAGGCGAATGTGAAGGGCGGCCGTTGGGTGATCACGCTCAGTAGGAGCAATAAAAGTGACTTGGATAACTTTTGGCTGGACACAATGCTTGTGCTCATCGGCGAGAGCTGTGACTATTCGGACGAACTGTGCGGCGCTGTTGTCAACATACGCATGAAGAACAACAAGATATCGATATGGACGGCGAACGGGGGTAATGAGGAGGCTGCTCTCGAGATTGGCGGCAAGTTGCGCGATGGCCTGCGCATGGAGAGCGCCTATGTGCTCCAGTACCAACTACACAACGATACAATGACCAAGCAGGGGTCCTTGGTCAAGACCATCTACACACGTTAAGGTTTGCGCGCTTGTCTTACGCAGGCAACCAACAGCCAACAACAACACCATCAAAACCATGCAACACATCATCCAATAAAACAATTAAACTAAGTCCCCATTGTCCCCACACATGAGCAACAACAACATCGAGAACATCAGCGTAGGAAAAAAACAAAAGGGAGGACAACATATCAAATTTAATTGAATCGAACCGAGTTAATGATACACTCAACAAACACACGCACACATACACAGTCTACACACACACACACACCCACGTTCATATTATATATATATATATATATATATATATATATAAACTGTCTAGGATTTGGATATCAGTCCAGTCGCAACACCGCAGCAACGACTGCGCATTTTTATGACACCAAGAACGTCTGAAGCAAATGGCTGATCCCAATGACGGCAACGAAAATTCCAAGTGAAAATAGCGAGTTTTACATTAATATGTTTTGGTTTCTATTCCAATTTATCAAGTCCAAATTGTTAGGCATCATATAAATTCATTGTCCAATCATAATAAATATTGTCCAGCCTCAATTTGGCTAATGTTGCGTAAATCAATCATTTTTTTAATAAGAATAAGCATCTAATCTAAGCCTTAAAACAAAAACTTAAAAATAGCATTCTTTTCAAAGTATATTTTAATTAAATGGATTACCACAGTTCAGAAAAAATTTCTGCTGTTTGAATTTAATTTTTCCGTATTTAATTAAATAATCAGGCAATATTTTAATTAAAAAGCTTAACATTTTTTTGATTGATTTATGTTCTTTGCAAAAAACGCAATTTAAAATTAAGCTGTCAACATTTCTTATTTTTTTAAAGATTGCAAATAAAATGCTTAAATAGAAAAATGTTAAATCTGAATTAATATTTTTATACAAAATTTGTTTGTAACATAATATTGTTTAACTACTAGGCATATATTAGCAGAAGCGAAATAGCTTTTAATGTAATCTGCAATTAAAACTTGTAAACTTATATATTCCACTGCAGGGCTAACAGGGATTATTGCAAAACAATTGGATTTCAAACAGCATATTTATGTCGGAAAGTGATTTTTCCTAACAGAAGTTGAGTTGAACCTAAAAGGCTATCGACGAATCATTCTGACTGAGAACCGAACGCCAAGGAGATGTGAGTGAAGCGAGTGCATTTGCCAGCAGAGCGGCGATATATGAGCACATTCAATGAAAACATGGCCTGTCAGTTTGTCTTTTTTGTTTTTTGGCCATTGTTGTACGTATCGTTGTTGTTTGTGTGCCGTGGAGTGCTCGAATGGCTCCATTGGCTTTTGGCTTTTGGCTATTTTTGGGGGCCACAAACGTTGGTTGGACTTATTTGGCGCACGCCGTCACACAACTTGGCCCCAGCACAATTGTTTGATTTATTGACGTTTATTGGCAGTTGGCATTTTATTGTGACTATTTTTGCTGCTGAACTGGACTGAACTGCTTGGACTTGGAGCAGAGAGTGGAAAAGTGGAAGCACCTTCAGATCAGGTGATTTCCGTCGCGTGGTTTCTTATGTGCGTGTGTTGGTCATCTCCTCCAATTAATGCATTCCATTGTGGAGCTGGAACCACTTTAGTTGCCATTTCGTTGGCTTGTTTTTTGCCTTGCTTTGAATCCTGTCACTTTAATAAATTTGCGGCACTTAGACGCTTTTCAATTCGAGCGGTTTGCGGTAATCTCATCCAGGACTTTTGAGCCTTCAAAGTGTCCTCAATCGACCAGCAAAAGCGTCCTTCAACCAATCAGCTGGCCAAAGGTCAAGGCACAAATATATGTGTGCGTATTCATGTCACTGTGTGTGTGAGTGCCGTAAATATGAACGCCGCTTTTTGTTTGGGGAGCTGCTACAAAAGTATTTGGCATTGATTTATGGCATTTAATTTCATTTTATTGCATATGCGGGGGGCGGCAGTAAATTAGTTGTAATTGCGCTCCCATCCATAAAGAAAAACCTGTCTCGGCATTGATTAAAACACTTTAATCGATTAGCCATTTTTATGGGTCCAAGGCCACAAAATCAAATTTCGTTGCGTACGCTCAGGTTTCCATAAAGCTCACGTTTTTTTGACAGATTTATTTGTGTCGTCGCATCGGATGCGTGATGGGAATATATGAAGTTGATTAAATTATACTTGACTATTGTTTAAGTGTTTTTTCATGGAAAATCATGTTAAACATTTAGTTTTCCATTTTAGTATTATTTTTGTAAATAGTTTTCTCAAAAAGAGTTCAGCTTTTAATTAAGCATTTCTGTGTGCATGAATATGAATAAAACAACATGAGATTACCATTACATGTGGGCATGTCTAGATACGTGTCCAGCGAGTCCAATAAAAATAAATTAAATTAATTTGCAACATGTACTATATGCACATATGTATGCCTATGTTTTATTATACATTTATTTCATAAACACTACGGTAAGAAAATAAAAATAAAAAAATATGGGACAGGAAACTATGCAGGGCATGCTTTTTAATAGATTTTCGCATTTTATGATTTATTTTCGTGCAAAAATGGCTAAATACTTTTACTTATTTTATACAGCTTTTTATTATTTGTATGTGAAGGATATACATACTTTATGCAGAACCTACTTTTTTATAAAACAGACAAAAAAGTATTGTGTTTCATTCAATTAATGGTTTAAGAACTCTGTTTACTTAACCACTTTTTATAAGAAATTTTTGCAACATTTTATTTTTAAAATGGATGTGTTTTTCATGCAAAACGTTTTTATTCGTTATATTTCATGCAAAAGTATTGTATTTAATTCAATTAAGAACCTTGTTTGCTTAACCCCTTTTTACAATAAATGTCTGCAATATTTTATTTTTATTATTTCATTCAGAAACTCCTAGTGAAAGAAACATTAATTCAATTAATGGTTTAAGAACACTATTTTCTTTTTACAAGAAGTGGTTGCAACATTTTATTTTTGTCGTGGATATATTTTTTATACAGAAACTTGTATTAATATATGAACCAGACAAGAGTATTGTATTTATTTGAATTAATGGTTTACGTTTTGCAAACTTTTGGGATGTTCTGAGTCAAGCTCAACAACTACTTTTTAGACACGTATCTCAGGTATATTTTTGGTCATCATATAGGGTTGTTGTCCCAAAACAGGCAACTGTAGTTTTCATGTTATTAATATATTGTCTATAACCATAAATTGCTTATTTATTAATTATTATTATTGAATTTCAGCAGTACAAATTGGAGACTAGTCAAGCTTGATGGAATACATGTTAGTGGTCCATGTTATAATTTTAATTGCACAAGGGAAACATCTATTTATTTGAGAAGTGCCATTTTTGTTGCTGCTTCCGCTGGTATGACTAAACGAGCAAAAATCTGCATAGCGATCTATACTCCTGTGTATGTTATGCAAAGCGCTGGCATCAAGTGAAGTACAAACGATGCCCATTTTACCTTCGCTGAAAATCGGAAAATATGCAAAATAGTAGCGCAGACACTGAGAGGGGGGGCGGGCAAGAGAGTGAGTGAGAATCGGGAAAAATGGAAAAAGGAAAAGCAGACCACGCATTTCAACAATTGACAGTAGCTTCCACCAGCTCGCACTACTCTCAACCTTCAAAAAATGGAGAAAAAGCAAATTTACCTGTAAGCTGGCAACTACACCCCAGACAGCCAGAGAGCAGCCAGAGAGTTGGGGCTGGAGCTGCAGGTGGAGCTGGGGGCGGGCCCCACAGGTGGCATTTGTGTGTGTAAAGCAACGATTTACATGCGTGTTATACTATACTGTATGAGGAGGGGCTGCGTCGGGCTGGGTGGCATGTATTTCAATTTATTTATTTTTATTTGCGTATGCAAAATAGTCGGCTTGATTTTGGTTAACACACACACACACACACACACACATACGCACACGCATCCACTAAGTGAGAAAGTGCTTTTCCATTTGCGGCAAAGAGCAATAGAGAGACACGTGTGGGTTCATCTAACATGGCCACCGAATGCGGTTGCTTTAAGGCAACCAGCGAGTGCACCACTTTAAAATTGCTCTGTGCACTCTGTGTTACTCAGAATTCAGTAACAGAATTGGCGAAGAAGTAAGCAAATAACACTGCTGTTACAGTATGTTCAAAACAAGAATCTTAGAATTGAATTACAAAATTAATCTTATTTTTAATTGACGTGTATTAATCATATTTCTATGTACAAATTTAGCATTAATTTATAGAATAATGTATACTAAAGCTTATTTTAATCTACATAAGTTTATCGTTGCGATTTGGCTAACAAATTACTATAACTGCATTTAATCACTGCTGTAAATTAAATATTATTGTTATTTATAATTTTTGTTTTTCGGTTAGAGATGCCATTTTTTAGTAAACATATCGATATCGATGATGCTGAATGCTTTAAAAAAATATCAATATTGGTCCAATGTAATTAAAGGAGTTAAACTTTTATTTATTTTCAAATTAATTTCTTGATTTCATAATGATAATTGCTTTTTTTTTTATAAGTTTTTGCGTGTTTTACAAAAGATTAATGCATGCCTGAACAGCGATATCTTCAAAAACATCGATATCGCTAAACTAAATTGGTGAATTTATGTTTTTCGCATCTCTACCTGTAATTCTATTCTGATTTGTATTGATTGAACACAATATTTAAAATAGTCAAGCTTAAACTAATTTCAATGAAAGGGCATTTATTTTTGGCAATGTGGAGAACGTTGGAAAACATCCCTAAAATCATTTTCAAGTAAACATCGAGAAAGCTGGAAAATTGATAGGCCAGCTGGCTATTATTTTATATTTGTTTATATAAATAAATTGTTTTCATGTAAAAACCAAGAGGCTGTAGTCGAAAGCTCCAGTAGGAGGATGAAGCGTTAATTTTTAAATATTGACAAAACATATGTTTCAATTTAAAATCCTTGCTTACATAGAACATGTCTGTAATTTTGTGTATGCAGCAATTTAATTTATTTAGTTTTACTTTAAAATAGCTCGGTGGCCAAACTTTGTTTGGAAAACAGGCAAGTTTAAAAATATACAATTATTTTTAAATAAAAGATATTCACATAAATTGTATATAAATAAAGTTAAAGTTGAATTAAAAAACCAATTTTCATTTTAGTTTTATTATTGAAATTTATCTGGAATACACAAGAAAATTAAAACACAGATGAGATGTGTTAACAAAAATATAATTGTGGTATTTATGAAATAAAATGTTTGTATTGCATAATTATTATTAAGAATAATAAGATCGAATCATAGAATTAAATTATCGAATTGTCATTCTTAGTATCTTTAATAATTAGCACTTCAAATTATGACAATACAACAAAACGCTAATAAAAATAATTCCTTTAATTTAGCTGTTCAAAAGTATTGTGTTCCAAATGAATTGTTGCACGTTTTATTCTGTTCACAATTTAATTATTTCTCTTTCAAAAATACACCCTCTATTTCTGCAGCCAGCTGCTTTCAAAATTTGTAAAACATGTATGTATTTTCCTTATGTGTTTTGTTCTATTTATCAATGTTTGCATTTGGCAAGTCAGTAGGTTGCAGGGAGGACGCGTCCGATGGGTGGGAAAAGCAAAGCAACTCATTTAATTAATGCAACGAGGAATTACCAGTTGCAGCATTTTGCCAAACATTGGTTCGCAGGTATCACGAAAATTGTGTGAAACTCGACCTCGTTTTGCTGATTGACACATTTCGAGCAGCTGGTCAGAGTGGTCAAAAATCAGCCGCCACTGGCCCACAATGCGCATTGAACTTTGGCCGGGGCAAGCAAAGGGGTCAAATGCTCAATGGTTGCAGGTCACACAGTTGGCCAAAAAGGTAATCACACCAGCGGCAGCAGCAGCGGCGGCCCATGATTGACATCACTGGGCATTACTTATTTAAGATTCTGCCTACAACAAGCCTCCAAACATTAACTGAGTTGTGTTGCCCCGGCGTAGGCCTACCTCAATGGAGGTCAACGTAACAACCAACCGATCCAATCTCCATGCGCTGTGTGTGTGCTTTGGGCCACGTCGCATAATTAGCCGGACCGGCCTTAGAAGCTGCAGCAGCTACATATTTCAATATTGCATTGCATAAGGTAAATGACATGTGGCAGCTGGTTAGCTGCCCTCCTCACCTCCTCGAACCTCTTTCCATTCCATATTTATTGTGTGCACTCGGTACGTGCTCCTCTCGCCGTGTTCGTGTTAGTTTGTTTGACAAACATTGGTTGGGGATTTGCAGGCAGCATTTCGATTTACAGCGACAAGTGGAGTCAATCAATAGTTTCTACAACTGAAACTGGCTTCTATTTTTTCGTCGACACCTTTGCCATTTTATTCAAGTGGATATGGGAATCCATTGAAGCGCCAATCGATACTCGACTTGAAGTGATTTCAATATGAAACGTTTCAAAAAGCTTTTTTCACCAAGCGACAAAGTAGATTTTTAAGGTAAATTTATGGAATAAATTACCACATGATTTTAAAAGTAGTACGAACTTAAAAACTATCTTCCACAAGTATATTATTCTTTAATATATAAAAAAGTGTGATTAAAAATATAAATATTTGTATTAAAAATTATTTTATAATTGCTTATAGTTAGAAAAATGTTATGTTGCAAAGTTTCAATCATTAAAATATTAAATGCTGATGGCATGCGACCTCATTTATAAGTTTCGGATTATAGTACTAGGAATTGTAATCAATAAATAAATCAAATAATAATAACACAAAATAATGTATTCAAATTGTCTGCAGCAAATATCAATCAATATCAATCCTTTTATATGTTTGATTAATTAAACATGCGTTCTATAGCTTTATGAACAATTTCCATATACTAATCAATATACATATCTAGAGTAGTTCTTTATTAAATGCATTTGTTAAATTTATTTCAATTTATAAACGAAGCACCAAATGTACAAACATAGCTCATATGTGTAATGTTGTCTAAGCAAAACAATACAATTTATTTCATTTGATATTAAAATAGCTCGTGTAGCTTAATTTTCTCTTTGGAATCCTTGCCTTCAGTGTCTGAAGGGTTCTAAGGATTGGAGTGTATGATCGTGGGTTCGATTCTTGGCAGGTATAACAAATTTATTTTACAATAAAGATTTCACCATGTAGGAATTACTATATATTTTAAATAATAATAATTTTATTTTTGTTTTCAACTGGTTAATGATTACACTAAAACAGTTCGATTGTCAACCGATAGTATCATCAAGTTATCAATGGGCACATAGTATTATAAGTTTATGAATTTACTATTAATGTGCATAAAGAAAACAATTTTATATTTTAAAGCGTTCAGCTAACATTCCATAAACGATAACCGATAAGTCGAGTTAGCAATAGTTGGTCAGTTGGTCAACTGCGCTCTGCCTGAAGAGAGTTTAGTTGGCCAGCAATGCTGATAGGGCGATAACGGCTTGCCAGTAAACATTTGCTGCATGCCACAAAAGAGCCAGACGCACAGAGCCATTTGGCAAAATTAACATCCACAGATCCACAGAAGCTGCTAGAGTTTTTGGCTGCCGAGCAACCGCAACATGGAAATCCTACTGCCAATTGAAAAGATTTGGCCAATAAATCGAGTGGCGTCAGTTTCTGGACAACCTCCCCGAGAAGACATAAAGAAGAAAATAAACAGACAACTCGATAGCGTTTCTGGTTGCTGGCAGACTTCATTAAGGGCAAATTAAATGGATTGTTTTGGCTGTGCGATCAAGATAACTAAGCCGACGTGAGGCCATATCCCATATTCCATTTCCAAAGTCCGATGTTCTGTTTTGTTTCGTTTGAAGCTGGCAAAGTGCACTCGTAAATGTTGACATTCATTGTTGTTGCACTGTTGCTGCCACTTTAATGTGCTTTCTCCTGTTCTCTTGGCCATCTAATTCTCAATCACATCTCCGTCTCCGACTTCGTCTTCTTCTTGGTCTTCGTCTTCGTCTGTGGCGCATTTGTGCGCTGGATTTTGTTTTTATTATGATTATTTTAACTGGCAAGGCAAGGGCAAACACACAGCGCTTCCTAAGGATGCTGTTTGGGGCGGAGATGTGACAGGCTTGGCTGCGATGTGTGGGGCAAGTATAAAATGCAATTTTCACATGCCTGACAGCGGCACACTGGCAAACTGGCAACTGGGTAGCAGCCTTTTAGGATGGGTCGGGAGCCAAATGAATTTGGCGTCGGGGCAGCAAAAACAACAAACTGAAAGCCAGTAAAGTGAAATGCAATAAAACAAAAAACAAACCCAGTTGCAGACGGACGCAAGGGAACAGCGGGAAAGCAACTGTGACTGCAACTGGGACTGTCTTGTCTTTGGATGCGAAGCTGTGAGCTGGAAACTGAAGCTGAAGCTGAAGCTGCAGTTGCAGCTGTGACAACGCCTTTGCCTGTCAAGCGTTTGCCTCCAGACCCGAGACCTTTGCACTGCGAACTGTCACACACACACACACACATAGACACACACACACACACACACAGAGACAGAGGGAACGCCATTGCATTTACAGTGCAATGATTCAAATTGTCGCCTTGGATTATGGATTTATTACGCGTCTCGTTTTTAGTAAGCTCCAAGCGACTGCAATTGTGCATGCTGCTCGCAATTACTATCAATGTAGCTACCAGGCTGACGACGACATAAAAACACACTCACACACACACACACACACACACACACATACAGATATAGTACTTGCCCCTTCTCTGCGGAGTCTCCTCGAATAACCCATAAAAACATTTATATCGAATTCGAAAATGTGTCACTAATTCGCGTTGACAATTTTTTTTTTTTCGGTTTCTTTTTTGGGTGTATCTGCGTCGCTTAGTTTTCAGCTGGCGTCTGCTTCGTGCTCTGTGTGACATCTTGCATAGAAATGAAGCCACTCACAGAGCGTATGAAACTGGATAACTTTAAGTGCGCACAATCATAAGGCATTTCTTGGCGATGCTTTAACAGCGACTTCATTTGATTGAATTGTTTATTGCAAATATTTGTGACTTGTTCTCAACTAATAACTTCATTAATACCAGCCTCGAGCTGTTGTGAAGTTTTGTCGCCCTAGCTTTTGCAATTACGGAGCTACGAGCAATCAAACAGGCGGACAGACAGACAGACGGTGTACTATGAAACGAAAACTCGTTGTAAAACATAAATTTCAAATTGTTAAAGGTAACAAATTTTATGTTTGAACTTTTGAATTTTGTACTTAGTTTACAATTTAGTTTTTCTGTAAATTTTCACTTGTTTAAATCTAAAATTTGTAATTTATTGATATTAGTAACACTTTTAAATTAGAGATAAAAAAAAGGTTAAAATATTTCTATAGAATTAATATTTTTTAAAAATTTTAAAAAAGTTATTTTAACTAAGTACAAACCATTTTAGATTTTGTTGTCAATAATTTTAAAGCGAAAGTTCTTTACTTTTAAATTTAAATTTAAAGTTTAGCGATAATTCGAATCTTCCTAAAAAGAGAATCTTCAAAAATATTATCAAGCAAATTCTGTTTTCTGATTCAATTCAATAAAATATCAAGAGAATATTCCAAGTGATTCAAAGGCTTAAACTGAAAATAAACTAAAAGGTTGCCAACTACAGTCTTTAAATACTTCAGACTACTTTCCTATGCAACCCCACAGCGGAAGCTGCCTTTACAGGGTATTTACAGCAGCAGCAGCACCGAATTTGTTAGCCTAAAAGCATAGTGCCAAAGCTCAATTTGTCATGGAAGCCTTGTCAAAGATCATTTGTTTAGTTTCTGTTGTTTGTTTGTCTCCCTCAATGATTATTAAATTTTGTCAAAGAATCTAAAATAAAAACATTAAAAAACGCGCTAATATATTGTTGATGGCCAGCATGTGGTCAAGGTGGGGAAAAAACAAATAATAAAAACAAACAAAAATGTGTACTTATGCTTAGGCTATAAAGTTATTTATTGATAGTGTGTGTTAAAATAATGTGATGTACTCGAAGTACACAAAGTTTGTGCTTAGTCACAGAAAATTGCAACACACTCGACCCTTAAGTGGCCGGTGGGGAGGAGAGGGGGTCAAAGGTTGCAGACAAACTCATGGGCCATGCATCATGCCGCACGCCGCATGCCACATGCCACTTGCCGCATGTTTCGTGCTCATGCCAAGGCCCAAAAACACACAAAATGTGGCGGCAAAACGCGACGCGGCGAAAACATTTAAAACAAAGCGCATTTGAAAGCTTTTCGTAATTATTATTATGTATTGTGCATTATTTGTGTACAAGTGTAATTGTTGTCAACGCAAAAACAAAAGCACCAACATTGTGCAACAAAATGTTGCAGCTTGTTGTCGTTGCTGTTGCTGTTGTTGTCGACTAAATTGCCGTTGACAACGCTGACATTTCAAATTTAGACATTGCCTGACTGTTGACCGCACATTAAAAAGCGCTGTTTGTGTGCCCCAGTCGCATGCCACAAGCCCACCCAAGGCACCCCTCACCCCTCCTCCCTCCTCCCTCTCTCTGTCTCTCCCTCTATCTCTCAAGTGGCAAATTCCTACTCTGCCCTGCCCTCCACAGCCTACAACTCACTCACAATGTGTTTATTTTATTTTGTTGGCTGTATTTTTTGCTACATTTTGTTTATGTTGTTAATTGTCATTGCGGTCGTGGTCGACTCTGCCTCGCCCTTTCACTCGCTCTCTCTGCGCGTCTGTATCTTCATCTCTTTTGTTGCCGCACATAAAATTATGTAAAAATATTAGAAGAATTTCCGTTTCGTAAAAACGTGTTAAAAATGTTTACAGCCTCGCTTAACAGGCAGCAACAGCAACAACCACCTTTGCCTGTCAGCGGGGGCACGGCGTGCCAGCAATTCGACCTGCACGAAGATGCAGCAGCCGCAACAATCATGTTGGAGGCGTCACAGATTAATTAACGTCTCTGCGATAAAGCACGTTACAGTCGCCGTCGCCGTCGCCGTCGTCGTTGTCGTTGTCGTTGTTGCAACCACAAGCTACTTCCATGGCCACAATGAACAACGCGACTGCAGCTGAAACTGGCGCATTTTGTTTTTGTCTACCTTCCATAAAAATTGCAAATACGAGTCTATGAAAGCTCCCTTCGAACAGTGGCCAAAAAATGCAAATTATTTATACATGTTCTTATTTATTTAAAAGTCTTATTGAACAACCCATTTAATCAAAATGTTTTTAAAACCAAATACTTTTAAAATATATAAATTTACAATACCCCATATTTTCTTCCCTTATATATTATGAATATTCCATTTTAAAAGCTGAAAAGATTCCACAATTTGAACAAATTGTTTAATTTATTTTCTACCCAAAATCTACAACTTTATTTAACTTTAGATATTATAAATAGTTAATCTTATTTCACTTCAGGCCTGAAAGTGTTTTCAACAAATATATTTAAATTTATATTTGTTTACTCACATTCCGATAACAACAAATATTACTAAAACCATATGATGATATCCATCTTTGAATAGATCCTAAAAACACTAATTAAATTTTAAACAAACGGAGAAGTGCAGGGAAATTAAGTAATCGTTCTCAATATTTGCCGGCTGTTTTATACATATTTTTTTAAATTTATTTTTTTGATTATATTAAATCCAGTCGAAACCTAATTTGCAATAGATAGAACACTTCTTGGACTCTTTTACAAAATATAATTATAATAATATAAATACTAGTATTTTATTAACTTACAACTATACAAACAAAACAATAAATTAATTCCAAATAACAACTATATACTTTCAATATCACTATGTTTCAAAACCTGAACAAATACTAAATATAAGATAGAAGTGAGAGGAGACAAGTTCAAACTTTTCAAATAATAAATTAAATTAAAAGAAATTATTATTATTGAAAATAATAATAAATATTATTATAAAATTACTATAAACCGTTTTAATAATTTCATTTTATAATAATTAATCAATCCCGCGAAGCCATTAGGCGCCTTCACAGATCCGACGGGAAACTTTGAATCCTCTCTGAATAAATTCTCCACTTAAATAAATAAATATTATCTACCTATCTAACAATCAAAATTTTTAAATTATATAAACTTTAACCACATTTTGAAATGAAATTTGGGAAATATGCAAAAGACAGTCTACGAACCAAATTGCAAAAATATTCATATTGTAATAAGCATCATTTTATTTCGTTTAAATAGACTAGCAGACAATGAATAATAATGAAAAGCAGTTGTGCTGTCAATTCAATGGTCAGTTCGCTTTACTCACTCAACTGGCTGGACGATGATAAATGAATGCAATATCCATGTCATGCTCGCATTCCTGTAGCTCAAAAGGCGCATCCTCCACGGTTAAGTCACAGGACGTGCTGATTTATCTAACATATCGCGAAGGGCGACAGCGATAAGGATATTTGGACAGCGGCAGTAGAGAGCACTTGTCTGATGCTCTCTCTCTCGGCTGAGAAATGACGTCTAGACGCTTTTCATTTTGCAAAAAACCCGAAAAACAATGGCCGGCAAAGAGTTCGCTGGGCATTCGCATTAAAGTGCAAACGTCGCTTGGGCTTTTCAAATGTTAACGCTGCCTTATTTTTGGCCACCAGGGGCAACAAGGGTCTTTTGCTTGAGCCTTTTTGCGTATTTAATTTACCTTCTATTTTTGAGATATTTTTTTTCGGATGGCATTTCGCTTAATTTTTGTTTTTTGCTGTTTTTTTTAGCCAGTGCTTTTTGGTGTGCTCCTTGTGCGCTTTATTTTTCAGTCCAGCTAACTAAATACCTGTATAAATATTTTATTACGCAAATGAAACAAGCATTGTTTGCATTTTATTTATGTGTGTGCGAGTGTGTGTGTGTATGTGTGTGTACTAGAACTGCGCCACATCCTGCAACAGGATGGCGTTTCCCAACTGCTGCTGCTTCTTATTTTGCTGCTGGCCAAATGAAATGGCCGCATTAAGGTGACGCCGTTGCCAACTCCCGTTGCCGCCACGCCAAAAAAAATATATAGAAAAAGAAAGAAAAGAAAATAAAAGAAGCAGCCGATGGCAGCACGTGCCGTGTCCTGGGCAACATTCATTTGCATGCTGCCTGCAAATGGCACTGTGCGAGTGTGCACCGGGGAATGGCGAAATGAGGGGATCGCCTTGACCACAGGACACACACAACGCACACAACACACCGAGGAGCAGCGGAGCAGTCGTCATCGCAGGAAGCACAAAGCAAAATACAAGAGAATTCTAAGAGGCACACCAAACACACACACACACACGGACACACACACATCCCACACATCTTTCCAACCAAAAACAGTACACAAGAACAAATTCTTAAATCAAGCACATGGTGATGTCAAAATTCTTAAATCACGACCACAGTTCTAGATCAATTTTAGGTAGGACATTTCTAAAAATAAGATTAATTTTGGTTTTTATAATTTACCAACTAAATTCAAGAATCTAAAACATCTTACTGAATTTTGATTGTTTAAAAAAAATAGAGCAAAACAATTCTAATTTTCTATTCTATTATTATTAAATATTCAATATTAATTAACAAATAGTTAGATTTAGTTATTTATCATTTGTTAATTTTGATTTTGGTTTTTATAATTAACCAACTCAATTCAAGAATCCAAAATACGTCTTTGAATTTAGATTGCGTCAAAAAGAAAGAACAAAAAAATATTATTTGCTTATATTATTATTAAATATGAATTACCAATTAATCATATTTAGTTATTTATCTTTAATTCTCTTTGTAATAATTTGAGACAGTTACAATGGCTGAGGATTTAGATGAAGGAAAGAATAAAGTTATTGAATTTGAACATTTTTGTATTTTATCAAATACTTTAAGCAGCATTTCTTAATGTTTGAAGAATTTTTTTAAGAATGGAATTTTGTTTCAAGAATTTTTTTTATTAAATATTTCCACACCACAATATATGTTTTTAGGACCTATTTGTTTTTGCACTGCAGAGTTTTGTTGCGGATTTATTCGTTTTCGATCTTTAGCACGATATTTCAATCTAATTAAAAATGTCTCATAAATATTACTTAATTACAAGCTTTTTTATGAACAAAATAATATATTTGTTTTTGGAAAGTAATTTCTCGCTGTGCAGAGTTTTTGCCATTTCATGCTGCGCGCTTATTCGCAGTGATTGAATAAAGAGGTGAATAAATGTAAGTGAATAAATGCTTCAGCGTATGAATACACTCGAAACGAAAACGAAATATGCTCAGCATGATTCTCGATTCAATGCCTGTAACACTGAAATATTTGCATTGATTCATTTTGGCACTCATTGAGCTCAAATGGAGCGCCTAGCGCCATTCATTCTAATGTCTGCTAAAGACAAATTGGCCCACTGTATAGTAATTACCTGAAGTGGCCTATGGGCCAATTGGCCACTCGCCAAAGCAATGTGTTAAGTGTTAAATGGCAGTTCGAATTGCCAACAGTCAGAGAGAGAGAGAGAGAGAGGAAAGATTACGTCAAATAGGTTGAACAGAGTAGGCCACATTTGAACAGATTAACACAATAAATTAGCCGCATTTGTTACAACATGAATCGCAGTAAATATATTTGATTATTTTATTTATTGAATCCTTGAATTGTTTGCGTGTATTTCAGCTAGCAATGAGACTGCACAACTGTTGCAATGGATACGCAAATCGGTGACGAGTCCTCGCTGGAATGGACTGCAGGATCTAGCCAACGGCGTGGTCTGGTGTCGACTGATGGCCAAAGTATTGCCAGGCTCCATTGCCAGCGTGCTGATCATTCATCGGCCGGCAAATGAACGCGATGCCATGCACAATTATATTCTGTTGCAGGGTGCCTTTATCAAGGTCAATACACCCTGGTATTTTGATATCAACAAACTGATTGCGGGCAATCACTCGGAGCTGCTGAAGTTGGCCCAATCGATGGCACGAATGCGCGACGCTCGCAACATTCAATTGCAGCAGGAGAAAACGAATTCGATGCAGCAACGACTGTCGCGCTTTCCAGCTGGCGAATTGGAGACGCCACAAGATTTTGCCAGCCCAAACGAGTCGCTTGCTGGGCCAGTGGACGCACAATCTACATCTAAGCAGCAGCCACCGTCAGTATCCACTGACCAGGAACCGACGCCATTCACCGCTGGCCAGGCGAAGTCGGAATTGAAGCAACAGATCCAAACACTCTTCCACAATCAACAGTTGGCCATGGCAGCATCCGTGAACGCAGGGCAGCCTCTTCCTGCTCAGGCTGACATTGATCCTGCAGCCGCTTTCAAGCCACCTCCTTTGGCGCTGTGTCTTTGCAGCAACTGCTTAGCTGGCAGATAGAAATTGGACAGCCCTGCAGATAAAACGATAAATCCTAGTTAGATAAAAATTCACAAAATTGACAAAAATAATGCATTGGTTGGTACAAATAATTTAACACAGTATTCGATGAAAAAAGTAAGCAAGTTTGAATAAGAGCATTTATTTTTAAAGTTAAACTTTTGAAACATTGGGAATTGTATTTAAAACATTGCTGAAAAGCTTTCTTTACATAAAATATCTTTGGCCTAAAAAGTACCTTACTTTAAAGTTGCAATATATTTAAATTTATATTTTTTTTTAAAACATTTCATTATATTAAAATAAAATTAAAATCATTTGATTTATTTTTTATAGATAAATATGTATTTTCCTAGCATTCTCTTTTAATTTTGTTAGATTTTAATTACCCCAACTTAACGCTGCTGAAAAGCAGTTAATTAATTTGTGTTTATTTATTTTCTATATTCATATATTTCAGTATTTTCATTTACTTAAATATTACAAATATTTTAACTTTTTATCTTAAAATTTTTTATGTACATATTTTTAAACATTCCAATAACACAAAATGTCTTTAATAGTACATTTATAATTTACCATTTTCCCATTAGATTTTAAAAATATTTCATGCATTCTCATTTTATTTTTGATATTTTAAACTGATTGAAAAGTAACTTGAACAAATAAATTTAAAGCTATATTCGGAATACACAAAAACTTTCTAAAATTATTTCTTTACATAAATTCATATTTTATATATTTTCTTTTTACCATAAAATTGCGTCACTTCAACATTGCTGAAAAGCTTTTGCGATAAAAGTCTATTTGTCTTTTTAAACATTGTAACTAAACAAATATTATTTGATTTGCTTTCCATATACATTTTAGTGTTTTCTCTTGCTTAATTTTATAAAACATTTAATGTATTCTCTTTCCATTGTTTACCTTGCAGTGTTTTATCCACTTTTCGTTCCTCTATTAACCCGAAGATGTCAGGAAAAGCTTCTCACGGCAGTGCTGCAAATTGCAGTGAATTTTATCACCTCGAGACGCCATCGGATTCTGGTCACTGGGTAACCTTCTAAAGTTGCAAAGCAGAGCTATGCTACAAGCATTTAATGGGAGTTAAAGCAAAACGTCGAAAAAAACGAAGAAGGAAAACAGAATACATAATATTGCGCATACGTCGCGTGTGACAGTTGACCATCCATTTTGGGCGAATGTTGCTGTCAGAGTCGTTGGCGTTGTCGCTGTCGCTGTCGCTGTCGTTTGTCTGCTTTGCTGTTTGCTGTTTGCTTAGCAAATGATGAAAAGCGAACGAAATGAGTGCGGTGGCGTGAGGAATGCGGGGAATGCGACTGGGACTTCTGGGCGACTATGGTAATGTCGGCATGTTAAGTCGAGCTGGAGGGCTGGAGAGCGAGCATTTGCTGTGGGCTTTGCTCTCAGCTTTGGCTGGCTTAACAATCAAACAGCGATTCGCCATTGAAATTAGGCTAATGAAATGCTTGTTAACTGAAAGTGACAACATGGCTGTAGCCAAACCAAACACGCCAATTAAAGTGGGCGACGACAATCCCGAAACGACATCAAATAGACCAAAATTCTTTGCTTGGCAACAAACAAATTTAATTAGATCACATCGCGAGTTCACAAACTCCCAACACTCTCAAGCACTTTCTAACACTTGAAATTATGCGATAAACTAATTGATTTATTTATTATGCTTTAATTATTGTACATTTTCTGAGTACAAAGTGCAGCCGTTTTCATCTAACTTGTTTGGCTCTGCGTTGATAGCGCAGTCAGTGAATCAGCACATCGAATAATATACATATATTATAACCATACTCGTATATAGATAAATGACATGCTAAAAACATTTCCCATTATTATTCATGTAGTTATAATGGTTTCAGTAAATTAAACTTAAAGTATGATGCGCTTAGAAAATATTATAAAAAGAGTCACCAAGAAAAAAAACCTATTTGAAAAAAATTCAAAATAATTAAATATTCTATTCAGGTATTTTAAATGGTTTCAGTCAATTAAACTTCAAGTATCTGCAATTAAATGATTGACTTAGAACATATATTAAAAGTAGTCATACGGAATAAAATTTGTTTGCTATAAAACACATTTAAATAACTTACGGATATATTAAAAATAACTAAACGAGAAAAAAACAATTTTGCAAGTACTTCTAACTTTTCTTGCGGTTGACTATTCAATAATATCTATCAACTTTTAAGATGCCTCCATCTGTCGATGACAACAACAGCACATTTTAATGCCCTTTGTTCAGCATTTTCTAGTCATGAATTGTTCACCTTGAGCATTAAGCCTACGTGCGCTTCTATATAGCTCTGTTTGTAGATAAATATAGATATAACAACAGCAAAGATCGCAAATAAATAAATTCGCAGTTCTTGAAGCATGTTGCTTGTTGTGATTTGCGTGTCTCATTGAGGCGAGCATAATTATTTTTGATTATTTATTTGAGTTTTTTTCTTTCTTATTATTCAATTGATGAGCATGTTTATTTACTTATTTAACAGTCAAATCAAATGACTTTACAGTTTATTTATTTGTACATGATTTTTATGTTTATGCAATGTTTTCATTTAATTTGTGTTTTTGTGCTGTTCGCACATTTTTTTCTCTTCACATATTTCATGTTATTTACTTTGGGCTTTAATGATGCAACCGACGGCCCTTTGGGTCATGGAGATTCGCAGAGAAATGACAACAAGAAAAACGTACCGAAGAAGAAGATTTGATGGGCTTAGGAGAAATAACTGTGTTAATTGATGGGGGACAGCTCTCCGACAGTGGTAACATTCATCAGCCTCGGGGGCAGCATCAATGATATGCCACCCAAGGACAGAGCGTAGCATATTTGGCCAGCCTTAATGACTGCCAGCAACAACAACATGGCAGCAACAGCAACAGCAACAGCTTATGCAGTAAGTGCAACTCTTGGCCATTAGCCGCATGCCCCAAGAGCCATGCAAGGCGAATGCATTTTCCAACTCATTTAATTCGCTTGATCGTCCTGACTGTTGGACTTGCCTGCCCCCTTCGTTGGCATGATGATGACTTTCATGTTTGCTGCTCCTTCTTTCCAAGCCAAGCCCATTTTGGCTGCCATTGACCATGGTCGTTGGCCATTGCCATTTCCATTGCCATTGCCATTGCAATTTTCCAACAATTTCATTTTCATATTTTTCATTCTCTTTGCACAGTTTTCCGGGGTCCGAAATTTATGCGCGCTTTGCTTGATTTTTCATGAATTTTGATCACCTAGCCAAGAGTCTTAATGCTCCCCAGTTGTCGACTGTGGGACTGCGGGACTGACTGAACTGCACTCAATTGGTCTGAATGGAGAAGACTTGTCCTGCTTTAAATGGATTCAACATATGTGCATAAATTTCACACGTGGCACGCCGGCCACGCCAGCCTCTCATGCATTTTACATGCACAAAAGGATTTGCAGCTCAGCCATTGGAGCCATTGGAGCCATTGCAGCCAGAGGAGGAATGCTTCAATGCCCCCAACTCGTCAGTCTTTCACTTTATTTCCCATTTTTATTTTTCTTTTCCTCTTCCACTTCCACATTTTTCTCTTTTTGTTGTGTTGCATTGTGCAATTCTGTGGCCGAAGATGCAACTGCCACAACTCTCGAACTGGCGACTGGCGACTGGCAACTGATGCAGCTTTGTTTGTTAATACGACAACATTTAATTTTTAATCGCCGCATGCGACGCACAATGGCTGCAGTCTCAGTTTTTGGGCGTTGGGAGTCGTTCGGAGCGATTGATGCGACTCGTAACCCAATGCGTTACATATGTTTAATGAAGAGTGTTGCACGCACGAGTTGCCGCCGAGTTGCACTGCCAGACAGCCGTCTCAATCCTGCAACCATTTAGCAGCATCTTCTGCCCCGCGCCCCTGGCCTTGTCTTCCCAGCACTCAACCATATCGATGCTGCCACATCCACAGATAGCCCGAAAAGCTCAGCGTCATTCAGTGCAGTGCACTGTGATAAGTTATAAAGAGCTTATCTTAAAGAACAAATTTCCATAAAATTAATTTTCATTTTATTAAAAAATAAATATCTGGTTTTCCACAACATTATTTATTTAATGATTTATGGCTCTAACTTAATAATGATAACACTACAACCTTCAGCACTATGGCTGGGTTCTTTAGCTTCAAAATAATAAATAAATTAATATTAATTAATTAGAAACCAGAGTTTTAATAACTTTATTCTGAATTTAACCAAATAAGTTAAATTAAACATCGAATAGCGTTAAATGTCAAATTAATTGAAAGTACTCTCTGCATGCTCAGCATTATTTTATATTTAATATTTAATATATTATTTAAGTTAATAAATATTAAAATATTTAAAATAAAACATTTTCATATACATATATAAATTTTACAAAATATACATTATTTTATCAAGCAGGTTAATTTTTACAAATTTGCATTTCCAAATGTGATCAAAAAGTTTTTTAAAAGAAATTTGAGTAGCCAACTTTTTATGATATTCTAAGAGTGTACTTTTTAGCATATTATTTCATATATTAACTAAATTACTAAATATTACAATATTAGGGTAATATTTAAATTTGTTATCAGGCAATTTAATTTTCAAAAACTTGCATTACCAAATGTGATACAAAATTTTGTATTATCAATTTTTATTAGCCAAGCTACTTAATATTTCAAATATTAAATACATTTAAAAATATTAAAATATTAGGAAAATATATGAGTATATATATTTCTTTAAATATGATTTTCTCAAATGTGATTAACAATTTGTTTGTAATAATTTTAGGCCAACTGTTGATGCTTTTCTCAGAGTGTATTTGGTTAAGCCGCCTTTGCCGAATCCGCCCAGTTTATCACTTGTTCTGTCTCCCTCTGCCGACTCGTTCGCATGCATTTAAGGCTATGGACGTACCTATGAATGTGCTTCTGGTTCCCTACATATCGAATACATATGTTGCCATATAGACAGACATGTAGGGTGTGTGTGTGTGTGTGTGTGTGTGTGTGTGTTGCTGATGCTTGTTTCTGACTCTGCGGCAAGTTATTATAACAGTTCATTGATTTTCAATTTTCAATGCATTTCATTGCGAGCATTTTCATTGTTTGCTCTCCGCTTTTTTTTTATTACTGCTACTGCTGGTGATGCCTTCCATTTGAGTTGGAACCGTGAACATGGCACACAGCCCTTCATGCCACTGCAACGGCTGAGAGGCATGCAACTTGGCGGTAACTGCCACAAATTTCGCCATTGCGAATCCACTCGCATGCATAAATTCATGGGTAGTTTATTTTCGGTAGAACAAAATTAAAAAATAAAACACACACCAAACCCAAAACCAAAAAAAAAAAAAAAAAACAAACAAAAATGCAGGCAATAAAAAGGAAATTATACAAATAAAAATGTTAAATGTGTAAAAGGAGTAAATAAAATAAAACGAGAAGTCGAGTGAAGTGGAAAACCGAGGAAAAAAATGTAAATGATTTCGTTTGTGCGTGGCATTTTTGGTTGGCAGTTTAAACTTTCCATTGGACAGCAAAAAGGCAGTCGCATTGTCCCCGCTGATTGACTGCGGCTTAATGCACTTCAATCTGGATTTACATATCTCTTAACTTAAGGCTCTCAGTACTTTAAAGTACCAAATGCTTAAGTAGGCACAATGCGCATATCCATGCATAATATTTGTACAGCTCGAGTAGCTTTTGGAATAAATGATTCCAGATTGCTGCCTTCTGAGCGATTAAACAATGTTTGCAAATAATTCAATTATGCAATTGCTCTTATTTAATGTATTACAAATTAATTAAATGGTGGTATTTTATTTTCTGAAATTAATCTAATAACATACCTACTATAAAACCGACTAGTCCTTATGGATTGCAAAAGAGTAACATTAATTTCTGTTATTTTAAAAATTAGTTTGATTTTACCAATGACATTTCAAATTCCTTTCGATTTCAACAAACTTAAAGTTCTTGCACACAATGATTTAAAATCAAGTCATTTAGTCGACTTGTTGAATTGTGTTTTTCGTTAAAAGTAAAAATGTAAATAATTTAGCACAAAATTATATTGTAAAGATATTTTATACGAAATCAAGTAAAGAGATATTTATTTATTTGGCTTTAATTAATTTACTATTTGATTGTTACTTTGATGGCGATGCTCTGTGAGGAAAATATGATTTTTGTGAAGTCATGGCTGTCGGCACAGAAATGAGGGAAACAGTTTGTGGATAAACAGCGAACGGGCTGCGATGAAGTGGTAACTTTCTGCATGTGACTATCTGATTTTTGCCACCTTGTCACCCACATTGCATTTGCCACACTTATGTCATGCGTATGGGGCCCCAAGACGAACGAAAATCGCATCGAAATGGCCACACGCCCATATCATTTATTGTAAATATCTTATTATTTATTTAACATCAATTTGACTTCCGCCCCAGCTCCACAAGTGCCACACACAAGAGCAATAACAAAAGTGTCATCTCATTGTGGCACATTTGGCGCGACACTTTTGTAAAGCAGCTTTTGTAAGTGGCGCTCTATCTCTGTCTCGCTCACTATCGCAGTCTCTCTCTCTCTCTCTCTCTCTCTCTCTATATCTCACTTGCGATTGGTCATGGCTAATTAGTAGCACTTTCCCGGGAACTATTGCAATTGTGGTGGCCATGACTTTGTTTTCTATTTCTGGCCACTTTCAAATTGAGCTGCCAACACACGCTGGCCAGACAGACAGACAGACATGAGCTTACCACGAGCTTGATATAATGCCAATCAATTGGAAATTAGCCACTTTGATACAGAATTTTGACAGTATGGTAGACGTAGACAAGGTCAGTAAAAAATGCTCGATGGGAGAAACTCAGAGACTACTTGCGATATTATATAAAGAGAAATACAATCTGTTTATGTCTGCTCGTATGTATTTGCAATAAAATGGCATCTTTCCTGGTCAGCCAAAAACAAGTTCTTCAGTTTTTAGTTTCTTCATCGTAGCACACATAGATTCCCCACTCTTCGTAGGCATCTTCGCGTTGTCCGGCGCGTCTTCTGCGAAGCCGCCGCCGCCGCTCGCAACGGCAACGCAGGCAATGCAGCTCGCCGTGAGGTTGACAGGGTCTAAAGAGGGGTTAACTGAATATATTAGCCAAGTGATTACAGAGTTATATAAGATGAATACATGTGTGTTTGTGTTTGTACGTACATGGTTTCCATCTGATGGCACAGATAAATCCATAGAAATGACAAAAGAAGGCACATTGTGCGCCTTATACACACCAACTATAAACTTGCAACGACCAGTGTTGCACAACGATGACAACAACGCAGATATCGATAAATTGATACATTGAATGATAACTACCTGAAGCTATTTTTCAATACTTTATTTTATATATTTATTGCAGGGAATTTTAAGTATTTTTTCGACAATATTTTCAAATTCTAATACGATAAGTAAATAATAGGAGAGGGATATTCACAGATTAATTTTTGTGCTTTCTAAAACGAATTTATAGCCATAAATAATAATCTATTTATATATACTATACTACAAAAAGTAGTTAGATATGGACATCTAGGCGCCCACTAAGAAGATTTTTGAAATAATTACTCTAACTATCTTTAATCACTGTTTAAAAATCGAATTAATTGGCTCATTTTTGTTTTTGGGATAGAGATGTAATTTTTAGTTGAAAAATATCGATATTGATCTCGACTGATGCTTTCCAAATTAAATACCGATATTCGTTTAAAGCTTTTAAGTATTTCTGATCCGTAAGGTTCAATGTAAAGAATACTTATGTTAATTTCTTAATGTAATACAGATACATTTTCTTAGTTTGTGTTTTATGTTCGAGGCAATATGTTTTGCACATTCCACTTGCAACACTATATGGATTTGTATTGACTAATCTAAATGAAAGCTAATAGCAGTCGGAAGCCGTATTTGAGGATAAAGTTTTAATTTTGGAATACTGACATATGTATCAATTTAAGACTATTGAAGAAAATGTAAAAATGTGGCTAACAACATACCAAATATGTATGTATGTTGTGTAAACAACAATTCAATTTATATAGTTTCACATAAAACATAACTCAGTGAGATAATTTTGTTTTTGGTATTCATTTAATCATGTCTATGGTGCAGGGGATAGAATGCGAATGCTGTGGTCGTAAGTTTGATCCTGTATCTTGGACTTCTTTTCAATTCAGCGATAGACTAATTTTTTGTTTTTATTTTAGATGGAAGCGAAATAATTTTCAGAAAACAACCAGAGGAACCACAAACAATATTTTTTAAAGTTCTTCACACAAAGCATTTTGATTTTCTTTAATGCTAATTTAACAACAAATAAGTTGTTTAATCTTTGAATTTATTTTAATATGTATTAAATAACGAAAAACATTTTAACTTGCCAATTCATTTACTAGTTTCATAAATAAGTTATTCTCCTTATGAATTGCAATACCGAAAATTTTAGTTTCGTTCTTTTTAAATTTAATTTGAATTATGCTTGATTTTTCTTTAATGATATTCTCCGAGTTTTCAGTATTCAAATAAGTTTTAAATGGCTGATTTCAAAGTAAAAATTTCCCAAAAAACCTGATATCTTCATAAATAAGTTATTCTCCTAAGAAGAAGAATTTGCAAAATTACATTTAAACGATTGCTTTATTCGCCTTTAAAAATATTATTCGAGTTTTCTTATTCATATACGTTTTAACAGGCTGATTTCAAGGTAAATAGTTTCCCCGAAAGACAAGTCTCATAAATAATTTATCCTTTCTAAGGCTTTGGGAGTGCAAAGACCTCAACTTCATAAATTAGAATACCAAATAACATAGCAGTGAAGTGTTCGTTTTGAGACACCCTCGCACGGGTTGAGCGTTCGTTTTGTATCTAATTTGTTGACCCCATTTCGAACTGCATCTCATTAAAGTATCTTTGGCTTTGTGCGTGCATTTAACGGGCATTTAATTTGATTGTTCTGCATTCGCGTTGAGCAACACCTTCACATCGCTGGCTGGCATTAGTTATTAGGGTCCTGCTCATAACTTTTAATTATGTGCATTTTATAGAACGGCTGCCGCTGAGGCGCTGAACCATTAAATAAGGTAAAAGTAAAGGTAAATGTAAAGGTAAAGCGCCCCCTGAGGCGACCCCATGCACAATTGATATTGGTTCCTTTTGAGGGTTGTTTTTTCCGACGCAGCAGAAGGCGCCTCATTAATTAAGAGGCGAGGCCAGTTGCTATGTGGCCATGTGACCATGTGGCTGACAGTGTTGGCCATGTTGCAACATCCCCCAAGTAACTCGCTTGCCCCCAATGATGACATCAAATTAGCGCTTCTATCGCATCCATTTCAATTTGGCGAAGCCATTCGATATGATGCTGCCGCTGCTGCAGTTGAAATTGATGTTGCAGTTGCAACAGCCTGACTGCAATTTTGCAGGCATTGCCACTGGCGTTCCCTTTGTAAGCGAACCGCAGAGCGAAAAACGCGACAACTCTGCGCCCAGCAGCAGCAACAAAACGACAACCGACAATCAACATTTAAATGATGATAGCGTATTTTGGGCAACTCCAATCCAGAGGTGAGTCTCACAGGGCAACTCCCGACTCGGGCCTAAGCCCGAGCAGCGAAAACGGCAAACGGCGTCAATTACATTTGGCCTGCATTGTGAAATGTTCGGTTTGGTAACTAAATTGACGGCCTGCCCCCGAGTGTTGCTGTTGTTGCTGTTGCTGTTGTTGCCACCTTTCACACAATGCCCAATACCAACATTGATTTAGTGATTGCAACGCGATTGCCAACATCAATTCAGGTTGCATCTACCCGCATTTTATTAATATTACTTTTTTGTTATTATTTTTTGTATAAGCTTTAAGTTACGAATCCATTTATTATTAGGAAACCTATGTGTATAAGGGGATTGTATATTTGTGTTCGCAACTTATGGGAAAATAAATTTAGAACTTCAACTTGAAATTGATGCAAACACTTGAAAGGAACAATTTCATCTCTATTTCGACTTTACTGATCATTTATTTATTTATTTATTCCCCATTTCTAGAAGTATAAAAACTAACTAAACGTCACAACATCATTTTAATGTACTTTCCGATGCAGATTAGTTTTACAATGATTTTTACGAATATTATTTCAATTTTTTGCTTACTATTATTTGGATTACAATTAATATTATTCATTTAAAATCTTTATTTTCCATATTTTTTTGTTTAGATATTTATAATATAGCAATGATTAAAATATTATATTTATATTATTTATTTTGAATTCCAACTTCTGAAAAATTCAAATTTCTGAACAATTTTGCAATGCAGAAAACTTAGTCAATAAATAAGTAAATTATTTTGTTACTTTATATTATTTAACAACAATAAGTCAACGGTGCCAAACAATCTACTGCAATATCTGCAATGAAATGTTTCCATTCAAAATTTAAATCCTTTTTACTCATATTCGAATTGAAAAAAATTCTAATTTGAGCAAAGGCAAATGCTCTTATTGAATTAAATTTCTAATTAAATTCCTAGCCTATTAATTGTTGTTAATTGAGAACGAACGTTACTGAAGAACAACGTGAGTGTTCATATATTGTTTTTCATTGAATAATTCACGTTCAGATCACAAATCAAAGAATCAATAAGTAATTTGCTGGCTTTCTTTACGAGATGCTCCAATTAGAGCTTCGTCTTAATCAACTTGTAAGCAGATACGTTGAACATATGTATGTGGAAACCACGTTGTTGCAGACAATTTACTGAAATAACTTCAATTAAGAGATTTTCTCGCAATCTACTCGAGTTCATCAACAAGTTGCAGCCACAACAGCGCTGCACAACATTTTGTGGCACCTACAACCTAAGCCACATAAGTCCAACAGCTTGTTGCCAGCTTCCTCATCACCGTCGTCATCATTTTTCGTCCTCGTCTCCAGCGTCATCGTCGCCATTTCGTTCGAAGCGCATTCATAATGCATGAGATGTGTTGTGGCTGCCCCTCATGCCCCTCATGCCCCTCATGCCGCTGGCAGCAACAACTTCTGTTTGCAGCGATTCGCAATAATTCAACTTTTGCCATCGACAAGTTCCATGCATAAAAAACTAAGCGTTCCATCATTTGAAAGCAACATTCCCGCCCCGCCCCACAATAGCAAAAGGTGCAACTTTTCTTGTTGTTGCTGACCGCTTTCCCATTTTCCGCATTTCCACAAATGCCGATGCCGATGCCGATGCCGATGCCAAACACGCCCACAGCAACAAGAACGCCCCAATAATATTTTTTGAATGCAATTGTTGCTGTTGCCGGCTACTTTTTTTTGGTTGTTGTCGGTGCGAGGTACGCAAAAGTTGCTGCTGCTGGCGCTATTCAACCTACAACCTCGTCTTGCTTTCTCGCTCCCATCCCTGCCCCTGCCACGCCCCCTTTCTCTGTGCTGTCTAACGGAATCTGTGTGTATCAGTGCACAGGATTTATGTGTTTATATTGCGAGTTTGAAGTTAGTTTTGGCAGTCCGCGAGATTCTAGGGCAGCAGTTGTTGTTGCCCCACCGACAGAAGCAGCCAAAGAGCGAGACAGACAGAGACAGTGGGACAGAGAGAGAGAGAGAGAGAGAATCCTCTTGGAATGGGGCATGCGGTTGGCCAACTGGCGGCCCATCGCATAAATTGCAACCATGTTTATGTATCGCATTGCAAAAAGTGTTGCAAACAAACTAACAAGCAACAAAAAAATAATACGAATTTGGCAGACAAGTTGGCAGAGAGATACAGAGAGAGAGAGAGAGAGAGAGCATCTGATTGTTTGGGTTATTCTCATTTTTGCGTTTGCCCATTGAATCGCTCAGATTGAATGCTGCGGGCTGTGTCCGTCTGTCCACTCAACTGGACCAGTTGCTCAGCTTTGGCAAAGTCCCTCTGTCATTGTCATTGTGATTGTGCGTATTGAGTTGTTGTCATGGGGACAACAATCCGTTGAAGTGCATCGAGTTGTAAGCTGCAAGCTGCAAGCTGCAACTTGACTACAATATATAGAAATCTATGTTATGTTACCTCTTCGCTCTAAGCTGGAATCTTCAAACGATGAAGATTGCTCTTTATCGTGCAACATTTTCCTTTGGGCTGGCATTCAAATTGATTTAAACAGTGTATTTATTTATTTAGTAGCCACTCGACTTTCAATGTTGGCAGCAGAAGAGCATGTTTTGAAATAAATTTAAAAATAGAATTGATCACGGTATTAATCATTTCATCAGCAACTCTCAAGACTTCATCACAAACCCGTTTCCAGCAGCTTGACTTCGCACATTCTGCAATAAATCTAAAAATAAATGCTGCTGCTGACAGTTGTGCAGTTATAAATAAATAAATGTATTAATTTCTTTCAATCAGAAAATTACAAAAAAATACATGACAGAAAAAGTGGAAAAACAATAAATAAATGTACATATACTAATTTAAGAAGTTATATGAATAAATTGAAAATAACTATAATTTATTTACAAAATTATAATTATTAAATAATGAATATACAAACATTTTAATAATTTAATGTAGTGTAGTTGCATTCCCAAAAGTCCTTGAACTAAAAGTTTGGATTGCACAAAGAAAAGAATTTATATACACGTATATAAAAATAAATGCATAAATTTATTATTTTCTATTCGTTCTTTAAATAAAAGTTGAGATAAATAATAGACAGAAATAGAAAAAATTATGATATAAATTTATAGACACATATTTGAAGAAATAATATTAAACTAAAATGCATTTTATTTATTTCAAATGTATAATGGTAATTTCTAATTGTTGTTGAATTTATATAAAAAGGAATAAATAAATTGATTTCTTAATTTCTTGTCGTTGTTGCATTCCCAAAAGTCCTTGAACTAAAAGTTTGCTTCAGAAATTCACAAATAAATGGAACACGAAATACGCAAAATATATCAACGTATTTATGTATGTGCTCATATATTTATTATGTATTTCCTATGTACAAATGTACATATATATTATCGGAGCAACATTTATGCATATGAAAAATTACGTTGGGAAATTTTTAGCATATTGCCTTGCCTCCAGCAGCGGCAGCGGCAGCTTATTCCGCTATAAAAACACATGGCACATAAATCTTGCTGCAGCATCTCCCCACTCGAAACCCCTTGCAGGCTCTGTGTGTGTAGGTGTGTGTGTGTGTGTGTGCAACCCTTGGCCACCTGGCAAGTGCCTTCACGTTGTCGAGACGAGGTGCTAATGTCAGCCATTGCCGCCGGAAGTGGCTGCGAAATGAGCGAGCTGCGAACTGCGAGTCCCGTATGCTGTTCAATTTTAAATGTAATTTCAGGCACTTCAGCGCCCCGCTCCACTCCCGATACTACATCATTCTAGCTGCACTGCAAAAGTACATACATACATACATACGATAAATAAGAATAAAAAAAAAAAGAGAGAGAGAACGGCATCGCAAACTCCTTTTTATTGGCACGATATTGAAAATTATGCGAACGCGCGTGTTTGGCTAAAGCGATTTATGCACTTCACTTGCCCTGCACTACCAGCAGCTATCTAGACAGCTTAAGGGAGGACAGAGGGGCGGGGAAGGGGGGCGGGGATTCCCCCTATGTTTGGGTAATCGTGCAAGAAGAAATTCTGATTGCCATGTAAACCATCATCATGTTTCTGATTTCAGCTCATGAAGAGCCAAAGTGCTCCACATTTTCCACCAACAGCAAACATGAATATTGCATAAATACATAAATACATTTTGTTCAGGCTTTTTTTTTTTTTTTTTGAGAAAACAAATTTTTTGCATTTTTGCAAACGTGCTGCACTTTTGAAGAGTGATACTTATAAATGCAGCTTGCATAGACTTTTTGCCACTTATCGATAACAATTTGCAATTCAAATCATTTTAAAGAATCTCTCAACCATTCCATGCATTTAAAGTCGAATACAAATCTTATTGGCAGAAATATTTATTTCAAAAATTTAAAAATATGTTCTGATTTTAGTAAAAAAAAATACACTAGAAATTATTGCACATTGATTTCATAAATAATTGATAATTATTTCACAATATTTTATACATTCGAATATATTTTTTTTTAAATAATTGATATAACTTGTTAAATTAGAGTTCTAATTCGATGTTATATATTTAAATGATTTATTAAATAGTACACAATTTTAAGATGCTGTTTCATAACTACAAATAGTGAGAGGTGATCAAACTATCGCTATTTATCAACAGTGTGTTTTGTGTTGCCAAATGTGACAAATTATTGATTGATAAAAAGTTGATAATCAAACATATAACAATGCCAGCTAAAAAACAAATATATTTAAAAAAAAAAAAAAAAACACAATACGTTAATAATATACTAATAATAACAACTATAATAATGTTGTTTACCAATTCAATTAATATTAAAGAATCTTATAAGCATTTGTAGTATTTAATTTCGAATATAAATCTTATACTATAGAGAATGAAAATAGAAATGTTTTAGTTTAAAGCTTAATTTCTCTAAGAATGATTTGATTAAAAAAATATAACAAAATGATTGCTAATTGATTTGATAAGTTGAATAGTTGATAATTTATTTGAAAACTGTACTTAAATGTACTCCAAAAATATATTTTATGTGTTTTAATACATGCTTAAATATTCTGTTAACCAATTGATTTCAGACACGATCAGTTAACGATTTTTTATGGCCAATAATCAATAATCGCTGATGCTGAACGTCGCGTCGCAGCGTTAACAGTATGGCCAATTACTGAATTAGTCGTCATGATCGATTCACTTCGTGCTTCGTTCATTTGCCACATAAATGTGGATGCTACTTTGAAGAAGCTGCAGGGCAGCCTCAACAGCAACAGCAGCAGCCTCAAAACGTTGCAGTGTTGCAGCAACGCCAATGCTATTGTTGTTATTGTTGTTGCTGCCCCCATTAAGTGTTGCAGTTGCAATTGGTGGCCACACTTTGGGCAAACGTGCTCGCAATTAAGACCAAATCTCAAGCCAAAATGCCTCGAGTGCTGAGACGATCGAAAAAGGGCCAAAACGACTTGCGACACATCTGACCCGAAGTCTTCAAGGTCTGATCGAGTTCATGAAGCCCTCGACAAATGAATGTTTAACGAGTGGGACAAATGACAACGAACACAACAAAAGCAGAGCAGACAGTCTGTCAGTCAATCAGTCAGTTGGTCAGTCAGCCAGTCAGTCAATCAGTCCTTCATTCTTTCAGTCAGCCGAAAAGTGCATGAAAATGGAAGTTATTTAATAGGCCGACAATTGCATCAGCGCTTCGAGGCAGCCACGATCATCATCAGTTGGCTACGAAAGCAGGTTCGCATCGCATCGCATCGCATCGCATCGCATCGCATCGAGTACTCAAGACGCATTTGGTTCAACTAATTGTCGGCACCTTGTGCCCACAGCTCCAGCAGCTTTGGCCTGATTAATCCGGCAAACAATGCAGCTCAAATTTGACAGATCATTGAGGAAGTAGTGCTCAATTTTGATGCGTTATGGTTTTTCTTTCTCTCATTTCGTTTTATTTTTGTTTTTTTTAGGCTGTAATGACTTTTGTGGAGCAAACATTTCCCAATGCATTTTGGGGCATCAATGAAGCCGACACACAAGCTTTTGAGCAGAAAAATGAATTAGTTGGCGGCTGATTGAGCACACTGAAATTATGATTGCCTCTGTGATTATTCTGAAGGCCAACAAAAAAGGGAAATTTTAACTCGCTTTTCAAATAAGTTTGTCATAATTGTATAACTATTTTTCATACACAATAAAATATTAAATTCTAAAACCAAATATGGGATGCAGATTTATTCATAAATTTGTATATTGCATATAGTAAATTCTAAAATTAATTATGCAAAAAAGATCTTAACAAGACTTTTTAAACAAATTCAGATGACAAGTTGATAAATTATTCAAACATTGGCAATATTATTTCATATGATGCAGATTCATTTAAGAAATGCTTAAAGGTATATAGAAAAATGTATTATTTAAACAAGATTTTGACAGAATTATTTAAACAACTTCAGATTGATTATTTCTAAAAAAATAAAATTTAATTAGTTGGCAGCTGATTGAGCAGACTGAATTTATGATTGCCTCTGTGATTATTCTGAAGGCCAACAAAAAAGGGAAATTTTCACTTTTCAAATAAGTTTGTCATAATTGTATAACTTTTTTTCATAATAACATTTTAAATTATTCAAAACACTGGTAATATTATTTCATAAGATGCAGATTCATTCTTAGATTTTTATATTGCATATGGAAAATTCGAAAATTAGTTATGCAAACAAGCTTTTAACAAGACTATTAAAAAAAATTAAGATTGATAAGATGATTAGTTTTTGAAAATACAATTTAATTAGTAATATTATTTCATACAAATTTATATTGTATATAGAACACTCTAAAATGAATTATTCAAATAAGATCTTAACAACATTATTAATTATTTGGCAACTGATTGAGCACGCTAAATTTATTATGATAACCAACAAAAAAAAAATGAGAAATTTTATTACTGCTTACTTTGCTTTTTAAATCAGTTTGTCATAAATGAATTATTTTGTTTTCATATGGTAAATGAATTCAATTAAATTTACTGCAGATTGCAGAGCCAAGTTTCTGCCTTTGTTCATCATAATTGAATTGTTATTTTTCATATGGTAAATTCTAAAATGAATTTTATTATTCTACCAGCAAAGATTGGAAATGATGACTGCAGTTTGATGCAAATGCAAATTCTCTAATTACGGAGCACAACATTTATGAGTTTCTCTAATGCGGCGTAGAAAAAAAAAATGAAAACAAAAAGGAAATATCCAATGGGGCTTTGTGCTTTTTGCACTCGGCGCCTTTTGTGCTAAAGTTTTTCTTTCGGATACTTTTCGGTTTAGTCTGTTATTTTTTGGCTGTATTTTTTGTTGGTGTATTTCATTTTTTGTAGGTTTACTTTTTCTTTGGCACTGTATCATTTTTTCTAGATTTCTGCACTGCACACACACAGAGAAGAGAGTAAAAAAGTTTCTTTGGCAAAGTTTATGTGCCACTTGCAAAGATTTACTGGCTAAACTTTTGCATTTTGCATACAGCACTGGCTATAGATACATATACAATCGTCAGACTCTTTCTCTGTGTGTGTGTGTGTGTGTGTGTCTATATGTTCTGTGTGCCTTGAAATATTTCGCTCTTCTTCTTAGTCTCGTTTACCATATTTTTGTGCTGTTGTTGTTGCCATTGCTTTCGTTTGCTGACAAGAAATTCAAGTTACGAGAAGTCGGCGCATAGCTGTCACATAAGGTGCAAAGCGAATGATGCTCAAGCTGTAAAACTTTTGCAGACAATTCAAATCATGCGTGTCCTGTTTCGGAGCAACAGACACAATGCTACCTCCTGAATAATACATGTCCTTGGCACAGGAAGCAGCAGCCAGCACTGATTTGGACACTTGATTAGGCAGGCGAGAAACTCACACCGCTCTCGAGGAGCTTTTCACGTGGATAACTGTCATTTAACAGCGCAACAGTTCTGAAAGCTTTCAAATGATTTTTATCAACAATTATCGCATGTCAATCTGAAGAAGAAGATGCATTAAAGTCAGGACTCTGCAAGCTTTAAAGCAGCTTAAGATTGGCAAGCAAAAGAGAGCTTTAAACCAGATGAATTCACACAGCTCTGAAGAAGCTTTTCACTTGGACAATTGTCATTTAACAGAGGAATAGTTCTGACAGCTTTCAAATGACTTTTATCATCAATTATCGTATGTCAATCTAATGCATTGAATATAAGATTCTGAAAGCTTTTATCCATATTCAGATAATCTAGCAAAAGAGAGCTTTAAAGCAGATTAATTCACACAGCTCTGAAGAAGCTTTTCACTTGGACAATTGTCATTTAACAGAGGAATAGTTCTGACAGCTTTCAAATGACTTTTATCATCAATTATCGTATGTCAATCTAATGCATTGAATATAAGATTCTGAAAGCTTTTATCCATATTCAGATAATCTAGCAAAAGAGAGCTTTAAGCAGATGAATTCACACAGCTCTGAAGAAGCTTTTCACTTGGACAATTGTCATTTAACAGAGGAATAGTTCTGACAGCTTTCAAATGACTTTTATCATCAATTATCGTATGTCAATCTAATGCATTGAATATAAGATTCTGAAAGCTTTTATCCATATTCAGATAATCTAGCAAAAGAGAGCTTTAAGCAGATGAATTCACACAGCTCTGAAGAAGCTTTTCACTTGGACAATTGTCATTTAACAGAGGAATAGTTCTGACAGCTTTCAAATGACTTTTATCATCAATTATCGTATGTCAATCTAATGCATTGAATATAAGATTCTGAAAGCTTTTATCCATATTCAGATAATCTAGCAAAAGAGAGCTTTAAAGCAGATTAATTCACACAGCTCTGAAGAAGCTTTTCACTTAAACAATTATCATTTAACAGAGGAAAAGTTCTGAGAGCTTTCAAATCAATCTCCGCAAGCTTTTTGGCAGATTAAGATTAGCAAGCACAAGACAGCTTTAAAGCATATTAATTTATTTATACCATAAATTCAGGACTCGACAACAGCCTTAGATCTTCAAAGCTACTATATATAGTAATTGACATATAAGTCAAGACTGTGCAAGCTTTAAAGCAGATTCTAATAAACAAGCGGATTAATTTAGGTGCGTAAAGCTCAAGTTTAAGCTTTAGACTTTATAGCAGAAGTTCGAGAATCGACAACAGTTTTAGAGAAAGTGCAGATCGCTTAGCCGCAGATCAAAGAGAGCCCTTAATCGAAATACCTTTAGGTAATACGTTTTCCTTGCCACTGTCCCAGGTAAACCGTAAATTGTGATTCGAAACAAGAAAATAGAGGAGAAAAAATCGTGCGGATAAGCTGAAAAACTGGCAACGAATGCGAAAACATTTTTGTCAACTGGAAAAACGAAGGCGACAAACAACAAACAAAACTTTTACTTCAGCTGTTTGCCAGCGAGTTACACTCACAACAACAACAACAACAACGCCAACAAACAGCATTGCAAAAAGTTCATTTACGTAAATGTGAGCACTCTTTTTTATGCTTTTTTTTATTTTATTATTTGTTTTTTTGTTTCTGTTTGCTGGTTTTCTGTGTGTGTTTTTTTTGGGCAAAGCGCTTTGGTATTGTGAGAAATTAATCAGCAAATGGATTTTCAATTTCCCCATTAACACTCCATGTGCCCCGTTGCGGCATCTTCAGCTCAACTCAAACTGCAGCCTGCCTCGACGTGTCGGCGCCGAACAAAGTTAAGAGCAGCTGCCGCCTCTCTCTCTCTCTTTATATAGTAACATAGTAGTTGCATTGGGATGTTCCACAAAAGCAGCATATGTAATCCCCGAGAGCTGGGAGCGGGCGACGACTTGTGACAGCTTGCAAATCTTCTTGTCGCACAGCAGAGGAGCACTCTTCGAATATCTATAATTAAGTAATACCATTTTGTGAACAAAAACGAGAGAGAGACAAATACAAATATAAAGAGGAGGCGACTTTGAGTCGAAATCAGGAAACAGGTTGCATCAGAAGACAGTCGCCAAAACAGTAGTTGCCGCATCACAGTTGCAGTTGCAGAGGCAAAGCTCTTCAGCTCTTGGCTACTGCTTCTGGCTACTGGAGTTTTGTTTTGTTGTTTTGGTATGGGTCAAAAGTGTTTGCCTGCCTGTTGTGCCCATTGTGGCCATTGTGTTGTTGCTTTCGGTCTTTGTCGCTGGTTTGGGTGTTAGTTGAGTTATGCAACAAAGCGCGCGGATCATCGCTGCCTTGCTGGCTGGCCAAAAAGCGTGATTGCATAACGCTCACTGCAGAATGCTCAAGGTTTTCAACGCTCGAGATGCCTGACGATCGGTTTAAATGCGACTTGAGACACGATCATCATTAGCAGCGACAAACTAATTCGATAATCTGTTAACTGTACAGCACACATCTAACATACTATATATCCTGTAGTTAGTTGCAAGCTAATGGGTAGTTATTAAGTATGTGATTTATTTTATGTATTTGATTTATTTGAATTATTTGATTAATAATATTTATATGATTTTTTTGATTTATTGGAATTATTTGATTTAATTGATTTTTTATTTATTGTATTTTTTTCATATATTTTATTCTTAAAATTTATTTTACTTATTTTATTTATTGAATTTAGTTTATTTATTTTGCTTACTTGATTTATTTCAATTATTTGATTTATTTGAATTATTTTAATTATTTGATTGTTATTCATATATTGTATTTTTTATATATATTTTAATTTTTCAATTTATTTTACTTATCTTATTTATTGAATTGATCTTATGTATCCTATTAAGTTTACTTTTATTTTACTTTTTATTTCATTCATTTTAAGTATTTCATTTATTTATTAATTAATTTGATTTACATTATTTTTTTTATTTATTCTAAGTATTGAGTTTATTTGAATTATTTGATTTATAGTATTTATATGATTTTGTTTGATTTATTGGAATTATTTGATTTAGTTGATTTTTTATTTATTGTATTTTTTTCATATATTTTATTCTTCAAATTTATTTTACTTATTTTATTTATTGAATTTAGTTTATTTATTTTGCTTACTTGATTTATTTCAATTATTTGATTTATTTGAATTATTTTAATTATTTGATTGTTGTTTATATATTGTATTTTTATATATATATTTTAATTTTTCAATTTACTTTTCTTATCTTATTTATTGAATTTATCTTATGTATCCTATTAACTTTACTTTTATTTTACTTTTTATTTCATTCATTTATTTAATTAATTTGATTTACATTATTTTTTTTATTTATTCTAAGTATTGAGTTTATTTGAATTATTTAATTTATAGTATTTATATGATTTTTTTGATTTATTGGAATTATTTGATTTAGTTGATTTTTTATTTATTGTATCTTTTTCATATTTTTTATTCTTAAAATTTATTTTACTTATTTTATTTATTGAATTTATTTTATTTATTTTGACTTACTTGTGTTATTTGAATTATTTGATTTATTTTTATTATTTGATTGTTATTCATTTATTGTATTTTTCATATATATTTTAATTTTTTTATTTATTTTACTTATTTTATTTATTGAATTTATCTTATTTATTCTATTAACTTCACTTTTATTTTACTTATCATTTTATTCATTTTAAGTATTACATTTATTTAATTTGATTGATTGATTTGGACTAAAGAAAACACAGTCTGGTTAGATGATAGTTTGGTTAATTATTATAGTTACTTGAATGTTTTTCAATCTAATCATTTAGCAATGTTTCTTGTTGCTATTCCCAAAATTTCAAAACCATTGCGTGAAGAACTCCAAATGGATGCCAGTTGGCAGTGGAACTTGGCATACAGCGTATCTGAAAGTGTGCTCAAGATCATTCCTAACGCTTAACGTTCGTTGCTACCTAAAAAGCCAAACAGTTCAGCTAATGGAATATTAATCAGCTTTAAGTTGTCTTAACTTATTTTTTCGGCTGCCCAAATTGGGCACAGAGAAACCATTAGCTCGTAAAGCGAAAGCATGCATGTTAATTGAAAGATAAAGAACAAATCATAACGGTTAAACCGAAAGCAAACCCGAATGATAACGCACAAAGCGTTTAGCTAATCTACAAACTATGCACAATGATTAGCAAAGGTTGTATAGTCACCACAAGAACAAAAACGGAAATTCATAATCTTCTAGTGTGAATATTTAAAAAAATAGATAAGCGAGAATAAAAGCAATTCTCAGCGTTCCCAGTAGCTGTACAAACAGCATAATAAATTTTACAAAATTCTTGGCAATTGCTTACAAACACTATCTGCGTGTCTATCTCGAGAATCGAATAATAAATCTAATTAAAATAAAGTTGCTGAAGGGAAAGCTGAGGCGCAACTCAATTCCAGTAGCTGATTATCTTATTTTTGATTTCGTCAGATCGTAAATTTGGTTGGAGAAACGAAATCATCATAATGCATTCTACAAGTGAAGGAAGAAGAAGCAGTGGAAGCGACCCAGTTCCACAAATTGTCGCAACAGATCAGTTAGTGCATATATCACGGATGTGAAACGACTCGACTTTGCCGACATTCGCGGGGCCTTGACTATCAGTGACATATCTGACATATGTATCAAGTACGTGACGTCGTCGTCGTCGTCGTCGTCTCTGTCTTCCTCGTCGCATTGCTCATACGCCGCATTGTCCAGTGAACACGTTGTGTTTTTTTCATTCTGTTCTGTTTTTTTTTCGGTTTTTTTTTTGTGAGTCTGTCTGTTATCGTCGCCGCCGTTTGGCGCTCATAAAGTGTCACGATATGCATAAAGATAAACTTGCCTAGTTGCCGTTTAAGCCCAAAACGTGCGTGCGTGCGTCTGCCACATTCTCGCCCCACCCAACTCATCTGGTGCCACACGACGGGGCAGGCGACGTGGACGGACGTCGTCTGATTTTTATCGTCCTTTTTTTCTGCTGTACGCCGTGTGCGCGCACGGTGGGGCAATTAAAATGTCCATTAGGCCCTATTGGCCTCCTCGAAGACGTCCACAAACTGTCTGTCTACTCTCCTCTAAGTAGTCCGACTCGCTGTCTTGTGGCGCACTTGATGCAATTAGCTGCGACCAGATTTGCAACAAGTCGTGCCACAAACAACTCAATTAGCATCAGACACAAATCGGCTATCCTCGGAGTCGAGCATAACGTTATCTAATTGCGATTCCGCCCAAATTAGCTAAACGTCTCATTTCGTAAGGTTTTGTGTAAAGGAATTAGCAATGGCAAACTGTTGTGAATGGTTTAAACATTTCTCCAATTGATAATATTTGTTAAAGTAGAGTGTAATTAATAATTAATAAATGAATGACAAGTGAAATATCAAAAATGTAATTAGTTTTTAAAGCTTAAATATTACCAATACAAGCTCATTCAATAAATCTATTTTAAATAATTATTAAATTAATGACAATGTAAAAAAATATATTTTCACATAATAAAGTAAAGTGAAGTAGAAATAAATTGATAAATGACTAATGAAATATTAAAATGAACTTACGAACAAGATACATATGTTCATAACATAAAGTAAATCAATTTAATCAATTTTGTAAAATTAATTAATTCAAGGCAACTACACTTTTGATTTAGGATCATCATTTCAACCAAATATTTGCCTCTTTTTAAAATTTAAAAATTAAATACAAATATTAAATGAAAGGCAAAGTATTAATAACAATATTTAATATTTTTACATTTTATTGTTATCTTAATATTTGTTGAATATGTAAATAATAGAAATGGCTTGTCATGTTTATGTTTATTATACAATATTAACTAGGCGGAAAATATGGGAAAAATGTTGGAAATGTGTGACTAACTATTTTTGATAAATATTTATTTTATTATATTAAAGGATCATATATTTATTACGCTGAGTATTTATGCTTCAAATAGCGAACTTGTAATTTACGATTGTTCATTTGGAAAGTAATTCTTTTTGCAAATTACCTTATGAATTAGATTTGCATATGAATGCCATAAAAAACTGCAAAAAAGCGTTTTCTTTATTACAAATTGTAAATTAGCAATTTTGAAATGGAAATTTGTATTGTAATAAAATGCGGAAATGTGCATATTAAATGGCATATTTTATTAGAGTATCAGAAGTTTTAATTAAATAAAAATGCAGTTGAAAGTTGTTGTAGAAAACTTTCATTCTTCAATTTGAATCCATTTTCTGGGGCACAGATCGAGAACTGATTAATTCAGTCTCTCTCTCTCTCTCTCACTATCACTCTATCTCTGTCTCTCTCTCTCTTGACTGAAACTTTTTTGGCCAACTGTCGACTTTCTGACATTTGTCGTCATGTGAAGCGAAGCCAGGAAGCTGGCAGCCAAGGAACATTCTCATTTTCAACATCATAAACGTGGCCTTATTAAAAGTGCAAAAACTTTTATATTCCTTGCAGATTGTTGTGCGTCTGTGTGTGTGTGTGTGGGCGTGGCCCAAAACTAACCAAGAAATTATTATCAATGTACGCATAATTTATTAAAGCGTGCAACTTTTGGTGGGCGTAGGCACAGGCGTTGGCATGGGCGTGGCAAGCAGCAAGACTTTTTGCCTGCCTGCCTGCTGCTTACTTGATGACAGCCAACGGCAACGTCGGCGACATGCGCTGCTGATGATAATGTCAAAGTGCACTTTGTCATTATATCAGCAGGCTCACACACACACACACACACGTACACACGCACACTCGCACACACACACGTGCTTCGCCCGCAAGCGGAAGGAAGAAACTAACTAACTTTGTTAAAACTGCGCTCTGTTTATGCATGTCTCACACTCTGCGCTCTCACTCACAACTCTCTCTTCCTCTCTCTCTCTCTTTGCTCTTTCCTTCTTTGCTCTTCATTTGCACTGCGTGTGTGTGCGGTTGAGTGTGAGTGTGTGCGTGTGTGTGTTGGTGTGCGCTGCAATGAAGTTATCGTCCAAGTTTTAAGCGTGAACTTTTTGCTTTGCCAGCCAGCAGCCACGCCTCTACGCCTCCACGCCTCCACTCTTCACACAGGAACCGCAGCCGTTGCATTGAAAATTGGCTGCCTTCCTTTTAGCGGAAACCCAGCTGTCCCCCCGCCCCCCCACACCACGCCTCCCCCTCCGCCCATTGACTCTGACACTGCCTGCTGCTGGGGGCTCATCAAAGCTCGCCTGCAACGGCATCATAATTCGCTATTAGAAGTCACTTAAAAACTTTCGCAAGTTTTCCATGCAGCTGCCAACATCGTTGTCAGACCGCCTATTGCCACGCCCACTCTCGCACCCAAGTCCACACACACACACACACACACACACACACACACACACACACATGGGAAGCCAACAGAGCGAAAAACTTTTAGCTTCGCTTTCGTTGCTTGAAAATTATATTAATTGCGCGCCATGCACTTTTTAATTGAATAATTGTAGGCATAATGGTGGGCGTGGCTGCGCATCTCAATTGGGCATCAAACAGCAACTATTTAAATCATGTCCTCCCCCCATTGTGACTAACTTTTCAATTGCATCATTACATTTGTAATAAGTTCAACAACAAATCATGTTTCTACCCTGCAGTGAAAAACAATTAGCAAATTATGATTACAATTTTCTAAAATTATTTGTATGGTAAAATTGCATTTGTATTATTGCAGTAAATAATGTTCAAACAAATTAGTTTAGTTAACCGAAAATAAGTATTCAATAATTATTATTATTCTTAATTATTCGACTTCATCTTTTACAAATATTTTGTATTTGTCTTATAACTAATATAATAATAAATCAGTTTTTGTAATATTAAAATATGTTTTTTTAATCAAAACTATTATTGTTTTAAAGTTTACAGAAAAATCAATCAATGTTATTAATTATTCGACTAGAAGTTTTTATAATTTTTTGTTGTCTTCCGAAATATAAGAAAAATAAAATGTATTTGAAAAATATATACATATATTCAGATGCGTATTTTCAGTACAAAAACATATAGTTATCTTTGAAATAACTAAATTTAGTTTACCGAAAAATCAAATATAATATTCTTCGACTTATTTTTTCTTACATTTTTGATTTGTCCTTAAAATATTAAAACAAATTATTTTTGTAATATTAATATGTGAATTATCATTAACAACATATTTATATTAAATACTTTGACGCAATTATTATGCACTCTATGTATAATTTTACTGGGTATATTTGTGAAAAAAAGACCATTTAATTATGCTTAGTTGCAGCTTGATTTAAAAATAAATATTGATAATATTTAGCTAGATTTGCATTACGCTTTACAGGCCTCATTTTTTGTGAAAAATGAAAAATACTCGCTTCATTTAAGTTTAATAGATTAGAAGATGTAGTTTGTATTTGGAGTGGTAAGTAACTTATTCATGTTTAACTGAAATCAAATATTTTAGCAATTAAATAATATTTTAAATTAACTAATGATTATATAATAACATGATCAAAATGATATTCAACTAATTAAAAACAAAAATGAACAAACAAAAATATAAGTATGATGTCATGGTTATTTGGAAGAGTATAGAAAAGTTTAGACAGTGTAGCTCTTGGATGAACAAAAATAAATAAATTCAAATAAACATTTAAACATTGCTCTCAGGTGCAGCAATGTTTCAGTTCTGCAACACGCTCAATATTCTTTTGTAATTTCAGTGCATTGTTCATTTTTTTGTTAGCATATCTTTTGTTACAATTTATTTGCAGAACACTTTGGGCTACGTTTATTATTGAGTAATTTTCGTTTTATAATGATTGCTGGATAGTTGGATTAACGAATTAATTTGCTGAATTTTATATGTGCATATAACATAGAGCAGACGCACATCGGCATACGGCCAGACAGAGTTATTGCCTTGATATGTCACGCTTAATGGAATATTGCGCATACGCCGCATGTGTCGTTTAAATTCGATTTGCCATCGCATTTCAATTTAATTAATCTCCAGTAGCGGCTTCAGCGGCTTTCTGCTGTCGCCCCCATTCTCGCTTTCCCGCAGTTGCTGCAGTGGCCCGATAAGTGAGCCGGCTCTCCAAAGTATGCAATGAGTATTATTAAATGCATATATAATTGCATTTTAAGCGCGCACAAACAAAAGCCAACCCCAGCGATGTCTCCGGCTCCTGTCTCTCGGTCGCCATCAGTCAGCCGAAGCTGAAATCATCATTAAAGTAATTATAGCTGTCAACGCTGTGACTCGCTGTGTCGAAGTGGCAGTCGTCCAGTGGAACTGCAAGTGGAAGGATGAACCACTTATCTGGGGGGGCAGCGCAGCATGGACAGGCTCATAAAGGTAAAAATGTTGCCAGCGTCCGGCTCCATTGATTCATCCAGCTGCCAGGACGCAGCAGGACACGCCCTCTGGCCACTCGCCAGCTGAACGACAGTTTCGTTCTTTGTCCCCGTTTCTTCATGCTGCCTCTTCGCAAAGCCTTAGAATATGAGTGCTTATCGATTTGCCCTTGCGCTTAGTAATTAAAGCTATACTTATAAACAATTGAGTTGGCTTTAATTGAGTGTTATTCGATTAACTGATATTCGATGGATGTTAACTAGATTAAATCGTGGCATTTTAAATAGTTAATGAAATAAAAATAAATTAAGTTCATAAATAAAAACATAAGTAAATAATTATATACATATATTACATTTAAATTTTCAACATTCAATTTATTTATTTAATTGGCCTGGTTTCGACTATTGGATGCCCTATATTGGAAATTCTCATCTTTACATTTTACTATCGAAATTATTCAAATATTTTTTTGGTTTAGGTTTTAGGAATATATTTAACACATTTAATTTACTTATTAAATTTGTCTGTCTGGATTTAATAAATACTCTATACAGCTTTGAAGGTATAAAAAGCACAAGAAAATATTTCAGTTCTAAAAAGGTTTTTTTTAAATGAAAATTAATATTTGAAAATAAATCAATTTTTGCCCTTCACAGCTTGACTAATTTTCCCATTAATTACTACAGCTAAATTTATAAATGATTTGAAACCTGATGAGTTTACCTACAATTTAGCACTTTTAAATATTTGGCTTTTGGGATAGCACATAAATATTCGTATGCTGAACTAAGAGATGCCCTTGACAAATGCAATAACTACAATACAATAAAAATTTTAAATGTATTGTTAATTTATTAATAATTTGTTCTAAGCAAATTTCAAGAGAACACAACTAATAGATATTCCATAAATGCAATGAAAACATTAAAAAGTGATCATAACAAAGTTCCCAAAAATAAAATTAATGTGACTAAAAATTGTTTTCTAGAAAATACCCTTTATATTACTAATGATGTCAAAGATCCTAAAAACAAAATAAAACGGTCTTAATAATTGTTTACCAGTTTTTTTACAATATTAAACAGACAAATTAATAATTGTATACTAGAAGATACAAATTAAACTCTATGAAAAGCTAATAAACAAATCTCAAAGTGTATACTACAAAATTTAAAAAACCTGGATAAATAATAGTTTCGGAAAAAAAGTACCTCAAGAGGTATATATTGAAAATTAAATGAAATGATTTAATAATTGTATATTCGAAGATAACGATTATATAAATCAACAACGTAAAATAAAACAATCACACTACCCTTTGCACAAAAGTTTATTTAAATATTTTATAGTTATTTGCAAGTGCAGACTTACACATACCCTGTAATGTTGTTGTATTACGCAAGCATTTATCAAATCGAAATCTCTCTTTTCGCTTGAAGTTAATTAGACATTAAATAGACGCGACCATCGAACATCGACCATCGACAATCAAGTGTTGAGAGATGCAAAAGTTTTACAACATGTTCTGCTAGTTAACACGTTTATGTTGCTGTTGCTTTTCTTGTTTCCTTTCGGCTGCTTTCTTTTCTTTTCATTTCATTTCCATTGCGAAAGCAAAAGCACAAACAAACACACAAGACTGCAGCTCCAACAACAACAACAACTCACACTCCAATTGCAAGTCCAAAGTCAAAGTCAAGCTTCTATCTAGCCAGCTAGCTGTCTCTGTCTAACTTGGACTCTACCCAAGATCATCTACCCAGCACTCTCTTTCTTGCTCTCTTTCGTCGCTCTTTTGCGGCCTCTGCTCGCGTCGCCTCGCTGCACTTTATTACGCTTGCAGCTCGTCAACGCGTTTGGCCCCAAAATCTTTAACTATAACCTCTACTTCCCCCCCGTCCCCTTCCCTCCCTTAGAACTGATTAACGCGATTTGCTGATGAGTTTTGCCTCAAAGTTTTTTCTTCTTCTTGTCTTTGCGCGTGGTTGTTGTTGTTGTTGTTGTGTTTACTCTTCAACGCTTCTTTGACTTGTTGACTTGTTGTTTGTTGTTGTTGTTGCTGCTTTTAATAACTCTGGCAAGCGTAGCATGACAACAACAACAGCAACAGAGACGTCGTTCTTGAGTTTTAATTGAAACTTTTGCCGTTCCACAAGCGTTCAGCCGAAGCGTAGATAAAACAGAGTGAGAGCGCAAGACCGGGAGAGAGAGAGAGAGAGCAAAGGCAGACAGACAAATGTAACTGTTGTTGTGGGTGGTTGGGGTGACTTTCTAGACTGCATTCGAATGCTTTTGATGTTAACGAGACGACATATGTTTGTGTGCGTCTATGTGTGTGTGTGTGAACGAGGGTGGGATGATAAGTGATCGGATAATCATGATATTTGTAATAAATTATCATTTTTTTAAAATACTACAATTTAATTGGGAATAGATAGAAATCTTTTGTTGGATTCGGTCACACTGTTCTTTGTAATTTTTTTTGGTAAGTTCGTTAAATTTATGAATTTGGAATTTCGACCGGTTATTAGATGCCGATTCTTAAAAAGTTAATCGCATATACTCAGTTTCTTTAATTTCGTATATACAATTCAGAATCTAATATTGAGTTCAACTTTTTATTTTCTATTTAACAAAAACTTACCAGTCTTTAATAATTAACTATAAAAATATCAATTTATATATTATATACATACATATGTATGTACATATGTATATATAAAAGAGGGTCGTTGCTCTGAAAAGATATTATTTTTAAAAGTCAAATAATTGCATGTTTTCTTTAGTAGGGGGGAGTATTAGGCCACCCTCGTATTCATGTGGGTGTGTGTGCGTGTGTGTGTGCAGGAGCTGGAAGTGAAATGTGCCAAAATATGTTAGGCGAAAGCTTTTCGCGCCAAAAGCTTTGATTGATGACTGGCGGATTGATTGTTGTTGGTATTGTTGTTGTTGTTGGTGGTGGTGAATTGGACAAGGAATTGCACTTAAAACAGTAGCGTCCAATCAAAGTGCAGGCCGAACTTGAAGCGGAAGGCGACTGAAGACAACTGAAGCGCAAGTCAAACATGAGCAGAAGTAAACAATAATAAATAAAACCAATATCGAAGCAACAACAATTCGCTTGACATTGTACGGTTCTCAAGGTCAGCAACAAGCAACAAGCAACAAGCAACAACAACAACTACAATAGCAGGTGCGTTGTCCGCCATACAAATTTAAATGCATTAGACAGCAACTTCAACTATTAATTACACAATTTTAAGGCGACACCCCCTCCTACCCCCCTCGCTCCCTCCACGCTCCTCAACTGCTCAAAGTCAAGTGCAAAAAAAAAATAGTTAAGCGACATCGACTCATTAAAATGCTGAGTAAACGCCAAGCTGATCATTAATACACGCACACACACGCACACACTCGAACTCATACTTGGCAGCGAGCATGAAACATCTCTGCATGTCGCCGTCTCGCTCGCACACGACTCGAGCGCCGACGCACCTGCGGCACAGCAATAATGATTAATATGGTTTGGTTGCAAAGTTTACCCCAAATTCATTAGGCACTCTACGCACAATATTTAATTTAGCATAAATTGCCAAATGTATTAAGTTGTAATGCGCTCGCATATTTACTCAACAAACAAAACACACACGCTCGCACTCATACACGTATGCACACAACATGCTTACATCGCGTTATGTTAACGCAATGGGCTGTAAACACCTGTTACTTTACAGGTCAAACATGTATCATGTTCGACAAGCAACAACGACATGCGCGCATGCGTGATACAAAGATTAAAGTGCCGTACAGTGGTACGCAATGCAACATTAGCCAACATTAATGTTGCCAACTGCTGACAACTAACTAAATAAATTGTATGTGAGCAATCATTTAGTTAAATAAGCTGTTGGAGTTTGATTGTATTTAGAGGCTAACAAAATGTTGCACAACATTTGCCGCATCCACTGTTCAAGCGGGCCGCCCAGCAACATGTTGCGACAACAGCGCTGTTAGGCGCATCTGTTGAGTTAACAGCGCGTGGTCAACGTAGCGAGTGTCTGTTAGTTCGTGCTGTTAGTCTTTTGCCGGCATTCAAACCGAACGCGCGTGTTTACGTCCGTCGCTGCCGCACTCAGCATTCTTTGTAAATGTTTCGCAGTTTGCGTAAAAATTAACTTGGTTAATTTTGCGCGCGTCTTTTCATTTTTTTTGTTAATAAGATTCTTGGTGTACGGGGAATGTAAAGCATTTTCAAATTGCGGCTTAACATTTTGTTTGACTGGATAAAAGTAAAACATAATCTTTTTTTTTAAGTGTTTGTTGTGCATAAATCATAATTCAAGTGCAATTTGTTGCTACACGTGAAGTGCTACACACACACACACATACACACACACGCACACTTATGCGTGTAAATAGTGTGTAAAGGAAAACAACAAATTTTTGATATATAAGAAAACAACAAAAATTAATTTATACCAAGTTGAAAGAAATTTAAAACCGGATTCAATACAACAACAACAACAACAAATTTGTTGGCTGCTGCTACGCACAGAGCAGCGTAACGTAACGTAACGCGTTAACGTTAACATTAAAAAAAATCTACTCAAACAGCCATTGTTGTTGTTGTAAGTTGAGGGCGCTGCTCTTGTTAGACGGCAGCAGAGAGCAAAGCAAACGCAACAGGAGCAGAGCAGAGCGGAGCAAGCGCAACAGGAGCAGAGCAGCCGACTCGCTCGCACGCACGCACATCGCGCGATCGCTGCTGTGCCAGAGAATAAGAAGAAATAGCGGACAGAGAGAGGGAGCAAAAAAGGTAAGTGCCGTTGTATGTGTGAGCGAGGATAGAATAGTCAAAGGAATGCGTGTAAATAATTTTGGTGATTCCATTCAATGAAAACATAAAGATTTGAGCGATTAGCAGAATAAGCGAGAAGCCAAATAAATGCGTGCGTGTGATTGTGTGCGTGTAAATCATAACATATGCGTGTGAATATTTGAGTTATGTTATCGACGCCCCTTGGGAACAGTTGAATGGGCACAGTTGAGTGGGAACAGCAGATTATGATCAAATCGATCAACTTTTAACAGGCAATGGAAAGTGAGAATTTTGGTTGCATGCATGAATCGCGAAACACGTGAAAAGCAGCGCAAAAACAAAGTGTGGCCCAATGCTCTATTGGCCCAGTCATAATTGTAAATCAATGCGAATATCGGTCAACATGTTTATGGTCAGAGCGTTATTGGCAGGTGTCTGACCGAATGGCGCCATAAAAACCGTTTGACATAATGAGCTAAAAACCCATAGCAAGCAGGGCAAAATAAGATGCAAGAAGACGCGACACAATACAAAACTGCACTAATTGCTATCTCTTTCGCTCCCTTGCGATACCCTGTACTCGTAAAACCCTTTAAAGCGGGCATATTTCTGATTTATAGCCTTGTATAAACCATCGAAGGCAGACGCCTGGATTAGTCGGAAAACATAAAGAAAAAGAAAAACATATACAATGTATGTAAATTTGTTAAGTTGACCTCACTTAAATTATGTTGCATATATTTCATGCAAAGCCTGTAAAATATTTATGTAGCTAATTAATTACGCAAATTATTCAAAGCATATTTTAAGAGCTTTTGTTTATTTTGAGGAGTGAGGAAATCATTACAAATAATTTCTTCAAATTATTTTACATAGTTTTGAGGGTAACGAGATAATTAAAAATAATAAATAGTAGATTAAAAGCTATATTTTATGAATTCTTTGAATTATTTTACACAGTTTTGAAACTGAGATCACTTGAAAATATAATTTTGTGGATTATCAAATCTAAGGGTATTAACGGTATTTAAATTTTAAATGACCACCAAAAATCAATTGTTTACAAATCGTCGCGGAATTTCGAATTTGATTTGGCTCAAATTTTGTTGGTTTTTAACGCGCTCGACATTAATATTATTTTTTACATAGTTTGCAAATGAGGAAATAATAAAAAAAAATAAATTACAAATGATTTAAAGTACATTTTAAAAGCTATTACTTTACATAGTTTTAGGACTAAGATCACTTCAAACTACAAAATATCAAAACGAAGTGTATTCAAAAAGTCATTTAAAAACTAAAAAACAAATAAAAAAAAACAATCGTTAACAAATCGTCGGGGAATTTCGACTTTGGTTTGGTTGCAATTCTGTTGGTTTTTAACGCGCTCCACATCGATATTATGAGTTTAGGGGGTCAGGAGGACCATTTACGAGTTGTTGTTATTATTATTATTATTATTTTTATTATTATTGCTGATGGAATGTAACACTTAACGACTTTGCGTTAATTTCATACGAAAAATATTAAATCAGCGCAAAGCTAAACCTTATATTCATGCATATCCGATGGTGATGGGGATGGGGATGAGTCTAAAAGAGTTGACAGAGAGAAATACGAGAAATTCGCCGGCGTCAGAGTCTCTCGTAGAGGCGCTAATTAAATTAGCACCCCGTGGAAAGGGAAAGGGAATGGGAAAGGGAGCTGAGCAGCAGTCAACAGTCAACAGTAAATTGGATTAATGCAGATATAAAGAGAGCACAAGGCGGACAGAAAGAGCAAAGAGACAGACAGACAGAGACAGAGAGAGGGGAAATGGGGAAATTGGGAAGGTGAAGAGCAGTCGAAAACTGTAATGGCATTTTGGTAGCACTTTTATGATACGAATGTCGAGCATTGTTAACAAATAAATGTCCATAAATTCTGATACACAATTTAATTCACGACTAAATGGTGGCGATGGAGGAGAATGTGTGGGAGAGGAAGTGGAAGTGGAAGAGGAAGAACGGCCATTCCATAATCGAAATACAAATAATTGCCACCAACGTTGTTTTCTCTGCTTTTCACTCTTCACTGTTTGTTGTTATTGCTCTTTTTTGTTGTTCGTCCCTTTTTTTGGTTTTGTTTTGCTTGCTTTTTACGGGTCACGTTATCAATATTGTGATTAGAACTTTTTTTACTTTCGCTCGCTTTGTAATGGAAATGTTTTAATTTACAAATCGAATAACAATGGTCCACAAAACAATGCAGACTGTTTGCTTTCTTTAAGTTTCAGATATCGAGGCGAAATTTCAGACATAGTTTTTGGCAGTTGAAATTTATTATGACTATTAAGAATATTTATCGAACGCCAATCGATCGCTTCCTTTGTTAGGAAATCACTTAATTGCTAAATTCTTGCTTATCACACAGCTAATCAAATTCAATTTCATTTTTGGCTATCATCAAACAACATTCACGCCGTTATACGATAATTGTCCGTTGATAATTTGTCGCCCAATTCATGAATCACCCGTTTGCTAATCACTCGCCTAATGGTTTGGTCCAAAAGCAATAATATTTCGAATTTGGGCGGAAACAGGACAAATTGTAGTTGCAAATTGTAAGGACATGATCACAAACAGCAGATTGTATAATTCAATCAGCAGATCCATTGTTTCGCTTTCGACAGTTTTTAATTCGATTTGGCAAAAAGAAAGTAAAACTCTTACATTGCAAACCGCAACAACATCATTAACAACATCGTCCACTCCCTCGCGCCATGTTAACTAATTAAAAAGCTGGCAAACAAAAAAATAACTGAAGCTGCGCTTGATGTCTTTTTGAGCGTCCCTCCGTCTAGCTGATTAATGTCTTTATGGTTTGGGCCAAGATATTGGATTTGTTTATCTACTTGAATAGTTTGGCAACATATAATAATGAGAAGTCATTCGCTTTATCTGCTTTTTGATATCCAATCCCCCGTTCGAAAAGTCTGTGATTTTTATGCAATTTCTGGCATTTGGCTAACGAATCGTAATCGAAATCGAATCATATTCATATTCATATTCATATTCGCACAACGTATTCAATTGTATTTAATTTAATTAATTTTTTTTTGTTGGATACAATTTCGTAAATTTTTCTGTGTGTGTAATTGAAGTCTTGCCACCGTTTGAGACCCGGAAACAATAACGAGATCATCATCATCATCATCGTCGACTCACTTTTTGTTTGCTTAATGCTTATTAATGAGTCGACTTCGACTTCGACTTCGACTTACTTTCGGCAACCTGAACTCAATTGCATTGAACTCAAACTATTACGAATGCTTTCGATATTTGATCCATCAATCGTCAGCTTTTTGGGGCTTTATGGCGACGACTGATAACGAGAATTGATAGATAAGACGGAACAAACATTACAATATGTGTAATGTGTGTTTAACAACTTTGTTCCCTTTCCACGCCTCAGATCAACGCTGCTCAGCTCTTTTGTGCCTAATCGTGTGAGCTTCACGCGCAGTTCTAATTCCCAGACCCCAAAAAAATCAGAAAAATATCTAAAAACCAAAACGAACTGAGAAGAAACAACTTGGCAACCGCAAAACCGAATTACAAGCGAAAACTGAAGAACCGACAAACAAAAACGAAGAGCAACAAAAACAACTAACGAGAAAAAAAAGACATTTTCGTTAGCTGATTTATTGTAAAATGCGCCTATTATCATTTTGGCTTGTTTCATTTTCATTTTCTTGGTGCATTTTCAATTGTCTGGCGTTGCATGGGTTTTCCTTTGGTTTTTTGGCTCGAATAATTTTATATTTAGCTGCTGGCTGCTTGAAGCTCACGAAACGCATTCGATAAAACTCAAGAAAAAACCAAGAAGAACAAAAAAAACAGCGAAATAAAAACTAAATGAAAAACCGTTGAAATGAATGCATGCGGTTTCGTGTGGCACGATGTGAGAAGTGGCAGCAAGTAGAATTTGCAGAGCTGCGAGGCGTGTTTATATATAGAATTTGCGATTTTATATCCATTCTCCTCTTCAGTTCCGACAAACAAAGAAACTTTGCTTTTAAAACCCCCCAAATGGTATCACCAACGAAATAAGCTGGCGAGAAATTTACTAATATTGCAAATTAGAAAATTTCAAAGTTTCCGCCTTATACATATTCTTATTATATTGTATTTTTGTTTTGCCAAAAGTATATTCTTTAATGTTTTTAAGACTTTAAATAGATGCGTGAATTATGGGATTTATCTGGGTTCCCTAAATATGTATAATAGGAATAATAAAATTTTTCTAACTTATCATCTGACCTGATTGGATACAGCGAATGGTGCATTTGATTTCTTAAATATATCTCTTAGAGTTTATAATTTAACATTTTCAAATTACAGTCTATAACTTAAAACGAACTTTAAGACATTACTGCCAAGATACAATACTTTATCACTAAATAAATAGGAAAATTCATTTATTTCATTCAATGTCATCACCCCTTTAATAAATTAATTGTTCCTGCCAGAATGAACAATAATATAATTTTGCATATTGCTATTTGAGATAACTTTAATAAACTAAATGCAGCTAAAAAAATATATCGCATTCTGTTAATAAACAATCAATCAATAGATTGCTATCGTATACAAAATAACAAATTTAACCATGGCCCACACTTCTTCGCAACAATTGAACTGCATTTCATAAAAATAAAATCACTACAAAACCAAAGTTTCTCATTTCCCCGTCAAAACATGAATAAATGAACTTTAAATATTTAAATATTGAAATCGTCGTCAAATGAAACATCTTCAATCATTGGCTTAACTGATGCGATTTATCGCAGTTCAAGATGTTGAAAAGCGAAAAGCATTTATCACTAAATTGAGGATGTGAGCATATTAACAGCCATCGATAAGTTATCGAGAATGCAACAGTGCAACAGTGCGTGCCACACAGACGCAGACAGACGAAGTAAGTTTCATCCTTGGAGTTGTTCTGCTGGGGGCATTTGTTGCAAAAGTTTCCCCCACAGCTGTCGCCAACCCTTGCTGTTGTTGTTGTGCCGTCTGTCACATGCAACCCTTTGCAGAGTTTTACCATGTGTGTGGCAAGGAGGAGAAGGGGCAGGCGAAGGAGCAACTCTGCCAGAGTCGCAGTCCGAATTGCGAGTTGCAAGTGCGACTCGTTTTTTTATTTGTGTAATTAAAATAATAATAATGCGGCTGTGGCGGCAGCAGCGGCGGCGGCGTCTGCACGTGTGCGTCTCGAGTGGGCGTGGCAGCCAAGAGAGGGGGCGGTGGAGAGCACTCGCTTGTGGTTGGAGGTGTGAACAATTTGGTGGAACATGTGTGGCAGCAATCGCTGTTTGTTGCCTGATGGGATTGTTTTTGCTTTGTTTGTTCTTGCATTTGACTTTCCCCGTCTTGTTCTTTAGCATTTGTTCTACTTGCCCCCCCCCCCCATCCGTGTTGTTGTTGTTGTTGGCATTTCGAGTGCATTTAGAATGCAGCTTTAAAGGTGTGCGAGTTCGTCTATTTATTTATTTTGTGTTACTTATTTTTGTTGGTCGCTTCTTGAATTGGGGGCTCGTCGTCCGACAGCTAAATTTATCGAAGTTCTGTCGAATTCCGTCATTGAGTTCACGAAAACAGACGCAACGGATTTTTCATTTAGTGGATCCCAAACTGTAAGACAATTCAAGAATTTCAGTTAATGTTTTTGCTCGATCATTATAATAAAATAAAGTAATATACGTACATTTATTCATCTACATATATTATTTTATTTTATTTAGTTTTTTATTTAATTGTTTGTAACCTTTTTTATGTTTATGATTTTTTATTGGTTTCATTTCTGTATGTATTTGCATTTATTTGTTTTAACCAATATTTAATTAATTACTTTATTTTATTTATTTTTTTGAATCTGCACTTTTACATATGTACATATATGTTTATGGATATTTTAATTGTATGATCGTCAATTTATTTTATTTGCTTTTATATTTATTTTATTTAAGTCTGCACATTTGAATATTATTTCAAAATAATTGATTTCTCGATCATTTTTATTTTATGGCAGTTTTTTTTGTTCTATTCATTTTATTTATTTTCTACATTATTTTATTTTATTATTTTTATTATTTAATATAATTTTGTCATTTGTTTTCAAATTTTATATTTTATATCGTTATTTTATATATGTATGTACATACATATATATTTATAAATTATTATTATTATGATTAGTGATTTTATTCAATTTTGTTGCATATATTTTATTTATTGTACATTTTGATTTAAGATCCTCCCATTAGTCAGCACTTTTACATATTTCTCCAGTTGAAGAACTGTGAATATTTTGTTGTTGTCTCCCGAACTGTTGTTTTGGCACTTTCTCTGCCCCGTTAGAGCAGCACGAGCAACAAGTGATTGCAACTAGTGATTGGCTGTGCAATTTCTGGCAGTGATTTGCTGCATTCTGGGTGCATGACAAGTCTCGGGGCGCCTAGGAAAAGTGAATATGATGGATGGATGGATGGCAGACCGGCAAAGCAGAGCTGCAACCAGCTGCTTCACAGTCGAACTCAGAGTCTCGAGAGCAGGCAAGAAACCGAACCGAAAAAAAAGATGTGTATGCAAAGTCAACCGGTTTCTAGTGGTGTTAGTTGTTGTTGTGGTTGCTCGTGTTGTTCATGTTGCTGTTGTTGTTATTGTTGTTGTTGCTATGTATGCCTTAAACAAATTCCTGCAGCAGCAGAGAATAAAGAAAAATGCAATTTGGGGGGGCGGGAGGCAGCGGCAGCCAACCAGCAAACATACAACGTGCAACAAACAACAACAACAACAACAACAACAACAACAACAGCAGTCAGGAGTGAAGATAGCAGACGACGCATGTTTTGGCCCAAAGACAAACACAACAACAACAGCAGAGGCAGCAAATAACCGACATGTGATGTTGAACGAGTTATGTGCAGCCTGAGGCTTCATCATCATCAACATCATCATTATCGTTGTCAGTCTGAGCGTGTGTGTGTGTGTTTGTGTGTGATGTTAATGAGAAGCACTCTTGAATTAATTCAGCGTTGCTGCTGCTATTGTACAGCTGCCGGCCATGTTGCATGTACCACATGCAACAAAAGCCACAAGAGCGAGAGCGAGAAAGAGACACTGAGATAGAGAGAGAGAGAGAGAGCCAAAGAAAGCAAGCCTCAGCTGCAACACCGCTTGAAATAATAATGTGGATTTAAGAGCTTTGTTGTTGCCCCGTTGCAGTTCAGCTGAAATTTTCCACCACAAGCCGCAATCGCAGCGAAAAGCTGAAATCTTGCGCTTAAATGTTTCAGGGTCAGCAAAGAAAATTAACCGAAAAGCCAACAAAACGAACGAGAAAAGAAAAACATTTGAAATTCTACAGAACAGCTCAGAGATCTAGTTCAGGAACAATTTCGTTTTGCCAAAAACAAATGGAAAATTTAGAAGGCTGCTCTTCTCATTCTTCCTTTCTCTCTCTCTCTCTCTCTGTCTCTCTCTCTCTGTGTGTGTGTTCGCGAGAGCTGCAGCCACATGTTCTTTGCAGCAAGAACAGCTTTGGTGCAACAGACTCGTTTGCCTCTCCTTCGCTGCTGCGTCTGCGGTTCCTATTGCCTGCGCATGAGTGGCGGACTGGCTGCCACACAGCTACAGATACAGATACATCTACTACCACAGATACAAATGTATCTTGCACATGTGGAACAGGTACCCAGCGATTGTTGTCTGCTTGCTGTTGCTGTTGTCGTTGTTGTTGTGGTTGCGCATTGCCGCTTGGCGGGAGGATTTCAACTCAGTCATTGCTGCTTCTCTGCTGCTGCTGCTGTTGCTGTTGCTGTTGTCGGTGGTTTCGTTTCTTTTCCTGTTTCGTTCCTGCCGCTGTCTCGCTCTCGCATTGGTTTCTGCGGTTGCATGTCAGAGCACTGAGAAACAAAGTTCTGCTGCAACAACATTTATTTGCTGAATTGTTTCGAGATGCTGCTGCTGCTGCTGTCCATGTCAGCCAAATGGATTAACTGCAAATGAAACTGGCTTTTGGAAATGACCTAATCCCCAATTGAATAGATGCTTCAAATTGTACTCCCAACTAATTGATGTTTCGCATTGCGAAAGCATCTCAATGTGCAGTAAATACGGTTCAAGTAACAAATGTGTAGCTTCTGGAATTGATTTGAATTCGCTGCTGCAAATGAATTCAAATACATTTCAATGAGAGTTCACATTTTAGCATGATCGCAATGTTAAAGCATTTGATTTGATTTAACAATGGCTTCCAATTCGCTGCTAGAAATTAATTCATTGCTATGCGAGTTATGTATATTATTTTTTATTGCAATGGAAGATTCGTTGGCTTTTCAATACAAAATTGGATTTACAATTTCGAATTGTTTAAAATGTTTTTATTTTGTATATGTACATACATACATATATAAAACATAAATATATAGATACATTTTATGTAGATTTGGAATTTAGTATATATTTATTTTTTTTGTGTGGAAAAGACGATTTTCTTATTTTTTTTAATTTAGTATTTTTTTTTTATTAAAAGTAATGATTTATGTTCGTTTAAATATAAATTGCTTTTTTTCCGTTTCATTTTCGTACTTTATACATTATTTTATTACTTCCATAAGACATTATATTGGACGGTACTTAAGGACTCCGCTTCCCTTACATTCAAATATGTTTCTGCAACTGGTTTTGCTTGGTCTAGGTTTTAAAAATGCTCAGCTTTGTGACTGCGCGAAGTATCGAGTGTTGCATGAAGTCGCAGACTGAAGTATTGAGTGTTGCATGGAGGCGTTGCTCAGCTTTTATTTCGGCAACGGCAATATCGTGTTGATCATTTTGCCATGTCGTCTGTCTGTCAATCCTTTAAAATGCTTTTGTGCCTGCTGGCTAAACGTTAAAGCTGATCCCAGGCTTCCATCTAGCCAAGCACTCATCTCAGTGCTGCCAAAAAAAAAAAAAAAAAAAACAGAGAAGCAACAACAACAAATAAACGGGAAAAAGAACAACACGAAAATAGAAGCGGGGGAGAAAAAAAACGTTTTTTAAGGCAAATTGCCAAAAAGGTTTTTGCCAAGCGCTTTCGTTGCTCTTGTTGTTGTTGTTGTTGGTGGTGCTGCAGTCGCTTCAAGTGCAGCGGCAGCGGCAGCGACAGCGACAGCTTCATGCCTGTCAATGCGACACGTCGCTCTGCCCCTCGACTTCCCTCACCTCCCTGCCACCCGTTTATGCAAATGCACGTGAAAATATTCCAAATATTTCAATTTTTTTTTGCTGTTTTTATTTTTTTTTGGTTTTTGCGCCTCGCTTCGTTGTTGCTTTCAATTTCATGCCACACTTTGAGCGAGAGACAAGAGCTTCCAGCTGCCTAACTGCATGCTGCTCCCCCAATTGCAACACTCCCCTGGCGTTGCCACGCCCCCCCCGCCCCCCATCTCTGGCTCCGCCAATTCATCGTTGCCGACATTTTTCGATTATTGCGCATACTTTCGCCCCGTTGCGTTTGCGCTGCTTGTGTTTGTTGTGTTTTGTTTTTGGGCTCCAAATTTGTCAACGCCTGAAAAATGCCGAGGGCGACAGAGCAGACGGGGTAAGGGGAAGAGCGGAGGCGGAGGGAGCGAGGAGTGGCTGGCACAACAACAACTCCGCTATCTTCCTACTGTGAAACAAAAAAGCGAAGAAAGAAGCAGATTATATTGAAAACGTCAACGACAAACGACGACGACGTCGACGAGAGAGTGATGGAGTGGGTTCGAGAGGGGGAAGGGGGAGGGGGACAATGCAGGTTACTTCACCGAGGAACAACGAGGCTCGGTCTGAGCGGCCTTTTGTGCAATGAAGCAAAACGGTTGACGCTTTTTGTTGTCCGCTTCTTTGCGGGTTGCTTCGCTTGTAGCTGTTGCTGTTGCTGCTTTGCGAAAACCCTCCTCAACCTTCTCTCTCTATCGCTCTTCTCTCTCTCTCTCTGTCTCTCTGTCTGTAGCGTTACGTGGGCGGCAGCCACTGCACCCATGCATTGCTCAGGCGTCTCGCGTCTCGTCTTTATGAAGCTTCAGTTGACTTATTTACTCTTTGCGTCTCTTGGCTTTGTTCACATCTTTTGTGCGAGTGAAAACTTCATAGCCATCGATTAATGGCCACAAAATGTGAAGAGTTTTATGCTGCCTTTCGAACATTTCCAGTGAAAACCTAGAGTACGTGCAACCACGGCAGTCTGTTCAATTACTGTGGACGAACTCAGGATGATCTACGGACAGACGATCGCAGCTTAGATAAGTTAAAAGGTGTGACAATCTTTCAGCTAGAGTATAAGACAAACACTCTGAGCTAAGTTATAGGCTATTCAGATACTTAAAAACGTTTATCGTTGATCACTAAATAAAACCAGATCCGTGTGATTATTGCTTACTGATGATCACTTAGTGCGATCACATTTCAGGCTGCGATATCTAAATGACAATCTGCCACAGCAAGAGCTTCTTTGCGGAGCATCTTGAAGATGTTCGATAAGCTAGAACAAGTCGATCGTTGATCGTTGCTCATCAATGGATCAATGATGGCATCCGTTTAGCATTTAAATTGCCCACTAAAGGATAGATGGCAGATCACTTTAGGCGTATTTTGAAAACTCTTCTGAGAGTGCTTTCGAGCACTTGTAGTTTGTGTAATAACGCGATCACTTCATAGCTGCGGGATTGCAGAGTCGAGAGCATTCGAAGTTAAATAATCGATCGATCGATTCGTATTCGTATTCAGCTTTGCAATCTCTGCACTTGGATCAAGATTCATATCGCGTATCGCGTAGACATTGACCTCCAATTTACATACTTGATGTACATACATACATACGCTCGGCTCAATTGCCCAATTACCAACATGGATCTGCCCTACAAAATTATGGAATTGGCCAAGCAAACTATCTTTAAGTTCGTATGCGTTTTGTTATTGGGCTATTCGGTTTTATTTTTAAAACGTGGCTTAATTAACGCGCCATCCAAGGCCTCAAGCGGCCGAATTTCATGTCTTTGGCCAGCAGCCCAAAACGAAAACAACGAATAGAAAACGTATCTGCAGCAGTAATCACGTGATTTATCTGTATCTATGTATCTATGTATCTTTAACCAATTATAAGGCAAACGCACTCATAAGTGTATCATTGAAAGTTGAGTTTTCATTGTTTCTGCTTTTGGGCGCATGCATCCAACAGATGCAGCTACAAAGATACGTACTCGCAGATACATAGATACATTGCACAAGCGACTGCTTCTTCAACTCGATCGTGATGATGATGATGATGATGGTGATCATCGTCATTTTCGTTATCTAGTTCATTTTCTTCTTCGACAATATTTCGCAGTCATAAAAGAAACTTTTACTTTTCGTTGCAAATAATGCAAAATAATTGGAGGAGCAGACAATGCAGATTGTTGTTGTCTGTTGTTGTTAACTTTTGTGTTACCATTGTTGTTGGCACGACCCAAAACGTTTAATTTGTGGGCAACAACAGCGGCAAGAAGAAGAGCAGCAGCAGCAGCAGCAGCAACTGCAATTGCCAGTTCGATTTTTGCAATGCAAAATTGTAAGCAAACCAACCGCAACGACGAGTGTCGTCTTCCTCCTCCTTCTCCTGCTGACAATCCTCCTCTATTGAACGGTGAGCAAGCATTTAGACAACAATGCCCCAAAACCCAAAAGCGCCTTCAAGTTGTAGACGAAGACGAAGCCGAGCTCGTAGCGTGCAACAACTCGTCGTTGTTGTCGTTGTCGTCTTGCGGCACTCCTCGTTGCTTGAGTCTGCCGCACGTTTGAGGCCAGGTTGCAACTTAACGCTCCTGCCGGCGAAATGTCAAAGTGACAAGCTTTTTATTTGCACAACAACTACATCACCGGCGGCGAGGGCGGAAATCGGGGAGACGGAGACGAAGGTGGGCCACGTAAATGGCAGGGCCACCACATAATCTTTGGAGCTACTACGTAATTTGCAGAGGCGGCAACCTTGCCGGTTCAGGAAACTAATCGCAAACAATTATCGATGTGTGGGAAAACAATGCAAATCGATGAACTCTTTGCGCTGGCCTTTAGCCAGCAACAGCAAACAACAAACAGAAACAAAGTGGCTTACTCTACCCCAAAATCAATCAACAAAATTACAAATCTCCAAAATGTAATGCTTTTGTTTCTATACGTAATCGATGACTATTTAAGTCGATGCAAATGCTTTTATCGATAATGTAATGCACAAAAAAACGAAGAAGAAAAATTAGAACCTTAGAAATTAAATATCCTTATATGTTTGCTCGTTAATTGATGAATATTTCAATCGATATGAACAAATACAAAATATTTATTCTATAACAAATTATTTGATCTACATAAAAATAAAATTAATAATACAAATCGGTAACAAAACAAAATGTATGCATTTCAAAAACTAATATCGGCAATCAATAAATATTTTAGAGTCGATAAGAAATTATTTTAACTACATAAAACTAACAGAAATCAACAAATTTTAAAGGCATGCAAATAAAACTAAAAGCGAAATCAAACGCCTTAATTTTTTGTTGACAATCAATCAATATTTCAAACGATATACAAAATGTAGTTAACGACAACAAAAGAAAAACTGAAGCGTAAAAATCTGCGCAATGAAATGCTGTTATTTTTTCGTCAGCAATCAATGAATATTTGAGTCGATAAGAAATTCTTGAAAAATAAAAAGTCGCTCGATTTAAGCTTCAATCAGATCAGATCTCCGGCGTTGCCGTTACGTCATTTCGGTTGAGCAGCCGAGGCGGCAGCCTACAGCTTGGGGCGCAACACAACAGAAATATTTTTACTGCACAACAGCTAAGCGGCTTATCAGGAAAAGCAGCAGCAGCAGCAGCAGCAGCAGCAGAGTGGTTTCAAGCCGCGTTCAACGCAATTGCAGCCAAAAGGCAAACAGAGCGAGCGAGCTGAGCGAGTGGCCAGTGGCCAGCAAAAGAACGATTTAGCAGCGACAACAGCAACAGCAACAGCAACAGCAACAGCAATAGCGACAGCGACAGCAACAAAAACCAGTAAGAAAGCTACAGTCGAGAGTGCTCGACCGTATGATACCCGCAACCCATTTCGAGAGAAAACCAAAAATTTAAATGATATATTAACAAAAAATATGCCAAATATACTAAAATTAGTTTTTTGTATATATTTGAAAATAGCGGGTAAAAATCACAACACCGTTTTGGTCACACTGTCAACTAAACAAACAAAGCGCGGGCAGCTGCAAGTGAATTTTGCATATAAAATTGATTCTTTAATAACTTCCTTGTTTTTCATTCGATCTCAACCAAATTCACAGGAATCATTGAGAATATAATTATTATTATGCATACCAAAATTCAATGCTCTAGGTCTATTATTACGGCTTTTACAGACTTTTGGGGGCGGAAAGGGGCGTGGCATCCAACTTTTGAAATAAACTTGATCTGCGTAGAACCTATAGGAGTACTGTCCCCAAATTTGGTAGCTCTAGCTCTTATAGTCTCTGAGATCCAGGTGTTCATACAGACGGACAGACGGACAGACGGACATGGCTATATCGTCTCGGCTGTTGACACTGATCAAGAATATATATACTTTATAGGGTCGGAGATGCCTCCTTCTGCCTGTTACATACATTTTCTGTTGGCACTAAGTTATAATACCCTTCTACCCTATGGGTATAACAAGAGCAAGGCAAACTGTGTGGAGGCGAAGGCGGCCAACATGCTTTTAACATTAATTCAACGTTTTGTATATGCCGCAACACACACACACACACACACACAGAGTGTGGCCAGTGACAGTTTTTTTTTGTTGCTCTCTCTTTCTCTCGGTCTGCTGCTGTTGCTGCGTGTAGCTACAAGATGTTTGTTTGCCCTGCTTATGAATAATTTGCATTGGACGTTTGTCAACGGTGGCACAGAAGAGCTGAAGACTTAAAAGCTGAAGCTGTAGCTAAGGCCCATTTCCCCATTTTCCCATTTCCCATTTCTCTCTCTTTCTCTTTCTGTATGTCTGTCTGTCTCTTTTTGGCTACAATTATATTCAGCTGCGGCTGCGTTTTGTGGCTAAAAACGCTTCGCATTTTTTTGTTTTGGTGTTCTGTTGTGTGTGGAATTGAGATTGGGATTTTGGTTTTGATAAATCGCTTTGAAATTTATTTTCGACCTAGAGTCGACTCCAGTCCAAGAGTGTCTGTCGCCTCCATTACTGGACTAAACCGACCGGACTGTGTGTCGTAGACTCTGGACTCTGTGAACTGTGGGCCGAGAGCGATTCTATCAGATGTCTGGCTGGTCATTTGTCTGGCTAACAGTTCTAGTAGCGCGCCTGCCACGCCCACGCCCATGCCCACAAGCTAGCTCAACAAAATGTTGCCCTGTCAACCGGTTCAAAAAATCAGGTTGTTGTTGTGGTTCTGTTCCTACCTCCTCCCTCTGCTTTCCGGTCGGGGCGAGTTTAGCTTTTCACTTGGCAAATTGTCCAGATTGTTATTTATTTTTCATATTGTTTATTTGTTGTTGCATTCTGGTTTTAGCTTGATAAGGGCAAACGGGGTTGCCGTTTAATTTGTTTACAATTATGCATGTCTGTAGATGGGCGGGGCAAGGGGCCAGGGATTAACGGGATTCTGGCAGGCATTCACAATAGATTGCCGACCATTGGGCAGCCCATAAATAAGATGTCTTCAATAGCAGTTACATAATGATTTAAACGGCAGCCTAAAGAAACCCTAAAGAGCCCCTCGCAGCACCATTGGCACATCAACTAAATCGCCTACGCATGCTGCATGACAACAGATACAATATCTCAAAGATATTGTGCTTAGCCCCCGACGGCCAAATAAGGAAATATCTATCAAAGGCAAAAGCCAAAGACAAAAAACAGCAAATGGCAGGAGGCAAAAGGTCCAAGACAATTTATAACAATTCCTTTTCATTTACATGGACATGGACATCGACATGGAGATGGACATGGCCACGCCCACTGTCGTAAAGTGGCTCGATATTTGCACTATTGAATACTTTATAAACGATTTTGTTGGCAATAATAAATGTGTCGGCGGTCAGCAAAGGGCAATAACAAATTGCCTAGATATGTTGAACATGTTCCTGCCACAGCGTTGTGATATTATTATTTTTATTTTTATTATCGAAAATGTAAATGTAAATGAAAAATACTTGAAAATCTGATTGCCCTCAACCGAAACTCCCCAAGCGTCCACAACCCAAATACTTTAGGCCATTTTGTGTGACCCTCGTTCAATGTCCGATGGACCAGAAAGGGAAAAAGGCACAACTATGTCTCTCCAGCAGTCGAGAAGATAAACAGCCTTTGATTGTGTCTTTTTTTCATCGCAACACCCTCACATTTTGGAGGGAAAGGCATATTAGCTTTATGAAAGCCAATAAGAACCTTAAATATTTACTATTATTATTATTATAGTTCAATAACTCAATAAGGTATATGCAAATTTCACAAGTGTTCGAGGATTAATATTACAAAGTAATGCTTAAATTTAAATCAAATTAAATTCTGTTTTTTTCTGTGGCTTAGACAAACTTTTCCATAAGCCTATAATCAACTAAATTAATTGAGAAAATTATGCTGGAAACATACTCAATTTTATGTAACTCTAAAAACAAATATTATTATTGATTAGATCATTATTATTATTACTTTGATTATTATTGTTTTTATATATTATTGTTTGGACAGGGAATTTGAAAGTCGCGCACGCTCGCTTATCATTTTCTCACATGCTTGGGCTCTAGGGTGCGCTCTCTCCCCCGCTCTCCTGTCGGGTCCTCGTTATCGTGCCTGCTCAGGGTCCATTCACTGCGGGGTTATGCCACCAACGGGATCACCCTCGTTTGTTATGTAATTGCATAAGTGTAGAGCGGTAAGCAGAATATGCTTTTTGCTTGCGCCTGGGATTGAAATGTTATGGGAATTGTGCTCATTGAATATAAATTGGATTTCCCGTTGGCCGATAAGTAAGCAGAATCTATGCCATATATGTAATTAGAATCGATGATAATTGCAGTCGCTTTGATTTCGATTGTTATCGGCAATCGCAATCGCTGATATCTGTTTGAAATCAAAATGAAAGTTGCGTTAATTTCTTCACTTATAGCCATACATCATATTTATTAAACCCATTATTCGGTAGTCATTAGTTGCCTTTTGTAACTGTCAATGTTGCTGTTGTTGTTGCTGTTGTTTGCTTTTAGCGGTTTGCATTTGAAATGAGTGCTGTTGCTTTTTGTCAGTTTATCACAAAATGGCGCCTAATCAATTTGATTCGTTCGTGTGCCTCGCTGCACTGCACGCAACATCAGAGCTTCGTCCCCTTGCAACAAAGCACCCGCAGCGCATCCCTCGACCATGCTGACCGAATGCACGTCTGCTCGTCTGCAGTTTTAATTAAGTGTTTAATTAATGATGATGGTTTTGGGCTCATCGATGCCGTCTGATGGTGTCTGTCGGTCCGTCGGTCCGCCTGTCCGGCCCGTGACCACGTGATGTGGGCACCCTGGGCAGCCGACAAAATGCCGACGAGTTTTGCATATGTGGGTGCAATGAGATTGACATATGAGATCGCTTTTGGCTAATTGAGTGACAGCCCCAAAATTGAACAGTCTTTACCGTAATGGAGTCTTTTTATGATCGTATAATTAATATAACATAAATGGAGGACAACAATCTTCATGCACTTTAATTCATTTTAAATTACTAAAATGTTCGATATTCAATATTTACATTAAGTTTAGTGTGAATTAAAGTTTAATTCGTCTTTAAAATCGCACAACGAATGTAGAATATATTGAGAGCAAATTCATTTTCGATATATTATATCCTTTTGGTATTCGATCTTAAATAGTTTAAATGTATAAGTAGATTTTTAATGCAATAATAAATTACTGTTCAATCCATGATGAAAGCCGATTATGCATAAATAATGAGAAAAAATCGTTGTGGGCAACAATAATTCAAAAGAAAGATTCGCGCCAAACAAGTGAAAAGCGAACTTTTGTTAGAAATTTTCCCTTAGCCCAGTGCGAACTCGGGCAAATTGTTGAGATAAAAAAAAAGAGGCTGAGGCAGGTAGGCCACGCAAAAAAACAAGTAAGAAAGCTACAGTCGAGAGTGCTCGACCGTATGATACCCGCAACCCATTTCGAGAGAAAACAAAAAATTTAAATGATATATTAACAAAAAATATACCAAATATACTAAAATTAGTTTTTTGTATATATTTGAAAATAGCGGGTAAAAATCACAACACCGTTTTGGTCACACTGTCAACTAAACAAACAAAGCGCGGGCAGCTGCAAGTGAATTTTGCATAGAAAATTGATTCTTTAATAACTTCCTTGTTTTTCATTCGATCTCAACCAAATTCACAGGAATCATTGAGAATATAAATATTATTATGCATATCAAAATTCAATGCTCTAGGTCTATTATTACGGCTTTTACAGACTTTTGGGGGCGGAAAGGGGCGTGGCATCCAACTTTTGAAATAAACTTGACCTGCGTAGGACCTATAGGAGTACTGTCCCCAAATTTGGTAGCTCTAGCTTTTATAGTCTCTGAGATCCAGGTGTTCATACAGACGGACAGACGGACAGACGGACATGGCTATATCGTCTCGGCTGTTGACACTGATCAAGAATATATATACTTTGTGGGGTCGGAGATGCCTCCTTCTGCCTGTTACATACATTTTCTGTTGGCACTAAGTTATAATACCCTTCTACCCTATGGGTAGCGGGTATAAAAAGATGTGAAAAGCTGCTGCAAGGCACCTTATTGCAGCTGCCACACAACCTTGCCACACATATTCGACTTAATTTTGCAGCTGCATTAAAAACAAATGCAATTTTCACTTTTTATATGGCTCAGTGGCTCCATTGCCTGCTGACTGCCTGACTGACTGGGCCAACTTGCAGACATATCTATATAGTATATATGGTATATATCTATGTGTATATAACATTTGTATGCGTGTGTGTGAGTGTGTGAGTGTGTGAGTGCTTATGTTGTTTGTTTGTTTGTTTGCCTATCTGTTTGTTGGCGTTGTTTGCTTTCTGTGCGCGCACGCTCCATTCGCAAACATTGCGCATACGCCGCGTTGGCAAAAGCAAAGTTAAGAAGAAGTCTGCGTATGTGTGTGTGTGTGTGTGTTTGGAAAATTGTGAAAAGCGTATTTGGAGCAGAAAATGTAATGTGTCTGTGCACCGCGAATGCACCTCTTCTCCGTCTCCGCCTCCGCCTCCGCCTCCTTCTTTGTCTCCCACTCCTCCTACTGCTTCTAATTTTTTTCTTTTCTGTAGCGCATTTGAGCCGCATTCGTTATTTATGTGCATGAAATTTCATTTCATTCGTTTGCAATTAACAAAAAACTTGAGCACATCTTTCACGTGATGCTTTCGCAGATACATTTCACATTGCTCTCGTATCGTTAAGGCCCTGTTCCAGTTGGCAAGCCACTAAATTTGTGTTGCCCAGCCACTAGCGATCTCATCCCCACGCTAATCGCGATAAGATTGGGGGCTACGCAAGTATTCCGTGTTACGCTATGCAAATAGATAAGATTATATGTACAGCAACCAACATATTAATACATATATAGTATACACAAGGTCATGTTGTAGTAAGCATTTTTGCTGATGGTGAATCAATTGACGCTGATTCTTTTTATCGGCTTCTGTTTTATTTTCGTTGTTTTTGTGTTTGCGAGTAAGATTTTAAAGATATGAGCGTGATAAGATCGCGGAATTTTTGTGGAAAATAACCTGACAAGATTAGCGAGTCTTACTATGTCATAAATCGGTTTACTGATCAAATTGTGAGTCAGAAATGTTTTAAAATTACGTACTTGAGACATTCAAATACTGTGCGATTGATTATATATATTTTTGGACTAGACTCGACGTGAGAATCGAAATCAAATGATCAATTGCGTTGCCGACTTCAATAGTTGCTGAACAAAAAATTCTTTGCTTTGCCCAGATTAAATTCAAAGAGAATTCAATACAGAAGATTAATAATTTTGTTGTTTTGGTTTTATTCCTTGACCCCCAGCCAGCTACTATCTGACACAAGTAATTTTTGAGTTTCATTGCGGCTTCGCTACTCATTAGTTGGGTAGTTGAGGTTGTAAGTGCTCGTCTGATTAGTATCTCATTGAAGGCTGACAATAGATCAGGCTCTCTCGCAATAATTACAATTATCGTTAGTTGTTTTGTTTGTTTGTTTCAAACTGAAATTAAAATAACCGCTTGTCTTTTGTTTTTGCTTCATTTTTACAGATCGTTGGGGGAAAACTTGACAATATTTACAAAGTCATATATAACAACGCCTAGCAAGCGCAACAAGATAACAACAACATCTACAGCAGCGACAACGAAGCAACGAAACAAGTCAACGAGTTGCAGACGTGGCTAATTGCAAGTAAGTCGTCAAAAGTAATTTCTTTATAAAAGCCACATTGTTGTTTGTTTGAGTGTATGTTATATATAGTACGTAAGGTGTATATCTGTGCATTTTGTATCTATATGACATCAACGGGAGTTGGCGAGAAAGACAGCTAGAGGAAAATGGCCAAGGCGGGACGGGGCGATGTTGGCAGCTGGGGGCGTCGTGAAAATTTCTGCCTTCGCCAACACTTCATGTAAATCGCATAACACGACTGCCAAGGCGATGGCGACAGCTTGCTTGACTAGCTCAAAGTCCAACAGCAAAAGCAGCAGCAGCAGCAGCAAGTCGTCTAACTTGTCAGATCGCGTGCCAAGAAATAATAATGAAGAAAAATCGTGTTACTTAGGTCTGGGCCTGGGCCTGGGCCTGGGCCGAGCAGCAACAGCGGCAAACAGCCTCAGCTCTTTATGCCTAATAATCATAATAACAACAACAACTACAGCTCTAGCAATTGCAGCGTCAACTTCTATGCATGCTATATATATATATACATACATACATATGTATATCTATGTAAGTTTGCAGTTGCAATGAAATCATGCTGTGTTTTTCAGCTTTTTGTGTCATGCGCCTGCGTGCCGTCTAATTAGCGTGCACTGCAAAAATTCACTTGAATCACCCACTTGAAGGCACTTGCTACTGTGGCGTTGACTTCAAATTACGTCGCTTGACATTGCACAGTTTGCACTGCATCCGTTCGCAGTCGCGTTCACGTTCACGTTCGTCATGCCAACGAACTGTCTAATATGGCCAATTAAGTAATGCTATTGACCATTGGCTAAACGCCAGGCCATGGCATCGTGAGCATCTACCAGAAAACTTGAAGTAACATGTAAATGCATGTTAGAAGTTTTAATCAAGCTAGCGGAAAACTTTAAGTGTCTAAGTAAAATAGTAATATGTAATTTTATTAAAAGTAGAATACTTGAAGAAAATATATACATATATCATATAATTATTAAAAATATAATATGCAAAAATTCGAAGACTGCAATTTCAACTCTTTTTCACTTTACTTTAAAATGCAGAATTTGAAAATAATTTATTACGTAAATACATATTAAATGTATTTAATCAAGCTAAGCTTTAAGTATCGAAGTAAAATAGAAATATCTATTATTACTAAATGTATAATTCCTGAAGAAAATACAAAAATATATTTATCATATTATTAAAAATATAACATTTAATATACATATATTATATTTTCACTTTCATCTAAAATGCAGAATTCATTTATTAAGCTCAAATTTGAGTAGATTTCATTAATGAATTGAGCATTACCACGTAGAAGTATTATTGTATTTCATTTTAGATATGCTTTTCTACGCCATATCGCAATTTGATCTTCACGCATAACAATTTATCTGGCATGCATTCAAATTAACTTCAATAGCTTAATGAGCATTTATATGTGCAGGCAATGGAAATATTTCAAGCCTGTTCGAGGCCATGTGTTTATAAGCACAACATACTTGCTATAAACAGCATTTTCTTTATCTAAATTTGCAGCGTAATCAAAATGCGTTTATTAGTAGAAAAAAAAGCAAAATAACAATAGGGATTAACCAACGTTGTTCTAGCATTAAAACCATAATAATGTATGCTCGCAATTGTTGCGTTTCACTTCATTTGAATTGTGCGTGACTGCAAAATGATGTGTGGATGAGGAGAAGCAAGCGGTCAACTAATTGGCTATTAAACGACTATGGATAAGTGATTCACAGACCCATTCACATTCACATTCACATTCGCATCCACATACTATATACAGTTGTACATATATTAAGAATCGTGTAGTAGTAAACAGATAAAGCTAATGACTTTTAAGTACCCGATGGTTAATTGCCTTTATTAAAAGCAGCAAGTTTTACGCCACAATCTGGATAATAAATCCATATAAATGGTTGGAGAAAAAAACAAACGCTAAGCAAAGGGCGCTTAACGTGGGATTGCTATTTTATTGAAAATAATTATTTGTATTAAATATAGGATTACCGAACAAATTCCCTTTGGAATGCGATTAATGCTTAATCTCTTGCGTTAATCTGTTTCCCTGTTGCATTGCTAATTAGTTTCACAATGCGATCGATAGACAAGCTTTAATTAAATCGCGAGAAATGTCAAAGACGGGCGGGAAGACATTTGAAATGCCACAAGCACAACAAACTATTGATATATATAATTAGACTTAAGTTTTGTCGCCCATTGCAAATCCCCATTCAAACCGAAACCGAAACCGAAACCGAAACCGAAATAGAAACAGAAACCAAAACGCAACCGCAAACGCAACGCGGCGTCAAGCTTAAGCCGTGTGCTTAAAGCCCTTAGAGCCCATCAGGCCGCGACTTTCCCATGCCATCATGCAGAAAACTACTTAGTTATTGGAATCTGGCGACAGACAGACAGCAAACGGCACCTGTGCCCCGCTCTCGACTCGCCAGTTAACCAAAAAGCCATTCAGCAAGCCCCCAAAAACAACTTGCAACACAGCCAGATGGAGGAGGAGTTGTTGCCACTGTTGCGGAGTCGCGTGGCCCGCGCAGACAACATGCTAATTAAAAGCTACTTTTGCCAGCCGCATTAATATACACAAAACAAAACACCGCAAAATCCATGTGTTGTTGTTGTGTCTGCATTGCCAGCGGATTAATGAACATTTACAAGGCGGCACAGGAGGGAGGACAAACGAGCGCTGCCTCAGCTCTTCGCTGCTCCGGATTCAATCCAATCGACTCGACTCTGCGTTTGTGTTGTGTCCTTGTCGTTGACGTCGCTGAATGACAACAATTTGCATTTGTTTCATTTGAAATGTGTACACAGATCGGCTCAGAGAGGCATGGCAGCTGGAACTTCTGTCTGGGGTCCCATTCCAAACGGAGGCACAGCAGGAGGAGCAGCTTGTGGCAAGGTACAAGGGCTGGGGCGTCATTAAAAATGTCTTGATAGGTTTGTGGCTTTGATTTCCATGTTGTTTGTGCTACACAGACCGTCCATTGACAGCGGCTTTGCCAAGGATAAGTACAAACGACAGTCGAGAGTGTGTGTGTGTGTGTGACGACGCTCTTGAAAAAAAACGGACCGAAAAACAACAAAAAATACTACAACACTTTGCAAATCCACATAAAACAGCTGTCGAGTCGTGATTTAATGCAGCTAAACTTGGCACAGTGCGTAAAATGTTAAAGCCTAACATGGCTGCATCCTCCTCCTGCTCTTCTGGCTCGTTCTTTGCACTTTTGCAGTCGAACTTTTTGACAGTCATAAATTTGGCTGCAACATGAATTCGACAGCGCGCCCCCAAAATATATATTTTTCCTGTTTTTATACATCTTCTCTTTGCTAGCTGAGTTTTTGTGGGTTTTTATTTTGTTTGTTTCGCGCATAACTTTTGCTCTCAATGTGGCTGCAACGGGCAGCGTGCCACGCAGCTCAACTGCTGCAACTTTAAGTTCAAAATCTGTTAAGCGGAATGGCAACTTACAACTTTGGCTCAGCTCCCTCTGATCGGTTCAGAACCGCTTCCCTTGTCCCGGTTCATTGATTGGTTGCTTGGCTGGCCACTTTGTTGATTTTAAATGTAGTCAGAAGGCAGAGCAACTTTTGCCAGCACTGTGATCTGTGCCAGACTCGAACTGTAACAATAACCGATAGATAGACCAGCAGATACCCACTATAAATTCGTTTAATAATTTGAAACAGAAAATTAAAATTCTCAATAATTAAATGTTTTTGCTCATATTTGGCAATTTTTAATGAAAAACTAATTTTAATTTTCTCAATTTATTATTTGGAATCTTTAATTTCAAATTTATAACTATAGGATAGTGTAACGTGTTTTTGTTTTCCAGTCGTTATTTATTTAAAGTCGACTTAAGTCGACTGGAAATTAAGAAACAATTGTGACAATTAAACTCTATTAATGTCAAATGTACAAAAATAATAATAATCTTTTAGTCGATGCTTTGTTGCAACTAAATTATAAATACCTGCTTTTTAAATAAAGCGCAATTTTTAAATAGTCAATTTGAATACAATGCAACCATATTTATACTATGAACAGACATAAGCCATAAGCTGCTCACATTTTTGTAATCATCTTGAGATGTATTTGAAATTATTGTTGCAAAGATTTCAAACTAATTTGTGAGAAGCACTTGGGACTGAAAGCCAATTCAATGGCAACTGCATCTTACTTACATTTACCTGCTTGCTGTCTCTATCCCAACACACACTCTAGCTCTCCCCCTCTTGACGTTGTTGTTCTTTATGCACATGGTATATATCATTTATTCAGGCGCTGTTGCCGTTTGCTTCGATTCATGTCGACTTAGCGCAACTCCAACTCCAACTACTCTGCTTGGAGTCGACAGCAGACAGACGGCAGTCGGGAATCGGGAGTCGAGAATCGGGAGTCGACTCCTTGGCGGTGCTTCCTTAATACGTTTAAAAATAAGTACACAAGGCGCTCGTTGCATGAATGGGAGGCTCAGCGATGCTACTTCAGCGTACAATGTTCCCCAGCTGGTGGAGGTTGCCTCAATGCCTCAATTGTTGTGTACTCCTCGTTGTCGTTGTCGTTGTCGTTGCTGCAATGCCATTGACTGCTTGAGTAATTGAAGCGCATCAGGATTTTGTCTGCACACACAGAGACAGAGTACACTGAGCGAAATGCAGTCGTTGTGCAACAGAGCGGCAACTCTGCGGTTTGAGGTTTCGTCAAATTAATGAGCTCGCTTTTGATTATATTCATTTGTGCGTTCGCCAGGTGGGTCTGATTAAATGCAGCTGCAAATTAATGTGGAAAACATGTTTTCAACATACCAAATGTATCTGCAAAAATCTATTCTCTTTTTTTTTTTGCAAATATTTATTAACTTCACATGCAAATAAGGCAAACAAACAAAGTAGGAAAATAACAGATTCGATTTGGAATTGATATATTCGCTATTAGTTCAGCTGGCAAGGAACTGCTTTCAATTGTCAATTGTTGATTATGTGTTTACCGAAATATTGTTAACAAATTGCTGCTATTTGAAGAAGATTAATTTCAGGTGTCATGTGACCTTCGCTTTCATCCGCAAAGTTTTCGTCAATTGTGTGTTATTGTCGCCGCCAAATAAATTCCAGTTATTTTTCGGCAGCTGTAAATAATCGAACTCTTCGAAAATGACACCTGCCAGAGCTCAGCATTCAGAATTGGTCAGGCGGGGCAGGCAGCATGGAATCAATATTTATTCATGCTCCGATGCCATAAAACTTTAGATACAAACGGTAAACAATAATGCCACAGTGCGAAGCGGCACACAAATGCACGTGGCTGCCTCTTGTGGGTTGTGGCAGTTGCTGTTGTTGTTGCTGTGGTAGGAACACGAACTGTGACTAGGACTTTGGGCAGCAGACAATGGACAGCAACAATGCCACCGCAAACGTTTAAATAATCAATGAGCGTTGTCTATCGTGTGTGTGTGTGGGAGAGAGAGGTTTGCTGTTGATGTTGCTGTGTTGCTGTTGCTGTTGTTGTCTGGACGAAACCCGAACTGAAACTAGACACTTGAATGCTTCGTTGTCGGCTGTCAGTTGATTGGTCTGCCCTATGGGCGCTGTTCATTATTCATTTGTTATTATTTGCTTAGTGGCCAGTGTTGGCGCATAACACATACATACACACACACACACACCTACACACACACACACATATACTCACACATTGAAAGCGAATCATTGGCTTGCTGACATTAAAAATGCTGCGCATGAAAATGAAACGTTTGGAATTGCAGGCACTCAAAAAATCTTAAACTACAAACTAGCTGCAAGTATTTTGTGTGCGTGCCACATTCATGTGGCACATCATTTCGATTTACACTTGCAAACACTTTGTTGCAGCACTTCAAATGCGTTGCCTACTTTTTGGGGCAACTCAATGTAATGGCAACGGAACAGAGGGCGCAGGGAGTGGTAGGGAGTGGACAGTTGTCAGGCACTGTGACTTGATTAAAACGATGATGATAAAATCTAATTAAAAAAGTTTAACTTAAGATGTCAACTTAATTTACAAATGCCGCCTTGCCCTTGTCCTACCCTTTTTGCCGCGCATTCAACATCGCGACACGAGTATCGTTAGCATCTACTGCAAGCAACCACTTGAGTTTCAGTTTCAGTTTCAGTTTCGGTTTCGGTTTCAGGTTGGCTGCCAAAAAAAACCCGTTCGACAGCCCGTTTTTGCCTTTTCACTTTCTTTTGCCCCGCCACCGAATGAAACGAAACGCAAACGCAACGTTTTTGCACATTCCCCCACCGACTATCCGTCTGTCTGTCCGTCCGTCCGTCCGTCCGTCCGTCCGTCTGCGACTGTCTCGCTGTCAGCACAAACATCCTAATTACCAAGTTTTTGCGCAAGTCTCAGCTCTCATCAGAGCCAGACTGAGACTGAGGCCAAGACTTTGTCGACGACGACGAAGACAGGCAAATATGCGGATCCATTGGGAACGACGCGCCACATTCAATGGGGGCGGGGAGGCGTTAGGGGGCATGGCTCGTTGGGTCAGTCGAGCGATATTCGCCCTACTTTACATGTTTTGATGTTGTCGTCATCTTTGTTGCTGCTTCTGCTTCTGCTGCTGCTGTTGTTGTTCTTGTCGCTGTCGACTAATTACGTTTGCGCCCATGGACAAGCGTCACCTAATGACCCAAAGCTGCCAACAATGTCAGATGAGAGACAGAGAAAAGCAGAGAGCGAGAGAGAGAGAAGGAAGCAGGCCAAGTCACGAGAAAGAAAACTTTTGCTCTACTGTGTTTTACGCACTTTTTGATGGCGCCCTGCAACTTGTCCAAGTGCAAATGAGTTGTGCGTGCGCTATGCTCAATGCGCCCTCCTCTTGCCTTCGCCGAGTACATTTCTAATGACCTTCATTACATTGAGTGGCCCGATGTCGTTTCGCTCCGTTGACCCCTTCGCCCCTTCGCCCCTTCCGCCCCAACAACCTCGAACCGAACTCGCCGCTTGCCTTTTGTCTGGCAGCGAGAGCGCAGTGCAAGAAAAGCGTGTGAAAGGCTGGTGGAAAGGACGTATGAGTATCATCATCGTCATCCTGCTGAAGAGGACTCACAAAGTGTTGCTGCTGCAAACGGGGCAGTTGAAGGGGCAAGCTCTGCTCGCACGAACGCCTTCGCTGGAAGAAAATTGTAACAAGGCCTGAAGTACTATAGTTGGCTGACATCGCTACGATTCATCCTATAATAGTTGCTCTCATTGTTGTTGCGCTTCACTTTTTTTCCCCTCTATCTGTGTCTCTTTCGTTTCTTCTTCTGTTTTTTTGCAGTTTCCGGCTAATAGCTTTGAAATGAGTTTCGCTTTTTGGACCCAGTTTGTTTGACTGTTGGTCAGTTGTCGTCGTCGTTGTCGTTGTTGTTGTCATTGCTGTCTCATAATGCAAGGTTCATTAAAAAACTTGCGAGCCGCAGACAACATTAGCGGTCGCATAGTTTCAGTTTTACTTCAATTTTGTTGTCTGTTGTCGTTGTTGTTGCTGATGGTCACACAAAGTCTATCTCTAAGTAGCATATATCATTATCTGTGCGACAGTTGGGCTTTAGTTTCGCTTCGAGTGTTAAGTGGCAGGCATTCAGTAGCCTGAATCGTGAGTCGTCAAGGTTTGCGAATAGGCCTACAATCCAAGCAGCTACAATAATAAAATAAATAAATAGGTACGAGCATATATAAGCAAATTAAATAAATTTTTAATTATTTTATTGAATTTATTTCAAATAAATCCAAGTAAAAATTTGATGCAAATATGATCAAAATAGCTACGAAAGTTGATTTCAAAATACATACGTATTATTGAATTTACATTATACTCGTATTCAAGGCAAATATTAGTGTTTGTAATTAAATCTATTTATCACATTAATGTGTTTTTAATTAAACTTAATTATTTTGTAATTGGCTTGCAATGAAGGCAAATTCGAATTTTGTCGCGAGAATGTATTTTTGAACATTTTACAAGTGTGTGCAAATATTTATTTACAATATATATATTTCAGAATGATTTCAATTAAATGCTCGATGCATTGACAATTATTTAATAGGTTTTCTGTTATATTCCTTTTGCTGCATTTATCAAGCAGTGAGTGAGTGAACGATGGATGCACTTCGATTTCAAATGGTCTGTGATCAGCTGAATAAAACTAGAAACTGTCGAATGTAAAATGCAAATGTCGCTTACAGAGAGCACATTGCTCATACGCCATGTGAACGTCCAGCTGTGTCGCTGTGTCTCCCTCCCTCTCGTTGACTTCTTCGGCCGTCACGCTCTCATTCCCCACTCACTTTGTCTCAGTCCTTTGTTGTGCCCTCCTGTTGTGCTCTGACTGCTGGCTGCTTGCTGGGTTTTGGCTGCTTGTTGGTTGCATCCTTTGGCCCAGGTCCATTTGCGAGCGTCGACCACTTTTCGTGGTCGTTTGAAGTTTTTATCCTTATTTATCTTCATAAAATATTCATGCACTTTGCTTTCGGTTGCTTTATATGCGACTACATATATGTATGTGTGTGTGTGTGTGTGTGTGTGTTTGTGTGTGCGTAAAGCCACTTGATGATGTTCAGTACTCGGCACTCTCAGAGCACTTTCAGGTGCTTTGGTTTGGTGCCGGTCAGTTGGGATTGCCGTCTCGTTCTTTACCGCTTCTCTCTCTCTCTCTCGCTCTCAATTGGGCACTCTCGAATGCTTTGGCTGCTTTTCAATTAAAAATTGTTTTTCACTACATTTGAGTTGATTGATTTTTAATTGATTGCAATTGAGTAAAAGCAGGTCGAGACAAAGAGTGCGAGCTCTTAAGCGTCGAACAGCCAAGAAAATACACATAAAACACACAGAGCAAGGTAGAGCGAGAGAGAGACAATGCGGAAGGGAGATGGTAAGGGAAAACCTTTTAAGAGGGAGCTAGAGCCACCGAATAAGTTTTTGCCGCAATGCTTATATATTATTGACGAAGCATCCATCTGGCAAGCAACGTGGCCCGCAACTCATTTCACCACTTCCCCATTTCCATCCACGCCCACGGCTCGCCTCCAATTGCCATCTGCATTCTCCGTTCTCCGTTCTCCATTCTCCATTCTCCATTCTTATCTCACAATTCGCATCGCCTCGCATCGCATCTCCATATCTCTTCAGTTATCTCAACAGAATGCAAATTGCATGGGTCACGTCTGCGGCTTTTGTGGCTCATAAATTCTTAACAAGGATTTTGGGGCATTTAGGTAGAAGAAAACACAAAACACCGAAAAATAAATGAAAAATTTGAATAAAATGGTAAATTTTTAAATGAAAATTAAAACTAAACGAAATGTTGTTAAGTGAATTTTAATTTGCCATAAACAAAGCCAGACATGTGTGTGAGTGTGTGTGTGTGTGGAGTGTGAATGTGTTGAAGTTTTTAAAATACATGTGGATGGGGTTTGGGGCACCGGATGTGCCCAAGGGTTGAAACAGCGACAAACTTGTTCAAAGTTCGTAAAAAAAAAAGAACACGGTACACAAAAAAGGAAAACAAAACATAGAAAACAAAACAACAGACTGTTGTTGGAAAGGGGCAAGCGTTTCAGTATCAAGGTGGAAGGTGGAAGGTGCGCTCTGCGCTTTTTTGGTCGGACAACCCTTTGTGATGAAATATTAGCAACAAGCTGGCAAAATTGAAGTTATACAAACAAAGTAATAACAGCCATCGGCTGCCGCAAAAGGCACAAACGGCTGAAAACAGGACTCGGGCTTTGCCCTGAGCTGGCTTAACGGCCCCTCATCATTTACACACAATGCCCATTCCCAATTCCCAATTGCCCTCGCCTCGCCTTGGGGTAGCGACTGCGTGAGAGGTGTCAACTCTGCCTGAAAGGTGCTTAATATGTGTGTGCTCAACATAAGCTGCCATTGTAAATTTCCACAATGATATAAGCCTTCACTGTCACCTCAAATGTGAATGCACAATGGAAATCAATTTGGCCAAAAGTGTGAATTACCTGCGGTTATTACGGGCATTACCAACGCCGTTCGTCCTTTAAACATTAAAAAAGAATTATAAAAATGAGTACAAATAACATTATCGACAAACAAATGTAAAACCACAATTATTTTGCTGCTAATTCTTTGATGATTATTCGACGTCATTGATACAAATAATTTAACAACAATTTAAACATGAAATTATAATACTTTAAATGTTGACCCCGTTAAATTCGAATTAAAATTGCTCAAATTAAAGCATTAGTTATCCAAATCAAAGTACAATTATATTAAAAAGCAAATCCAAAATGTTCCACAATATTGATGTGAAAATATTAAAAAATAGAACGACTTTACTAATTCTTAATTGATTTATTAAAACGAAAGTCGACATTGAACAAATTAATATAGCTCAAATTATTGATAAAATACTCCCAATTATAAGTACTCTTAAAAGATTTAAATAAATTATCAAAATTAAAATGATAAATTTCAAAAAATATCCAAACAATTGTTAACTTCGGGAAGTTAAAATCAACAAATTATCAAATAAACACAAACTACTTTGTTATGATCAAATAATAATTCTTTAAAGTACTATCGTGAAGATTTCAATTTTGAATCATAAATTGCAAATGATAAATCTGAAGATCTTTGCCCAGCTGTTTGCCATAATGGGTTTCATTCATCGTGTCAAAGATGTCATTGCAATTGATCTAATGCTGAGCTGAACTGCACTTGACTTGTGCACTTGACACTTGAGCACGTCTATTTGGGTCTTGGCACATAACATTTGCATACATAAACCTAATCGTCTTATGGCATCTCGGACAGTTTTCGTTTTGTGTCTCCGCCGTACCACGTGTCGTATGAATGATACGCAAAATGAGTGCCACAACACTTGGCAACAACCTCAACGAACTGTGCGATAAATAAAAAATCAACAACTATAACAACGAGAGCTGTGTGTGTGTGTGTGTGTGTGTGCTTGTCCTTGGCTGTCGCTGTTACCTGAAATTTATGGCAAACCTGTCAATATGTGTGTGCGTGTGTGTGTGTGTGTGAGTGCGTGTATTTCTGTGATTTTGTTGTTGTTGCTCGCCTGAATTATGAAAGTCGAGACCAGGCGGCAGCTCCCCCAGAGCGAGCAGCTTTTTGCCCAGATAAGTTAGGGGACACATGTCTCTGTCCTGTTGTTGTTGTTGTTGCTGTTAGAAAATTGTTTTTGAAATGGCTAACAAGCTATTAGCAAACAAACAAAGGGCTCTTCATGTTGATGACGATGGGTTTCTCTTCTTTTTTTTTTCGGTTTTGGAAATGCTTTGCACTGGGTGATTTTGAAGCGACTGGTGACTTGGTTACTCTCTGCCTGGCATTGACAGCTGTTGCATGCCACGCCCACGCCCACGCCCACCCCGATAAACGACATTTAAGCGATGTAAAAGGCTGTGTGCTGGAGAGAAGCCTGAAGCATCAATCAACTACTGTGAGAAACAACAATTCATTATCAGCCTGACTGCTGGGAAATGTTCTTGCTAGTGTTGTTGCTGTTGTTACTTTAGTTACCGAGCCATGTCACACCTAGCCAATGATTTATGACTTAACTGACGCACGAGAAATCAAAAATGTGAGATGCCATTTAACTTGTTGTCTGCCTCAGATTTATGCTGTATCAACAGAGCAAATAAAAAGCACAACAACAACAGCAACAACACAAAAAAAAAGAAAAGACTGTCAAAACATATCGAGCCACATGTTGCAACAAATTAAATTCATTTGCTCGAGCTGCCAGTATTCATAAATCAAGTCGAAAGCGTCTCGCAATTCGCATTCGTTGCAAAGTAGGCAACAGTTTTTTGGGGTTTTAGCCACGCGCATTACGCATACGTCACGTTTCCAATGCGAAACGATGCGACGCGGCTGTAAAACTGCAAATCGAATGCTGTCAATGCACAACGCCACATGCAACAAATTCAATTTCGCATGCCACGCGAAAAAATCACGCGAAATTCGAATGAGAAAATTAAAATGTTATTTACACACGTTTATCAGAGTATGAGCGCTGAGCTCTTTAAGCACACATGGCAAACACGAAAATCAATTAATATTTTTAGCTGCACACACACACACACACGCACACATATTTGGTACAGCCTTTACTCCTTCTATCCTGCTCCAGCTACTGTTTCCCTTTGCCGACAGCAACAGAATTTAATAAAAAGGCAAACAAGCAACACATCAAGCAGCAAAAGCTAAGCAAAAACAATACAAAAGGTGCTGTGCAGCATGTGAGTGTGTGTGTTTGTTCCCTTTGTTTTTCCCCTAGAGTCAGCCTGCTTTCTGGCCAACCACTTACAGTTTATTAGCCGCCTGCGTTTGCCTGCTTATTAAAAATCGCAAATGGTGAATGGTGAATGGTGAATGGCGAACTTCTCCCCTTGGCCAGGCGACAGTCAAGTCGAGCCGTGCTCTGCTGCTGATTATGAGCTTATGAGTCGAGAGTCCAGAGCATTCAGCATCCCACACACACACACATCGCTGCTTATATGGCTTACCTTTCTGGGTGGCCGACAAAACAAATGACAACCCAAATTATTTTGACACCATTACCGAAAATGTTCGCCACACACACACTCACACAGTCACACAGTCAAGTGGCAAGCTAGACGCGAAGCGAGGCGTCGCCTGGGGGCGATGAAGGCGTGGCAGACATGGCAACATATTGTGCCATGTTCTATGCAACAAAAACAACACAACAGACATGGACAGCAACAACGACAGAGACAGCGACACTGTGACAGAGTGAGAGAGAAGAAGCGCAGACGAAATGGGAGCTCGCCCATGGAAATTGTTGGGGACGTTGCTGCTGCTGCTGCTGCTGCTGCTTCTGCTGCTGCTTCTGTATATTTGTCTGTCTGTCTACCAGTCTGTTTGTTCGTCCTCCTCCTGTCAGATTGTCCTTTTGTGGCTCCTGACTGCTCTCCCCCCCCCCCCCCCCCATCCATGCATCAGTTCACGTGGCCGTCTGGGCGTCTGCTCGTGTTGTACGTGCGTGGCGCGCGTTCTGCTGCAAATTGCCAGTTAAAATTTCTGACATGTCAGCAAACGGCGACGGGCAGCGCCACCAATTCACCATGGGACCAAAACCGGCTGGCTGGTTGAATGGCTGCCTGGCTGGCTGGCTGGCTAAACTGAAGCAGGATGTTGCTGAGGATTATGCATGAATCCAGGCGAAACGACAAAATGGAATTGCGTTGGTTGCTCGACAAATTTGGAGAGCAAAAATTATGGGCAACTGTCATCGGCTATTTGTCGAGATCAGTGCGAGTTTGCTTACCATTACTCGTTATGGATTAATTGGTTGACTATCGATTACCACAATCGATTAATTCGAATGCAATCGATAAATATTTTAAACATTTCAAAGAAATGCGATCACTATTGTCCATTAATTCTTGTACTACCGAACTTTTATCGATTAGATACATTTTTTATTTTTCAAACAATATTAATTTCTTAATAACTCGAATTTCTGGATACATTTTTGTATTAACTTTATTCATGTCAACGAGACTAAAAAAAATCCAGTTCAATACTTGATTTTTGTATATGTTAACAACAAACACAATATATAATTAATTCTAATTTCTAGAAAATTCAAAATTTCAGAGCATTCTAATTTGTAAGCTGCTACTGTAACTGCAATTAAAAATGTTGATTTTTTTCTTGCACTTTTATGTCAAACAAATGCTTAATAAATTCGTTAATTGACTAGCGATAAATTGTGCAACAACCGATCTGAGGCCATCAGTGGCATAACAATGTACTTGTAAATTTACTATCGATGAATTTTGGAACAATCGATATATATACTTTAAATATATAAAATGAGGAGAAGTGCTTAATAATAAGTAACTAACTTAAATTATTGACAAGCTCGAATAGAGTTAATTTCGAATGTTGCTTTGCAGAAGTGCATAAAAATCGATATGTACTTGTAAATTTACTATCGATGAATTTTGGAACAATCGATATATATACTTTAAATATATAAAATGAGGAGAAGTGCTTAATAATAAATAACTAACTTAAATTATTGACAAGCACGAATATAGTTAATTTCGAATGTTGCTTTGCAGAAGTGCATCAAAATCGATATGTTGCTCGACGATTTCGATAAACATCTCTGGCGGAACCGAAGCCACTGCTGTTGCCTCCATTGTGCCCATCTGCAGATGAATGGCCGCCTGGTTAAGTGGTTGCCAGCCCAGGTATGCTGGCAAGGCTACCAACTGAAGGCTGGAGAGTAGAAAGAGTGGCGGGTGTGTGACAGGAAATCAACAATGGCACGCTTTGTCATACGAAAAATGGATGACATGCAACGTGGACAGAGAGAGGGAGAGAGTGGCAGTAGGAAAATGAATGAGAGGCTGTGCAGCAGAGGCACACAACATATTCAATAGATGTCCTGTGGAGGCGGTGCTGTTGCCAGGGCTCGCTGACAGACTGCCTGTTAGCAGTAGATTCTAATTGAAAGGCAGATGACAGAGCTGCAACATTTTGTATAATATGCACAGAGAGAGGCAGAGGTGACCTGGGATAGAGGTGTTGCTGTTGCAAGTTGTCCAAGTCCAGCTTGCTTGTGCTTGTTATCCGTTATGCTGCTTCAATTTAACGTATAATTTGGACAAGTTGCCACCTCCACCTAGCAACATTTGAACTGTCCAAACTAATTGCATAGATGTTGTGCACACACCGAACAGTATTCAACGCATTGCATAAATTGCAAATATTATCAATTGAAAACTTTACACTTCTCAGAGCAAGTGATTTACTGATCCATTAGAGTGCAGCTCATTAAATACCATTGACAATTATTCATGGCAGTTCAATTCGGGTTACATTTGGATTTCGGGTTTTGGTTCCGGGGGCAAGCTGGCCAAAAGGTAATTTGTGTTGTCAACACGCCTGCGCACGGCCTTCAGCTGGCTATAAATAATAATCGAAATTGAAATTGAAATTGAAAACTAAATGCCGTTCAGTGTGCCAGGCCATAAACACACATGGCTCTAAGCTGCGAGTGCGAGTGCTTGGTCTGAGTACGAGTACAAAATACTCAATTCGTAGCCGGATTCAAGGGCAGAGGCGACTCGACAACGCCACTTGAGCCAGGGTGCTAAAGAAAACGGAACGCGCTGAGGCCAAAACTGCATTCCAATGTGGGCAAAGTGAGTGTGTGTGTGTGTGTGTGTGTGTTGAGGGTGAGGGTTAAGCACGAGGATGGCCATTGCATGAGTTGCTCTTCTCTCCGTTTGTTGCTGCTCAAGTATGCAAAGCACAAAACGCAAGCGATATAATAAAATAAAATAAAAATAAACAAAAAGAGAGAGAGAGAGACTTTAAAATTGAATCGAAAAGCCGAAAAACCCAAATAACGCGATCAAATGCCATTGAAATGTCAGTTGGCCACGTTCGAGTGTCGACTGTTGGTTAGCTGGTTCAAGTTAGGTCATTCAGAGAGTCAGGTGGGAATTGGATTTGGATTTGGATTCGAATCTGCATTTGGTAACCAGCAAATCATCTCTTGACTTTGGCCGGGCGACAAACTGACAACTGACAACTGCCAATTGACAATCGACAAGCGAGACAATCGAGGAACATTGAGAATCGACAATCGACAATCGACAATCGACAATTGAAGTATTCGAAGGCAGCTGGCTGAAATTAGTTGAGATTTTAGACAGCTGATACTTGATAAGCGACATACGCTTTCCCACTCCACTCCAGCTGCCACTTCACCGGAGATAGACAGAGATTGTATCTTATCCAAATGTATCTTTCACTTGATATGCATATGAATAGCACAACATTCACTCACTCTCTATGCTAATTATTTGTCATATTAGACCCAGACCATGTAAATCTCTCAATTTCACGACAATACAAATATCTACAAATATCAAACAACAGAGCAGAGGGTCGATGGAGGGGCAGAGCGAAGCTACCCTCTTTCATCCCATAACAATTTTGCGTTTGCTTTTGTTTTTATTGTCGGCTGTCAGTGGGCGATTTGGCGCAAAACATTGATAAATGATGCGCTAGAAAATCCAGCTAGACGCCGCTATCGACTTGGGTTCGACTCCATTCGATTGTCGGCATCCCTAACGCTAATTTCGTGTGACAAATTTCTCCAGCTAGATGTCAATTCTTGTGGATTGTTCCCGTTCCATGGCAAGCGCACTCAAGTGCTCGGTGCTCAGTGCTCAGTGCTCTGTGCTTTGCGCCTGCTGTCTATTCAATTTGAGTGCCCCACTGGGGAGTCGCTTGCCTTGATTGTGCCACTTAACTGTGTGTGTGTGTGGCACGCACTTAATGCCAGCTTGACATGCAACTGTGGCATTTACTGGCTTTGCTCCTGTATTACTCCACTTTATGGTAGTTCAACTGTTATGCAAATCTGCGCCTAAATCCACAAATATTTATATTCGTCTATGTATATGTAGTATGTATTTATTACTTGATTAATGCTAATCTATTTTTTGTTCTCGCTTTCTGTTTCCGTTACCGTTTCGCAGGGCCCCCCAAAATTAATGGTAATTTCATGCTGTCATTGCGCAAAAATCAACACGGCCCCAAAAGCGCGCCAGAACAAAGCGTAAAGGTAGGTAATTAAAAGTCTATTAGGGGTTGGCTCTTCCAGCGAGCAACACTCCCAATACTGCCAAACAATTCGAGTTACCATCAAAATTCCCATGCTTAAAGCTTATAGTCTTGTTTTTGAAGGGGGGGAGGGGGATGGATGCGAATGTTGTTGTTGTTGTTGTTTGTTGTCTTCACTGATGTTCTTGCGATGCTGCTGCTGGTGCTCGGCGAAATGTTTGCCAATGAAAATAAATTGGCGAGACAAGTGAATAAAAGAGCGCAGCTGACGACGACGACGCTATTGAGGCAGAGCCAAAATTGAAAAGTTGTCTTCGCCAAAAACGAAAGAAACCCAATCAGATCTTGAGCTAATGTTGTACTTTACACAAGATTTAATTAATATCCACTCTCATTTGCATGCCAATGAATTTTGTCAGCCTAAGCTCTAAAAGGTTTTTCCTACAGCATAGGAAATGACTTTAAAATCAAAGTGGAAATCGAGCAATAAAATTAGAACAACGCAAAAAGCGCTCAGCTTTAAGGTGTAGTTAAAGCTGCAAAATAAGTTTCCAATTCAATATACCATTTTTATGACTATTTCTAAACTATTGTTATCTTTATGCGCACTTTTACTAAATCAAATTTCGTTTTCAATGTTGTGGATAGTTGATTCTGAATGCGTTAAATATATGTATTTTTACTGCATCTGCGGCTTCTTTGCGATTCTCAATGTCAAATAAAAAAAAAACATTAATCAGTGATTAAACATGCATATCGCTGAGTTCTCTATCTTAGATCGAGTCAATCAATTGCGCTCATAAAAATAAAACCTTCTAGCAACACTTCATTTGCATAATGCTGTGTTCTCCCCGACTTTAGTTGCCCATTGTTCAGTCTGCGTACAGTTTAATGCGATTACATCATCGTGTATTTAAATGCATATCGCAAACGGAGTTCATCTCCATCTATATGCTTTCTCTGCCACAAATACTAGATCCGACATGCGAGTATATGATATATTAGCATCTTGAGACAAGAGCTCGTTAATTGAAATGCAGCTGGGGGGATTTGGAAACCAGCTTGGGGTTAGCTTAGCTAAGCGCGTGCTATTCGTTGCACACCTCTTTCATCTTCTTATCTGATTTGTCATGGGGCGACTAGTGCCCATTGGCTGGCGCTAATTAATTAGCTTTATGCGCATAATTAAATGTTATTCGCAACAACAATGCTAGACAACGCAAAAATAAAATAGCAACATAAATAAATAAATTTTTGTATTTGTTTTCGTCATGTTTGCACTTGCTGTGCTGCTTTGCTGCTCATCCCAAAGATACAACGACTGCCATTTTTCATACATCTTGGCCTGGCCAAATAATGGACAGCAATTACGTCTTCCATCCGGCTGGGTGAGCGCTTATCCGAGATGCTTGCTGGCTGGGCGGGTTTGCCTGATGGCTGATGGCTGATGGCTGATGGCAGCAACATCGTAATAATCATAAGCATAATCATCGCACTCATAATGATAATAACGATAATGATAGTTTTGGTTAAATGTAGTCATAGTTCGCAGTCGTCGTCGCTCATCTGCCGGAAGTGTGGGGCATACATACGATAAAATGTTTCAGGTAATTGATGCCTCGATGCTCGGACCCGGCTTGGACCTGACTTTAACTGCCCTATAGCCTAACCGCCCAGGCCGTTCAGCTTATTTTTGATTATTTGATTTTCATGGTTAGTTGAAGTTAGTTTACTGCACACACAACAAAAATACAAATTTCTCAACAAATTGTTGCTTGATGTTTTTGTCGTTTCACGTTTTGTTTTCCGCAACTGTGAAAATTGTTTGTGGCCCTAAGATTGATTATACTTTTCGGCTGGGGATTACGCGACGTTGCGTTGTCAGCAGGAAATCAGGCAGAAACTCTCAGTCAGTTTTTTTTTCGATTTTTATTTTAATTATCAACGAGTCTTAAATATAATCGCATGATATCATCAATATACGCATTACCATTACCATCATCGACGTCGACGTCGCCATTGCCATCATAGTTATTATTACCATTCGTCCAACCAGAAAAAAATTGATTATATATATACATATATATGTATATTTATAAGCAGAAACCAAAAACAAACACCATTGAGTATTTAACCAATCTATTAACAGAATCAAAACTGAACCCACATCAATTATGCAGAGAGCCAATGACTGCCATTGGCAGCACACACACGCACACACTCGATTATTAACTTATTAATGTTTATATTGTTTATTAAATACACAAATGAATAAATGACAACTTTAAATCTGTGCATGCGTGTGAGTTGTTATCTGTTTAATGCATTATTTTTATAGATATGTGTTAGTATATAGTACTATATATACAGTGCGCAAACATATAACTAGTATTCATTTTTTATGCTTCGCTTTTTATTTTTATTTGGTATTCATTTGTTTTTTATCATTGTATCGTTGATGGGGTTTATTTTTTTCAATCGTTCGCTTTGTTAATTGCGTTAAGCCCAAGTCAATTATCAAATATATACACGCCACAATGATCATCATCTCCAGCATGCTGATGATGATGATGATGGTGATGGTGATGGTGATGATGATGTTAAACTGTTGTCAGGTGGGGTGTGCACTGTACATACAGGAGAGGTGGAGAGGTCGTTGCCAGAGACCGGCCGACGGCTTGTTCAGATTTTTAATTATAATTTCATGACGTTAACGACTTTGCTTCTTTTTTTTTTTTCATTATAATAGTTGTAGCTATTGTTTATTTGTTATTGTTGTTGTAGTTGTCATTGTCGTGTTGCCGTTGACGAAGTTGACAAGGCGGCATTTTATATTTTTTATTCCAGTAGCTGACATCATAAGTTGACCAAAGCAGTACATGATATCCAGATATGGTGAATTGCAAAAGCGTTTTGGATGCCAAGGAGCTTGCAAAGATCCTAAATGGAACGAATCAGCATACGATTAAGGTCGCCTGAGATAACATGAATACGATGAGTCAAGAGATGAGTTAAGCACAAAGACTAAGGAATTTCTTGTGAAGTACGCGGGGAAAACACAGCATCACGAATTTCTATCTACTGAATTTCGTAGATTTAGATTTGCGTTCGAAAACATTTCGCGAAAGTTCAAAAGCCTTTGGCTTGGCTAAGGACGTTGGCGGAAACCAATCAAGTGACTGCAATGATCGAAATGGATAAAAGTTAATCGAGTGGCATTATAATAAAGTAACTGAAACCGGCGACGAGCACAAACTGATCATGGGCAACAACCTTTTGCCTTAGCCACAAATCTGCGCCGCAAATCTCAGTACATTTTTTTGTTGTCTGCTTGTACTTTTCGAATTTGAAGTTTTTTGAACCCTGCTGGAGAGCGAGAGACACAGAGACACACAAGCGGAAGTCTGAGCACTTATGACTCATTTGATGGATAGACAAGATCTCCAAATCTCCAAATCTCCGAAGCAAGGCTGTCTCCCAGCCTCACGAATGAGCCAAACAATTTACAGAGCTACAAAACTGACTTGTGATGATGCTTTTCATATTTTTCCATTATTTTTCTTTGCTTTTTCTCTGCTGCTTTTATGTGTTTTTCAGATATTTTTGGGTTCAGGAGAGTGTGTGTGTGTGTGTGTGGGCGTAATTTTCAGCCACTTCAACACTTCATTTAATAAATGTTGTAAACACGCACGAATTGAATTATTTATGCTTAGTTGTCATAAATTCATTTGGCAGCTTGGCAGACAGTCCGACAGACGAGACCCACGCACCCAGCACCAAGCAGCGGCAGAAGATGAGGTCGATGGGAGGTGGAGATGGAGATGGAGGTGGAAGAACCGATCCGACACGCTCAACGTACTAGACAGATGTGCGGCAATTAAGCGTGTGTCTCGAGAGCGAGAGACAGAGAGAGCATTGACAGACAATCGCATTCAAATGTCAAAGGCGCCTATTTTTAAGCTAACATGATTTACGACACCTCAACAAAAGAAATGCAGAGACTTGGAGAGAGAGAGTGTGAAAACGTGTGGGGAAAACGTTTTCGTAATTGGAAAATGCATTGCAGCTTGCCATAATGCTGGCAATTAAATTATGCGCCCTGTTTTTCGCTGACCCATTTCCCAGGGGCCAAATGGCCGAAAGCAGCAAAGCTCAAGACAGCGGGGGGAGAAGAGTCGGAGAGGGGGAGAGGCGAAAGGCGAAAGGCATTACTGAGGCACTGGGCTAAAAGGATGCCTCAAAAGCACAAACAAAACGTCGCTGAAATGAAAATGAAAATGAAAATGAAAATGGAATTAAGCACACAACTTTTTGCCTAAGTATAGTATGTAGCAAATGCAGAACACACACACACACACACACACGCACACATTTTGCTAGCAGGCAATGTGTGTTTTGGCTGCTGCACTCGTGAGATACTTGCCACACATGCCGCACGGCCAAGACAGGAGAGCAAAACGAAACAAAACGAACGAAACGAAACGATACGAAACGATACGAAACGAGGCGAAGCGTAGCGCAAACAAAAAGTTCAAGTATCCTAACACAGTGTCTTATGAGTGCTTTGTCTGATTGTGAGTGCATATGAGTGTGTGAATAAGTGTTTAAACAGTTACTCGACTTGCTCTTCTTGCCGCCGCCAGTTGCCAGTTGCAAGTTGCCAGTTGCCACAACAAATTCACTTGCATTCTCATTGCCAGTCTGCCCACCAGTCACGAGTTAAGTCAACTCAACTAAACTGGGCCGTTTATCTATATCTACACACATATATTGTTTAAATACACATGCATACTTGACTTGACTTGCAACCAACTCTTTTTTCTCTCACTCTTATCTACACTTTGTTTACTTATCAAACGGAACGCCGGCGTCTTGGCTTCTTATTCTTATCAATTGCACAAAGTGCTGGATGCGCAAAAATGATTCAAGCTGAATTCATAGAACGCGTCTGCTCTGATTTTCTTATTGCGTATTATTTGTTGTTTGTCTAGGATTACCAAAAGCAATAAAGGTGCATTGTTTTGTTGTTGTTGTTGTATTTATTCAGGCTAACAACACGTCAGAAACTATATGGGTTTCTTGCATTCAGCATTTTAGACGATCTGAACTCGCTATGGAACAAGACAAAGGCGAGCAGCACAAGAAGCTGCCACAGAAAGCAGCAGCGAATTAATCTCGCTCAGTATCAGAATGAGGCCGCCGGGAAGCATATGGCGCTGCTGCCTCTGTTGCTGCGTGCCGACAGGACTTTAATCATTGCAGGGGCCGCCAGACAAGCCGCCTTAGCATGTCAGTGCCTCGATCCCGTCTCCCCGTCCGTCTGTCCGTCTGTCACTCAGTCAACACGAATGTGTTTTGAATTATTGCGCTGTAAATTCAAAAAGGATGATGCGCCGTGCCAGAGTACTTCTCCTGGCAGCAGCAGCAGCAGCAGCGATTCGCTCGGCAAAAATGGGCAAAACAAAAGGATATTGTGACAAGGATTTATTAGTGTGTCCTCCACGACAACAGCGCACCGAGCACTGAGGGTAGCAGCCGTAGCCAGTCTTGTCCATTGTCTTCGCGTCCCTTTTGCTCGTTGTCATTTTATGAATTTCAGGGTTGATTTGAGGCTGCACAGAGAACCCGCGTTTCTCTCAGTCGCTATCTCTATCGGTGTTGTTGCTGTTGAGGGGGGTCAGTTGTGAGTTGCCCGCTGGAGTGTCAAAGCGCAATTATTGCTCATTGCAACGCTTAGAGCGTCCGTTTGCTTGTTTGCCCACATGGCCAACAGGATCATCGTCCCTTCTCGGCTCAGCTGCGATTTATTGCATTCAATCTGTTTTTTGCGCAAATATGTTTTGCTTTGCTTTGCTTTGCTCTGCTGCTGCTGCTGCTGCTGCTGCTGCACTTGGCTTTAATTACATAGAATTTATATGTGACAAATGTTTTGTTTTTGTTTTGGCCAAGAACCTTTTGCAATGCTAAATTGCGGGCCGAGATCAGCTTTAAGGCAAACGCAGACAAAGCTGAAAAATGAGTGAAATAACAATGTGGCAAGGCAACTTCAAAGGACATTTCGCCCCCAAAAATCAAACTGGCAACACACAAAAACATTTGACTAATTTATTTAATGGCCTGGTTATTACACGAACATGCCGCTGAGTGCGAAAAAGCGGAAACGCGAAAGGGGAAAGCCATTGAAACAAACTCCCCAAACTTGGAGTTGGAAGCTGCGTGCATTTACCAGGCATTGAATAATGGCCAAATCTGCTGCAAAAGTTTTATTGCACTTGCCAAATTAATTTGCCACAAAGTAAAAGTAGAAGGCGCCAACCTTGTTGCTGTTGTTGTTTGCCTGGCACTTTGCTAATGTGGACTACTTGGCAATGGCAATGGCAATGGAAATGGAAATGAAAATGGCAAGGGAAATGGAAATGAGTATAGAAAGCAAAGTAAAGAAACAACAACAACAACAACAGCAGTGTGGAAATGGTAGATGAAATCTGTTTTTTAGGGTGTCGCAAGTGTGGAGAGGGGGGGCAAAAAAGAGGCAATGAAATGAATCTCCATCCGCTCTTAAATGTGCGTTCATTAATTTAATTTTTCATTATGCAGCGGCAAATGAAAAGTGTCATAAGACCATTGGACCCCACCGAAAAGCAGCCCAAGACCCCATAAATAAAAGGGCATGGAAAAGGCGCTCAGCGCCCAAAACAGACAAACACCAAAACCGAAACCAAAACCAAAAAACCCAAAACCGAAACGCAAAATGAAAACGATGACTGTGGAGTCGAAAGCCAGCAGCAGCAGCAGCAGCAGCACCTTTTATTTTAATATTTGGTCATTAAAAACAGTTTCGAGACTCACTAAGCACAAGACGATGAAAATGTCGAAAAAAGATCCGAACCCGCACCGAACCCAAAAACCCAATGTCTTCACAATTAGAGCAATCAAATGCGAGTGCACAACCGTCAAATACCCACTAAATTGATCATGAATACCCAAAGATTAATTACATTTTATTGCCCCTCAATTAAATATATTTATCTAAATAAATTAACAGTTTACATTTAATAATTGTTGAAAAGCTTGAAATAAATATATATACATCATTTTGTAGATACCCCGATTACTGTCTCTCAATTAAATATTGATCGAAATAAATCGGCAATTCACATTTAATTTGCACAATTAGTTTACAGTCTTTTGATTAAATATTTATCAAAATAATCTCAATATTTTGTTTGGGTCAGTCTCTAAATTAAATGTTTTGCAAAATGTTTTTTAATAACTGCAATATACATATATTGAAAGGAGTTAAGTAGTTTAAATTAAATGATTTCATTTCTGTCTCTCATTTCAATTTGCATCAATATTTATTATAATGCGTTAATACAGTCTCTTAATTCAATAAGTTATCAGAATAATTTTTTTCAATAATTGAGATATTTGAGAGGCTAGCATGCCCGCTTTAATTAATGCGTAGACACTGGGTATAATGAAGCCAAGTCGACGACGTTTTTGATTTTACTTTTTGTACGCACACCTCTATACGAGGAGAGTTTTTTGTTTTTACGATGACAGAGCAAAATGCCGAGAAAAATGCGTAAAGGAAAAACAAATCGTTGCACACGGCAGCAGCTACAACAACAACAACAACAACAACAACTACAGCAATAACCTTTAACGCCCCAACAATTAAGGCTAAACGCTTTTATAACATCAATTTTGGGGGAGGCGGGGGGCGGGGGGGCAGTGAGAAACTTTGCCCTGTGCAGCTGTAAGTAGGGGTAGATGTCAAAGGAGGAGGGCTGGAAAGTCCTCAGATTAATGACACTGCGCGATTTTTACGATTGTTTCTTAAGTTACGCAGTAGCAGCAGCAACAGCAGCAAAAAAAAAGTTACGACGCAATGCTCTGTGTTATATATTTTTTTTTCTTCTCTCTTGGCTGGAAATTTATGAAATTTTACCTTTTGGCCAAGCAATTTGCTCCATTTACATTCTTTATTAGCCGACGCCAAGTTAGCGGGGCTAAAAAGTTTTTCTCTCTTTATTTTCTTTTGGTGTTTTGTTGCCCAAAGAATTTCCTCATCGTATGCAAGTTACATAAAATCGCCATACAAAAGATTAAACCGACCAAAAGGTGGGGCATAACAAAGTTTTCATTCTTCTCAGGTAACTGGCGAGCCAAACGCTTGGCCAAGGGGGGGGCACCAAGGTAGAAGGTGATGCGGGGGAAGGAAGACTACAAATGGGAGTGATGGCAGTCAAATGAGGAGTGAGGAGAGGAGAAGAGAGGGAGCGGAGCGGTCGTCTCTAAATGGAAAATGGAAATGCAAACTTTGTCAATTTGTAGGTCATATATACTCTGTGGCATACGGATAAGATCTGTCAATGGAGCTGTAGCTAAACGAATAAAGAATGGAAGATGGAAGATGGAGAGAGAGGGAGAGAGATTGGGGTGAATGCAGCTGGACCGTTAAAATAATTAAATATCTAGTCCAAAGACAGAATAAACAGTTTTAGAGTTTAATAAAATCTGGAATCGACAGTGCAGTCTGAAAGTCGAATGATAAAAAGTAATATATTTCAATAAATATTTGTAGAGATATTTGAAAACAAAAATAATTAATTTTGGGAAATTGATATACAAATTGTTTATTATAAAAATGTATTCTCGCAGTTAGTTTAAACATGAATCGTACAAAAATATCAAGGTTCATTGCATAATGATAGTAATAATTCACATTTATAGATATATTTTAATAATAATATTTCAGCCGAATCGAAAGTTAGAATTATAAAATAATTAGTTGTTATAAAGATTAATTTTTCAAATAAATTTAACTGTTCAATTAGGATAAATGCATAGGATAAATCCATAAATATTTGTTATAAGGAGTATAAATTAGAGCACTGCATATCGAGTATATATGCCGACTTGTTTCGTTGCCTCAGCACCCAGATATTGTTATTATGCTGGAAGATTTGCAGTGTCTGCCCTAACTGGAAAGTGATTGCACTGCCAGGGTGGCACTTTAAGCGCATACTAGAACTGAATATATATATGCTATATGTATTTATTAAGGCCACAAGTCCGCTCTCTTCTATACCCCTTCACTCCCCCCATTCACTTGGAGAATTTAATAAATTCATCATCTTTCATTTAGTTGCTGCATCCAAGTCTGTTACATAGCTGCCCCCTCTTCTAAGGAGACGAGGCAACGAAGGAAAATTATATAAATGTATGTAGCATAAAGAAGGGAAATCATAAGAAGAAAAGAAATATCAGAAAAAATAGAGAGAAAAAATTATGAAAAGAAGGAAAAAATCTCGCAGACAACGTGCATTAAAGATGCGAAATTCGGAGTCAAAACCCCATGGCTGGGAGGGGGCGGGGGTAGGTGAACTGTGTGTGCTGTGGGCTTTGTAGTTGTTTTGGAGGCGTGTCGGCGACGGCGGCATCGGAGTTGCCCAAAAAAGCAAAGGCAAAATCGTGACTGTCATTTCAACGAAGCGGAGTTATTTTTCATGACAAAGCAGCCGTGGAGGACTCCCCTCCCCCTCCTTACCCCCTCCCTCCACTCTCCACTCTTCATTCTCCACTGCCGACTCATTTTGCAGACAGACGGCACAGTGCGCTAGCGGTAAAGCAGATAATGGCAACAGAGGACAGAGTGATAGGTGCACACTGGCGAATGGCGGTTGAAAGGGGCAAAAGGAGTGCACGAAAAGCAGAAGAAGAAGACGAGCAGTAGTTGAAGAAGAAGAAGACGAAGAAGAAGATGGGAGGCTGAGCATTCCAGCGTTAAAATACCTTTTACTGGCACATTACCAGCGACGCGTTGTCCAATAGCCCCACGCCCCCAACCCCCCCTCTGCCTTCACCCGAAGAAAATCCCACTTTCCCCCCCTGCCCCGTTCCACGCTGCGCCCTTGGACGAAGCAACGTAACTGCAGCGCTGCTCAAGTCGCTGTCGACGTCGCTGCGTTTTTCATGAAATTATTACGACTTTGGAAATGGGGTCGTACAAAATGTCGTTACGTTCCGTTCAGCGCAAGAGCGAGAAAGAAAGGGAGAACAAGTGAGAGAGGGAGAGAGAAGGGGAGAGAGCCTGCCGGTTTATTGTTGAAAATTTCTTGATTGTATCTGCGGAAAATGTTTGGAAATTGGTTAAAGTTGCAGCCATGATGCAAGCTGACAAGTATTGCGCCTTTCTCTCTCTCTCTCGCTCGCTCGCTGATCTGCAATTAAGTGGAAAATATAGAGACAGAGAGAGAGAGAGAGAGAGAGAGCGACGGAGAAAGGGGAAAAGACAGCGTATCGTATGTCGAGTTAGCTACATTCTCAGGCAACTTCTCGAATTTCTCAGCTCGAGATGTTGATGACTGACCCACAAAAACAAAACCAAAAATTGAAACCAAAATCAAAAAAAAAAAAAAATGAAACGAAACGAAACCAAATGAAATGAAAAAAAATAAAAATTAAGATGGTCTGTCTAGTCACTGGCGAGAGATCTTTGTCGCAAGCTCGTAAAGATCGCATTAAAATGCCATAAAAAGCGAGACATTACTTTTATTTTTTACACAGTCTACCTGAAGTATGAGTCTGCGAGTCTATATATTTATATGTATACATATACTCGTACTCTATACTCGGTCATGTATTATATTTTTTCACTTTTCGTTTTTGGTTTTATTTGTCAACGCGCTTTGGCTTTCTCGTTGTCTCGCTAATGAAGTTTCTGTTTCTGTCCCATCATCAGCATCCAGGCATAGCATCGTTATGGCCATCATCATCATCATCATCATCGCCATCACCATCAACATTGAGAATGTAATAAGCGTGAAATAATTGACATTTAAGCAAAGCGCACGCACATAGACAATGGCAAGACGACAACAGATAGAAAAACCACTGGACAAGCCCATCCCCAAGCCACGCTGTAAACTGTTGAGCAGAGCTTCGTAGCCGCTTTGTAGGCCAACTCCGCGAGGCGATGGCGTCCAATAGTAATAGCAATAGCAAGAGCAAGAGCAAGAGTGCGACCAAGACCAAGACCGCGACGACGTCGAGACGAAGACGAAGAGCAAACCAAACGATAAGTCGAGAATCATGACAGATGACCGCACGTACTCACTACGGAGTACATTTTACGTCTCACGAACGAAACGCAGTCCAAACTTGTATACAAAAAAAAAAAAAAAAAAAAACACGAGATATATGTATATAAAAATAATGGCGGGCGGGGGAGCAGGGAGGGGCATATGGAGACAGACTGCGATTCTTTGGGGCTATGTTTCTGGGTCATGAACCAAAAATGTAAAATAATGAGTTGGTTTTATAAAAATTTCGTCGTGCCAGCTAGACAGACAGACAGACGGAGAGACAGACAGACGGACGGACGGACGGACAGACAGACGGACGGACCCATTCACTCCCTTCGCTTGCCTGTGGTTGTTGTAGTTGTTGTGGTTTTTATATACAATATTTTTTGAGGTCTTGTCGATTTGCCAAACTGCTGCCGGTATTTTTTATTTTTTTGGCATTCAACTGCGAGTGTCACCTGTGCGTGGGCGGAGTAAGTATGGGAATGGAAAGGGGCGTGTGGCATGGGGCATGAAACATCTGTCAATGCGACACGTGATGTGTTTGCTAAATTTCTGCACACCCGCAAATTGTCGTTTAAAGTGTGATAGTTGGGTGCCAAGGTAATCAGATTAGATGCACAAATGATAGAGCTGACTTATGGTACATGATGTAAAAAATAACAAAATCTGTTTAAAAAATGATACTTAATAGGCAACATTTATTTTCCAGGCCATTTGTGCAGTCGTATATTCAAAATTCAAGTGCAGCGAATAGAAATACATTTACGTTTAATAGATGAAAATTAAGCAATGTAACTGACAAACCAAAAATCCACATGACAATTCTTATTTTCCAGATCAATTCAAATATAAGATTCAAAATGAACATTTAATTCAATGCTTATTAGAAGGAAATTTAACTATAGAACTTTTCCTTTTAATGTTTCTATTGTTGCCCCACTCATAGCATATTGAATATTTCAATACTAGAAGCATTTCATTATCTTGCTTGAAGGAAAAATACATGTTTGCAACTCTGGCTTAAGCTTGAATCTTGAATCGCATACTCGCATGCTCATGCATAACTCTCATTTCTCACTCTCTACTCGCTCTTCTCATTGCAGTTGCCGCTGGCATCAATGACCTCAACTAACTCGTAAATGGTAAGTGCAAAATTGTCTGTAAAATGCATTTTAAACTCGCAATCACAACCAAATGTAGGCAGAGGTGGCCGACAGCCACCCCACCTCTCTATTTGCCTCGTGCCACTGCGAAATGTTCCCCCCCCTTTTCAAGTGTGCAAAGAATAAACACCCTCGTCATCCATTGCTGCTGCTGCTGCCCTCGACCTTAACATCTACGGAATGGTCGGTGGGGAGGGCACGCCCAACGCCTCGTAATGCGGCGCCAACTAAATTGCTTTGCAGCTCAACGTCGAGGGGGCAGCGCTTTACCTATAAACCAAAATGAATGTCTAAACGAGCGAGGGGGGAGTGAAGTGGTGTGGAAGGGGAGGCGACTGCAATATAAACGCCTGTGAATGCAAATAGACGCAGTGCTGAGAGAAGCGTAGACAGATGTTCCGATGCTGAAGCGAGTATATGCAAAAATCGCATGCTGACTGCAACCTCATCATCCTCGTCGTCGTCGTCAGCAACAAAAACAAACAGCCGCCGGGAAATGCAAAGGGAAAGTCGAGCCAACGGTCATAATCATCATCCACAGCGTGATCATTATTAACGTGCGAAACTCCAAATGCAACATTTTGTTTACCCCCATTAACTTTGACCACGCGCTAAATTTACACCCACCCACGTTGCACGTCATCAGCTTCCCCTATTTTTGTTGTTTTTTGTTCTCCTTCTCTGAAAGGGGCTAAAGTTGCGGTATTGCGTGAATCAATCCCTATCCAAAGTGCAGTTTTCAGAGACAGCCAACGAGCAGGGCACATTGTTGGCCTAAATGGGTTAAACAGGCCCGATAAACGGGATGGCAGAATTAACAAATTAACTTCGTTCACTTTGTGTGGCACAACAGTCTGGACATTAACACAATTATCAAATACACCGTGCAACTGCAACTGCAACTGCAACATGGATGTATTCGGCATTGAGCTGTTTAAAATGTGCTTGAAGCATGCGAATTGCTCGTTAGTCGGCAACTGTAACTGCAACAAAGTGGCTTTTTATTGTACTTTGACGACTTCTCAAAATTGCTCAAAGTTGCAGTTTGAATGCCTTGGATTAATCTGCAAGGTAACGCGATTAAACGAATTGCGAATTGAACACTTTGAAGAAAGCTTTCTTTTTTTGCATTTGAATTGCATTTGAATTGCTATTCAAATTCTAATCTCAGTGCAGCTTTCCAAAATATTAAAGCTTTACTTGCTTAAAAGTGTTAATTACAAAGTTCCTTCAATTTAATTTGGGTGTATACTTCAGTTTTTAATCAATCTCTGTTCTGGGGTCTTCCACACAGAAAAGCTACAAATAACATAGTTTGGAAAAAATATTTCCAGAATATTTGCTACGTTGCAAAATAGAATGCGTAAAATGATGAGACAATTTTGCAGCAATAAGCTTTCGACTTAATATTTGTATTAATATTTATGCTGCACCTTTTGAACACTAAATTCTACATCGGACAATTACAAAATCACAATAGTGCCCTAGCTCGTTGCTTTTTAATAATTAATTAATATAGTGGCTCAATTGTGCTTGCTAAAAGAAATCAAATATTAGCAGTTGTCATGTCGTTTTAATATTGCTTAAATTAATTTTATTATAACCAATTTAGAGCAATTTCCTGATATTGATTATCTACGCCTTTGAATAATATTTGTATTTCTATAATACTGCACAGTCAGTGTCATTCATATTTGAAGCGTTGATGCGTTTCTGTTTGGCTTCCAATATTACGAATGAAAGCCTAAAAAGTCGTCCTTCATTGGCGTCAACCGCTTGACTCTGTTTGCCTGTCACGTGCTGCAATTTAGTTGCTGTTGTCGCTGTTTAATTTGTTGCGGTAGCTGTTGTTGTTGCCATGGTTGTTGCTGTTGTTTTAGCCATATTTGCACAACAAACATACCAGGGCCATAAGCATCGTGCGTCGTTGTCTTTAATATGCAATAAGCAGTGTTGTATTTATTTACACAGCTCAACAAATTCCGATGATTTTGTTTGTACTTTTGTTTTTGGTTTTTCATAACTCATTTGGCGTTAAACACACCCCGACCCACTGCCCTCACTCCACAACTCGCCGCCGACTTGCGACGCATTTTAAATCATTCATCATGACATAAACACTTTCGCACAACTCAAAATGGCTCAAAATGGAGAGAAAAACCGAAAGATCCCGCGCGCACAGAGCAGCGCGCCAGACGAGCAAAATTCCATAGTTACAACTAGCCCAAGTTGGTATTGGCAAATCGGGGCAGGCTAATGTGGTCAGGGCCAAAAGCAATTGCAGGGCACATGAACTCATTAACAGCTTCACAAGAAACTGACTGATATTTGATATGTGCTAACTGACAACTGATAGCAAGATATGTGTGTGTGTGTGTGTGTGTGTGTGGCAAGCAATTAGTAATGCATTCAAACGGCAACTTGGATGTTACGAGAATGTTGGATACACACAATACTATAGAGTTGAAGCAGTAGCAAAATAATCTAATCGGCTTTGCCAGCACAGCACAAGACGCAAGACGCAAGACGGCGCCCTCTGCCCATCCTTGGAAGACAAATATTGTCGCAAGCTGCCAAACGAAGAGGACAACGACATTGAGTATACGACGAGTAATCAGAACGGTGGAAAGACTCTGCTGTAAACCGAACTATGCAATTATTTACACAACTAATAATTCACTTTAGTGTTTCAGTCAGGGCAAATATTGGCAGAGCTCAGTGCACAGTGCTCAGTGTTCTGTCTATCGTGAAGGATGGATGGCATCAGAGAGCGAGCGCACTTTTTTCTTTTTTTAATACTACATTTATATATGTGTATTTATTTTTGATGTGCATTTTAAATTGTCATTAACATGAGCTCGCCAAATTTAGCAGCTCTCATAACAAACAAATTAAAGAAGAAAAAAAAAACACACACTCAAACATAAAATTAAGGCTGGTCGAACATTAAATACGCTTTCAGTTTGTCGGTAAACAATGCGCCAAAATTAACAACAATCTGGTTGAGTGGTTTATCTCAGAAACCGTCTCTGACCGTCAGAGTCCGGTTGAAAATACTTATTGTGCTACATGCTCGAAAGGATCAATTATGCAAATATTTTGTTCTCAGATCCGAGATTTGGGATCTCGGCATGCAAGTCATGATGCAGTTGCTGGAGTTTTGTGGTCTTGACGCTTTTTATTGGGCTGCACGTGTGCATGACTCTACGTTTGTGTGTGTATTTCGGATTTAAAATGTCAACAGCAATATTGGCTAGAAGAACTCCGTAAGCTGCTTACGTCTGTTAGCTTGGTTTGTGCCCATGTGTACAACGACGGCCTTGAGAATCTTTTTTCTCTTTTTTTTTGGCTTGTTTATTGCTTTGGCTAAGCGTTCAATTTCTGACAATGAGCACAAATTGAACGAACACTGTAGCCATTGATAGTATGTTAGTGTGCATTGGGTTTCCCCTTGATGATTTGCCGACGCTGAGAACTTGAAAGCGAAACAAAACAAAATCATACCGAAAAAAAATACGAAAAATAAATAAATATACATACATATGTTATACTACTGCTTACTCATCATTCAATTGAAAAAATGCTACACTAAATAAAGTACTTGTATACAACCCATGCATTTCAATTAAGCTTTGATTCAATTCAGTTTTAGCAATTTGCTCATCCAGAGAATGCGCCAATTACTCAGCGTTTCAGTTGAAATGTATAACTCAACTTGTGTCTAGTTTTTGCGATTTAATGTGAAGCGAAAAAACAAAAAACTGAACTTGAAGTTCAGCAGTGCAGCAGTAGAATGCATTTAATTGTGAGAACAATTTGAGCTTTAATTCATTGAGCCACTTTGCCTTATCCCTCACATTTGTCGCTGCGCAGAAGATCTTCAAAAGAAATCGGTGTTAACTGTTCCGCTTGATTGCCACTTTCAATCAGTTGCAAGTTTAAGAGGCAGGCGTGGTCGACGTGGTCGCCGACGTGGTTTGCTCGTCATTCACCTTGGAAATCTTGAAATCTGGAAATCTTGAAATGCACATTGAAGCGGAAAAACCAGTAATTAAATGGCTTCACTTGTTCGCTTTGTTTTTCTATTTCTTTTGCTCTCTTTCTCGCTGTCTCTCAACGGCTCCTTAACACGAAAAATTAAAAAAAAAAAAAAAACAAAAAACAAAATAAAAATATTGCTGCCGCCTTCTGGTTTTGTTTGTTTCTTGTGTCGCCAGACGGTGCCAAGCTAGTCAAGCAGCCAGACAACACTAACCCGTCCAATTTGTAATTGAAACTTTCATTTTCATTTTTTCCACTTTTCGTTTTTGTTCAGTTTTTTTTTTTTTAAGTTGTAATGAAAAACCGGCGTAGACAGACGGAGACAGACAAGATCTGTGAATGTACATTTACTCGACTAGTTCATTCAGTTAGCAGTTGACATTGCCCCCCTCGTCGTCTCATTAAGCTGATGAATTTGGTATACCCTGTAATCAAAATCAGCATTGAATTTCTATAATCTTAATAACAACATTTAATGTAGGTCAAGTAGTCAAATCAAATCGAATTTCTGTTCATCATTTTGCATAGCAACCAAATACCCTGTATGAATTTAATTAAAGTATTTTCGAGGCAGAACTCATGACAGCATTTTATGAAGGTTAAGCAAATTTAATGCTTATAGTACAAGTCTGATACATTTAGAGAGCAAGTTAATGGGCGGAAAGTGGCATTGCAATCGCTTGAGAAATGCGAAAATTGTTGCGGTTGCAGATTATTTCTCAGCAGAGAGCAGAGGATGTTTACAGCGTCGCACAGTTTTCACAACATTTTGATTGTTGCCCGTACTTATTTTATTTTAATTGTTTTTTCTTTGCTCTTACTACATTTTATCGGCACGCGAATGTCAAAACAACACAACGACCGCAACACGAGCAATAAAAGTAAAATGTACAAATTGCAATTATGTTGAAATTCAGCAAAAGACAATGACTCTAGTAAAAGCATTGTCACATCAGCAACTCGGCTTTTTTTTTTGTACATTTTGGGAAATTGTAATTGAAATTGAAACTTATATTGGAATTGAAAATTGAGCGTGACAAAATGACAAAAATGTTCGTGTTATTTTCACATCAAATCGAGCATTATTTCGCATGTAAATGAAACGAAAAGTGAATGTATGAAAATTGCATGCAGATTTCAAATAGAAAGCTGATGAATTGATATAAAGCTTAAATAATACCAGCTGAGAACAGTCAATTGGCTGAACGACAGAGAGCGACAGACAGACAGACAGACAATGGAAGGCTTTTTATTTCACAAGAATTTCTATATCTGATTTCTGCATTTGAAATTTGATTGATAATGAAATGTGACAAATTGAAGCAAGCAAATTGCTAATGCGATTAAATTGCGATTTAATTCCACTTTCTTACGATGGCAATCAATGATGCGAATGTCTGCTCGAACTCAATATCTCTTCAGCCGGTTGTTGTTGTTCTTATTGTTGGCTGATGGTTTTTTGTTTTGTTCGTTGCCACCTGTCCCGTGAAACGTTGAGGCGAGTAAACAAATTGGCTTGAAATTTGATGAGTTTATGTCGCTTCCGTTGTGTCTCGCAAGGGTAGCGCAAAAGTTGTGCAACTAGAGAAACAGCAACGAAACGGGGCAGGACAGGAGAGCGGGGAGCTCTAAACTAATGAATGACATGCCATCCTAATGAATGACAAGAGACAACGTTGCCAGCTGCCAGCTGCCATCTGCCAGTTAGCGGCGGCTGTTGCCTGTGTGCAAATCAATGGCTCAACCTGAACAAGTGATGAAATACGATATTTGGTCGCATGGCCAGCAGAGGCGATGTTGTTGGCAATGCAAATAGCCGAACCATAAAATGCAGTTAGCGTAAACCCAACTAACGGCACCCAGAGAAAAAAGAGGTGAGATCCTCTCTCTCTCTCTCTCTCTGCTGTCAACTTAAACTTGTCAGACGTCAGAGAGAAAATGAAGTACAATAAATAACGCATACGCCGCATAAGCCAACACTCAATGATAAAACATTGCCCGTAAATGAACAACAACAACAGCAACAACAAAAAATAAAAATAATTAAAAATGCATTTTTCATTAAGGCATTAAAATGCACAAACACAAACACGCACAGACATTCAGACATTCAGACATTCAGAGAGAGAGAGAGATACCGGCCATTCATTTAATTCATTTATCTTGGGGGTTTGGCCCCGGCCAGTTCATTGATTACAACGTCTGCTGTCCGCTTGAACCAGCGCACAGAGCATTCAATGCGGCCAGGACATTCGGGGCCAGGACATTCAGTGCCTGCCTGCAGCACTCTGCCCGCTTTTATGTCATTTGGAAATTATCATTAAAGCTCGTGTTGTTGTAGGTCGAGCAGCGAGCTGCAAAGTCAGAGGCAAAAAGGCGGTTCGACAGCACAGATATGACCACTTCATTTTCCAAACAAACAGCAGCAGCAGCAGCAACTACAATACAATAATAGCAGCAGCAGCAGCAACTTCAACTATGAGGCTAGAGGCCTGCGGCGCGTGACGGTCATTGAAACAATGCGCGAAAAAACGCGTGTAATTAAAACAATAAAAGGCAACAACTACTCTACAGCAGCAATGCGAGAGCGAGAGGAGAGTGCAAAACGGCAACAGCAAAATGTTCAGTTAAGTTTTAATTTTCACAAGTGTGAAAAATACTATTGAAAAGGCCGCACACAAAGCGCGCCTCAGCAACGAGCCATTTCCGCCCGGCAGCGATAAAAACAACTCTGAAAAACTATATAGAAAAAAGTGGAGAATACAAAAAAAAAATCAGAAAAAATTCAACACCAACAACAGCAACAGCAACAGCAAATAATAATAACAAGGCAGCGGCATGAAGAGAATTTTTCGCGCTCATGTCGCGGCCAGTTTGCTGAACTGATTGTGGTCAGAGTGTTAAATTATATAGTATATGCCGTGTCTTGTACACCAGTTCCTACCTACATAATATGTGTACTTATATATACCATATGGTGGTGTAATGCGTGGCCACATGGCATAGTAATGCTGCATTGAGGGGGCTTAAGAAATCTGACACAAATTCCTGCACACGATCGATCGCGACAACACGGCGAAGTTGTCACCATCAACGTCAGGGTTGCGGAAAGGAATTCGCACAGAATTTATGGTGGCAATTTAAATTGCCTGCTAAAGTCGATTTAAAATGCAAAACTATTTAGTATTATGCATTACGTAAGCGTTGTAAAGTGCAAGTTAATCAAATTCCTAGATCTGAATGAAATTTCAGTGATATCGAAACGATCGAATTCATAAGACAAATAATACATTCGTTGTATTAAATTTATATTTGATTCACATACAAATTTAAAGATTTTTCATTTTAAATATTTAATTTGGTTTTTACAATTTGTTGATATTTGCAATGCTTAATTTAAATGAAATTAAATATATTTCACAATTTTCTAAACTGAGTTAATTTGCCGTGTTCAAGTTGAACACAAACTTTGATTCGAGCCGTTATGCATTTGTTTACATAAAAGCGAATCGACTACAACGGAAATCAACTGAAACGCTACATATGTTATAAAAGAGATATAACATCGGGGGGAAACTGTTAACACGACAGCAATTATATTAATAAATTAAATACTAAGCGATCGCTTCAAGCCAAATTGATGGCTAAATTGGTGCAGTTTTGAGCTAAACATTGCATTCGATTCCGATTGATTTAAAGTTCACGTTAGCTGAAAACGACGATCGTCGTTCGATTGCATTGAATGTGTGTAGAATTGAACATTGAAAAAGCAGCCAACAAAAATGGTGTTTGGATGAGCGAGGGGGGGGGAGGGAGGGGGAAACATTGCATTTGCGGCAAACACAAAATTGAGATTGGCGCAAAAAAAAAGTGAATGGCTTTGGCCAAAGTCGACGATTGTTTCTAAGCTGCCGAATGAAAGTGAAATGCGAGCAACACTTTTTTGGTTGCTTCGACTGTTTTTTCGTTGGCCATATTTGTTGGCTTGATTTGCGAGTCATTTGTGGCTGGCATCTTCGTTTGTGCCTGGCTGGCGTTCCGCATTGTTCCGCTTATGCAATAAGCTTCGATCCCAATCCCAATCCCGTGACAATGATGTGTCACATTTTCGGCTGCCGCTGCAAACTTCAAACATTGTCTACAACTTTGGCGTCGTAACTGTAACTGCAAATCGGAAATGAACAAATGGCAGAAATCAATTTTCATTTGCCTGCCTGACAACGACCAGCCGAGGGATGGAAGACTGCAATGGTTGTTGCTCGGTGTTGTTCAAGCAAAGTGAAGTAATCACAGTAAACAGTAAAGTAAATAAATAAACTGATGAGCGTCTTCGCTCTTCAACGAACGAAACAAAAAAAAATCATATTTTATATACAACAAAATCAAAGCTGAAGAAATGCCAATCATGCGCAATAATAACAACAACAGCAGCAGCAGAACCAACACCAAAAACAAACCCAGCTGCTGATGATGATGATGCTGATGACGATGACGATGATGACACGATGAGTTGGGAGAGCGGAGATGATGCCAAAGACGTTGGGAGGCAACATGTCGAAAATCAATTTAATGCAGTGCAATCAAAAGTTGAAATTGAACACTGTGCGGGTAGCAAAGTTGAAAGTGCTGACAACAACAACAACAACCGAAACAAACAAATAAGCCATTTGCAACAACAACAAGTTGGAGCAGTTGCTTTTTGATTAGTTGCATAAGTGCGGTGAAGAATATGGCAGGATAGCAGAGAGCAAAAAGCGAGGGAGCGTTGTTGATGACTTTGCCTTCGAAATGCGGATTATCATTGACACAACATTTACTTCACATAAGTCTGACCAAATGGTCGCTTAATCAATGCACATTTCAGTTACACAATCTCAATGTTAATTCAACGCACAAATTGAATCGATTTCATTCAATCAGCAAATGTGGGTCTCCAGTTCAATGTAGACAATTGAAGGGCTTTCAAACACACTCCTATATTATGGCAGTTTGTGACTACTTTCAATTTGCCAAACAGTTGCTAAACACACAAATATTTCGACTCTAATCAAGTGCAGTTTAGTTCGCATTAATTCGAGAGCTCTGCATATTGATTAACTTTACAAGATATTGCATTCTCCCTCTCTCTCTCTCTCTCTTTCGACGACCTTTCCTTCACTGGAAAAAATCTGTCATGAATTTGCATAAACACGCCATTATATGCGATTATCATAAATATATGTATGTATATGTATATGTATAGATGTTCGGTCTATCCAAATGGTTGACCGCGCCAACGCGCCACCTTCACTTTCAACACACGCTGCTGCTGCTGGTTTTTTGGAAAATGTGTCAACAATTTGTTGGCCGGGTTGTTGGTCAAACAAGCCGCAACAACAGCACCAAAGCAACGGCCAAAAATCTGTAAACATATTTTTCATCATACGAGCCGTGCATCTGTAGCTGTGTCTGTATTTCCGGCTGAATCTGAGTGAATGTGATGGCAAGTGGGTAGATTGTGAAATGCAAAATGACCAAGTTATTCCCACACTTTGCCACGCCTCGAGTGGCAGGTCAAGCTTATGCTTATGCAATAATGCCTTGCACTCGACTCGATTAGCCAAATATGCAAAATGAATCAGTGAGACAAGCAATCGTATTCAATTCAAATTCAGTTGAGGACAATTCAACATTGACTTTTATGCGTGCTTCCCAATTAATTAGCAACACAAACAACTAATATTTGAGTGTGTCTAGCCCAGTAAATATCAATTAAATTCCATTAAGATGCGACTTCCACTCATGTGACAGAATATTTTCAGTGCATGATAAATGGCCGGCGAGTTCCACGGCCTTTCGTTCCCGTTACGATATTCGGTCTGGTTGACGTTGCGTATGAGTAATCACTGAACGATTTCCGGAAATTGCCGTGCGACATTTATTTATTTTTTCTCTGTTGTCGCTGTCTCGCTGCTGCTTTTGTTGTACTCTGGTCAAATTAGCAATTAATCGAAATAAATTAACACATTTAACGTGCGATGCGCAGAGCTCTCGACCCGAGCCACGAAACGAGTACTCGCCTGATTGCCCCCGTGTGTCTGGCCAAGAGTGCGAAATATTGCCGGATCGCATTAATAATATGCTAATGCCGCCCGCAGCTTCTGATTTATACACACACCCGCACACACACCCGCACGCACACGCACACACACGGCGGCTTTCAAAAGTAGCGCGAAATGATTTCGTCAACGACAAAACAGGCTCGAAAACAAAACAACACAATCATCATCAAGCAATATGTAAATACGAAAAATTCCGAATTTGTGTCTTTAACTGAAGAATGAGTCACAACATGATGCTTGGCATAGCTATAGCTGTTAATCTGCTCTGGGAATTACGTATCGTTTTCATCATCATTAATCAGACATAAGCGCGAGAAACTTATTTGTTTTGCTCATTGATACGAGCAGGCTTGTTTGTTATTTAAATCGTTATCGATACTCCATAAATCAGGATCAAACAACAAAGAAATTCCAGCTGCAAAAGGCTCAGAACTTCATATGGGAGCCAAGGCGAAACGAAGAAAAATGAATATCGAAAGGACGCTTAATAATATTTTCAGTTGAAGCTGTCAATTGGTTGTTTCAGAAATAGTACAATATCAATATGGCATAAGTGTCGAAAGGGTCCAGGGAAGTGTTATATGCAATTTAATAAGAAGTATAGTATAAATTTGATATAAATATCGAGAGGGTCCAAGGAAGTTTAATATTTTCATTTTAAGCTGTCATTTGGTAATTTAATATTATCATTTCAGAAATATTACAATATCAATGTGGCATAAGTATCGAAAGGGTCCAAGATCCAAGTTTAATAATATTCTCTGTCTCAGCTGTCATTAGGCAATCCAATAAGATAATTTTGAAAGTTGAAAATCTGTTAGGTGAAGTGCACAATGGGATCAAAGCATAACTGAATTGCATTTATAATACTGTAATCTGTCGGTTGCTGGAGCGTTGCCTTTCAGAAGATTGTTTCGACATGAGCTTAGACAAGTTTGTTGGTTGTTTTATTGGCAGTGTTCTCTGCGTTTGGCCTTTTAGCCGCTTTGCAGTTTGCCATTGATTGCATTTGCCGTTATCGACGAAATACTACGGGATTATTATGATTATTATTATTGCGTTCGTGTTCGTGGTCGTGGTCGTTGGCCAACTGTAGTCGATAGTTTGCTGTGCTGTGGTCTCTGTCTGTTGGCCCATTTAAGCATCTGTTTCAACGTCTTCAATCAATTGATTGATTGATTATGAAAGCACTGCACACACAAAGCATAATCAATGATGATGACGAACGCAATGATGTCCACCATGATGATTATTATGATATATGAACTGTTACCATATTTATTTATTAATATTAAATAGCGGCAGCAACGTCTCTGGCTCGGCCTGACGGTCAAGCCAAGAGCCACAACAAATTGTGTTATTATTAATGTTTGCTTTACTTTATTTGTTTCGTCTCGCATGCAACATATAGTACAACATTTCTCTTCCTCTTTCGACAACTATTTTTGCCTTTTGCACTCGCACTCGCAAACGGAAATGGAAATGGCAATTTGAGCTTTGCAAATTATTTTAGCAGCTCTCCCCATTCGCCATGATAGTTCAGTTTGTGTGAGTGTATAGTTGTGTTGGTATGCTGCACAATGAACCTACAATTTGGTGCTCGACAACTGAGTTCGATATTGCAATTAACTATTTAGTAATTAATTGTGCACAACGTTCTACGCGCTTGCATGCCAAATTGCCGAATAATTTAGAATTGACCACGTGTCGAGATAATATCAAATGTTACTCAAACGAGCCACAATAATTTGGGCATATAACATACATATTAATATGCTGGCATAACTGCTGCCCAAAAATGAAAACAATTTTCATTTATTCTAATTATACACGTTTAATGATAGCGGCAACATTATTTATGCTATTTATTCCATGGCAGACATAGTTTTCAAATTGTTGGCAGCAGCCAATAATTTTCATAATCGTCTTCTAGTATTTTAAATATGTTGCATTCAAGTAAATCTAGTTTAGTTTCGACTCACATAATATATATTACACCAATTTAATAGTATTGTAGTAAATTTGTTATTACTGTATGATACACAAATTACATTTTGTAAAATTAATTTTATTATCGTATGTAAGAAAAATTAAATTTTATAGGATTACGATTGCTCTTGTTTTTTTTCCAAATTTTATACGAACAACAAGTTGAACGATCGTTATATTTATATACATATATAAGTTTAATGATAAGTGTTCTGCAGTTACAGAACAATTTTGCAGCAACATCTTAACTGCGAAAAGAGTCGATATAGGTACATATAGTATATGTGTTTATTCAGATTTGAAATCGTGTCACAGCACGCGCCCAAATCGCTGCAATAACCATATGTCGAACAGTGAGTTTATTTACTCGCCAATTGAATTAACTGAATGCAGTTTCACCGTCGCCTTGTTATAGTTATTTTTTTATTAATCTACATTTTTTTTTTAACCGCTACATGAAACAGACCGGATTGAGTCAGCGTCGCTGACCGGCGTGTCGACCATGTGCCACTCGCTCGCCACAGTGAGAAACCGGCTTGACACGTTGCCAAAGTTAGTTGTTTTTTTTTTGTATTTTTTTGTATTTTTTTCAAATGCCAATGGCTTTTGGTCGGCTCGGCTTGGCTGACTGGGGTTTCGCAGGCGATTGTTAAACTTGAACTTGCCAGGCGATGCGTAGCCACAGTGTGTGTGTGGGGCGTGGATAGATAGATAGATAGATGGAAACCGGGATCAGCTTGCCAGCCTGCTTGCCTGATTGCCTGATTGCCCACCTGCTCAGCCCAGCCCCATAGGAAACTGACCCATTGGCCAAATCTCTTGGCATCTGCATATGTTGTAGGAAGTGCCAGCCAGCCAGTTGAGCAGAAGTTGTTGCCGAAGTTGAAGCTGTTCTCAGGTGTCGTTGCCAGTTGCCAGTTGCCTACTTGCCTGCTTGCCAATTTCGCACTCCTCGGCCCCCGCTCCAGCAGGTTGCTTTGCTAGTTACCAGTTACCAGTTGGTAGCTCGGTAGTTGGCCGGCTTGTGAAAGTTCAGGGGGAGAAAACTTTCAAGTGCAGCTGCAAAAACTTGACATGCTCTGTGGCACAAAACTTCAAACAGATTCGTTAGATTTACTTGTCTGCTGACTGGCTTAGGGTGCTTCTTTGCTTCTACGCAAGTTAGTGACAAGCAATTCAAAGCAAATACCATAAATGTTGACATTGACAGACAGATGCCCATAGCCCCCATTCAAGGATAAGCTGCTCTGAAAATTATTTGATAATAAATGTCAAATGCAGCCGCATTCAATTGAGCGACGCAAAACTCTTTAGCGACGCAAAACCAGAGCCAGAACCACAAACACAACTGGAGGCCAAAGGTTATGAGGTAGGTTCAGTCCGAAAGTGGAATGAACTCGTCGCAGCTCTTGAGAGGGAGAGAAGAGCGAAAGTTGATATGCTCTTAACGCTTTTGTCAAACGATTTTGGTCAAAAGCTTTCGCATAAAGACATCGCTTTAGTGCCACGTAAAACCTTGCCATTTTTGGGTAGTTACAAAAAATATGTATGAAAATAAGAAAAAACCCGTTGGCTAATAGACAAAAGAGTCGCGTCGCGTCGTGTCGCTGTGTTGATCGATCCGCATGATGATCTTCACTTTTGGATGGCTCAAAAAAAGACTTTCTTCGCAAGCGTTGAATGACCGAGCGCACTATCGATCCAAAATCCAAAACTCGAACCAAACTCGACTGCAAACTGAACTCAATTTGACTGAATGTCCAATGATTAATTGTTTACAAGATTTGGCTTGAAATGGAAACTAAACAAAAGCCATCGACATCGACATCGACGGCAACAACAATACACATTTATTTTGGCATATTTCTGCTGAAATAAATATCAATGGAGTTTTGAGTTATACGCATGACTTTCATGTCTCTTCTACTACTATATATACACAAAAGTATTTTATTTATTTTTTTCATACTCCGCATTGTTTCGCATTTTGTCTTATACAATTCCAAGGAGGCAACAACAACTCAACTGCAGATACAGCAACATTTAGCCATGTGTGGGCGTTTTGTCATTGTTGCCACAATCGCTGTGGTTGCTTCTGCTGACGATGCTGCTGCTGAAGCGAAAGCCGAGAGCCGAACCATTAATATTCGTGATGGGCATTTTGGCCAACAATCTGTGGCCAGTCGAGGCTTAAGAGCTTAAGTAATGGATTATTTTCTAATGCCAGTTCAGTTCGCTGTACTTTCATAAATTAACTAATTGTTTTAAACGCTTACTTTTACCAGCCAAGCCTAATACATTTAATTTGCCATTTATAGCCATCTCAATTATTGAAGCCAAGCTTTTATTCTTTTCAATTTATTTGCAAAAAAATAAATGCAACTTTATTTTTAAAAGCATATTCTCCCAAGCGCCACAAGTTGGAAACAACTGCCAAAGAAATGCTTTAAAGTTAGTTGACTCCACTACACTTGCTGCTGTATTCTCTGTGCCAAGTTCATGGTAGACATTAACAGCAACAACAACAAGTAGAACAAGACCTTAAGATAGCACTTGGCAGAGGACTTGAAAAGCGAACGCCCTTCAATTTTTGCAACATTCTTTTTCGGATGCATTTGGCTGCACTCTAATTACATTTCAAGTGTGGCCATTGGCCAGACCCCGAATAAGCAAACTTATCATCATCGCCAACAGCAGCAGCAACAACATCTCCATCATCATTATTGTAGTCATCGTCATCATGATCAGCATGGTGATGATTGCTGCATACTTGAGCAATACACAAAATAAAAAAGAAGAAAAAAAGGGGCTAAACTCTTGACTTGACCAAAGAGTCTTGTCTGTGCGCTCAAGCATAAGACTTTGTTTTCTAATTTGGCTTTAACCTTTGCCAAAGAGCAACTACCATTATCCATAGGGCGCGCAGAGCGCACAGCATGAGCAATAGCCAAAGCCAAAGCCAAAGCAAAAGCAAAAGCAAACGAAAGATACAGACAACATAGACACACAAAAAACAGCCCAAAAAGTGGAGGTAATTGAACCATACTACGGGCATAACCTTGACTTAACCGTGGATTTTGAAACTCTGTGCCGCTTCGCTCGTCGCACTTCCTCTTTGCGCGACGAGTTCACCTTTGCCGCATTTGGGGGCAGGTGCTTCAACAGACCGATAGAGAGAGAGAGAGAGAGAGACAGAGGTAGGCGGGCAGTGACACGCCCATTCAAAGACGCAAAAGGCAAATGAAAAATTCGCGCATCATTTGTCATGAATTCGATTTAAGTTTGTTCGCAATTGCAATTGCGATTGCGATTCCAGTTGCAGTTCCAGTTGATCCGACCAGCAAACTTTTGCCTTGCAGTCGATTTGGAAGGACATCAGCCGTCAGCCATGGCCCAAAAACTCTACGTTTTTTTTCATTCCTTTTGTCGCAACTTGAAGTATACTATAGTATAGTATAGTATAGTATATATTTATTCCATTTTACCAATGCACATTGCAAATAAGTTTGCAGCGCCAGTGGGCGTTTGTGACAACCGAAATGCTTTCGGCTATTTGAAATTGCCATTGAAACTGAAATCATTAATATGATATGATTCAGTGCACAACAGGCTGTAGAGTGAACTGCAATAAGGATGCGCCCTGCAATCATTTTATTTGAATTCACTTGAAGTGAAATGAAGCAAAGTTTTCAAGGCTTTGTTTGAATGCGGCTTAATTGCATTTGAATAAAATAAGACAACCTTTTTTTTATTGTAATCGCAATGTCAAAGGTAAATATGAAAATGCATTTCATTTGATTTGCGTTTACTTTAACAGCACTGAAATCAAATATGAAAAATTGATCTTCAAAGAAACTTAAATTGGTCGTAGTAATGTAAATGTAATATGAAAACAATTTTGTACATTTGAAATTACTTTAATTGCAGTTACAGAAAATATGAAAATGCTTATGTCCTTCATTTACATAGCAACAGCATTTTGTTTTCTATAAATATAAATATTTAAATGCGTTGTTGAATTTATGAAAACATTTTTAATTCAATTTACTTTAAATGCAGGTAAAGCAAGGCAAAATATGAATATGAACTATTATATTGTAATATTTGAAATGGGTAAAAACAAATTTTGGATTTCAAAGTAACTTTAATTGCAGTTACAACAAAATATGAATCAAATAGTTAATTTATATTAACTTTAATAGCATATAAATATCTTAATTTGAGAGCTTAAATCTGTGATGACGGATGCATTTTGATGTTAGTTCTAGCGCAACTTAAATGTGCAGTTTAAAGTAGCTTGCCGCTTCAAATGAATTTGACGGGAATGCCAAATATTCTTTGAAATTGCCATTGAGCGAGTGAAATTGAAGGACGTGAAAGAAAGAGCGAGATCGAGAGCGAGAGCAAACGCTTGAGGGGGGGTCACATAAAATGCAAATATTTCAAGTGATTGTGCATGCAAATTGTTAATAAAACACATTTGTTATTAATTGAAACGTTTTGAACGTTGACGCCGCTCGAGAGTCGCCTCTCAACTTGACATTAATCCGATCTGTCAGTCATTGTTTGCTTGTGCTGTTTCTTTTTGTTGCTGCTGTTGTTGCAGTTATTGCTGTTGTTGTTATTGCGGCTATAAACGAAGAGTCGGCGGCACAGAGCAAAGTCAATGACACCTTGGGCCATAAAACTTCTCAGTTCCTGTTTGACATTTTGGGCTAATAAAGTTGGTTTCACATAGCGTCCGCTTCGTGCCCCTCTTCCTCGCTCTCCCTTTGGCCCCCTGCCGCCCTCGTTGGCAAGCGTGCAAGTTGCTCGCTTAACCACTCGAGTGCATTGCACTTGACCGCATCATAAATTTCGCCAGTCATTGCGAGAGGCCGTTGCAGTTTAGTTGCTGTTGCCCCCTCATGCAACGCCTCTTGCCGCTCGCTGTCAACTTTTAATTTGTTTTAAAAACTTTTTGATTGTTTCGCTTTTTGTTGTTGTAGTCGCTGTTGTTGCCGGCATGCAAATGGGCGCTCGCTCTGAGGCTGACGGTGACGGTGACGGTGACGCAGACTCTGGCGCCAAGGCGTCTTCTTGGTCCACATCTTCGGTCTCCAGTCCGCAGTTGCTCTGGGCATTCATTTGCAGTTGCTTGATTAAATTGTCTTGGCCTCAGCTACTCGCTGGCTGGCTGTATTTAAAGTTTTTAATTTCGTTTTATTGACACTGCCTGGACGAAGTCCGACCTCACTCACACACTGCCTGGCTGCCTGCCACAAGACTTAAAGCCATGTCGCTGCCGCAAGTTGTCGCCATTATTGTTGCTGATGCTACTTCTTTGGCTGCTGCTGCTGCTGCCACTGTTGCTGCTCTTGACAGTTGCCTGACCCACACAAAGCCAAGCAATTTCCAGGCGGAGCAATACCCAGCAGCAACATCAGAAGCAACATCGGGCAGCAGCCGGCCAAACTCAAAGGCAGCCAAGCAGCTGTCATTGCGAGTTCTCCCGCACGCACATCAAACGTGCTCCAAACAAGTACATATAGTGTGTATATAGACCAAGACAAAGTCGAGTCCAAGCTGCGACTGAAGTCCAAGTCAAAGTCGAAGACGAAGACGAAGACGAGGCTGACATGAAAGACATTTGGCTTTGTGTTCACTTTATTTTACCTGTGGCAACGCTCGAAACATAAATATTTGACAGCCAGGCTTTAAGCTTAATTAGTGTACAAGCTAAACAATAATTCAAATAAGATAGTAGCGTTTTTATTAATGGCTCACATTGTTGCTTAAAGCTTAACACGACGTACATAGTTCTTTTCAAGTCAAGTGGGGTGGAATTTATAATTAAATATTTGATTTGAAAACAATTAAATGTTGACTTAGCTTGCTAATTTCATAAAAACTCATTTAACATAGCAGTTTTTGATGTGATGAATTTAGTTGAAAGTAGTTTAATAATTATTAAAAATCATACTGAGTATGTTACATTTTCTTTACTTATGAGCTACATTTTATTCCCATTGACTTTGATGCAATTAATGATTTAGCAAAAATCTTTTATTGAACCAATATTTATGTTATGGAGCTTTAAATACAGTTGATAATTGAATTCGTTTGCTTCGCCTAGGAATACACTTTGGTTAATTTCCAGCATTATGCATGCTTACGAAAATGTGGAAAATCATTTGATTACCTCGTGCCGCACGTGGTGATGTTGCTGGTGAGGCAACGGCAACATATGCAAACGTGCTCTGAAAGCGCCGTTAAGCGTTGTCATTGCAGTTCACACAAGCAGCAGCATCTGCAACAGCAGCAAGAAACTGGTGTCAGCATCGCGGCGGCAACAATATACGAATGTTGCTGACACAGCAAGTTGCATGTGAATGTTGCCGCAGCCAGCAGCAGCAGCAACACACAGACACAGACACAGACACACACAGATGGCTCACTCACACCACCAAGCATTACTTTGACAGCCAACACGCGTCAGCTGACGTTGCTGCAGGGACAACTTTTGCAATGTTGCTTTGGCTGATGTTGCTGCTGCTGCTGCTGCTGCTGTTGCTGTTGTTGTTGTTGCCCCCAACTCGTGAGTCAGCAACATGCGCGCCGCGTTGGCATTCTAATTTATTTATGTTAATGCAATAAAAACACTCAATTTGCTGCACATTCGAAATAAATTCTTGTTTCTCTCTCTCCAGTCGCTGTTGCTGCCGTTGCTGTTGCTGTTGTTGCATTGCGCATATTGGCGACGTTATCGCAACAGCAACAGCAGCAGCAGCCAGTCTGCAGAAGCAACAGAAAAACATAGCTAACCTTGTTATTGTTATTTAATTTCACTTTTTTGTTGCCATTGTTGATACTGTTGCCTGTTGTTGTTACTCTTGCTCTTGCTGTTGCTGTTACCGTTTTGCGTTGGCGTTTTTCGTGCTGGTTGTCTGTTTGTTCTTGTTGTTGTCGTTGCTGTTGTTGCTGTTGCCGTTTTATGCTGGCCGCATGATTTACTGTGTTGGCGGCAGTTTTTTTTTGTTTTTTGTTTGCTGCTGTTGCTTCTGCTGCTGCTGCTGCTGTTGCACCGTGGTTTAAAAGAGTGAGGGGACGAGGTTCTTTTAAATAGGTTGCGAGTGACGACAGGCAGACAAAGAGGCAAAGGAAGCAAGACAGCATTGTTGCAACGTGGGCAACTCGACTGAGTTGTAGCTGATATTTAATGAAAGCCCTCAAAATATAAAAATATATATTTTAAAAAATATTTAGCTACATTTATTTAACCAAATGACAAAAGAAATATATAAATTAATAGGGCACAATTAAACAGAATACGAAACTAATAAGTATATGAACATCAATTCATACAACTTAAATACAAATTTATTTCTCTGCCTAAATGAGTTAGTGCAATGGTTTTTTATTACAAAACTAAATGTATTACAAAAAAAATAGACAGTAAAGTTAAATAATAAAAACAAAAAATTAAAATATCCAAATGAGTTTTTTGTATAATTAAATAAAATAAATTGTAAACTAATAAAATAAAGAATAGATGAAGTACTCGACTAAAAAGTAAATTGAGCTCTTGCCTTTGGTTTTTGCCCACTGTGCCGACCACTTTGCATAGGTCTAGTTATGTTTCGTTTGCTTCTATTTTGCATTATGGCAATGCTGTTGCTGCTGCGCCCACTTTCGAAGTTGCCGCCGCCAAAAAGCAACTCGCCGTGTGCGTCATTTGCATTTGTCATACCCAGAAAAAAAAACCAAAATAAAATAAGTTGCCTGCGATGGGGAAGGAGGGAGGCAAGGAAAGGGTATCTGTGGGTCGTTTGCTGCAACGCCAGCACGATTTACTTGCTTCACACTCACGACTCGGCTTCAGCTTCGTCTTTGGCTTCAGGTTCAGTTTGCTGTTGAGCTCTTCAGCTGTAGCACCCATAGATGAGAGGCGCATAGAACTTGTGAATGTCTTTATTATTTGCACACTGAAAGTTTATAAACACGCCTATCCTTTTTTGTTGCTATTTGCTGTTGTTGTTGGTGTTGTTGTTGATGTTGGGTTGCCCAGCTTTTTAATAAAGTCATTTTATTTACATTTGAGCTTTTGTCTTGTAATTTATTTACTTTTTTATGCCATTACATACATTTTCTACGAGTAGCTTGCATATTTGTTTTTTGCCATCTGCTCACATTGTTGTTGTTGTTGTTGTTGTTGTTGGTGTTGCTATTGTAACTGTTGCTGCTGCTGCCGGTAGCCGAAAACATTTTAAATGCCATTTTAATTATATTTGCTCTTTTGTGCGTTGGCTGGGCGTAAATTCCACTTGGCTTTGGTCGCTCACTGTGCAAGTTTTTCAATTAAAATGAAATAAAGCGACATAAATCAAGTCTCTCTCTCGCTCCCGCTCACACATATGCACACAAAAAGACGCCTGACAGCAGCAGCAGCAGCAGCAACGAGACAACAACAGCAACAACAAAACCTACTAGAGTCAATGGCAGTTGCAAAAAACTGTTTTAAAACTAACAGCAAACCGCAAGTAACTTCATTTGGCTCGGGGCTAACGCTGCGTATGAGCAATGTGTCGAGAACTACAAGCAAACCGAGCAGCATCAGCTGCATCACGCCCCCCTCCCGCCCCCTCGCAGTCACTGCGAACACTTCAACTGAGGAGCAGCCAGTGTTGAAATCTAAAGTTGACTGACATTTGCATGTAACTTGGACCGGAAAACCAAATGAAAATCGAAATGAAAATGGAAATGGAAATGGCAATTGCAATGGGATTGAATAGAATATATATATACATATATATATGTGTATATAAACTCGAAGTTTAGCAAGAGCATATGTTATATTAAAGGGCTTGAGGTTGCAACTGAACACACACACACACGCACAGACATTAATCAAAAAACCGAAATCGTTCAACAAAAAGCAAAGGCAAGCCACAAGAATGAATGAGAGAGAGAGAGAGAGAGAGACAATGAGAAAATTCTAATTTATTTCAATTGTTTTTTATATGGCATTTTGCACAGCAAAAAAGCCAACAGTTGAAATCCATATTTATGAAATAACAATATACAGATCAATAAATAAATGTAAATCGAAGTTGTAGTTTTTGGGGGACTTTGGCTTGGGTCAAGACACACTTGTAGCAATAACACTTCAGCCCAATAACCCATATAATATATATGTATGTATATCTGCCATGACTATGAACCGCACAAAGCACATGTCGCACTGAAAGGCCATTTATTGACTGTTGCTCGGCTCGTGCCATTTCTGATGACAAGCATTTATGTGGGCTTAAACTGGGAGCTGGCTAAACGGCTGGCTGGCGGGTCGACAGCGCAAACCACTCGAGCGTGGGGACACTGACATAACTGACAGATTGACAGAGTGACTGCCTGACTGCTGCCCCCACTGCAACAGTAGTTGTGCTATAGTTATCAGCGTCAATTGCAATTGTTTTTAATAATTCACTTTCACTTTTGCGCCCGCAGCGCATGAAACTCCACACACACACCCAAAAAACGTTGAACCGCATTTCTGTATTCTCACATAGCAACTGGAAAAACTGGCAACTGGCAACTTGCAACTGGCAACTGGCGACAACATCAAAAGTATATAGCCCCAGTCTGGGCGGATGTTGCCAGTTAAAGCCAGTGGGCCAGGGATTTGGATTGGGACTCAGATTGGGCGCCTCAGCCTCAGTCTTCAGTCTTCAGTCTTGCCTGTTGCCACTTGACTTTGGCCTCCTAGTCTTTTTGTTTTTTCTCTCTCTTTTTTGCATACGAATAGAGAACAAAGCGTTTATGGGTATGTGTGCTGTGTGAGTCTCCCTTTTTTTTTTCAATTTTTATGCTTTTTTTTGTCGAGACGCACACTTGAGACACAGCTTCCTCGGCAGCCACCGCAAAGGGCAAATAAAATTAATGAGCTTAGAGGTAAACCAAAAGCCAAAAGCCGATTTTAGACTACATTTTTTTTCGTCTGCTCGTTGTATTTTCTTAAATTGTGCGTCGTCGTTGTCGTTGTCTGGCGACGGCTTTAAGAGCGGAACAAAAGATATTTTTTACTAACCGACTTTTTTGGTATCTCTCTTCTTTGCAGCCACAACAGCAACAGTTACAACTACAACTGCAATCACACCAACAACTACAGCAATAGTAATATCAACGTGCAGCAGCTGTCCTTGAATCACATCAGAAATTGGCTACTCGACTGTGCTTTTGTCCAGGTAAGATTTCGTCTATTGATAATAATAAAATACAATTCCAGAGGAATTTTTAAACAAACTGCAGTCTAAACAAAAAGCTGAATACAGTAATTTAATTTAAATCAACATCGTGTTAGTCTATTTTAACCATCAATTAAAGCAAATCATCACAAAACTAGTGCAAAACTAATAATAATATTAAACAATTTTCTAATTTTGACCGCATAAAACTGAACTTTCGAATCAAGCAAACAGTGCCAAAGATATTTGCCATGCTAAGTGACAAATTTAGCTGTAAATTATATTAATTTCATTATCATTTATTTGCACTTTGCTGCGATTTTAGAGAGAACATAAAATGCCGTTTATCAATGGGAATCGAGTGTGATACCCATTTGTATATATGTATTATATTAAAAACTTGTCTTGATCTAACACACCGATCACAGGTTCAATGTGCTATCATGCGACGTGTTTCAAAATTCCAACTAAAATCGGGTCAACTCGAGATCCGTATGAATTAGCACACAAAGCCTTAAATGTAAATATGTCGAATTAACATAGCAGCTCAGCTGTTATTAAACATGTATTGGGCTTAAGTCTGTCAGCGAAATAAGTACTAAACACTTTTTAATGTGCACTTGACGAACTTGGTTTAGCATTTCCCATGCAATCAATAATGTTGCTGAAATAAGGTCTCGAACATTTTCACGTATGCTTTATTTAATGTGAACTAGACGAATTTGGCTGCTTTTCAGAATTTTTCCCAATCCATTTCCATTTAATTTGCTTAGCTCGTTTTCACGTTGCGCCATTTTCAGGCATTTTTTTGTTGTTGTTGTTGTTTGCTCCCCGATTGAAAATAAATTGCTGTTCTTTTTTTCCACTCTTGTTGCTGTTGCTGTTTGCCAGTTGTTGTTCAATAGAAGCACAACACACGCACACACATACAGTGAAGCCTATGTACTTATTATATTTTAACTTGTTCAATGTGCCGTGCCAATTGTTGTTGTTGTTGTTGTTGTTGTTGCTGCTGTTGTCGTCGTTTTCTTTTTGCCTTTTTTGGTCATTTTGCTTGTAAAAGCAACGCTTACCCCGCTCTCTCTCCCTCTCTCTTTTGGCCTTCAGTGAGCTAACGTAATTCCTACTTATTTTGCGATGTTGTTGTATTTTTGTATCAAGTGGCAGGCCCTGAAATGGCCAGCGGGCAACACACGAACACGAACACGAACACGAACTCCGTTTCGCTCCACTCCCCCACACGAATGGATAACAAGAGCAACAACATTAAGCGACTCGTTTTATCCTGCTGACTGAGCTTTCTGATGGGGCAACAGACCCTGGAGCAAGTTCTCCTGGCTGCATTCCTCGCATGGCCAGCAGCGGACTTTAGCTTTGGCTTTGGCTTTGGCTTTGGCTTTGATTTTCATTTCATTGGCAAAGTTTAACCGGCCAAGAGATTTCACTGGATCGCTCGGCACGCTTTCGCATAATCGGGCGTATTATCTCAGTGCCCACCTCTCTCTCTTTTTCGTTTTTTTTTCTCGTTTTTGTCAGGAATTTCGTGCTAAAAACCAAGTGAAAGATGGGCAAAACATGCAGAAAGAGTGAAGGAGCTGGAACCAGAAACGGAGTTGAAACAGAAACACCGCCAAATGCTCTCATTAATTATGCAATGAAAATCAGCTTGGCCCCATGCACCTCATTCACATATGAGAATTCAGCTTAGAAGCTGTGCCAGAAAAGAAGAGAGAGAGAGAGACAATGAGTTAAAGGGAAACTTGCTTTTCATTCTCAGTATTCAACTTTGGCAATAGTCAAGCGTAGAATGGTTAAATAAATTAACTGAATAAAATGTATTTTTGTAAGCAAGCAACATAGAAATTGTGGGATAAATCATCTATGTATGTTAAAATGTTTTCGATGCATTCTTTATAATAATAATATCAAAAAAGTCGAAGGTCATCTTAGCTGCGTAAATAAAAAATAGTCAGCTAGTTCTTAATTTTATTCAAGAAAACTGAAATCCTAAATTGGCTATAATTATTTTATAATGGTGCAATGCAAATATAGAAAAATTATTCTGCTGAACAAGTTATCGAGTTAATTGCATCATCGCTCAACTGCTTTTTTATGTTTGTTTTTTTTTTTTAACAGAATTCTATTATCAAGCAAGCTTCTTAGAACTCAGTTTATCTAAATTGAATACATTTGTTTTGTCCACGTCGAAACAATTGATCAATTTCTGTGTAGCATGTGTTTGCGTCTCTTATCGATTATCACAACTGCGATACGATAAGATATAAATATTTTGAATGTCAACTGAAACAAACATTAGATAATTTGATGCTATTTGCATTTTAAATTGGCAAAGAATAGGAATAAATAACAATTAATAGATAATTGGTGGAAAGAAGTCTCTTTTTTGTCGAGTGTTTCATTTAATAGCTTTATACTTTCTATTGCGTAGTATTTGCAAGTTGCGTCAAGGTGGCCGTATTGAAATTTAGCCAGTTTTGTGTTGCGTTCATATTTTATTTATTTATTTGCGTTCATTTATTTTGTTTTGTTGTTTTTTTTTTTTTTTGGCTTGTTTTGTGAGTTGCGGCCACAAATCTGTTTAATGCTGCAATGGCAGAGCGTCGCTTGGGTTAACCCTTCAGCCACCAGTTCATGCCTCCCTCGCAGGCGGTAGAAGGCTGCCAGTTGCCACACAGCGTATGTTTTGTGCATTTGACTTTTATATGAACTAATTCATGAAAAATGCATGCCGCTTGTTGCCCCCTCTGCTGCCTGGCTGCCAGGCTGCCAGGCTGCCAGTTGCCTTGTTCCGCGTGCCCAACAAATGAAGAAAAACCGGCCACCATAAATCGTCGTCGTCGTCGACAACTCGGACTCGACGACGACGACGACGATGTTGCTGCTGCTGCACTGCATCAAACATACGAATGTGGCTGCCACAGCGAATGTGAATGTGAATGGCAAATGTTGTATGTTGAATGTTGTTGTGTGTTTTTGAATATGGGTTCTGGCTTTTGTTCGTGTGGCAAATAATTAAATTAAGATTTTTATAACTTAATTGGATGGCTGTCGGACGCCGAACATACTATACTATAGTTACCTGATGAATGAATGACTGTCCGGCTAACTGACTTACTGACAAGCTGGCCGTCTCACCGCCTGCCTCTCGCACATCCAGTCCGACTTACAGAGCAAGTGAAAGGCAACAAGTTTTGTCTGCCAGTTTAGGGGGGGAGGCTAAGCAAATAGCCATGGGGGTGGCCAGCTCTGAACACGAGGCACAAGTCAAGCTTAAAGACAACTACAAATTATTGCCGTTCAGTTTTCAGCTTTTGTGTCGCAATTCTGCTAAGCGCTGAATTCTCCTGTTGATGCATTCGATGACAAGATTTTACAAAACAATTTGATTGAATTCAGTAGTGCTGAATATTTGAATTAAATTATTTTGAATTCATTAAATTAGGTTAGTTGAAAAATGACTGTTGACAATTTTCGATATTTTCTTACCATGTGCTTGGTTGAATTGATCTATTCTTCGTTTTTTATGCCAACAATTATATTAAGAAAATTAGTTAGAATTCGTTGAGACATATTTAGAGCATTTCTTTTACTTTGTTATTTGTTTTTGTTCTGGTTCAAATTGAACTATTCTCGATAAATTTGTTAAAGAAGTTTAGTTAAAATGAATTTCGACAATCTTCGAATTTACTTTGAAATTCTCGATTGATCGTTCTTTCTTCTTTACCATTATATCTCTCATGCGCTCTTGGGAGCAGCTTTCGCGCCTTTCTATGCGCTTCTCGCTGCAGTTGCGCTTTCGGTTTCTATGTCAGCATTGCTGTTGCTGTTGTTGCCAGTTAGTGTGCCTCTTGTGCTGTGCATGCACTCAGCTAAGTAGTGCACATTGCTCGCTCATGTGCCACATTGCATTTGTTGCCCCCGGGCCGTGGCATTTGTTGTTGTCGCTGCCACAGTCGCTGCTGTTGGTTTATTTATACACATTTTTTGGGTTACCTGGCCGGCAGTCAGAGCCAGAGCGAGCTCACAAATGACTGTTATTGCCGCTGCAGCGCAATCTGCACAGCATCTAGGCTCACGACAACAACTACGACGACGACGATGACGATGACGAGCAGCAATCCTTGAACTTTTCGCATTTCCAATATGCAGAGAGGCGTGCAAAAACCGTTAGCTCTGCTTTGTTGCTGCCGGTTCGCCTTAGCGGCTCATGACAGCTGTTTGCTGAGGGCCCATCTGAGGGTTGCATCTGCAGTTGCCTTTCATTAACATGCAGTGCGACCAGGCTGCAAGGATGTGCAGGAGTGCAGACGAGGACGACGCTCGCTGACGGCCATCAAAAGCATAAATTCCGCATGCAAATCGCTGGGCCCAATGTGGGCGGCTTAGAAGGTTGCCGCTGACGTCGTCATCGTTGTCGTTGTTGTCGTTGTCGTTGTCGTTGCCTTTTTTCAACGTTGTGTAGCGCTGCCTACATTTTTATTTTCAAAGTAAGAACTCTTTGAAAGCAACGGCAGTGAAAGGAAAACAGTCGATGTCAAATAGCCAACAAAATGGCCACCCGTGGCGACGGCCTACAAAGTGTGCACAACAAAAGCAGCAACAGCAACAGCCAAGCACATTTTCTTGGCATACCCTGCACTTCAATTTGCCAGCTGGCTTGCCAAACTAAAGCACAAAATAAGCAATTTAATAAATATTATTTTTATATTTTTTTAATTGTATTTTTATTTTACAAAATACTAAGTTGGTTTAAATAACGCCAGCGTCGAGTACTTGTGCTCATTTCATTGTATTAACATATATTTTTATATTCGATGAAAAAGATCCGTCCACAACTATTTAATGCTTTAAGCTTTAAACTCACTAAAATGTGTGTGACTTTATTTTCCTAGTTTTCGAGCATAAATTCTACTTAAATATATTGCAATTTAATGCCATAGATCTGTTCTCTGGCTGCCCTAGACTAAATGTCTGTCGTCCAAGTTAGGCAATTGCCAACGGGCTTTGCTTTGATGCTGTTGTCTTGCTGCGAGCGACAGCTCTCAGCTTCACACTTTTCATAATGTGCATCGACGAGCTTGCTTACATAAAGCGGCATCAGCAGCAGCAGCAGCAGCGTTACGTTGTTTGCTTACGTTACGTGATCGGTTACGTATACTGCACAAACAATTCCACTGAATTTGGATGTAACAATTTATTTGGGATTCCAATTCAAGTTGTTATCATTGATGTGTGTGCAAAATTACAAACTTAAATGAATTTTCGTTTTAAAGTATACTGTCTGAAAGTTTAGTGCATTGCAGATTTGTTTAATTGGTATATTTAACAACATTTCTGCAGAATGATTATGCTGACCAATCGTCAATTGACAGTAGATCTATTCTAATATTCATATTGGAATATCAAAAGGATCAGAATAAACTATTTTACTCTACTTCAGAAACCGAAACGAAATGGAATGTGCAATGAAGTTAGACGTATAAAATTTAATCTCGCATTTTGTTATATAATTATTTAATTTATTAATAAGTTTTGTGATTAAAGCATACGACGATTTTACGTAACTCGCTTTAAGTTAAAGCCATGCAGACGATGCGGATGATGCTGCCTGCTGCGTTGGAGACACGCAGCTGCATTGAACACCTGAGCTGAGCTGAGCTGCGTTGAGCTGAGCGCATCTATTGACTTTTTGCCGCCACATTAAGCGTGTGTTCAACGTTGGTGGGTTGCATGGGGCAGGTTGTCGTTCATCAGAAATTGATGCGCCACAATTTTCTGGCTGTCTGCAATGAGCTGAGCACAGATCTTAACTGCTGTTCCTGCTTCTGTCTGTCTCTCGCAGTGACAGACTGACTCTCAGACCGTCTGTCTATCTGTTCGACTGTCTGCTGCCGTTGTCAACGTCTTGACAATTTCGGCAATGTGCGTTGAAGCATGCCACAAAGTCGACGTCGCCGTCGCCGTCGACGTCGCTGCAGCATCCTTGGCGCATTGCAATCAAAGTCAGCGCAGTGACTGACAGCGGGACGAACTTACAGATACGCCGCTTTACGTTCTGTGCATGTCATTCAAATGCTGTTGACAACTCACAAGACGACGCGACGTCTTTGCAACTGCCTCTTGCCGCTGTCTCTCTGTCTGTCTCTCTGACTGTCTCTCAGTCTCTGATTCCGTTGCAACAACTGAGTGACTGCCGCTTTGGGGATGGCAACCAGCTTTTGACTGCTTCCTTATGTTGTTAGCAGGAACGTGACAAGAAAATCAAACACGCAAAAATCTGCGACGACAACAACAACAACATTCGACTGCTGTTGCCGCCTTATGCCCATGATAACACTACTGCCATACTATATATATATACTATACATATATGTATATATAGTGTAGTTGTGGTGGGACTTAGGGCACCACAGACAGCCACAAAACCGACCACAGCATGAGCAAAAAAAGGAGAACAACAAAGAGTGGAGATGGAAACTGGAGACGATTGTGGCCAAGGAGGCAGCGGCTTTTAGACGACGACATGTCTTGCAGTTAGTTAGCTGCATGTTTCTGTGGCATGCAGCTCCAAAGCCAAAGCTAAACATTTCGTGTCGCATTTATAGACAACGTGCCGCTGTTGTTGTTGTTCTTGTTGTTGCGTTCTTTTTTCTTCTCCCTCTCTGTGTCTTTTCGACATTGCTCGAGCGTGGCCTAAACGTTGATTTGCTTTTCGCAAAATTGTTTCTCAATTCGTTGGCCATCTCCTCTGTGTGTGTGTGTGTGTGTGTATTATTGTGGTGTGCCATCTGTAAATTGCCATAATAAGTTGGCAGTCGCCGTTGCCAGAGCTTCCAGGATGAACCCAGCATGTGTGATGCAGATGCAATTGCTATTGCCGTTGCTGAGGCAGCTGATTGATGTGTTGCTCCTTGCGGCACAGCGAGGGGTGTGTGTGTCTGTAACGAGGTGCATGCAACCGTTAGCTCAGTGCAACGTAAGCGTTAACGTAAGTGAATTACGTGACGTGAGAGGTGTAACAATCAGTGTCAGCGACGCTGCTAAAGGCAGCACAAATTAAGGCCAAGACTATCGCTCACATGCCCAACAAAATCGCATATATTTATCAAGCATTTAAATGTTGAAGAAACCTTTATTACACATGATTAAGCATTCGGTTGAAACAATACCAGACTTAACATAAATGTTATTTATTTCCATCATATTATGCTGCATTTGCAAGTGAAGAAAATAATGCAATTGCGAATATAACGCGTTGATTTGAATGCGAAACGAACTCAATAAATTGCATGATTTGCATTAGACATAAATGTTTAAGGATCCATTTAGGCGAATGTTCAGCAAGAGAGCTGCAGTCGTAAGCTGCTTAAAAAGGACATATGCAAAGCGTAATCGAACACAATCGCTTAAAGGCCGTAAAGTGCGTGTACAATACTTGGCCAATATAGTATTTTATAAGCTTGTGATTTTCTTCTTTTTGTTGTTGTTGTTGTTTTTTGCCATCATTTCCTTAACGTTATATTAACATTTTGATTGGCAAGCATTTCCGTTGCGTGTGCGTGAGACTCCCGGCAACATGACATAAATACAGCTGCAGATACACAGATACAGATACAGATACAGATACAACTACATAGATACTGCAGATATATGTATGTATGTAGCTACTGATAGATGGCAACAAGAGTCGCGCTTGCCTCGCCCAAACATTTATATTAACGATATTCGCTGTTGCTGTTGCTGTTGTGTTTGGAGGGCGCAAGGGGGACGGGGGCGTGGCAACATCGTTAGGGGGACAGTTTATATGGCGCAATTTGTATGGCGACTTTTTGTGCAGTTTTCAATTTGCATTTTTCGGCCGACGACGCAGACGCCCGTTTCATGTCTTTTGACAATTTGCCGCATTGTTTGTTAATTGTTATACATTTTAAATCACTGACAACGATTGCAGTTGCCCGTTGCCCGTTGCCATTTGCTTTATTGTTGCTGCTCTGCAATTTATGAGATACTCGCCTATAATTATTCTTCTGTTTTTGGTTTTTTGGTTGCGGTATTCGTGTATGCTTAAACAAATAATCGACGGTGGACTGATTACGCGACAGCATTTGAATTCAGATCCACAAAGTACAAGGATTTTAAATGCAAATTGAAACAGAAAACGAAAACGAAATCGAAAATCGAAATGCAGCAAACAGGCAAAAGGAACCTTTTTTAGGGATGTGTGTGTGTTGTAATTGCATTATTTATAATTAAATTTGGCAGAGTGTAATGTATCCGGCAGCCGGCGGCAGCAGCAGCAGCAGTAGAAAGACGTCAAGTCAAAAGATAAAGATAGCAAATTTCATTTGCCAAAAATGAGAGGAGAACAAAAATAAAGCGAAAATCAACTTTGGCGACATAACGAAGAATCATTTGCTATCAATCGACAAGCAAAAAGCTGCAGGGGGCAAATCGAGTGCCAACAAAGGAGGGGAAAAAACCAGAGATACAGAGAGGAGATAGAAGAGAGAGAGAAGAAAGAGTGGAAGGAGAAGGGGAGAAGTTTAAAACGAACTTCTCACGACGACTTTGGCACGCACACGTACGCAAATAAAAGGATGTGCTGCGAATTAAAAACGCAAGCTGCGGATACAGATACAGCTCAAGATACAGATACAGATACAGCTACAGCTACAGCTAGAGATACAGTTGGAGATACATACATATATACGTTTGTATGATGGTAGATGCAAACATACAGACAGTTGTGCATATGTTGGCTGTTTGTTGTGCGTAGACGCATCCGTCAGATACATATGTATGTGTGTGTGTGTGTGTGTGTGTGTGAATATACGCGCAACAAACGGTGGCACGCACGCTACTTAAGTTCATTTGCGCCACTTTGCGCCTGTGCATTTTAAGTGTGTGCGACTTTTTTAATAAAAAAAAACACACGAACGTCTCCTCTCCTCACTTCAGCTCCAGTGAACTAGAAAGTTATGTTTGTTCGACTGCGACTGCAAGTGTGAGAGTGTGAGTGTGTGTGTGTGTGAGGCTGTCAGCTACAGATGTATCTCAGTCGTTAAACGGCTGCTGCGTTTGTCCAATCCAAACGGTTCACTGTGCCACTTCAGCAATTCCCCATTTTCCATTCTCTGGCGGTTCTTTGGCTCAGAAATATATATGTACATATGTACATTAGTGAATAGATGAATGAACACACTCTCACATATTTAAGCGGTCATTGCTCATGTGTGGCTAAGACAATGGGCCGCAAGCTTATTGAATTTTCAAAATCGAGTCGACTGAATTCCAGTGAATACATTTTTATTGTATTTTATTTTGTTCGTCAGCCGGCGATCGATAATCTGAACAACAATCGTAATTATGAGATTTTCGATTGGCAGTTCTATAAATCTCGAGAAAGCTGCCGTAAAAAGCAATCAATGTTAGCTGCTGTAAAGCCACCACAAATTGATCGATGATCTCTATAAAGTGTTCAACAAACTGGCACCACATTAATGACTCAATCGTATTCGATATCGAATATTCAATTGCCAGCTCACAGTTTGTGTATGCAAAGAATTTTAATTGCAACTTTATAAATCTAAAATAAAGCCAGCGAACGGGTTTGAATTTTGTGCTCATCTCATCAGCCCCCATTAAATGAATGAATTCATAAAATTTTGACAAGCATTTATAGCAAATTATGCAAACGATTTTGTCATTATGCCTGCGGAAGCAATAAACTAATACAGCGAACAGTTTTATAGTTTTATTTAGCTGCGATATTGACTGCATTCATTGATTTATGACGAGTCGAATTATTGATGGCAGAGTGCGGCATTCGATGCTGCAAGTGCAAAAATGGCATAAATAAGTTTCACACGATCTGCTCAAGTTGTGGCTCTTTTCTTTTCTTTTTTGTATTTTTTTGTTTTTGTTTTGCAGCCATCCTTCATTTGGCCCCTAGCACATCTTTGTCTCAAAATAAACAATGAAACGCCTTTGTGTGTTGTTGTTTTTTTGCGTCTGTTTGTTGCACAGCTGCAGCCTGTGGCAGGTCCCTTGTTGGTTTAGTGCGGATGCTGTTGGTGCCCCACAACACCACGAGACTGCAACATGATAAGCTTTGATTATATGCCTGCCAGACGACGGCGAGCGATCGGCCCCACTGACGACGGCAGCGCAAATTAAATGTGCAAAAAAAAGAAGCGAGAGAAAATTCTATAAATATTTCTGGGATGGCAGCTACAAGGAGACAGAGAGAGAGAGGGTGGAGTGTTGTGCTGCAGTTTGAGCAATGGGAAACTTGTCGAGTGTGTTTCGAATTCTCAGAAAAGTGCTCAATGCAACAATGCCTTGTGACACGCATTTCCTGTGCACTGCAGTTCTTGCAGTCCAGTCCAGTGCAGCCAAAGTATCTGCAAGATACACACACACACACACACACACTCGCACTCGCAGTGAATTCGAGTTGAATAGAGACTCGTTTGGTGGCTTTTGCGCGTGCCCAACACACACATATTTCCGTTAGACAGACAAGTGGAGATCAATGGACGCAACGACTGCGCAGTCGCCGTCGACGTCGCCGTCTCAACGGCTGCTGCTGCTGCTAATCGAATCTCAACTCGGCTCGACTGCGAGCCGAGCATTCTTAATTGCTTAAACGCTATCCCCGGGACAGAGAACGCGCGTCTAGAAAATTGTAAAAGTCATTGGCGCTCATTGACCCAAATTTGAAAGGCGACCGTCCATTGATGTCTGTCCGTCCGCAAATAGTTGAATAAGTAGTTGGAATAGTTGGGCATCATTAAAATGTATTTTCAACCAGAGTTCTCGTTTTTTCTTAACGCTTGCCATTGTTTTTTTGGGACTTTTGGGCGCGACACAGTTTGCGGAACACGCCACAAGCGACAGCGATATATATATATACTCGTATAGTAGAGATCGAACCTGTTTTGCCTAGCAATTTGGCGATAACAGCAACAAGTACAATCCGTTCGAGCAGCAGCAACAACACCAACAGCAGCTGCTGTTTCGCCGAATAATTTTTTATGGTAGCCCCAAAAATGTAAAATGGAAAAAAAAAAACGAGAGAGCGAAAAATAAAACCACAACAAAAAATTGGCATAACCGTAGCGAACTGACCTAAATTAATGACGTTGGCTAGAACTGTGTGCTCGCAATATCTAACAGCCAACAGCGAGAAAGTCGAGTCCGATTTCAGCTGGGGGATTATAGTATCGTATAGTGAGAGAGGGGAGGGGTGAGGAGCGCTCTAGCTTGTAAATGCTAATGCCTGACATGTTCGATATGGATTTGGGTTAAGTGCACAAAAACAGACATTACTCCCTGATTAATGATCGACAGTTTGGGGTCCGCCTTTCGACAGCTCCAGTTCTGAGAGCAGAATCACAAGCAAGATCACAAAACAGAAACCTCTGAGACTCTGAGACTGATTGTTATGCTCTGACTGCTCCTCGCATAACCTTTCTTTATAACTGTTTCAACACTTGATCTAGATCACAAAATATTTGGCGTTTTTGTTGAATTTTTGCGAAATTCAATTTTGTAGATTGTTGTCTGCTTAATTAACCAAATACATCTCAAAAAAAATGCCATAAAAAGCTATAAATTCTTTTAGTGGTTATAAAAACTATTTGCTTAAAATATAAATTTACAGTTGGCACTTTTGTATCAAATGGTACAAATTATTGGCCTGAATTAAACAAAATAATATGCTATTTATTGTATAATATAAATACTTTAAACTATTAAACTGTAATTTTGTTGCCAATTGTGATGCAAAAATTTCCAATTTTTTCACTTTTCAATTCTTTAAATTACAAAATATAAATTTATGTTGTGCAGCACTTTTTAGAAAAAGTATAAATTATTAGACTTTAACGTTTTTGGCAATAATGCAATTTACTGATGTTTTCAACGCACACATCAGAAAATCTATAAAAAGTATGCCGAGCATTTTTGGAACGAACAACGAAACTAAGTTTGTTCAATCAATATTTCTATTTTAAATATATAGTCTGCCATAATTGAGTTTATAGTACTGCACAGCTCGGGCAAGGGAAAATGCCATATAAAGAGATTAAAATACACCTAAAATCCGATGAGGTCAACATAGGCGAACAGAGCTTGACTGCTGAGCTTGAATAGGAACTGACAGCAAGGGAATCAGCAGCAGCAGCAACAACAACAACAGAAGCAGAAGCGGAAGATTGAACTTTGCTGGCACAACTCTGACTGATTGATTTAAAATCTTGGCCCTGTGGGGATTTGAAAGTTGCAGTTGAGGCTGGGCTTTAAAATTGCACATGAATGGGGAAGTTCAGCACAAGCAATGTGAAACGAACTTCAATTATATAAATATTTAAATGCAGAAAAAAAATTAAAAATGTATATAGTATATAGTATATATGTATGTATATATGTTATGTAAATACGATGGCTTCGTATGCCCCGTGTGAAGTACTTTTAATGGGGCAGGGTATGTGGGCGAGTGTTGACTTTAGTTTTGAATGCGGCTCGGATGAGTTGAGTGCAAATCATCAGAGAATTATAACAACTTCAGGCAGACGCACACATATACATATACGTAGATATACATAGATAGGTAGTCCCTGCATATTTTACGAGACCTGCAGCCAACTGCACATGTTTGTTGCCAAAAAATATAGAAAATACAAATAAAATGGAAGAGCACAAAAACAAAACTGAGAAGTGAAGCCTGTTGAAAGCATGTTGCAAAATATTTTGTATAATGTTCGCTAACTCCTCAACTGACTGTCTGCATGCATGTGTGTGTGTGTGCGTGTGTGTGTGTGTGTGTGTGTGTGTGTGTGTGTGTTTGCTGGCAAAGTTTTTGCGGCGCATGCAAATGAAATGGAAAACACTTGAGCAGCAGAAACTCTAAGCTGCTGGAATGCGGCCTGGCTTAGGGACTGTTTTCACAACTACAACAACTAATAGTAAACGTGTGTGTGTGTGTGTGTGTGTGTGTGTGTGTGTGTGTAGGTGTGAGTGCTTTACATTTTGCCCGATTTCGGTTGTGCTGCAAATGTTGCACAAAGTTTTTGATTATGTAAAAATTGCATTAAAGCTGCGGGCGGTTGGAACAAAGCAGAAAGGGGAGGGCGGGTAAAGATTTTAAGTGACTGCCTCGTTCGCTGTTTGCCATTCAAATGGCCAATCCCAGAGGCAGGCAATCATAATAGTGTCTCAGGTGCGCCCAGGAACGCTCGCCAGGGTATTCTAAGGCACAGCAGGACACACAGAAAACGCTGAGGCTCAAGGCAACAGCATCAGCAGCAGCAGCAGCAGGGCTAACAAACTGTTTAGTGGCCTAGAGGGGATGAGGCCAAAGAAATGAACCGGACATGCAGATATAGAGAAAGAGAGACAAAGAGGGGGCGAGAGTGAGACACAGACTTGGACAAATGTACAACACGCTGCCAGATACATAACATACGTCAATTGAAAGTGCACAAGAGACAAGTGACAGACGTTGGAACGAGTCAAAAATGTCGCCCGCCCGTCTGGAACTGTCCATTGTCGTCCATTTGCCACACACTGCGTGCAATTTGTAGACGAAATTGAGCTATGAATGGGGCCCAGCTGCCATTGGCCCGGGAGCTGGCCTTTTGTTTATGGCCCGGGCAAAAAAGGCGCGCCTAGAGGCAGGTCAGCAGTGGGCAGTGGACAGTGGCACGCAACTGAGCTCCATCATTGCCAAGTGGCAAGTGGCAAGTGGCAAGTGGCGGCGAGTGCAAAGCTCTTGCAGTCTCATAAATATTACAGGCCCACACGGAGGCAACAACAGCAACATTACCAGCGGCAACGCCAATTGCAATTCCAACGCCGATGTCGATGCCACCGTCAGCAGGCAACATAAGATGCAAAGCGGAGATAGACAAACAGATTGTCGCCCCAAGTGCAAGTGTTGTGTCAGAGCAGAAATGAAGCGACCGACTGACGATGGAGATGCCACTGTGGTGCACGCAACTAGACCGCAATGTTGTCAATGTCCAATCGTCGTGGAGACTGTTGACCTGGGCACAGAAAATTTTAACTGCAGCGATCGAATACTTTATTGTGACATTCTAGACGATAGCAAATTGATAACAGAAAAAATTCACAATTATACAAATTAATTGAAGAATTTATCTTTCAGAAAGTATACACAGTAGGTAATCGATATTGATAAAAATAATTTATTTAAATGCTGTTTGCAATCCACTAGAATTAGCAATTTAATGGTCAAATTGATAAATCAAAATTGCACTAGAAGTGGAAATACTACAAATTAATCTGCAGCAAAAAATCAATTGATCAAAATATTTATTTCAATTCTGTATGAAATTAATTGCGATTTTAAACGGCTAAATTTGCAAATTGATAACATCATTGAATTTAATCTGCAGTTCAACATATTTTATACTATCAATATTGATTATGCGATTCATTAGAGTTCAATTTGCAATTTAAACATACATAAAATAGAAAATTGATATAACAAAAAATGATTAATTATTGCCATTCATAGAGAATATATTGGCCGTTGAGAATATATATTTCATGTTAAACATTTTTTCAAAAATTATTCACTTATATATTTTTTCATATTGCCACTCGATATCTTATCTTTTTTAACTGTTCTCATTGACATGTTTTGTTTAGTGTAATCACATATTGTTAAACGCTATTAACCGCAAAGATATGAATTTAAGCAGCGCTTTATGTCTGCCTCTGAATCGATTGAATCGATGAATGATGCTAATATTAGAAGAATTTCAATTGATTGGCTCGCAAGAGGCGCTCACATTTATCAGCGCAACCTTTCGACGAACCGACGATAGGTTTACACGCGTTCAGCTAGACTCGGCCCCCACTTATCGATTAGCCTGACTGATTTACGAATGGACAGCCAAAACGGTAGGCAGACAAACACACACACACACACAAGTCTGTGGCGCGTTTAGATTGTTTTCCATTAGGAAAAAATGGGGGAAAAAAAGGGCAGATGGACGACTGTCTGGGCCCAAGGGTTCGTTCGGTCTGGCGTCTCCCTGTGAGAAATATTACACGCAATTTTCAAGTTGACATTTTGCGTCTGGCTGGCTGGCTGGCAAAGAAGGGGAAACGGAAATGGCAGCAGAGCGCTTTGGCCGCCATATTAAAAATGAATGACGGCATTTCATTAGCAGGAGACAGGGCACAGGACACAGAATGAAATGGGCAATGTCGATAAGAAATGCAAAGCAATTTGCCATCGCCAGCCTGAACCTGAACCCGAACCTGAAAGTAGGCAACAGTCTTGTGTATGCATATTGTTGATTGTCGTTTCGCTTCTTCTTTCAGACAAGCCCCCAACGGAAGCGAGAGGACTGAGTAAAGATACGTTTAAGAAGAAGACGAACACGGCACAATTTGCAAGAATGGCGCACTCGAAGGTCATACTGAAGATACTGTTCTCGCTGTGCGTCTGGTCGTTTGTCATCATCGGACTGTTCAAGATGCACGGCACCAACCTGGTGCCCCAGGACTATCACCAGGTGCCCCAGGAATACCAACAGCTGCCGATTAACGGACGCAGCCTGCTGCAGAAGGACATGCTGCGCTATGCGGAGACCACATCGACGACCACCGATCACTTCGATCCCAGCGAGATACTCGTCGACAATCGCACAGGTAATTAATTAACACGCATACGAATTGAAATTGCCCCTCTAAGCGTTTTGCTTTTGCCTTGGCAGCCATGGACGACGATCAGCTGGTGCGCGACGTTGAGTCCAGAATACCATCGTTGCCCATTGCCTACTGGAGCAAGAACAAGAATTTTGTGCAGCAAAAGTCATCGACGTGCGCCAAGTATCCATCGATCTTTGAGCTGGAGTTCAACAACATCTATTGGCAGACGCTGCGCACCTCGAACGGCACGTTCCAGCTGTTTGGCGCCTACTACGACATCAGGCGGACCTCGCTGCTCGGTCCCACGGTGCGCATCCTGGGCATGATCGATCGCATCGAGCCCAAGGTGAAGACGTACTGTCAGTTCTGGTTCGACGGCCAGAAGGAGCCGTTCATTGTGAAGACGTTCGAGTACAAGTACATCTGGTACAACAAGTGGGGCAACTACAAGCAGGGCATCTACCAGCCGTATCTGATTGCCTGCCAGATACCCAAACCGTTCCACGGCGTCGTGCCCAGCTCGGTGTCGATGGTGGAGAAGGAATGCGACACGGCCACCAACAATTTGCGCGTCATCTACAATCGTCCGCCGGACGATCAGAAGAAGGGTTTCGCGGTGTGCGTCAAGGGTTTGGATTTCCTCTACGATGATTTGAGTGTCCGTCTGATCGAATGGATTGAAATGCTGAATATTCTGGGGGCCGACAAGATCTACTTCTACAATCTGCAAGTGCATCCGAACATCACCAAGGTGCTCAGCCACTACGAGCAGGAGGGCAAGGTGCAGGTGATTCCTCTGACGCTGCCCGGCGGTCAGCCCAATGTGCCCGGCTTCCAGCATCTGTATCTGACCAAGAAGACGAACCACAAGCGACAGAACGAGGTGATACCGTACAACGATTGCCTGTACAAGAATCTGTATCTGTACAACTATATTGCGCTGCTGGACATCGATGAGGTGATCATGCCCAAGGGCAACTCGGTGCTGTGGTCCGAGCTGATGGACAAGGTGCGTCCCGAATCGCTGAAAATCAAGCCCGACGGCTATCACAGCTACAACTTCCGCAACGTCTACTTCCTCGACGACCAGCAGCACGAGCATGGCTGGCACAAGGACATACCCAAGTATATGCATATGCTGCAGCATGTGCATCGCGCCAAGAACTACACGAAGCCCAACCAATATGTGAAGTGCTTCCACGATCCCGAGCGCGTCCTCACGCTCCACAATCACTTCCCGCTGAGCTGTCTGGGCGGCGTGTGCAAATCGTATCCGGTGGACACACCGGATGCCCAGCTGCAGCATTATCGCGCCGATTGCGTCAAGACGCTGAAGAAGAGCTGCGAAGAGTATCGCGAGAATTCGGTGGAGGACAAGACGATTTGGAAGTACAAGGACGAGTTGATAAGGCGCACCATCAAGACGCTCGAGACGCTCGGCTTCTTCAGGCGCAGCGGCGGACCCGGCTTTGGGGGCAGCAGCAGCGGCTTGGGCGGTGGCGCCACAACGCATTCAACCGAACGGTGATTCACACTGCTCGGCGGCTGGTCATGGCCATGGCAGCCGTCGGCACCGTTCATGGATCCAGCAGCAGCGGCAGCCAGCAGCGGATTGGGCAACGAGGAGTTTTTCGTCTAGTGAGCCAGCGTGCAAGACAGCTCGAGAGGTAGATAGAGTTTAGCATTAGAGCGATTAGGAACTCGAAAAAGAAAACAGAAACAGAAAACACAAAAACAAAATGAAAGAAAAGAAAAGCGAAAAGAACACTTGAACCCGTCCCCTCCCCAAAAAAAGAAAAAAAAAAGAAACTCTTAGCTTAGAGCTCTATTTGTTCAGTTTCTGTATTATAGAAAAGTGTGTTTATCTATTTCTTTTTTATTGTACGATTATTATGATTTTAAAGTATTCCTCACATACACATATTTAATTAGTTATTCTTTATCAAATGTCACACATACATACACATATATAAAATATCTATATACATATATATACGCACTTTCGAGTATGGCTAGTGTAAAAAGAAACAACAAACAAAAAAACAAAACAGAGAAAACATAGAAAAAAGCGAATGAAAACACTTTTGAAATTGTGCCTTCAACTTTAAATTATAATGTTAGGGTTTTAAAGGCAGCGACTATCACATCAAGGTGTCGCAAAAGCTGCACTGAACTAAGCACTGTACTATACAGACATACACACACCCACACACACACACACACACACACACACATTTAATCGTTCTAATATATAGATACTTAAATTGGGTCAAGTCCCAAGCAAATCGTTTCTTTGCAGTTAGTTGTAAGACTTCTTCACAAAAGACGTTACAAATTAAAGCCCTCCCCCAACACACTCACACACACACTCACACACACACTCACACACACACACACACACACATACTGACACATTGAAGATAAAGATAATGAAAAACCTATACTAAGTTCAAGACTGATGATGTTTATTATATAATAATTAGAAACAATTGCAACAAAAATCGTGTGAAGTTGAAACAAATTTTAAAAATTTCTTTCAAACCTGTGCGAAAGCCAAGCAAATTTCAATTGATATTATCGATTAGTTAGCATTGTTGTGGATTGCACTGCAATTAACTAAACTAAACAAGTAAACAACTAAAATAAAGGGGAAGAAAAAACAAACAACAAAAAACAAAACACAAAGCCACTTCTAACTGTACTTAGCTAACGAATATCATTAAATGCTAAGCAATAAAAATAATAATAAATTGTCGAAACAAAAGAAAAAAAACACAAACACAAAATTGTACATAGTTAAATTGTTCGAAAACAAAAAAGGCATAATAATAATTATATACATATATTACTATGTTAAACAAACAAAAACAAAAAAAACTAAATAGAAAAGCAAAAAAAAACATAAACATAATATTGTAATAATCATAAAACCAATCAGTTGCATCTCCTTAAAATGTTGCAAGCTGCTCAATCAATCTAAGTTTAAACTTTTCAAATTTCCTTATGACGTTTTATTATAATGTTTTTTTTTGGTTTCTTCCTGTCCACTTCTATCCTATAAAATGTAAGTTATGCATAGTTTATTTTTTTTGTGTTTTGGTTTTGTCCATTGTATATAAATTGAAGAAACTGATGAAATATATTATTCTTACTCTATTTTCCAATCATTTCCTTATCGATCAGAATTCTTTTTATATTATTATTTTAGCAGCTTAGTCAAATTGATGGAATGAAATGAAAAAAAAAACAAAACGAAAGTTGTTTACATTTTGCATAAGCGTTGATTTTGATGGAAAGATGTCTAACAGGTTGCAGATACTTAAACTATTGCACTAGATCACGTGGATCTACAATTACATTTAACTATATATGCATGGAATATAGAGATATACTTATACACATACATATATATACATATAGATATATAAATGTATTAATGTTAGTTGATAATTATATATGATGGAACCCAACCTTTTTTTTTGCCTAGCTAATAATAATTGATATGAAAACAAGTGATTGAAAAATAAAAATTTTAAAAATTGTAAAACGTGTTGTGTAATCAATAATCAAGTCGCTTCTAAGGATATTTAATGCTAGCAGTTCGTCAAGGAGCTCTGTAGCTGTGATCCACAAAGGTACTTAAAGCCCTTAAGCTCATTTCAGTCTGTGCTTTAAAGATCTGGCTATTAATGTGCATACTTGAGTGGGCTTAAAGCACAATCCAAGCATTAGTAACCCATGGCTCCTCAGTTTCGAAAACTGGCTGGCGGAGGAGGATATTTAATCGCGCTGGTGTCGCGTTCATTTCAGTAACCGGCATTGACAGACTAATTGCCGCCGTTAGCTTAAATTCTAGGCTATAGGCCAGATGATTTCAGGTTGCAGCTTGCCATTTAAGAAGGCCAAAATTCAGGCATGCAAACAAAATGCGAAATACACAGAGCGACAGAGATACAGACAGTGAGGCATTGAGGCAGGCAGGAAGAGGCACATGCACGCTCACTTGAATTGGGGCAGAACTCAAGAGTTTTCCAGTTGAATGGCTTGCTACCCGGCTGGGCCACCTTGGCATCCTTTTGCTGCCGCTTACAGCTCGTCCAGCGTGGCAGAGAGACGTGAGATATAAAACTTCTAAGAATGTAAACAACAAAGCATTTATTCTCGAGCATAAATGAATCCACTTACGCACAACTTGGCACGGGAACGCGCAGCCAGTGCAGCCAAAGATGCCGCAGCTCCTCAGCTCCAGCATCGAAACAAAAACAAGCCAGACCAGCCACACACACACACACACACACACACAGACTCACACACGCACACAGACACACAGCCAGTTGGCCCAGAAAAGTTGTGCGCATCCGGAAGCGTCGGAAGGAAGTCAAGTAAAAAGAAAAGTAACAGGGTACGAAGATGGTCGGTGTGCTTTTTTGGGATGGGAGGACGGCAACCGGCAACTGGCAACCGGAGCCAAAGAAATTTGTATAAACGCAACTTAAGTGAGCATTAAACACGCTCCACTCGGCAGAGGACTCGGCGAGGGTCCTTTTTGTTGTTTTTGGGGGCGAAACGCAGCGTTCGGCGCTTAACTTGGTTAATAAACATTACCAACACCACAAAAACCATTTACGTGAACTATTAAAATTCCGCAGCATTTTAGTTGCCTTCGCCTTGTTTCACGATTATGTTTATTTATATGGCCACACACACACACACACACAGACAGGGGAGAGTCCTTGTCATAGAGGCAACCCCTTTAGGTTGCCTTCGTTTTCGTTTTCGGTTTAGGTTTTTCGGTTTCGGTTTCGGTTTTGCATGTGCGTCAGTCGTTAAGTGAAATCTCATCGCTGCATGATGAGGCAGGTTTAAGTATCACACATAAGTCTATATATCCTTCATATCCTTTTATGAATATGTACCTATTAAGCTGCTTCGTGCTGTCTAATACACCTAATGCATTCGCTCGCCTTTCGCTTCCTTTACTCTCAGTTTATGGTCCATCATTTCGGCCTCATTTGATTTCAAAGTACTCTCACTCTCTCTATATATGTATGTATGTATATACTTTGTCCATGCCCCTGATCCGTGCAGAGCCTCTTTGCTACGATTTATATGCGCATCCAAATAGTACATTAATTATTGATAACACATACTATAATTTAGTGCGGTTCACTTGGCTAAACTTTTGACAAAAAGTGGCCAGAAACGCCAAACCGACAAACTAATTAAAATCTACTCTCGCCATATACTGAATATGCATATATAGTTGGGAATCGGCGGTGGCTTTAAAACGCATCCACATAAATCCAGACATTAAGCGCTTTGGCTTAAAAACTATGCAACATTAAAATGTGCAATTACGATGCAATTTCCATATACCATATATGCGTATGAATAAAAGTATTTATCTGTGTGTGTGTGTGTGTGTGGAATTAAAGCCGAGAGCCCAGCGGGAAACTGTGGTGAGACTGCTTCTTGAGTTGTTGCTTTATTTTAAGTTGTCCGGAGGCAATTAAAAATACATTTCATTTCGCATTTGAACGGTATGGCAGAAAAACGCCTTAAATTTCAAGAGAACATATTTAAAATAGCCAGCTTCAAATAAATTGTATGTAATAATGCGAACTTATATTTCATATTTAAGCAAACACTTTGTTATTAGTAATTTGCCAAATAATATTAATATATTTCTGTTGATTGCCCAGCAATCAATAACTTTTTTGCATACACATGAATTTTTCGCAATAAATCGTTTTGATCTCCTGCTGGGAACACAAGCATTTTTTGTGTGTGTGAAAAGGTTTTGCCTTTGAGGCACATCATTTTTGGACAGCTTGTGGCCAAGGGCAGAAATCTGTGCTGGGCTGATGCCAATTGCAATTGCCAGTCAATTAGGAGCAGGCAGCAAAAAAGGCTTCAACACTTTAAAGCCGAACAGCATTCCAGCATTTCCATTTCCATTTCCATTTACATGCAGAGCAAAGCTCATCAAAAATACACAAGTTTTGCAGCTCAATTAGGTATTCAGGTTGGAAAGTTTGGTTGGGCGGCAAACCAATCAGCGTGTTAGTTAAAAACGGAAACTGCCAGTTAAACATTGGCATTGGCATGTCGGGCACAAGGATATATGTATGCTATATATGTATGTTCAGGGCTGCTCATAATTATGGCTGGAACTTGATTTTTGGCTGCGTATTATGCGCTCTGTGTGTGTGTAGAGTGTGTGGGTGTAACTGACCAAACAGCAAATGCTAATTGCATGTAAGTGTAGTAGTACACACACACACACACACACACACAATTATGTATGTATTGTGCATGCAAGTCGCGGCCTCAAACGTGGCTGCGTTTCGAATGCCTCTGCCATCAATTCAAGTGGTTAACCCTGCACTCATACTCACAGACTCTCAGACTCACACACTCACATTCATTCAATATTATGGCTCGCAATCTAATTAACCGCACCGAGAGAAAGAGCAGGCGGCGGAGAGCTGTGGCAGCAAACCCGTCTCGTCTCTGGTTTCGTCTGATGCCTAATTCGTGCCACCAATATTTGCCACTCATTTTGCCATCCACACACGAGTTAAGTAGTCCTCAATTGCCTGTGTGTGTGTGGACGTATTCCCACATATCCTTTGAGCGAGAACGAGCGAGCGTCGCACACACTTAATTGAGAACGGAATTCAGCGCTAATTTAATTCGTTTTGCCAGCCTTTGTGACAGCCGGACAGTCCGCACAGTGGGTTTAAAGAGCTCATCCTAACGAGCCGAGCCGGGTTAAAGCGCCACAGTGACACAGTTTCTAGCCAATCCTGCCCGGCTCCTGAATGTCCTGTCTGTGCTGCCAGTCCTGCCTGTCGATTAGTCAATTATAGACAAATGGCCGGGGAGTTGAGCGCGCGCGGCGCAATGTAAACAAGCCATCAATAGCAACGTCGAGCAGACTATTTGTATGTACAGCAGCTGAGAAACTGCGAGAGAAAAACAACAAGAACAACTGAAATGAGAGAAACGGCGAAACAGAGAAACAGAGAAATGGCCTCAGCAAAGACAGAGATGCAGAACCGATGAAGCAAGGGGAGCCAGCCAGCCCGGTGTGGATGAGATAAAAGAATTATGCATAAGCAGCGGGGCACACACACAAAAGGCGAGCAGCCCACGACGCTGGGCACCCTGGGGCACAATGGCGGCCACAGAGCAGAGGCAGAGCCAGCGACCGAGGCAGAGCAAAGTGTGCCGAGCACGAAACGGAAACCACAAAACACTGCAGAAATTTCAAAAGGAATACCAGTAAAAAGTGCAGATAGAAGCCAAGCACAAGCCACAGTTGCAGTCGCGGCGCAAATACCCTAACTTTACTCTAAAAAATCAATATGACATCTAGTTTTCTAGAAGAGTTTAAACTCTTCACTTTAACTACAAATACTTAATGAGTAATGAATAATATATGTATATCTTCGGCTCTGAATAACCAAAATATACATTTTAAATTAAACTAGAAACACATAAAGCAATTAATTTTAATAAATACTAAAAAGTATGTTTACATAACATATATAGTTTCTTCTTATGAAATGTAGTATCTCAGCTCTATATTATCTTTCATTTTGCAATGAAACTGTAAGTACTAAAATAAATAAAAAATGTAATTTATATTTAGGCAGCGATCACATGCAGTTTGCACCTTTTCTCATTGCCTCGCTTGGGAAAGGGTATTTCTGCAGGTACATAATAGTGGCAATATCTGAATATGTATAGCTTTTATTAAATTTGATTGTTATACGAATAATACATGGCATAACAACCACAATCACATTTCGCTTGCCCAGCTAACTTGATTGCAGCGCTGAGTCCTCGGAGGCGGGTCATTACAGCAATTCGCTTGCTGCAGTTCTTTGCTGTTGAAAGCCGAAGTTAAACATTCATAATAGTTGATTAGGTACATTCAGTTTTATGTGGGTGTCGGATACAAGAAATCCACAGCAATTGATTAATATGAAAACTTGGAGCAGTGCATCGCATGCATGCTGATATTCTTTATGCTGTTTGAATTCTAAAGGCTCGTCACGGAATTCGGATTCGTGTTTCTCATTAGAGAGTCAGAGAGTTGGATTCAATATTGGCCAAGATACAGCCAGGTGGTTAGCAGCAGCAGCAATGCCTTTAAATAGAGGCATACACAGGGAAAAAAGTATCTAGATACATTTGCAACGTAGCTGTCGGCCAAGTTTCCTTTTGCTGTGAAACAAATCCCAAACGGATATCGAGAAAAACAGTTTGGTGTCGGCCATTTGTTTGAATCCGGACCACGTAGAAGAGGGGGGACGGATGCAAGTGGAATTCTGTTGGGATTCGGTTGGCATTGGGTGCTTAGCGTCAACGTTAAGAGATAAACAAAAGTTTTGCAGCCATTGAATGTGCGACTAATACAAGCACTACGAATAGGTGCCACAAGCTGACAGGGAGGGACAGGGAGGGACAGGGAGCTGCAGCTGCAGTTGGAATTGTAGCACAACAAAAAGATGCCGAAAGAATGCAAAAGTTTAAATTGTGTCTGTGGCACAGGAACAAGGACAACCTGGTCCTGCAACGAGACCAGTGTAAGCAAAGAGCGAAATGCCGCCGCTGCACAGTGGAGATAATTGAAATGGAATCCAGTAAACAAGAAATATCAAAAGCCAAGCATTCCTAATAATCATAAAAATGTCGCTTTTTGAAGAACTATAAAAATGCATGTTAGAAGATAAAAAAAACTAATTTCAGAAACTGGTATATTTATTCATTTACATACAAAAGATTTATTTTATCACCACATTTTGCTCTTTTTCCCTTTGTTGATTATATATAATGTAAATAATCTACAAAAATTTTAAAAAAATTGCATGCTAAACAAATTAATCAATTGTTTATGAATGAGTTTTAAATTGATATTATATTTGTGTATATATTATATTCATAAAACGCTATTGATACACCGATTTTGAAAAAAGGTTTCACTCAAATGCTCAAATTCGAACTAAAAGTTGTTAAGTGCTTCTAATGTCGATTAGGCAAATGCTTCCACTTTGGTCACGTGTCAATCAACGACTCATAATTTAATCGAAAATCCATGCCGAATTCCAGTTTTGAAATGCATTTCAAATGCCAATTGGGGCCCATGGTGTGAGCCCGATAATCGCCAACGCCAACAAAAACGGGTAGCAGCAAGTTGGCCCACAGTTGCTGCTGCTGCCCAGCCTAAACTCTGCTCATTTCGGGGGCTGCGGCAACCGCACGATTTCCGCTAAATGCCAGTTAGAAAATAGATGCTGCCATCGGCAGCAAAAAGCAAGCAGCGACATACCCATTCTCCTATCTATCCAGTTAGCCAGCCAGCCAGCCAGCCAGCCAGCCATTTGGCATCCCTTTTTCGACCATTATTGTGTTAGCGCCTGCTTGCCTCCTCCACTCACCACTTGCCGCTCAGGCTGGCATCAAAACAAACAAAAGCAAAATCTAGTTAATTGGGTAAAATGCTGTGCGGAAATTGAAAGCAAAAGCACAAACAGCGATAGAGAGAGAGAGAGGGAGAGAGAGTGCCACCAAATGTTGCAAGCAGATGCATGGCCATCAACGTTTCGCAGCGGAAATGCTGCCACCCCCGATCAGCAGCCTTTTCGGTTCTCCACTCGCAAAATGCAATAAATATCTAAATTGCTGCTCGGCATTCGACGTTCGCCGTTCGCCATTCTCAATTCGCATTGCAGTTGCATTTTGCATTTTCATTTTGCATTCGCATTTGCATTTTTGACTGTGGCATTGTTCATCGATTTATGCAAATTTCTGCTCACATTTTATCAATAAACAATAATAAATTAAAATCAACAATCACAACGGCCAGAACTGCTCGTTATATAGGCGCCAAATTGAAATCGAAATTCATAAATGCCCATTGTGCCAACTGGAAATTGTCAACCACCAACTGCCAACTGCCAACTGCCAAATACAAATGGCCAAATCCGCAAAACCGGCAACAAATAAAAGGCGTAAGCTGCAGCGATTAACCGATTTGCATATACCCTAAGAAAACAAGCTGGCCAAAATATTATATAGCACAAAAATAATTCTGGTATACTGAAAACTAATTTGAGCTTGTAAATTATATTTCACATCCATGAGCCACATTTCTATATTTATTTTCTTGCAAACAGAGTTTAAACAATAAAATAGAGAGTGAAGGTCGAATGTATCATTGGCAAATTATTTATAATATTTATAGCGAGCTGTTTTAACATTGCGAGTAATGCAAATAAGAGTGAAGGCCAAGTGTAAATTAAATTATATATACTATTCATAACCAATTGCGTTATAAAGGTGAAATAAAAGGCAGAGAGTGGAATTTATGTTAATAAAGGTGAGCAGCAACTATTTAGTTTTGATTGATACCTTGTCATAAAGAATCAATAATCACGTCAAATCCCTGTTAATTTCCCCTTAAAAATTGATTTCCATATTTAATAATATTCACAAGTTACTAATCTTCCATTGCATTAATGCGTTTTTTCCTTCATTTCCATAGTTGAACGAACGCACTCAACTGCAGCTGACATTCTTATTGCCATCATCATATATTTGAATATATTTATGTCAGGTGTTTTTGTTATATTTGCGCAAATTCCTTTGAAAAGCATTTTACAAACTAATGTTGATTTTTAATTTTAAGCACACAGCCATGCAAATTCTTTTGCACAGAGCATGACCTACATTTAATGTAATTAAATAATACATATTTTTGCCAAACAAAACATAAACGAATATTTTGTTAATATAATACTACTTCAGAGCAGCAACGATTTAAATTGTTATCTTTTCACTTCAGCAGCTTTAATTGCGAATCAATTGAGAAAATATTAAAGCGAAAATAATGCGAGTATTAAATTTTGTCATTGTCAACGAACAATTCACACTTGAAAAGGGACATCGACAATAGAAAGTGAATCGAGTTCAATATGGAGCAGGAAAAGAGTTTGAATAGGCCAAGAACGGTCAGAGGGTCAGGGGTCAGGGGTCAGGACAAGAATATCGCATAAATATTTAAACAGGCCAAGAAATGCTGAAAATGTACAAAGAATATAAACTACGGTCTGAGTAGAAGGCGCAGCTACGAGTTCTCCGAGTTTCGGTATTAGATTCGTTTCCATTTTTTTTTGTTTTGCTGGGTCGGAGTCAGAGTCGGTTTTTGTTTTTGCTCCTGGCTTTTTTTGGGCCAGTTTTGCATACTTTTGTGCGGGGCACATGGGAAATTTGCATTTTCCATTTCACGGCAGGCGTTCGCACAGCATCGCATCGCATCAAATGGAAAGCGACGCCCCTCCCCCTGCCCCTGCCCCTGCAACGGCCACCCAATGAATGAATGAGTGAGTCGGAGGGTGAGTTGAAGGATTGGGTCACGGCCAAAAAGATGATGGTAAACGCGAACGCCGGACTCAGTGAAAGGCAACAACAATCCGATGATTTATTACACTTTGGATGTTATTGATATTTTATTTGTGTGCGTTGAAGTAATTTAGTGGCACAGCAGACTGCAACGGCAACGGCAACGGCAACGGCAACTGCAGCCTCAAAGTGCAACCGGCAATGACACCAGACACGGCATCAACATCGGCAACGGCAACGGCAACTGCAATCCGGGCGTGCTACCTGAACCGGCGAGGTAACCAGCAAAAGCATCGCAAATGATTTATTCTGACAGTGGCAGGTTATACACACACACACACACAATCGAAGATATTTATGGCAGAAACAGGAGAAGCCGTGTGGAATCTTTGGATTAACCCGCTTTTTTCTCAGCCAGCAATTCGAAGTCAATTGATGCCAATGGCGAAGTTTTATGTCTTCAATCTACGAGGCACAATTTGCGCTCGTGATAAATATATTTCTCAAATTCAGCAATGCCAGTATGTCAATTCCATTTGTGTCTTTTGTTGGAAAGCTGCAGTCGTTTTGACATATACAAAACACTTTTGTGACTGAAAGAAACTAACTTCACAGAAAAAAAAAATTATTAACAATAATATACATAACTAGCCAGCTTCGCCTGAGTCCCAAATATTGTTATAATCAAAAATGATTTTGATAATTAAAATTAATGTGAAGAAATTACTTTTCTAGGTGAACGTCACCAATTACCACAAACAATAAATATACAATAAAAAACTACATATTACCAAAAGTTTGTTTTAATTTGGCTACTTAAAATGAAAGACTTCAAATAAAGAGGTAAGAAAGGCCAACTGTAACGAGCAATGCGTAATTATTGCTGCTCCCTTTATTTCAGAAGAAAATTAAAGAACAAAACTTGTGCTTGTTCAGATTAATTTCATTAATCATCAACACATTCTTGGACTAACATTTAAATTCAATCCCCAAAAGTATGCAACATTTTTTGCATTCATGAATTTTTTAATTGTTGTCGCAGGGACGAAAAAAATATAAGAAATCGCAACAGCATGAGAAAATCATGAATATCTCGGGAACCATAAGGACGATCGGAATGTCCTTTGGCCAGCTGATAGTCCTTGTTAAGACGAGTTGAGTGCCACAGGACTCATAAGGATCAGCAAGGATATGGCCAAGATAGAGCATGTTTTCCCTCAGCAAAAAAGTCCTTCTAACTCTGTTGTTTAAAGTATATTTGGGCTTTTGATTTCATAGTCGTCCATCTTGAATCCGTCCCCATATGCATGCCAAAGGACATCCTGATAGTCCTTCAAATGACGAAGTTAAGGAGGATTTTCGAAATTTTTGAAAATTTTCCATGCCCACCCCTTGTAGATTTTTTCGAAAAATTCTTGTTTGTTTTTTTAATATATTCTTTACTTTTTTAATGACAATCGACAGTTATTTTTAAAGGTATTTGTTAAGGCTATCGACCGGCCAATTGCTATCTAAATTATCGTTGTAGGTTCCGAGATAAACACATTTTAATTTTTGGACTGAAATTTATATCTCATCCCCAAAAGTATGCAAAAGTTTCTAATTTTTGGACTTGCAAATTTTCAATTGCGGAGTCGAAAAAAAATTTAAGAAATCGCAACAACATGAGAAAATCATGAATATCTCGGGAACCATAAGGACGATCGGAATGTCCTTTGGCCAGCTGATAGTCCTTGTTAAGACGAGTTGATTGCCACAGGACTCATAAGGATCAGCAAGGATATGGCCAAGATAGAGCATGTTTTCTCTCAGCAAAAAGTCCTTCTAACTCTGTTGTTTAAAGTATATTTGGGCTTTTGATTTCATAGTCGTCCATCTTGAATCCGTCCCCATATGCATGCCAAAGGACATCCTGATAGTCCTTCAAATGACGAAGTTAAGGAGGATTTTCGAAATTTTTGAACATTTTCCATGCCCACCCCTTGTAGATTTTTTCGAAAAATTCTTGTTTGTTTTTTTAATATATTCTTTACTTTTTTAATGACAATCGACAGTTATTTTTAAAGGTATTTGTTAAGGCTATCGACCGGCCAATTGCTATCTAAATTATCGATGCAGTTTCCAAGATAAACACATTTTAATTTTTGGACTGAAATTTATATCTCATCCCCAAAAGTATTCAAAAGTTTTTTATTTTTGGACTTGCAAATTTTCAATTGCGGAGTCGAAAAAAAATGTAAGAAATCGCAACAACATGAGAAAATCATGAATATCTCGGGAACCATAAGGACGATCGGAATGTCCTTTGGCCAGCTGATAGTCCTTGTTAAGACGAGTTGATTGCCACAGGACTCATAAGGATCAGCAAGGATATGGCCAAGATAGAGCATGTTTTCTCTCAGCAAAAAAGTCCTTCTAACTCTGTTGTTTAAAGTATATTTGGGCTTTTGATTTCATAGTCGTCCATCTTGAATCCGTCCCCATATGCATGCCAAAGGACATCCTGATAGTCCTTCAAATGACGAAGTTAAGGAGGATTTTCGAAATTTTTGAAAATTTTCCATGCCCACCCCTTGTAGATTTTTTCGAAAAATTCTTGTTTGTTTTTTTAATATATTCTTTACTTTTTTAATGACAATCGACAGTTATTTTTAAACGTATTTGTTAAGGCTATCGACCGGCCAATTGCTATCTAAATTATCGATGCAGTTTCCAAGATAAACACATTTTAATTTTTGGACTGAAATTTATATCTCATCCCCAAAAAGTATGCAAAAGTTTCTAATTTTTGGACTTGCAAATTTTCAATTGCGGAGTCGAAAAAAAATTTAAGAAATCGCAACAACATGAGAAAATCATGAATATCTCGGGAACCATAAGGACGATCGGAATGTCCTTTGGCCAGCTGATAGTCCTTGTTAAGACGAGTTGATTGCCACAGGACTCATAAGGATCAGCAAGGATATGGCCAAGATAGAGCATGTTTTCTCTCAGCAAAAAAGTCATTCTAACTCTGTTGTTTAAAGAATATTTGGGCTTTTGATTTCATAGTCGTCCATCTTGCATCCGTCCCCATATGCATGCCAAAGGACATCCTGATAGTCCTTCAAATGACGAAGTTAAGGAGGATTTTCGAAATTTTTGCAAATTTTCCATACCCACCCCTTGTAGATTTTTTCGAAAAATTCTTGTTTGTTTTTTTAATATATTCTTTACTTTTTTAATGACAATCGACAGTTATTTTTAAACGTATTTGTTAAGGCTATCGACCGGCCAATTGCTATCTAAATTATCGATGCAGTTTCCAAGATAAACACATTTTAATTTTTGGACTGAAATTTATATCTCATCCCCAAAAGTATGCAAAAGTTTCTAATTTTTGGACTTGCAAATTTTCAATTGCGGAGTCGAAAAAAAATTTAAGAAATCGCAACAACATGAGAAAATCATGAATATCTCGGGAACCATAAGGACGATCGGAATGTCCTTTGGCCAGCTGATAGTCCTTGTTAAGACGAGTTGATTGCCACAGGACTCATAAGGATCAGCAAGGATATGGCCAAGATAGAGCATGTTTTCTCTCAGCAAAAAAGTCATTCTAACTCTGTTGTTTAAAGAATATTTGGGCTTTTGATTTCATAGTCGTCCATCTTGCATCCGTCCCCATATGCATGCCAAAGGACATCCTGATAGTCCTTCAAATGACGAAGTTATGGAGGATTTTCGAAATTTTTGCAAATTTTCCATACCCACCCCTTGTAGATTTTTTCGAAAAATTCTTGTTTGTTTTTTTAATATATTCTTTACTTTTTTAATGACAATCGACAGTTATTTTTAAAGGTATTTGTTAAGGCTATCGACCGGCCAATTGCTATCTAAATTATCGATGCAGTTTCCAAGATAAACACATTTTAATTTTTGGACCGAAATTTATATCTCATCCCCAAAAGTATTCAAAAGTTTTTTATTTTTGGACTTGCAAATTTTCAATTGCGGAGTCGAAAAAAAAATGTAAGAAATCGCAACAACATGAGAAAATCATGAATATCTCGGGAACCATAAGGACGATCGGAATGTCCTTTGGCCAGCTGATAGTCCTTGTTAAGACGAGTTGATTGCCACAGGACTCATAAGGATCAGCAAGGATATGGCCAAGATAGAGCATGTTTTCTCTCAGCAAAAAAGTCCTTCTAACTCTGTTGTTTAAAGTATATTTGGGCTTTTGATTTCATAGTCGTCCATCTTGAATCCGTCCCCATATGCATGCCAAAGGACATCCTGATAGTCCTTCAAATGACGAAGTTAAGGAGGATTTTCGAAATTTTTGAACATTTTCCATGCCCACCCCTTGTAGATTTTTTCGAAAAATTCTTGTTTGTTTTTTTAATATATTCTTTACTTTTTTAATGACAATCGACAGTTATTTTTAAACGTATTTGTTAAGGCTATCGACCGGCCAATTGCTATCTAAATTATCGATGCAGTTTCCAAGATAAACACATTTTAATTTTTGGACTGAAATTTATATCTCATCCCCAAAAGTATGCAAAAGTTTCTAATTTTTGGACTTGCAAATTTTCAATTGCGGAGTCGAAAAAAAAATGTAAGAAATCGCAACAACATGAGAAAATCATGAATATCTCGGGAACCATAAGGACGATCGGAATGTCCTTTGGCCAGCTGATAGTCCTTGTTAAGGCGAGTAGATTGCCACAGGACTCATAAGGATCTGCAAGGATATGGCCAAGATAGAGCATGTTTTCTCTCAGCAAAAAAGTCCTTCTAACTCTGTTGTTTAAAGTATATTTGGGCTTTTGATTTCATAGTCGTCCATCTTGAATCCGTCCCCATATGCATGCCAAAGGACATCCTGATAGTCCTTCAAATGACGAAGTTAAGGAGGATTTTCGAAATTTTTGAAAATGTTCCATGCCCACCCCTTGTAGATTTTTTCGAAAAATTCTTGTTTGTTTTTTTAATATATTCTTTACTTTTTTAATGACAATCGACAGTTATTTTTAAACGTATTTGTTAAGGCTATCGACCGGCCAATTGCTATCTAAATTATCGATGCAGTTTCCAAGATAAACACATTTTAATTTTTGGACTGAAATTTATATCTCATCCCCAAAAGTATGCAAAAGTTTCTAATTTTTGGACTTGCAAATTTTCAATTGCGGAGTCGAAAAAAAATTTAAGAAATCGGAACAACATGAGAAAATCATGAATATCTCGGGAACCATAAGGACGATCGGAATGTCCTTTGGCCAGCTGATAGTCCTTGTTAAGACGAGTTGATTGCCACAGGACTCATAAGGATCAGCAAGGATATGGCCAAGATAGAGCATGTTTTCTCTCAGCAAAAAAGTCATTCTAACTCTGTTGTTTAAAGAATATTTGGGCTTTTGATTTCATAGTCGTCCATCTTGCATCCGTCCCCATATGCATGCCAAAGGACATCCTGATAGTCCTTCAAATGACGAAGTTAAGGAGGATTTTCGAAATTTTTGCAAATTTTCCATACCCACCCCTTGTAGATTTTTTCGAAAAATTCTTGTTTGTTTTTTTAATATATTCTTTACTTTTTTAATGACAATCGACAGTTATTTTTAAACGTATTTGTTAAGGCTATCGACCGGCCAATTGCTATCTAAATTATCGATGCAGTTTCCAAGATAAACACATTTTAATTTTTGGACTGAAATTTATATCTCATCCCCAAAAGTATGCAAAAGTTTCTAATTTTTGGACTTGCAAATTTTCAATTGCGGAGTCGAAAAAAAATTTAAGAAATCGCAACAACATGAGAAAATCATGAATATCTCGGGAACCATAAGGACGATCGGAATGTCCTTTGGCCAGCTGATAGTCCTTGTTAAGACGAGTTGATTGCCACAGGACTCATAAGGATCAGCAAGGATATGGCCAAGATAGAGCATGTTTTCTCTCAGCAAAAAAGTCATTCTAACTCTGTTGTTTAAAGAATATTTGGGCTTTTGATTTCATAGTCGTCCATCTTGCATCCGTCCCCATATGCATGCCAAAGGACATCCTGATAGTCCTTCAAATGACGAAGTTATGGAGGATTTTCGAAATTTTTGCAAATTTTCCATACCCACCCCTTGTAGATTTTTTCGAAAAATTCTTGTTTGTTTTTTTAATATATTCTTTACTTTTTTAATGACAATCGACAGTTATTTTTAAACGTATTTGTTAAGGCTATCGACCGGCCAATTGCTATCTAAATTATCGATGCAGTTTCCAAGATAAACACATTTTAATTTTTGGACTGAAATTTATATCTCATCCCCAAAAGTATGCAAAAGTTTCTAATTTTTGGACTTGCAAATTTTCAATTGCGGAGTCGAAAAAAAATTTAAGAAATCGCAACAACATGAGAAAATCATGAATATCTCGGGAACCATAAGGACGATCGGAATGTCCTTTGGCCAGCTGATAGTCCTTGTTAAGACGAGTTGATTGCCACAGGACTCATAAGGATCAGCAAGGATATGGCCAAGATAGAGCATGTTTTCTCTCAGCAAAAAAGTCATTCTAACTCTGTTGTTTAAAGAATATTTGGGCTTTTGATTTCATAGTCGTCCATCTTGCATCCGTCCCCATATGCATGCCAAAGGACATCCTGATAGTCCTTCAAATGACGAAGTTATGGAGGATTTTCGAAATTTTTGCAAATTTTCCATACCCACCCCTTGTAGATTTTTTCGAAAAATTCTTGTTTGTTTTTTTAATATATTCTTTACTTTTTTAATGACAATCGACAGTTATTTTTAAACGTATTTGTTAAGGCTATCGACCGGCCAATTGCTATCTAAATTATCGATGCAGTTTCCAAGATAAACACATTTTAATTTTTGGACTGAAATTTATATCTCATCCCCAAAAGTATGCAAAAATTTCTAATTTTTGGACTTGCAAATTTTCAATTGCGGAGTCGAAAAAAAATTTAAGAAATCGCAACAACATGAGAAAATCATGAATATCTCGGGAACCATAAGGACGATCGGAATGTCCTTTGGCCAGCTGATAGTCCTTGTTAAGACGAGTTGATTGCCACAGGACTTATAAGGATCAGCAAGGATATGGCCAAGATAGAGCATGTTTTCTCTCAGCAAAAAAGTCCTTCTAACTCTGTTGTTTAAAGTATATGTGGGCTTTTGATTTCATAGTCGTCCATCTTGAATCCGTCCCCATATGCATGCCAAAGGACATCCTGATAGTCCTTCAAATGACGAAGTTAAGGAGGATTTTCGAAATTTTTGAAAATTTTCCATGCCCACCCCTTGTAGATTTTTTCGAAAAATTCTTGTTTGTTTTTTTAATATATTCTTTACTTTTTTAATGACAATCGACAGTTATTTTTAAAGGTATTTGTTAAGGCTATCGACCGGCCAATTGCTATCTAAATTATCGTTGTAGGTTCCGAGATAAACACATTTTAATTTTTGGACTGAAATTTATATCTCATCCCCAAAAGTATGCAAAAGTTTCTAATTTTTGGACTTGCAAATTTTCAATTGCGGAGTCGGAAAAAAATGTAAGAAATCGCAACAACATGAGAAAATCATGAATATCTCGGGAACCATAAGGACGATCGGAATGTCCTTTGGCCAGCTGATAGTCCTTGTTAAGACGAGTTGATTGCCATAGGACTCATAAGGATCAGCAAGGATATGGCCAAGATAGAGCATGTTTTCTCTCAGCAAAAAAGTCCTTCTAACTCTGTTGTTTAAAGTATATGTGGGCTTTTGATTTCATAGTCGTCCATCTTGAATCCGTCCCCATATGCATGCCAAAGGACATCCTGATAGTCCTTCAAATGACGAAGTTAAGGAGGATTTTCGAAATTTTTGCAAATTTTCCATGCCCACCCCTTGTAGATTTTTTCGAAAAATTCTTGTTTGTTTTTTTAATATATTCTTTACTTTTTTAATGACAATCGACAGTTATTTTTAAACGTATTTGTTAAGGCTATCGACTGGCCAATTGCTATCTAAATTATCGTTGTAGGTTCCGAGATAAACACATTTTAATTTTTGGACTGAAATTTATATCTCATCCCCAAAAGTATGCAAAAGTTTCTAATTTTTGGACTTGCAAATTTTCAATTGCGGAGTCGAAAAAAAATGTAAGAAATCGCAACAACATGAGAAAATCATGAATATCTCGGGAACCATAAGGACGATCGGAATGTCCTTTGGCCAGCTGATAGTCCTTGTTAAGACGAGTTGATTGCCACAGGACTCATAAGGATCAGCAAGGATATGGCCAAGATAGAGCATGTTTTCTCTCAGCAAAAAAGTCCTTCTAACTCTGTTGTTTAAAGTATATTTGGGCTTTTGATTTCATAGTCGTCCATCTTGAATCCGTCCCCATATGCATGCCAAAGGACATCCTGATAGTCCTTCAAATGACGAAGTTAAGGAGGATTTTCGAAATTTTTGAAAATTTTCCATGCCCACCCCTTGTAGATTTTTTCGAAAAATTCTTGTTTGTTTTTTTAATATATTCTTTACTTTTTTAATGACAATCGACAGTTATTTTTAAACGTATTTGTTAAGGCTATCGACTGGCCAATTGCTATCTAAATTATCGTTGTAGGTTCCGAGATAAACACATTTTAATTTTTGGACTGAAATTTATATCTCATCCCCAAAAGTATGCAAAAGTTTCTAATTTTTGGACTTGCAAATTTTCAATTGCGGAGTCGAAAAAAAATGTAAGAAATCGCAACAACATGAGAAAATCATGAATATCTCGGGAACCATAAGGACGATCGGAATGTCCTTTGGCCAGCTGATAGTCCTTGTTAAGGCGAGTAGATTGCCACAGGACTCATAAGGATCAGCAAGGATATGGCCAAGATAGAGCATGTTTTCTCTCAGCAAAAAAGTCCTTCTAACTCTGTTGTTTAAAGTATATTTGGGCTTTTGATTTCATAGTCGTCCATCTTGAATCCGTCCCCATATGCATGCCAAAGGACATCCTGATAGTCCTTCAAATGACGAAGTTATGGAGGATTTTCGAAATTTTTGCAAATTTTCCATACCCACCCCTTGTAGATTTTTTCGAAAAATTCTTGTTTGTTTTTTTAATATATTCTTTACTTTTTTAATGACAATCGACAGTTATTTTTAAACGTATTTGTTAAGGCTATCGACCGGCCAATTGCTATCTAAATTATCGTTGTAGGTTCCGAGATAAACACATTTTAATTTTTGGACTGAAATTTATATCTCATCCCCAAAAGTATGCAAAAGTTTCTAATTTTTGGACTTGCAAATTTTCAATTGCGGACGGAAAAAAATGTAAGAAATCGCAACAACATGAGAAAATCATGAATATCTCGGGAACCATAAGGACGATCGGAATGTCCTTTGGCCAGCTGATAGTCCTTGTTAAGACGAGTTGATTGCCACAGGACTTATAAGGATCAGCAAGGATATGGCCAAGATAGAGCATGTTTTCTCTCAGCAAAAAAGTCCTTCTAACTCTGTTGTTTAAAGTATATTTGGGCTTTTGATTTCATAGTCGTCCATCTTGAATCCGTCCCCATATGCATGCCAAAGGACATCCTGATAGTCCTTCAAATGACGAAGTTAAGGAGGATTTTCGAAATTTTTGAACATTTTCCATGCCCACCCCTTGTAGATTTTTTCGAAAAATTCTTGTTTGTTTTTTTAATATATTCTTTACTTTTTTAATGACAATCGACAGTTATTTTTAAAGGTATTTGTTAAGGCTATCGACCGGCCAATTGCTATCTAAATTATCGATGCAGTTTCCAAGATAAACACATTTTAATTTTTGGACCGAAATTTATATCTCATCCCCAAAAGTATTCAAAAGTTTTTTATTTTTGGACTTGCAAATTTTCAATTGCGGAGTCGAAAAAAAATGTAAGAAATCGCAACAACATGAGAAAATCATGAATATCTCGGGAACCATAAGGACGATCGGAATGTCCTTTGGCCAGCTGATAGTCCTTGTTAAGACGAGTTGATTGCCACAGGACTCATAAGGATCAGCAAGGATATGGCCAAGATAGAGCATGTTTTCTCTCAGCAAAAAAGTCCTTCTAACTCTGTTGTTTAAAGTATATTTGGGCTTTTGATTTCATAGTCGTCCATCTTGAATCCGTCCCCATATGCATGCCAAAGGACATCCTGATAGTCCTTCAAATGACGAAGTTAAGGAGGATTTTCGAAATTTTTGAACATTTTCCATGCCCACCCCTTGTAGATTTTTTCGAAAAATTCTTGTTTGTTTTTTTAATATATTCTTTACTTTTTTAATGACAATCGACAGTTATTTTTAAACGTATTTGTTAAGGCTATCGACCGGCCAATTGCTATCTAAATTATCGATGCAGTTTCCAAGATAAACACATTTTAATTTTTGGACTGAAATTTATATCTCATCCCCAAAAGTATGCAAAAGTTTCTAATTTTTGGACTTGCAAATTTTCAATTGCGGAGTCGAAAAAAAATGTAAGAAATCGCAACAACATGAGAAAAATCATGAATATCTCGGGAACCATAAGGACGATCGGAATGTCCTTTGGCCAGCTGATAGTCCTTGTTAAGGCGAGTAGATTGCCACAGGACTCATAAGGATCTGCAAGGATATGGCCAAGATAGAGCATGTTTTCTCTCAGCAAAAAGTCCTTCTAACTCTGTTGTTTAAAGTATATTTGGGCTTTTGATTTCATAGTCGTCCATCTTGAATCCGTCCCCATATGCATGCCAAAGGACATCCTGATAGTCCTTCAAATGACGAAGTTAAGGAGGATTTTCGAAATTTTTGAAAATGTTCCATGCCCACCCCTTGTAGATTTTTTCGAAAAATTCTTGTTTGTTTTTTTAATATATTCTTTACTTTTTTAATGACAATCGACAGTTATTTTTAAACGTATTTGTTAAGGCTATCGACCGGCCAATTGCTATCTAAATTATCGATGCAGTTTCCAAGATAAACACATTTTAATTTTTGGACTGAAATTTATATCTCATCCCCAAAAGTATGCAAAAGTTTCTAATTTTTGGACTTGCAAATTTTCAATTGCGGAGTCGAAAAAAAATTTAAGAAATCGGAACAACATGAGAAAATCATGAATATCTCGGGAACCATAAGGACGATCGGAATGTCCTTTGGCCAGCTGATAGTCCTTGTTAAGACGAGTTGATTGCCACAGGACTCATAAGGATCAGCAAGGATATGGCCAAGATAGAGCATGTTTTCTCTCAGCAAAAAAGTCCTTCTAACTCTGTTGTTTAAAGAATATTTGGGCTTTTGATTTCATAGTCGTCCATCTTGCATCCGTCCCCATATGCATGCCAAAGGACATCCTGATAGTCCTTCAAATGACGAAGTTAAGGAGGATTTTCGAAATTTTTGCAAATTTTCCATACCCACCCCTTGTAGATTTTTTCGAAAAATTCTTGTTTGTTTTTTTAATATATTCTTTACTTTTTTAATGACAATCGACAGTTATTTTTAAACGTATTTGTTAAGGCTATCGACCGGCCAATTGCTATCTAAATTATCGATGCAGTTTCCAAGATAAACACATTTTAATTTTTGGACTGAAATTTATATCTCATCCCCAAAAGTATGCAAAAGTTTCTAATTTTTGGACTTGCAAATTTTCAATTGCGGAGTCGAAAAAAAATTTAAGAAATCGCAACAACATGAGAAAATCATGAATATCTCGGGAACCATAAGGACGATCGGAATGTCCTTTGGCCAGCTGATAGTCCTTGTTAAGACGAGTTGATTGCCACAGGACTCATAAGGATCAGCAAGGATATGGCCAAGATAGAGCATGTTTTCTCTCAGCAAAAAAGTCATTCTAACTCTGTTGTTTAAAGAATATTTGGGCTTTTGATTTCATAGTCGTCCATCTTGCATCCGTCCCCATATGCATGCCAAAGGACATCCTGATAGTCCTTCAAATGACGAAGTTATGGAGGATTTTCGAAATTTTTGCAAATTTTCCATACCCACCCCTTGTAGATTTTTTCGAAAAATTCTTGTTTGTTTTTTTAATATATTCTTTACTTTTTTAATGACAATCGACAGTTATTTTTAAACGTATTTGTTAAGGCTATCGACCGGCCAATTGCTATCTAAATTATCGATGCAGTTTCCAAGATAAACACATTTTAATTTTTGGACTGAAATTTATATCTCATCCCCAAAAGTATGCAAAAGTTTCTAATTTTTGGACTTGCAAATTTTCAATTGCGGAGTCGAAAAAAAATTTAAGAAATCGCAACAACATGAGAAAATCATGAATATCTCGGGAACCATAAGGACGATCGGAATGTCCTTTGGCCAGCTGATAGTCCTTGTTAAGACGAGTTGATTGCCACAGGACTCATAAGGATCAGCAAGGATATGGCCAAGATAGAGCATGTTTTCTCTCAGCAAAAAAGTCATTCTAACTCTGTTGTTTAAAGAATATTTGGGCTTTTGATTTCATAGTCGTCCATCTTGCATCCGTCCCCATATGCATGCCAAAGGACATCCTGATAGTCCTTCAAATGACGAAGTTATGGAGGATTTTCGAAATTTTTGCAAATTTTCCATACCCACCCCTTGTAGATTTTTTCGAAAAATTCTTGTTTGTTTTTTTAATATATTCTTTACTTTTTTAATGACAATCGACAGTTATTTTTAAACGTATTTGTTAAGGCTATCGACCGGCCAATTGCTATCTAAATTATCGATGCAGTTTCCAAGATAAACACATTTTAATTTTTGGACTGAAATTTATATCTCATCCCCAAAAGTATGCAAAAGTTTCTAATTTTTGGACTTGCAAATTTTCAATTGCGGAGTCGAAAAAAAAATTTAAGAAATCGCAACAACATGAGAAAATCATGAATATCTCGGGAACCATAAGGACGATCGGAATGTCCTTTGGCCAGCTGATAGTCCTTGTTAAGACGAGTTGATTGCCACAGGACTCATAAGGATCAGCAAGGATATGGCCAAGATAGAGCATGTTTTCTCTCAGCAAAAAAGTCATTCTAACTCTGTTGTTTAAAGAATATTTGGGCTTTTGATTTCATAGTCGTCCATCTTGCATCCGTCCCCATATGCATGCCAAAGGACATCCTGATAGTCCTTCAAATGACGAAGTTATGGAGGATTTTCGAAATTTTTGCAAATTTTCCATACCCACCCCTTGTAGATTTTTTCGAAAAATTCTTGTTTGTTTTTTTAATATATTCTTTACTTTTTTAATGACAATCGACAGTTATTTTTAAACGTATTTGTTAAGGCTATCGACCGGCCAATTGCTATCTAAATTATCGATGCAGTTTCCAAGATAAACACATTTTAATTTTTGGACTGAAATTTATATCTCATCCCCAAAAGTATGCAAAAATTTCTAATTTTTGGACTTGCAAATTTTCAATTGCGGAGTCGAAAAAAAAATTTAAGAAATCGCAACAACATGAGAAAATCATGAATATCTCGGGAACCATAAGGACGATCGGAATGTCCTTTGGCCAGCTGATAGTCCTTGTTAAGACGAGTTGATTGCCACAGGACTTATAAGGATCAGCAAGGATATGGCCAAGATAGAGCATGTTTTCTCTCAGCAAAAAGTCCTTCTAACTCTGTTGTTTAAAGTATATGTGGGCTTTTGATTTCATAGTCGTCCATCTTGAATCCGTCCCCATATGCATGCCAAAGGACATCCTGATAGTTCTTCAAATGACGAAGTTAAGGAGGATTTTCGAAATTTTTGAAAATTTTCCATGCCCACCCCTTGTAGATTTTTTCGAAAAATTCTTGTTTGTTTTTTTAATATATTCTTTACTTTTTTAATGACAATCGACAGTTATTTTTAAAGGTATTTGTTAAGGCTATCGACCGGCCAATTGCTATCTAAATTATCGTTGTAGGTTCCGAGATAAACACATTTTAATTTTTGGACTGAAATTTATATCTCATCCCCAAAAGTATGCAAAAGTTTCTAATTTTTGGACTTGCAAATTTTCAATTGCGGAGTCGGAAAAAAATGTAAGAAATCGCAACAACATGAGAAAATCATGAATATCTCGGGAACCATAAGGACGATCGGAATGTCCTTTGGCCAGCTGATAGTCCTTGTTAAGACGAGTTGATTGCCATAGGACTCATAAGGATCAGCAAGGATATGGCCAAGATAGAGCATGTTTTCTCTCAGCAAAAAAGTCCTTCTAACTCTGTTGTTTAAAGTATATGTGGGCTTTTGATTTCATAGTCGTCCATCTTGAATCCGTCCCCATATGCATGCCAAAGGACATCCTGATAGTCCTTCAAATGACGAAGTTAAGGAGGATTTTCGAAATTTTTGCAAATTTTCCATGCCCACCCCTTGTAGATTTTTTCGAAAAATTCTTGTTTGTTTTTTTAATATATTCTTTACTTTTTTAATGACAATCGACAGTTATTTTTAAACGTATTTGTTAAGGCTATCGACTGGCCAATTGCTATCTAAATTATCGTTGTAGGTTCCGAGATAAACACATTTTAATTTTTGGACTGAAATTTATATCTCATCCCCAAAAGTATGCAAAAGTTTCTAATTTTTGGACTTGCAAATTTTCAATTGCGGAGTCGAAAAAAATGTAAGAAATCGCAACAACATGAGAAAATCATGAATATCTCGGGAACCATAAGGACGATCGGAATGTCCTTTGGCCAGCTGATAGTCCTTGTTAAGGCGAGTAGATTGCCACAGGACTCATAAGGATCAGCAAGGATATGGCCAAGATAGAGCATGTTTTCTCTCAGCAAAAAAGTCCTTCTAACTCTGTTGTTTAAAGTATATTTGGGCTTTTGATTTCATAGTCGTCCATCTTGAATCCGTCCCCATATGCATGCCAAAGGACATCCTGATAGTCCTTCAAATGACGAAGTTATGGAGGATTTTCGAAATTTTTGCAAATTTTCCATACCCACCCCTTGTAGATTTTTTCGAAAAATTCTTGTTTGTTTTTTTAATATATTCTTTACTTTTTTAATGACAATCGACAGTTATTTTTAAACGTATTTGTTAAGGCTATCGACCGGCCAATTGCTATCTAAATTATCGTTGTAGGTTCCGAGATAAACACATTTTAATTTTTGGACTGAAATTTATATCTCATCCCCAAAAGTATGCAAAAGTTTCTAATTTTTGGACTTGCAAATTTTCAATTGCGGACGGAAAAAAATGTAAGAAATCGCAACAACATGAGAAAATCATGAATATCTCGGGAACCATAAGGACGATCGGAATGTCCTTTGGCCAGCTGATAGTCCTTGTTAAGACGAGTTGATTGCCACAGGACTTATAAGGATCAGCAAGGATATGGCCAAGATAGAGCATGTTTTCTCTCAGCAAAAAAGTCCTTCTAACTCTGTTGTTTAAAGTATATTTGGGCTTTTGATTTCATAGTCGTCCATCTTGAATCCGTCCCCATATGCATGCCAAAGGACATCCTGATAGTCCTTCAAATGACGAAGTTAAGGAGGATTTTCGAAATTTTTGAAAATTTTCCATGCCCACCCCTTGTAGATTTTTTCGAAAAATTCTTGTTTGTTTTTTTAATATATTCTTTACTTTTTTAATGACAATCGACAGTTATTTTTAAAGGTATTTGTTAAGGCTATCGACCGGCCAATTGCTATCTAAATTATCGTTGTAGGTTCCGAGATAAACACATTTTAATTTTTGGACTGAAATTTATATCTCATCCCCAAAAGTATGCAAAAGTTTCTAATTTTTGGACTTGCAAATTTTCAATTGCGGAGTCGGAAAAAAATGTAAGAAATCGCAACAACATGAGAAAATCATGAATATCTCGGGAACCATAAGGACGATCGGAATGTCCTTTGGCCAGCTGATAGTCCTTGTTAAGACGAGTTGATTGCCACAGGACTCATAAGGATCAGCAAGGATATGGCCAAGATAGAGCATGTTTTCTCTCAGCAAAAAAGTCCTTCTAACTCTGTTGTTTAAAGTATATTTGGGCTTTTGATTTCATAGTCGTCCATCTTGAATCCGTCCCCATATGCATGCCAAAGGACATCCTGATAGTCCTTCAAATGACGAAGTTAAGGAGGATTTTCGAAATTTTTGAAAATTTTCCATGCCCACCCCTTGTAGATTTTTGCGAAAAATTCTTGTTTGTTTTTTTAATATATTCTTTACTTTTTTAATGACAATCGACAGTTATTTTTAAACGTATTTGTTAAGGCTATCGACTGGCCAATTGCTATCTAAATTATCGTTGTAGGTTCCGAGATAAACACATTTTAATTTTTGGACTGAAATTTATATCTCATCCCCAAAAGTATGCAAAAGTTTCTAATTTTTGGACTTGCAAATTTTCAATTGCGGAGTCGAAAAAAAATGTAAGAAATCGCAACAACATGAGAAAATCATGAATATCTCGGGAACCATAAGGCCGATCGGAATGTCCTTTGGCCAGCTGATAGTCCTTGTTAAGACGAGTTGATTGCCACAGGACTCATAAGGATCAGCAAGGATATGGCCAAGATAGAGCATGTTTTCTCTCAGCAAAAAAGTCCTGCTAACTCTGTTGTTTAAAGTATATTTGGGCTTTTGATTTCATAGTCGTCCATCTTGAATCCGTCCCCATATGCATGCCAAAGGACATCCTGATAGTCCTTCAAATGACGAAGTTAAGGAGGATTTTCGAAATTTTTGAAAATTTTCCATACCCACCCCTTGTAGATTTTTTCGAAAAATTCTTGTTTGTTTTTTTAATATATTCTTTACTTTTTTAATGACAATCGACAGTTATTTTTAAACGTATTTGTTAAGGCTATCGACCGGCCAATTGCTATCTAAATTATTGTTGCAGTTTCCGAGATAAACACATTTTAATTTTTGGACTGAAATTTATATCTCATCCCCAAAAGTATGCAAAAGTTTTTAATTTTTGGACTTGCAAATTTTCAATTGCGGAGTCGAAAAAAAATGTAAGAAATCGCAAGCACATGAGAAAATCACGAATATCTCGGGAACCATAAGGACGATCGGAATGTCCTTTGGCCAGCTGATAGTCCTTGTTAAGACGAGTTGATTGCCACAGGACTCATAAGGATCAGCAAGGATATGGCCAAGATAGAGCATGTTTTCTCTCAGCAAAAAAGTCCTTCTAACTCTGTTGTTTAAAGTATATTTGGGCTTTTGATTTCATAGTCGTCCATCTTGAATCCGTCCCCATATGCATGCCAAAGGACATCCTGATAGTCCTTCAAATGACGAAGTTAAGGAGGATTTTCGAAATTTTTGAAAATTTTCCATACCCACCCCTTGTAGATTTTTTCGAAAAATTCTTGTTTGTTTTTTTAATATATTCTTTACTTTTTTTAATGACAATCGACAGTTATTTTTAAACGTATTTGTTAAGGCTATCGACCGGCCAATTGCTATCTAAATTATCGTTGTAGTTTTCAAGATAAACACATTTTAATTTTTGGACTGAAATTTATATCTCATCCCCAAAAGTATGCAAAAGTTTCTAATTTTTGGACTTGCAAATTTTCAATTGCGGAGTTGAAAAAAAAATGTAAGAAATCGCAACAACATGAGAAAATCATGAATATCTCGGGAACCATAAGGACGATCGGAATGTCCTTTGGCCAGCTGATAGTCCTTGTTAAGACGAGTTGATTGCCACAGGACTCATAAGGATCAGCAAGGATATGGCCAAGATAGAGCATGTTTTCTCTCAGCAAAAAAGTCCTGCTAACTCTGTTGTTTAAAGTATATTTGGGCTTTTGATTTCATAGTCGTCCATCTTGAATCCGTCCCCATATGCATGCCAAAGGACATCCTGATAGTCCTTCAAATGACGAAGTTAAGGAGGATTTTCGAAATTTTTGAAAATTTTCCATACCCACCCCTTGTAGATTTTTTCGAAAAATTCTTGTTTGTTTTTTTAATATATTCTTTACTTTTTTAATGACAATCGACAGTTATTTTTAAACGTATTTGTTAAGGCTATCGACCGGCCAATTGCTATCTAAATTATTGTTGCAGTTTCCGAGATAAACACATTTTAATTTTTGGACTGAAATTTATATCTCATCCCCAAAAGTATGCAAAAGTTTTTAATTTTTGGACTTGCAAATTTTCAATTGCGGAGTCGAAAAAAAAATGTAAGAAATCGCAAGCACATGAGAAAATCACGAATATCTCGGGAACCATAAGGACGATCGGAATGTCCTTTGGCCAGCTGATAGTCCTTGTTAAGACGAGTTGATTGCCACAGGACTCATAAGGATCAGCAAGGATATGGCCAAGATAGAGCATGTTTTCTCTCAGCAAAAAAGTCCTTCTAACTCTGTTGTTTAAAGTATATTTGGGCTTTTGATTTCATAGTCGTCCATCTTGAATCCGTCCCCATATGCATGCCAAAGGACATCCTGATAGTCCTTCAAATGACGAAGTTAAGGAGGATTTTCGAAATTTTTGAAAATTTTCCATACCCACCCCTTGTAGATTTTTTCGAAAAATTCTTGTTTGTTTTTTTAATATATTCTTTACTTTTTTAATGACAATCGACAGTTATTTTTAAACGTATTTGTTAAGGCTATCGACCGGCCAATTGCTATCTAAATTATCGTTGTAGTTTTCAAGATAAACACATTTTAATTTTTGGACTGAAATTTATATCTCATCCCCAAAAGTATGCAAAAGTTTCTAATTTTTGGACTTGCAAATTTTCAATTGCGGAGTTGAAAAAAAATGTAAGAAATCGCAACAACATGAGAAAATCATGAATATCTCGGGAACCATAAGGACGATCGGAATGTCCTTTGGCCAGCTGATAGTCCTTGTTAAGACGAGTTGATTGCCACAGGACTCATAAGGATCAGCAAGGATATGGCCAAGATAGAGCATGTTTTCTCTCAGCAAAAAAGTCCTGCTAACTCTGTTGTTTAAAGTATATTTGGGCTTTTGATTTCATAGTCGTCCATCTTGAATCCGTCCCCATATGCATGCCAAAGGACATCCTGATAGTCCTTCAAATGACGAAGTTAAGGAGGATTTTCGAAATTTTTGAAAATTTTCCATACCCACCCCTTGTAGATTTTTTCGAAAAATTCTTGTTTGTTTTTTTAATATATTCTTTACTTTTTTTAATGACAATCGACAGTTATTTTTAAAGGTATTTGTTAAGGCTATCGACCGGCCAATTGCTATCTAAATTATCGATGCAGTTTCCAAGATAAACACATTTTAATTTTTGGACTGAAATTTATATCTCATCCCCAAAAGTATGCAAAAGTTTCTAATTTTTGGACTTGCAAATTTTCAATTGCGGAGTCGAAAAAAAATTTAAGAAATCCCAACAACATGAGAAAATCATGAATACCTCGGGAACCATAAGGACGATCGGAATGTCCTTTGGCCAGCTGATAGTCCTTGTTAAGACGAGTTGATTGCCACAGGACTCATAAGGATCAGCAAGGATATGGCCAAGATAGAGCATGTTTTCTCTCAGCAAAAAAGTCCTTCTAACTCTGTTGTTTAAAGTATATTTGGGCTTTTGATTTCATAGTCGTCCATCTTGAATCCGTCCCCATATGCATGCCAAAGGACATCCTGATAGTCCTTCAAATGACGAAGTTAAGGAGGATTTTCGAAATTTTTGAAAATTTTCCATGCCCACCCCTTGTAGATTTTTGCGAAAAATTCTTGTTTGTTTTTTTAATATATTCTTTACTTTTTTAATGACAATCGACAGTTATTTTTAAACGTATTTGTTAAGGCTATCGACTGGCCAATTGCTATCTAAATTATCGTTGTAGGTTCCGAGATAAACACATTTTAATTTTTGGACTGAAATTTATATCTCATCCCCAAAAGTATGCAAAAGTTTCTAATTTTTGGACTTGCAAATTTTCAATTGCGGAGTCGAAAAAAAATGTAAGAAATCGCAACAACATGAGAAAATCATGAATATCTCGGGAACCATAAGGACGATCGGAATGTCCTTTGGCCAGCTGATAGTCCTTGTTAAGACGAGTTGATTGCCACAGGACTCATAAGGATCAGCAAGGATATGGCCAAGATAGAGCATGTTTTCTCTCAGCAAAAAAGTCATTCTAACTCTGTTGTTTAAAGTATATTTGGGCTTTTGATTTCATAGTCGTCCATCTTGAATCCGTCCCCATATGCATGCCAAAGGACATCCTGATAGTCCTTCAAATGACGAAGTTAAGGAGGATTTTCGAAATTTTTGAAAATTTTCCATACCCACCCCTTGTAGATTTTTTCGAAAAATTCTTGTTTGTTTGTTTAATATATTCTTTACTTTTTTAATGACAATCGACAGTTATTTTTAAACGTATTTGTTAAGGCTATCGACCGGCCAATTGCTATCTAAATTATCGTTGTAGTTTCCGAGATAAACACATTTTAAGTTTTCAACTGCAAAATTAATGCGACCCCCAAGATCATTTGTTAATTGTTACACATTATTTTTATTTATTTACTGCCATTGTTGTAATTGTGTACAGATCTAATGTTTTTTGGGTAAATTATCCTATTGCTACGGCTATGGCAGCTTAACCTAATTAAATATTAACAATTATATATACTGCCTACAATAACATAACATTGTGGAAGTTTAGGACATAGATTTCGTTAAAGTACGATATTTTATATGTATATACATCATTAATTATGTACATCATGTCATGGACGACACCCAGGTATTTGGAGTGCGTTTCGTGATTGAGCCTGGACATGATCGAATTCCGGTTGCGAGCGTCATGTTCCCACGCTTACTTCTGTTTATGCCAATGTTCCAGTCGTTTGCTCATAATTCAAAGCTCCGCCAATACTGCTGCAAGGGACTGCGTTGCAATGCCAAGGGATTGGCTCCTGGCGAGGACAGCAGTGACGTCGTCGTATGTCGCAATTACAACGTCTTGACAGCCGACCGCTTGAGCTGCTAGATGGAATAAAGTGGGCCCAAGAACACTGCCTTGTGGTACTCCAGCAGATATCCCTTGTAAAGTCGACTTATCGCCGCTTACACCAACACAGAAACATCGGTCTGCTTACAAGCCGATACAATTGTCGACAAATGATTCAGTTTGGAACAGAAATCACTTCTAATGAAAAGATTCCAAAGGGTCCACACGGCCTGTTTCCTGTTTCTCCCATAAATATTTTCTTGTGTCGCATGTGTTTATGCAAAAGTTCCACATCTAGATGGAAAATACAAGTGGAATAGATAATGAAAAGATTAATAAATCAATATAAAAGTGATGCATGCCGTGTATTAACAGATTCAACAAAGTATCTCCAAGATACAACACAATTCCATAGATACAAATACAATTGATAGCGTGGAAACTTTTGAATCATATATACAATAATAAGTATCTCAAAGATACAATTGCTCGTATGTGTAGATGTAAAATAAATATTCGCATTTCATAGTAAAAATAATACAAAATCTTAATTGTACACTAAAGAATCCCACAGAAATGCGTAAAGCAACAAAACTTGTTGAAAGCTTCAAATGTATCTTCATGACTGTCCATTTTGTGTATTGTTTTAGTTTTTTTTCTTGAATTATTGGAATGAAAAGCAGTTTTTTTTTAAATATTATAATTAACAAATGACGACGGCAGAGAGAAATACGAAATAAAAAGTTTTAAACAGTCGACATAAAATGAAATAAAAGAATAAATAATTTATTTAAAATTTAACAATTTTTGGAAAACATTCAAAAGTGGTCACAACAACTCATTCTTGGCTATATAATTTTAAATTCAATTGAACATCGTTATTGCATTCCGCATGGAGTCTAAAAGTATTTGTAATGTCCAATTCTGCAGAGTGGAAATCGAATAAAGCTTTAAGCCACAATTATTATGGCAATACCGATACTGATAACGATAAATTAGTGAATTATTTGACATCAAAGTAGTCCGGTCTAGTTCTAAACTCAACTAGGGAGAAGTTTTCCCAGTAATTCAGTTTAGTTCTGTGTAACACACTGTTTCGGAAACAACTTTCGATAGCTCGAAGCTAAATCTCAGAATATACATAAAGTACAACTAAATAAAGGCCGCGTAACAATCGTTTCAAAATGTCTTTCACCTGCAAGTGTCTTCAGCGCTTGGTTCTCAAGACCCACAAGCTAATGCGCAGCAAGGCGGACTACTCGAAGACCATTTGCAATCTGAAGATCAACAAGGACACCAAGGTTCTGGTGCAGGGATTCACCGGCAAGCACGGCACCTTCCATTCCGATGAATCCATCAAGTATGGCACCCAAATCGTTGGCGGTGTGTCGCCCAAAAAGGGAGGGACCAAGCATCTGGACAAGCCCGTCTTCAAGGATGTGAAGGAGGCCGTCAAGGAGCTAAAGCCCGATGCCACGGCCATTTTCATACCGCCCTCAACGGCCGCCGAGGGTATTTGCGCGGCCATCGAGAATGAGATCGGACTGATTGTCGTCATCACCGAAGGCATTCCGCAATCCGATATGCTGCGCATCATGCAGATGCTCCATTGCCAGGAGAAGTGTCGCCTCCTGGGCCCCAATTGTCCAGGCATCATAGCGCCGGAGCAGTGCAAGATCGGCATCATGCCCGGCGACATCCACAAGCGCGGCGTCGTCGGCATCGTGTCCCGCTCCGGCACTCTCACCTACGAGGCCGTGCATCAGACAACCGAGACGGGACTGGGCCAAACCCTGTGCATTGGCTGCGGCGGTGATCCCTTCAACGGCACCAACTTCATCGACGCCCTCAAGATCTTTCTGCACGACAAGGAGACCAAGGGCATCATACTTATCGGCGAGATTGGCGGCTCCGCCGAGGAGGATGCCGCCGACTTCCTCAAAGCCGAGAACAGTGGCTGCGAAGCCAAGCCAGTGGTCGCCTTCATTGCCGGCCAGACGGCGCCACCTGGACGACGCATGGGACACGCGGGCGCCATCATCTCGGGCGGCAAGGGTGCGGCCAAGGACAAGGTGAAGGCGCTGGAGGCCGCTGGTGTCATTGTGACCAACAATCCTTGTCTCATGGGTAAATTGCTGCACCAGGAGATGGTCAAGCGGAAGCTGGTCAAGTAGAGACGTCACCATCGACAGATGCAGGAGGAAGCCACTGTAAAGTTCACAAAACAATCTGCACTATGATGTTATGGATTCTTATTATTCAATTCACCCAGTTTGTACATTTCCAAATTGATTTCTTTCCTCACACGGATTCAAATTATTTAAAAAGATATTGTGATTAAGAAGATAACAATTGATTTTTAAATGGCGAGGACAGATCAGCATTAGCTCTTTACAATATTCGTTCAAATTTCATGTTGGATTCTTTTTTTGAAAACTAAATTGGTCTACAACCATTCGTTTTATTCATTCACAAAATTCTGTTCAATAAGAAAAATAAAAAGAAAGATTAAGGGTACTAAGATACGACTTGGACTCTTAGCAGCTTTTTATTTCTTTCAGAAACTCTTTTCTTTGACACTTCAATTTCATTTTAAATTTAATTATGACATCCGTAAACTTATTTTCAAATGGATTGTTTCAACTATAAAGACAACAAAAGAATTAGAAGATAAATGGATTATCGAATGTTTCAAGAAATGTATTTTAAATTGAATTGATTGAAATGAAAAATAATATTTAAAAAAAGTAATATAAATAAGCCAACTCTAATTGTCCGATTAGAACTGAGATAAGCAATGGCTTAAATACTGGCATGCACTTTATAAGCCAATGTAGACTCGCCCATTATTTGATATATTTAAAACTTTAACTATATTTTTAAAATAATTTATTTGGGTATATTTTGTTGTATATAGATATTTATAACTGTATATAACATTACACCAATAATAATTTATTTCGTTTTATTTTGTGTACAGACAATTCTGTATTTGCACATGTATATAAGTTTATTTTGAAAGTCAATTTGTTTCTGTATATTTAAATACATTTGTCGTATATTTATGTTGCATATTTTAGCTAACAACCCGTTTTTACACTGTGGGTCACATATGTTATGTAAGTGTTTTGTTTGTGTTCAAAGTGAGTAGCGAGTATCCCAGAGTCGAGCACGCTCGACTGCAACTTTCTTACTTGCTCATTGTTGTTGTTGTGCGGTTGCCGCTGCCTCTGCCATGCCGCATGTCATGTCGTGCTGCCATTTCTGCATGTTTTGCCCAACTGTTGGCTTTAAACTAATTACCGCACATTTTTTGTTTGGTTTTTTTGCTCTGCTCTGCTTTGTTGTTTGTTGCTTTCTTGTTGTTGTTGCGCTGCTTGTTTGTTGTTTGTTGCTGGGTGTTACTTTACCGTTGTCTGCCAGCAATTATGTGGATAATTGACGCTAGCGAGCGCGCAACACGCGGCGTATGCGCAACATTACCCTGTCGCCTGGCAGCTGCTCTCCGTCAGCCAACTACTTGACAAATATTTAAATCATTTGATGTCAGGCGAAATTCAGGTGTTTGCGCAACTCCTTCCCGCACTCCTCCCCTCGCCTGCTCCTCTCCGCATAATTTAACTAAAAGCAATTCAAAACCAGCCCGGCAAAGTCAGCAACAGCAGCAGCAGCAGCAGCACAAAGTGAAGCCAAGTGCAGCCAGGCTTCAACAACTGTTAAATGCCAGGAGCTATGTACCAGCCACGCCCCCTCCCCAAAGAGTGAGACAAGCGAGACTCGCCCACTTCTCGAGCACTCACACACACACACACATAGAAACGGCACTGTGAAAAGTTCTTCCTTTCTCCCTTCTTCTCTCTCCCTCGCTCGTCTCTTCCGTCGCGTCTCCTTTTCTAGTTCGCCCTCTGTCTAGAGCCTTAAAGTATTTGCTTGGGTTCTTTTGCCAGCTGCTTAGGTGTCAACGCTGCACTTGAGCTACGTGTATTTTTGTGAGTTATTTCTTTTCAAGCTATTTGCCAAATGCCATAGCACACACAGACACACAGACAGACAGACAGACAGACGGACAGACGGACAGACAGACAGTGAAAGAGAGAGCGAAGGAGACAGTCAGTCAGTCAGTCAGCGCAGATTTGCCAGCAAGTGGCGCACTTCAATGGCCAAGTTGGCAGCACAAATGCATTTTCCTTATTAAAAACCCATGTGTGTCTTCGACGCCATTCCACGTGGTGTCTGCTTGTGTATATAGCATCCATATATTCCATTTAAATCACACTGTGTGAAGCGCAGCACTCTTCAATTTTCACTTCTCATTTTTCCCCTTTTTGAAAAGTCGAAACTTAATTGCAAAGTGGACAGTGAGCACAATAAACGCCCTTTCCCTGGGCCAGCCTGCCCTTGATCCTCTTAATTCATGCCACCACAGATGATGCTATTGAAGTGCTGCAAGTTCCTCAATAAGATGCTGGGATGCTGGGATGCGGCAACGTGACAGCCCATCGACCGCAGCAACAGTGAAAAGCAATTAAAATAAGACAAAGTCTAAAACAAGTAAGAAAGCTACAGTCGAGAGTGCTCGACCGTATGATACCCGCAACCCATTTCGAGAGAAAACAAAAAATTTAAATGATATATTAACAAAAAATATACCAAATATACTAAAATTAGTTTTTTGTATATATTTGAAAATAGCGGGTAAAAATCACAACACCGTTTTGGTCACACTGTCAACTAAACAAACAAAGCGCGGGCAGCTGCAAGTGAATTTTGCATATAAAATTGATTCTTTAATAACTTCCTTGTTTTTCATTCGATCTCAACCAAATTCACAGAAATCATTGAGAATATAATTATTATTATGCATACCAAAATTCAATGCTCTAGGTCTATTATTACGGCTTTTACAGACTTTTGGGGGCGGAAAGGGGCGTGGCATCCAACTTTTGAAATAAACTTGATCTGCGTAGGACCTATAGGAGTACTGTCCCCAAATTTGGTAGCTCTAGCTCTTATAGTCTCTGAGATCCAGGTGTTCATACAGACGGACAGACGGACAGACGGACAGACGGACATGGCTATATCGTCTCGGCTGTTGACACTGATCAAGAATATATATACTTTGTGGGGTCGGAGATGCCTCCTTCTGCCTGTTACATACATTTTCTGTTGGCACTAAGTTATAATACCCTTCTACCCTATGGGTAGCGGGTATAAAAAGAAAGCTACGCATTGAACTCTCACTCACACTCACACTGATGCCAAAGAAATGCCATTGACAACGGGTAAATTGCAAACCCTCCGCCCTCTTGCCACTCCCCTCAACACCACGCAAATCGATTAGATTTTTGGTTTTCAAAAACTTACAGTAGGTCGACTAAGTGCTTCTTGTGGTTACTAATCGTTCATCAACCACCGAAACCAAGGTGGTTGATTAAATGCCAAACAAAAAAAATACCCAACTGAATTTAATTTAAAGCGGGAATTGTTTGAAACACTAGCAAATAAGACAAGCGATTTTCTTTAAAGTAATTATAGAACAAATTCTGTTTTCTTCCAACTTTTCGCAATTCCTCTATTAATACCCAAATAAAAACTGAAGAGTTTAACTAAAATTGAATTTTGAAAGCTCTTTAACAAGTTAGGTGAATGCCAAAAGAACCTAACTGAGTTTCCACTCAATTTAATTAAACTTTAAACTTTTGCCCGATTATAAGCAACTTATTTGAAAAGCATTTTTAAATACCAAAGTAATTGGCAAACAAAGCAAACAAAATTAAGGCAAGTTTGCATAAATTACTAAAATATAATTGATGGAATAAAACCAAAAATAAATTATTTTAAAAAAAAGTTATTCCCATACAGGCAAGAAGCTGGAGCGATTAAAAAACATAATTAAATTGTGGTTGCAATTTGAAAATGTTCTATAGAATAAGACTAAAACTTCTCCCATTTGTCGGCAGTGAATAGTTCTCTAAACACTAAAGACCATCAATGCTACCAAAGATTCTCTGACACAACTTTCGGGCTATTTATGGAATGTGGCATCAGAAGGGGGTTGAGAATGGCAGCCACAATTTGACAACCATTTATTAGACCGCCACACATCAAACCAATTGAAAAACTAAGCCTTCGAGCCAAACTAACTGCCAACACGTAGAACAGGACTATAAACACACACACAGCGTATAGTATAAAAGGACATGGAGAAGGGCAAGTGGAAGAAAGGGGCGCAAACAAAACCCCAAAATGTTGCATTTAATTGCAACTATTGGAAAGTTTTACCGCTTCTTCTTGCTGCTCCCAATGTTGACATAACAATCGCAACCACATTTTTGTTCGAAAAGCCAAATTGGTTTATTTTCTTGCCAAATTCCAGCAGCACGTTGTCACCGAAAAGAAACGGCAAGAGCAGCAGCAGGAGGGACAATAGGAAGCTGGCCACTTGCAGCAAATGGAAATGGAAGAGTCGAATAGATACCCTACAAAACGGGGAGCAACACCAATGGGCAATGCTCAAAGCAAACTTTTATATAATATAATGGTAAACTGAAGAGCGTTGCCAGCTGCTGGGCTGATTGGACTGTCGAAAGGGTATTGAGAGGAAATCATCCTCAACTAGTCGAAACGATTTTGTCAATTTATGCAGAACATGCCGCACATAGAAGGGGAGAGGCATTTCGGTCTTGTTCTCTTTTTTTCTTGGCTCGGCTCAATTGAACCCAAACCCTATCGATGGATGGACTAACCTAAGCAAGCAAGCAAGCCCATCACAGATACATTTGCTCTACGTTTATTTCGTATTCCATTTTTGCTGCAAATGCAAACAAATGAAATGCTACACGTTTCACGTGCCCCTTGCCACACACACACACACAAACACAGGCAGACAGACAGACAGACAGACGGAGCAGAGAGTGGAAACTCGTGCCAGCGATTGCGTCTCGGTTGTCGTGGATGCCGCACACAGTTCTGGATTGGGGAAGGGCAGAAAATTGAGGGGCTTTGGGTTTTAGCAGCTGTCACTGAATCGACAATTATGACAATTGAGATTGTGACTGTTCAAGTTTTCGATTTCAAATGATAACCAATGTTGTTTTCAATGATTACTAATGATTTCGCATGTTATGCAATAAACTTTACCGCAATTTGAATCGCATTGTGTTTGAATATGCGAATGATTTCAACTTGATAATTGCCATCAAAAGTGAATGCGAATTTCTGTAAAATTTAAGGATATCTTTGAACTGCTTTGAATCGCATGTGAATGGGACATGCTTATTATGTCTGTGTATTTAAGCCGAATCATCCTCCTCCTCACTGCTGTTCCACTCTCTGGTGAAATTCGTCTCCTTGCAGCTGAATGTCAGCTGCAAACTATGCAAATTTGCCAGCACATGGTTAAAAGCTGTCAACTTTTATGCTTAGCGCGCAAATAATTAGAAAAGTTCGTTGACTGCTGACCAAAAAACCACAAAAACAACAACGACAACGACAACAACAATCGCAATAACAAAAACAAAAACAAAGACAACGACAGCGACAATGACCAAAAGCAAAGCATCATGTGTGAGAGGAATTCAATTAAATATTCAAAAACAAATCTAATATTTACAAAAAAAAAGCACACACACCCACAATAAAAAACTGGATACTAATACAATTATCAAAAATATTCAGCAGTGGAATACCCTGTGGAATTATAAGAACTTTAATTTGGTGCGAAGTAAAATGAAAGCAAATGAAATTAAGTATTTGAAAACTATTTCATTTTGAATAATTTAAAGTCATTAATTTGTACCTATTTGACGGTCGTTTATAGAGCGATTAAACCCGTCACGAACTTGTTTTAGAGTGCAGGGTATACAAGGAAAAATTAAACATCGCGCGTTTTAATAGTTTCCAGGGTTGTTGGGGATTAGATTAGGGATGCTTGCGGCGCTGAACTTCACTGTCGCAATTAATAAAGTTTGCGTCGAACGGAAAACCACTGAAACTAAAAAATAATATTAAAAAATGCAGTGACAACAACAACAAGAACAACAATAAGCAAAACAAAACAAAACAAACAAACAACAACAAAAGCATCGCAATTCAGTTGAAAATTCTCGCAATTTGTGGGAAAATTGCTGACATTGCGTATACGCCGCATGTGACAGTTAACCAGTCCCCAGGCAGCTCGTCAAGTGTCTATGCATAATTTTTAGACGTGAAACTTGCCCAACAACCCCGACATCCAATGATCGTTCTTTATACCCTGTATTGCAGTCACGCCACATGCTAAAAGAAGCACAGCACAAAGGGTATATTTTAGGCGCTATTTTGCACTGAACGCAAATCCTCCGCCTCTTGGGGTGTCAAATTGACAAACCGCAGTTTTAATATGCGATTTTAATCAAGTTTAAAGGAGCTAGTTATGTGCCAGTGACACGAGGCTAAAGTCAACACAACCATACAATATTAGATGAGGAAATAATAATAAAAGAAATATCACTCACAATCATCATCACCCAAATGATAAAGGCAATTTTTACATGCCCACCAAGAATACTTTTCCGATATACCTATTTTACCTACATATCTTCAAACACAGTACTTTTCTTTATTCAGCGACTGCAGTGATTAAAAGTGGCTTTAATCTCAGAAATGTACTTAAAATTTGTAGAACGCTAAACTGGCTAGTAAATAATTAAATTGAGAAAATTGTTGTTAAAGAAAAAATATAAACCAAATTAAAGTTCTATTTTGGTTGATGAGTCAGTTGGCGCAATACCACAAACTAAATTAAATAAACAATTTCTCAAAAATGCTTCCCTAATTCGATTATTATAATTTAAATATATAAATATATTGTTTACACTTAAACAGTTTCCTAAAAGGTTCGTTTATTAGAAATGTTAGAAATCTTCAGTCGAGAGTGCTCGACTATGATATGATGACTATGATGATTACAATATACTTTTGTTTTATATAAACATATACTTAATATACCGAAAAGTATATTTGGTGTAAAAACTATTGTTATGTTGAACATAAAATATAAATACATGGCCACACCGTCAACTAACCAAGCCAAGCAGTTAAATGTGATTTTTCCAATATTGTTTCTTGAATAACTTCTAAGTTTTTCATCCGATCAGAACCAGATTTCCATAATTCATTTAGACTATTGTTCATATTGTGAGTACCAAGCAAGACTCTTGCTTCTTAAATTAAAACACACTTAATCAGTGTTTTACAATCAAATCTCTAGCTCTTATAGTCTCTGGGATCTAGGTGTTGATATGGACAGACATAAACAATATGAACACTTTAGGCCTCCTTCTACCAGAATACATTTTCTGTTAGCGTTAAGTTATAATATAATACCCTTCTACCCCATGGGTAGCGTGTATGAACATATTGCCCAAATTAAGCCCGAATAAGTATGCTTTATTTTGTAGATTTGCAATGCGAGGACAGCGAATAAAATAATAAATATGTAAATACGTTTATAAATAGCTGTCATTGGGATCTCTCGTAGTCTATTCGTTTGCGCACCGTAATTAAGGATACTAAATGCTAATTAAGGCAGAGGACATCGACTATGTAATTGCAATTACTGGGCTGAAATTACTTTTTTGCAGCTCTGAATTATAAATAAGCCGACGCAAATGAAGTTATCCGTTTCGAAGTATATAGTATGTTGGATTTTGAAATACGTATTCGAAGCAGCGAAGTTGAGATTTGTAGATGACCATTGCGTGTTTTTTTTTTTTTGTTTGGGTTGCAAAAGCGTGAGGGAAACAGGAAAAAGTGGCAAAGTTGCAAAGTGCATTGGTTACTGTGGCAATAACACTCAGACTTTGTGGCATGCTGAGACTCTGCGGTTTTTATGCTCCACTAAAAACCGCTATCCAAAAGTCTCTCAAGGAAAAGGATGAGTGTGAGTGTGTGTGTGTGTTTGTGTGTGTGACGCTTTTGAGGTGTTTGGGCAAAAGTTTTGTCGACATCTTAATTTCTCACTTGTAAATTGAGCTGCGCCAGCAACCGCAAATTAGACCCCAAAGTATACGTACTTTGTGGATGCCAAATAAAACCACACACACACACACACATACACACACACAGACACGCACACACACCCGCATAGATCAATATAGAGACGACGCCAGCTGAAGCACGTTGGCGAACCCACACAAGTGTACATAGAAACGCACACAGACATTCATGCGTAAAACCAACATGCACACGCATCTCGATTCACACGCTGTGTGTATGTGTGTATGTGTGTGTGTGTGTGTGCTTTCAATGTGTAACAAAGTTGAAGTGTGCGACGTGCTGCACGAGAGACGCAGGATAAGTCGAGTCAAGGGACATGTGATACCCACGGACCAAGACCCCAATGGCGATACTTTTACATCAGCGAACTGACCAAACGCCAGACGGCCAACCAGGCGAAAAGTGAGGGGGGGGAAGGGACAGAGAAAGGGGCAAGGGAAGGCGATAACAACATTGATTGAAATTGAAGCTTCGCTGCTGCGCTGCGTTATTCACGACTCTCTGCTCGCTTGTCGCTCTTCGAACTTAAGCAGTTCTTTGGCCACAAAAGAGCTATCGATAATTATCGATAAGTGCATCCACAGTTAAATGAAATCATTAATCTTAGATAATAATTTATATAATATAATATATGCATATTTGAAGTCCTTAATTTAAAATGAAACTAAAGTTGACATTTACTAATTTTCATTTAACATCGTCGACTCTTCAAAGTTATTCATATTTTTATTTATTTTATATTTCATTAATAGAGCTGCAAGCTGAAATTTGCACTTAGAATTTTGATTGGTACTTTTTAAATTCAATTGTGTACTTTTTATTTTAAATAATATAACAATTACAATTATAGATATACATATATATAGATTTGATTTCATATCAATCATTTGTAATATCAAGGATTAAGTGTATATATTTATGTTGTTGAATTCGAAGTGTATTAGAATAAAATACAAATAATCATTTTATTCGATGTCTGCTTAAACTGACAAGTAAGCAATAATTAATATGAAATATCATAGTATTCGCGCCCAGTAATGATTTAGATATGGATCAATAACAGAAGAATTTTAAGTTCATAAATCCAATTTATAGACTTTGAACTTGAAATTCCTCTGTTGTCAGTAACTTGTCTCGCATTCAAATATTTGTTTTCTATTTTAGTTTAATCGCAGTACTCACTCACATTCGGAAAGTCCATCGATAGCTTATCGAAGTGGCCAAGAGGTATCTCGAAGCGATTAGGAGAGCTCAATCCACAATCAGTCGCAAGCGACAGCAGACAGACTCGCCTCGCTCCCCATTCGATTGGGCAATTATCGAATAACCCGAGCTGCAATCTGGCTGCCATTAGATGCGAGACTGAAGTGCCTGGGTTAAGGAGCCGTCAATGGGCGCATTCGCTGCAATTTCCCAGCAGACATTCGCTGCGCTCTTTGTCTTTTGCATACGCAGACGGACGTAAAAACAAGCAGACATGGATACGCATGCAACATTTTGTGGCAGGCAACGCGTCGCGTCACACACGTAGACAAACATTTGCAAATGAGCGTTGAAGCGTGGGACAGCGAGACGCCGCAGCTGCCTCAGGTGGCACAACAACGCAAACTTCACTTCCTCTCACCTGTGATGTGTGCACAATTAGAGTCGGGTGGCAACCAAATTGAAATATTTAATTAAATTTCGGCAAATGCCACGCAACGTTGGAGAATTTAGTTGCTTATGCAAGTCCTTAAAGTCTCAATGCCTTCGTCCTGGCCAACAGAGAACAGTGCCCCATGCAGAGCCAATAATTTGGCCAATGACGTGCAATTATTTGGCCAGCCAAGTTTTGAGACAACTCTAACACGCCACTCCAGCAACTCTCACAACTTGCCCCCAATTTAGCTGGCAACTGCTCGCGTGGCACGTACAAAGTTTGTCTGCTCTCCTTAAGAATGCCAAGTCGAAGCTGAGACGCTGAGACTGTGAAGTTGCATCTGAAGCTGAAGCTGAAGTTGCAGTTGCAGTTGAAGGCAAAGTCGAATGATTCATGGCCCGCTGCAATTTAGCTGCCAACTCGCCAAAAGTACCGGAAACGCATTCATTTTCCGCATTTTTCACATCAATAATAAAGTGCCAGCGACCGTCGCTCGTTGCCAATGGCCGCTTTGCAACTTGCAACTGCCACAAGTGAAACACACGGATAGTGAGAGCGAGGGAGCGAGAAAGACTCGAGTCTGCGAGCCTAATTAAGTTTATAACATTTATGACTTGTTAGCTCGGCGGCAAACAGTTGACTAACTAACTAACTAACTAACCAACTGAAGCAAACTCGGCTAACGGGGCAACTAACTGAGGCAACAGCTGCAATTTGGCCCGGAACTCTGCTGATTGCCATTTCTGATTGCTCTCTCTCTCTCTCTCTCTATCTATCGCTCTCGCAAAACATTTGATTAGCAATTGCAGAAAGTTGCAGGCCAAATTCACGCAAGTTCTTTTAAATTTGTGCTGCTGCGCTCCTTCACCTGCTCATAAGCACTCATTAAACTCAAAGCTCAAAACTTATTCATGCTTCAGCAAATGAGCAAAAACTCGACTAAGCCGAGTAAAAATCCATTCATTTCACGCATCGCCTGTTGCCCAATGCCCCCCAAAGAGGCAAAAAAGAAAAGATGTCATCGTCATCCGCATTCCCATTATCATGGTCTTCGTTGTTGTTGACGTCGTCAGCGTCCAGCGAGGACGTCCTTGGTCCTTGGTGTCCTGTGTCCCGTCTCTGGAAACGATGACAGTTGCGCTTTTTAGATTTATACGCAATTTCGTATGATTTACGAGTCGAGTCGGGACTGAAGACCGCAAAACACAACACAACAAAGTCAGCTGAGGTAATGCCTAATGCCTGAAATTCAAGCTGCTTCAGGCTTCGCCTGAATAAACCTTTTCAGCTCTCAATCTGCTGCAACGCTCCCCACCAAAAGCAGACCGAACTAGTCTCATTGTTTTGCTAAGCGAGCGACTGATAAGACGCCGGGCCAGTCAGCATTTCAGCAATTCAAGTGGACAGACAGCTGACCCGGCTGCTAGCTGCCCGATAAGCCCGACTGCAGTCTGCTTCATGCCTCATGCCTCATGCCTCATGCCTCATGCCTCGTGCTTCTGCTACTGTTGCCACATATTCCAGAGATTCGTGTTTATGCAGCTTGGAAGTTAACACTTTTGGCCCTTTCTGCCGTTAAGCAGCTTACGAGCGGACCTCAAACGAATGAAATCAACTTCCACTTGCTGTTTACGATTATTAAATCAAAATTACAATTAAGTAACGTATGTGCACTAATTGTGCAATGCGAATGAATGAAATCAAAGTATTATTTCTCCAATTTGTTATGTTGTAATATTGCAATTGTAGGCACTTTTAAATATAGTAATATTTCATCATCACAATTAATTTACCAGCAATTATTTGATCACATATTTTTGAAAAGTTTTTCAATTAACGAACTACATTTCAAAGCAAATGTAATCGCAATTTTTGTAAAAAAAAAAACTACTCTCAAATAATTTTGTTTTTAAATTGTGATTTTAGTAGTTGGAATTCCGTTGACATTTTAACTCTACATATGTCGTGTAAATTGAAGAAAGTTTCTCAAATAGCCGAATTCAAAATTCATTCATTTAAAATAATTCGTGGTATCAGCTGTAGTTTAATTTTGTCGGATTCAAAGACCAAATGTCACGCAAATTAAAGAAAGTTTTTCATATGTATAAATTCTGCTACATTTCCAAGCAAATGAAATCGAAATTTTTGTAAAGAACAACTTTACTCTAAAATAATTCAAATTGTAATTTTAGTAGTCGAGTTAAGTTGACATTCTCCAAATGTCATGTGAATTATGGAAAGTTTCTCAAATAGATGATTTTTACTCCAACAATTCAAAGCAACAATTAAAACCAGTAAGAAAGCTACAGTCGAGAGTGCTCGACCGTATGATACCCGCAACCCATTTCGAGAGAAAACAAAAAATTTAAATGATATATTAACAAAAAATATACCAAATATACTAAAATTAGTTTTTTGTATATATTTGAAAATAGCGGGTAAAAATCACAACACCGTTTTGGTCACACTGTCAACTAAACAAAAAAGGCGCGGGCAACTGCAAGTGAATTTTTCATATAAAATTGATTCTTTAATAACTTTCTTGTTTTTCATTCGATCTCAACCAAATTCACAGGAATCATTGAGAATATATATATTATTATGAATACCAAAATTCAATGCTCTAGGTCTATTATTACGGCTTTTACAGACTTTTGGGGGCGGAAAGGGGCGTGGCATCCAACTTTTGAAATAAACTTGACCTGCGTAGGACCTATAGGAGTACTGTCCCCAAATTTGGTAGCTCTAGCTCTTATAGTCTCTGAGATCCAGGTGTTCATACAGACGGACAGACGGACAGACGGACATGGCTATATCGTCTCGGCTGTTGACACTGATCAAGAATATATATACTTTGTGGGGTCGGAGATGCCTCCTTCTGCCTGTTACATACATTTTCTGTTGGCACTAAGTTATAATACCCTTCTACCCTATGGGTAGCGGGTATAATTAATTTGTAACATGCCATGAAAGAATGTTTTTCAAATGTACAATGAAAGAAACTTCTAAAACAATTTTGCCAAATTAAAGCATTTAGTAGTCGTGTAACTCTGACAGACTCAAACTCAAAATAAATTACAAATAAAGAAAGAACTATGCACCTTGTGTTTGCTTGCCACATACGAGTATGATGAAATTATTCATGCGAGTAAATCATGCCACTTCAAAATAAAGACACACAACTCACATATGGATGCTTATCAGATTGACCTTTTTATTTGCGATTGTAGTGCGGTATTAAACAACAAAAAAATAAGAAAAAAAAATAGGAAGTGCAGTCGGTGCAGGTGAAAGACGCATTAACTAAAACGTGCGAAGAACTAAGGCTAGGGGAACGGCGAGCGTTGCAACTGCAGCCGTCGTCGAGACGCCTCCGGAGCGGAGAGAGAGCGCCTCGCTGCTCTCCCTGATCTCGCGGTTGATGCTCTGCTGGCAGTTGGACTCGCGGCGCACATAGCGGAACATGGACTCCACGATGTTGCTGGGCGTGATGTTGTTGCACTTCTCGAGGTGCCGCAGCACGCACACCTCGAAGTCGTGCAGCTCGTTGCACTGACGCGGCCCCAGCACCAGGTCGGGCAGCTCCAGCTGCGTGACGTTCAGCTCGCTGGGCAGATAGTGGCCGAAGGTGTTCTGGAGGCAGGTGCCAATGTTGTCCTTGTGCTGCTCGAGGCACTCGGGCCCCTCCTCGGCGATGAACAGCGCGATCTGATCGCCGTTCTTGTAGCACACAAAGTCCAGCAGCTTGCCCACAATGCGCTTCATCATGGCATTGTGGTTGCGCTCCTCGCGGCTCAGGCACGGCAGCACGGCGGCGTTGAACTCGTTGAGGCAGTGCGTCATGTTCGGCAGTCGCAGGCAGTAGCGCTCGAAGACCACGTCGAGATCACCCTTGGGCTTCGCCTCCTCCACCTCGTCCAGCACCGTCGTCACATTCACCAGCGACGTGACGCACTGCACAAAGTCTCCGGCCGCCTTCTCGATGTTGCCGCTCAACTTGCCGGCATCCACCTGATTCGGGGGCAGCGCCGCGTTGGCCTTCTCGCATTTCTGGCGCAGCAGACGCTGCAGATCGCCGAGGGTTATGTTGGAATTCGAGTAGCCCGCTGGCAGGTACTGGGCGCCCAGCTCGTTGAAGTCCTTGATGTTCGCGGGATCCTTGGGGAACTGCAGTTGCGCCGTGGCCAGCGAGCAGCAGCAGCCGAGGAGCGCGACCAAAAGCAACGCAATCGAGCGACGTGATCCGTTCAGCGTTGTCTCCATGACTGTGGGCCACTTGTCGCTTGCCCCAGCTGCGAGCAGCCAAGTGGGTGATATCGACAGCAGCTGGCCGCCTTATCTTATCACCGCCTATACGCGAAGCTGACCCAATGCTGAGCGCTGCGAGCAGCCGATTAGCACTGCGGTCAATGTACGAGATTATCGCCTCTCAGCTCCATATTCAAGGCGCAGTCTTTGGCTCTACTTGTGTTCGTGTTTGTGTTTGGCTTCAGCAAACAATTAATCAGCGCAAACAAAAATTATGGAACGGCGACGCAGACGCAGACGGAGATGGAGACGGAGATGGAGACGGAGACGGAGAAAGAGACTTTGGAGTTGTGGCTGACGTCTCGCATAAATCCTTAAAGCGGAAATAGTTGCAACATTCGGAATAAACAGTCATAGTGGTAAAAGTTACAATAGCTCAATTCAATCGTAGAATTTTTCATAAAAGTTAATTTAACAATCGAGAATTGCTCAGCATCAAATAAATTAATAATAATTAATCATATAACTAATCATATTTTTACATATTTATTTATAATAATTCTAGCTTCTAACTAAATTCAATGGTACAATATTAAAGTCAGAATTATTGAATGATTTAAAATTATTATGCAATAAGCGGCTTACGCAAATTCCAATAGCTCAATTCAATAATATAATTTTTTGAATTAAACACTCGATAATTTATCAACATTCTTTACATTTAATACAATCTAGTTTTAAACATTTGTATTTTTTTTTAAATATTTATATTTAATGATGTTTTTATATATTTATTTACTTATTCAGTATCACAATAAAAAAGTAAGTGGCTTTTGAAAATATTTATTTATTTATGATATTTTGAAAAGTACATTTTATTTTATTGTACATAAGTGCAGCTCATAATTAAATTCAATGCTACAATATGAAAGTCAGGGCAACTGAGGCCTTTAAATTTAATGAATAATTTAAAATTATATTTTATTTAAACATGAATTTCCTATTATATATATGAAATTCAAGACACTATACATTTAAATAAACACATTTACATATTATTTTACGGCATATAATTGTAGCTCATAACTAAATTCTATAATACAAAATCAAAGTCAGAGCAACTGAGCCGATTAGTATTATTGAATGATTGAAAATTATCATGTATTTTTCTTATGTGAGAAATTCAATACACTATAAATTTAATTGAGAAAGTTAATTTACGAAATTGCCAAAACATCATTTAATGACAGACAGGCAGCATATTTATGTAATCAATACTTTATTTGCACAATAATTAGACGAATTTATATAATTTGTATTGCGTGTTTTGAAAAGTGTTTGGTATTTTCGTTGAGCGTAATTATTTATTTTGAAAAAAATGCATAACTCATAGCAGTCAAGTGTTTAGCTGATAAGCGTATTGTTAATTGAACTTGTCTAAGCTAGACGTTGACCCAAAAAAGAAAAAGAAAAGGAACTTGAAGTGTAGTAATTGTGAATCGCATTAGAGAATTTCCATCTATTCTGCAGTTGAATGCGATTAAAGTGGAAAGGTTCTGGAAGTGGAAACGCAACGCAATCAACAGGCGGTTGACCTCAGACTATGAACCCGATTAAGTCCAATGATAACAATCGCTCTCCCCCAAAAGCACTGTGAGATTATTATGGCATTTATGAGTATTTTGGGATTCGAATCACTTCACAATCCACAATCGACGACGCGACGACGAGACGGCTGATAAAAAGCCGTTAAGCCCCTTAGGCAATTAAGTAATTATCAGCCAGACATATTTTCACGTATTTTTTGATAAGTTTTTGTGCTGCTCTCGTCACACTGTGCAGACCCAAAATGAAGGTGAAGTTTCGGTAGCAACAGCTGCAACTCAAAGAGAGAAAACGCAGGGAAACACACAACCAACAACAAGCACCCGAAACGAAAAACAAAACAACGCAACGGGGAGAAAAAAAAGCTAACAATTTATCTTCGTTTGTAACGGAAGTTGCAGCGCAATAAACAACACGCCAAACGGGAGAAGGCGTACAGTCGAAATGGAGGCGTGGCCGGGCTTCTGCCAGGGAACATCGGGTGCATTACACAAAGAATTTTGGCTAGAAATAATGCACAAAATTACAGCGAACTGCGCCTCGAGACGCGTCAGAGAGAAAAGGGGACGAGGGGAACGACATTGGAAAATTGAACGGGAAAGGGAAAGGAAACTGCAACTGGAACGGGAAGAACTGAAATGAAGCGCATGAAAGGATTCGAAAAAATGATGGCAATTAATTGTTGCTGCTGTTTTCTGCTCTTGATGTTGCTGCTGCTGCTGTGGGCGTGGCCCGCCCAAAGTGGTGGGCGAATGCAGACGCCTCAACTAGTTGCCAACAATTAGTGCGCTTGCATTTCACAGAAAGCGCAAATTTACATTTATCAAAAGCTGAGACGCAGCTCAACTGCATTTTCATCCACCAAAAAACAAAAAACATAAATTAATTACCCGAAAAGCTGTTTCAGACGTCTGATCAGTTATGTTGGCTGCCTAAAGATTGAGGATCATTAATTTCAATTCAAAACAAACTGCATATAGTATTGTTGCAGAAAAATTAATTCATTAAGTCCAAATTTGTTTCTGATCAAATAAATATTTATTTTGTTTCTAAATTATGATTAATTACGAATTCTTTTTTAGCAAACTTTAATACAAATCAAGAACCTGCTTTCGATGACACGCGATTTTAAGTTTGATTAAAAAGAGAAACACAGAAAGTTTTTAATTACGAGTATTTACAAATTGAATTTTACTACTCCCGAAATGTTTTAAAGCGTTTCAAAATTAGCAGTAACCAAGATTGAAAAATTTAAATAAAATCTATTGTGATAACTAAGCATTTTCTGGAAATGTGTTTTTTTTTTTTCATTTTATAATATCATCTATATTTAAGTTGACTAAAATCTGCTGACAATTGTTTTCCATATTCCCTTCACTTCAAATACCGATCTTTCGAGCTCAGATGACACTTTGAAACGTTAAAACGTGTTGAACTATTTAAAAATAATTTTAAGCAGCTTTCGAACAAAATGTATAAAAAGAAATTCTTCAAAGTTTTCAATTTGGCAACTGCAGCTAAGCTGAAGCGATTTGCATAATTTATGTTTTAACATAATTTACATCAAATTACATGGAAATTTCCACACATATTTTTGCACGTTGCAAAGTGTAATAATAATAAAAAATAAAAAAAACCCAGTTAGCAGCACTGTGTGTGTGCGAGGGGGGCGTGGGCAGCAGTGGGCGGCACGTACTTAGTTTCGGGGTAATGTCATAATTTTAATGCTCAACTTGCAACATAATTGGCATGAAGCATGAAGTTTTGCCAGGTCCCAAGCCCATTGCCCAAACTACTTGCCATGGCTGTTTCGGAAGTGCGGCCAACTAATTGCAGCTGCCAATAAATTGCAACTGTTTAGCCACCGCAGTCGACGCCGACGCCGACGCCGACGTCGCCATTTGCCAATTGCTTTTTCAACGTTTCCGTTTCCGTTTTTGCTGTGCTGTGCTGTGCTGTGCGTGTGATGCTGTTTAGATGATGTCGAAGCGACTGATGATCATTTGCCAAATGAGCTTGTTGTATTGTTACACACACACAACAGCTGTCAGTCTTTCTGAGCGTGTGTGTGTGTGTGTGTGCTTTGCAAATGCAACCGTATTAGTGTGTATCTGTGTGCACTTCAATGCAAATATTTCATTTTCATAATCAGAACGCTGCCTGAGCGACAAATTGAGGCGTGTGCGGGGAACAAAACACATTACAAACACACACACTGCAAGCTCGCGGGTGTGTGTGTGTGTGTGTGTGTGTGCATTGTAAATTATAAGCACACACACACACACACTCGCACACACACAGAGACACGCACTCGCTTGCATATAGAGAGGCTCTTTAAACATTGATTCGCAAGGTCTGTGGCTTAACAACAAAAGCACAAGCTGTGCGCAATTAATTAACTACAATTATGTATAAACTTAGCACACACACACACACACACACGCACACGCACAACTTGCAGTTCCTTTGACGCATTGATTCATATTTTTCCCTCTGTTTACGACAATTAAACTCAATGGCTCGGCTGCCATAATTTGTGTTTGATGATCATCGCATGGATGATTAGACCAATTCACTCAGTGCCTAACTGACAGACTGCCAGACTGCCAGACTGCCAGACTGCCAGACTGCCAGAATGACGGAGAACTCCTTTGACGATGCCCTTATCGCTTGGTCAAATGGCAGCTGCTACAGCTGAAATCCATTAAGGAGCACATGGCAATTAAATTGAATGCAAACCGCAAACACAAACTCCAAATAGCAAATGGCAAATGGTAAATGCGGCAAATGGATTGAAAATTTGTTTGGCTATCCGCAACCAATTGTCGCATGTGCAGGAAAAAAACAGGGCACACAGAGGGGCCTGTGGTTGGGTTGAGTTGCAGTTGCAGTTGCAGAATTGCAGTTTGAGTTAGAGTTGTTGTTGCATGGACAGTTGCTGCCGCCAGCATGCGCAGCACAACAACAACATTGTGGAAAGAAGTGCAATAACTAAAACCAAAACCGCAACAAACTTTTCACCACTAGAAAAGAATTCATTTGAATGCATTGCGGCGAGCAAGTGATGCTCTATAAATAAATGTGGCACACACTTAATACTCATATCGTGTGAAAACCCTTTTTTTTAAGGCCAACATTTAATCTCTATTACCAAAATTATAGTTTAGCCATTATTGTCTTTCCGAACACAATGACTAATCCGGCCTAAGCTTTATATTCGAGAGCACAACAAATATACATTGTAATTTATGATTATTTATTAGTTTTAAATTCACTTTTACAATTACATTATTGAAATCGAGACGGTTACGCAGAGATGCCCCAAAAAGGTTTTTAACGAGGAATTGTTCATTGTAAATAATTGTATTTAATACTCAATTATCTTTTTTATTTGTAAGTTTACTTTGTTCACTAAATAAATTTGTTGGCCTGCAATAGAGTGGGTCAAAAAAAGTATTGGCAGCCTTTGGTGGCTTTAATGAATTTATAGTTTTCAGTTAATAACATATTGTAATTTAGCCAATGAAGCCTTTAATTTAAAATTAAAAAATAAACGACACATAAGGGTGTTTATTTTCTTATGTAACTTTAAAAATGTTTCAGTGTTGAAAGAAAATAGTTACAAAAATATTAAAAATGTGAAATGCAGCTTGGTAAATTTAAAGGGTATGTGGAGCTAAAAAAGATAGGCAAATGTTATTAATACAAACGAGAGGTCACAGTTCGATTGAGATTGAGAGTGGTTGCCGTTTGATCCCCGCTCCGATTGTGCTCACGATGGCTGAGTGCACGTGACACGAAAAGGGATCAAAATCGGAATCAATAAACTGACGAACATTGTGTGAAAAGACAGTCCCGCAACTATGAAAAACAATTGCAATTCACTGACAGGCTGACGAACTGACTAGCAGACGGACGGACGGGCAGACGGACTGCAACTTGAAAGCAACACGAGAGGCGAGCGGAAGCGTGTGGCAAAGTGTTTCACGTCCACGTTTCATGTCCTTGTTCATGTCCGTGTCCATGTCGACGTCTGCGTCGACGTTGGCGTCGAGGTTGGCGCCGACGTCGTGAATGCAGCTTGCAACAATGGCAACACAATGGCAGCACATGTGTCAAATGCCATACAACTTGATATCTGTCAAATTGCATGGATTTCTCGCTGATGCAGTTTCCGAGCGACCAGCAACAACAACAGGCAACCACAAAAGGGAAACAACAGCAAAAAATGCAATGAAAATGGCAAAAACAATAACAATGCTGCAGTCAATGGCAATCATTATAGCGACGCCATCGCCATCGCCATCGTCATCGTCATCGTCATCGTCACTTTGATGTCGGACCATGGACAACATTTGTGTCGCCGCCGGCTGATCATCGTCATCGTCATGGATGATGATGATGATGACGATGGTTGCAAGCACATTGATTCAGTTGCTTACACAATGTTTACAATTTGGCGACCCGTCGAGAGGTGTCAAGCACAAACACATTGGCCCAATCGATGATTATGATGGTGACTCTCGTGTTGTTTCCATGTTTGTGCCCCCGTCCCGTTTGTTGATGTTGTTTCACTCGCTGTCACTGTTCCTGTTGTTGATGCTCTCTCAGCGCTGCAATTTGGTGTGGCAACACAAACATTTGGCTTCCCATGTTGTTTTGCGCTGCGTTCCATCAGCATTCATGGCATTGATTTGAGTCCTCATCGTCCTCGTCGTCGTCGTCGTCCTCGTCAGGCTTTGTGCCGAGCCGCCCAAAAGCATGCAACACAAATGACACACACAGAGTTTGGCTTTGAAGTGTCCCCGAACAACTCATTGAGCAGATCACTTTTGCCCAACTATGCGACCAACTTTGCTTTAAATCACAAAACCTTTCGACACATGGCAGCTTTAGTTGAATTTGGATTTGCAGCCGCTGTGGAAATCAGAAAACCAACTACACAATAAACAAAAGGCTAATCAAAATGTATATTCTGTTTATTTTTCAAAGCAAATGCATTCTACAAGTGCAATTGATATTCCTGGCCCACTTTTGTAATGAATACATTGATTGCTAGAGAAATTGATTTGCCAAAGAACACAAGCAAAGTAATATTTCCATACGCCAATACACAACTGAATAAACTGTGTGCATGTAGGAATTAGACTGTAATTCCGACTTACATGAAACAACATTTCAATAATTCTGCAAGCTTAACACTTTTTTAATAACTAATAACGACTACATTTTTGTATAATTCAGATATTACATATTTTAATTGAATGCCAATATATTATTCTCATAAGCGAAATATTTTTGACATTTTGAATCAAAATTATGAAATGCAACATTTTTTTTAATATTTCTAAAATTATTTTCTTAATCTTAATATTTGTGCCCTATTTATAATTTGTTATCATAACTCTGTTACTCCTCATCCAAAATTCAGATTTACATAAAACAATTTATCTATTTTCATTTATTTATTCACGAAATTATGTCCATTATAAAATATTTGAAACATTACATGTTGATTTAAGAGTACTATATTTTTCGATAATCTAGATAATATATTAATTGAGCACCGAAATATTATCCTCATTTTATCTTATTTATTTTTGTTGAATACCTCAGTATTTCGTCAAGTCAACTACAGTTTGGTCACTTTTCGATTAAAATAGTTATTTCACTGGCCATAAAGTTCCATAATAATCGTAATCAGAATGGCAAAACTGGATGGAACATTAACAACAAATGCATTGTATTGTAGTTTGATTGTATCGCACACACAGCGAGCAAATGCTGTTTGATTTTTGAGGGTCATAAATCAAGTTTCGGAAGTGTTTCGTTTGGCATTGTATTGAAAGTTAACATTAAACATTTTGTACCCATTTCAATGCCATTCGTTTGACTGCTGGCCGCACAGATAAAGTCAAATTATATGTGCATTTTATAGCCACAGCCATAGCCCCAAAAAATCAGTCAGTTGTGAATTGAAACGTTAAGAGAACCTGAAACAGGTCGACTTTTTATGGCTCACAGGAATCGCAAGGGCTCAGCGAACTGACAGTGGATGGTTTCGTTATGATACGTTTGCAAAAGGTACGAAAATATTCCCATGAATATGAGTGTGTGAGTGTGAGTGTGAGTGTGAGTGTGTGTGGCATCAAAGAAAACCCGCAGAATGTGCGAGCGAATGAATTCGCGTGTTTTTGCATTGCACACACACATGGCATTCACTTGAAGCACTCGCATAGTGCAAGCTGTCGATATTCATGGCGCATTCACCATTCACCATTCACCATTCAAATGGAGGATTATCAAATAATGTGCATAAGTTTCACATTGTGTGACTCCTCAACATTTAAGCTCAGTGGCAAACTTTAGTTATTCTTGTAAATTGAAATGAAATATGAATAATGAAGGATTGTTTGATGGGCTCAAAACAAGTGTAATTGCATTAATGCCAAGCGACATCGAATTGTCGCAAGGAGTATTTCATAGTCAAGCACTTGGTTCGCTCTTGATGCCGCATTATACTTCAATTTTTTTGTCGCACTACTCTCTTGAGTTTTTCATGTTGATTGGGTTTGAATATTCGCTGTTGGGTCCTAGACGAGGACGACGATGAATGCGAGCGAGCGAGCGAGCGAGCGAGCTATTCATCGGCTCTTCTTTTTGGGTTTTGTTCGCAATTCAATGAATTTGAGGAATACACAAATCTGGAGAGCGAAGTCAGCTACGTCTTTGACACAGTCAAGCAAAATAGACAAACAAGCAAGCAGAACCAAAAAGGGGCTGACAAGGAGCCAAAGGAGAACGGAGAACGGAGAACGTATGGCTTTCCAACTACCATGAGTAGATGGGCATGGGCAACCCTGAGTCGTAGTACAAACATGTTTGCATTTCAAATTCAAGCGCGCTCAGTTCTTTTCATTTTACCCAAGCGTGGTATACGAAATATACATACACCGCGAGAAACAAGGGCTGGAAATCAAGAATTATCCCAACACAATTCACAAATTTCAGCCTTCCATTCCTACAATTCCAAAACTCTGAAATAATTCTCGATTAAACTATCTTCCAATAAAATTGCAATCAAGACCAAATATTTTAAAACTGACTTTGTTTCTAATAAAAGTCAAATAAAACCGAACAATTCTTGATTGGACATTGTTTAAATAAAATTGTGAAAGTTTCAAAATTTATGTTTAACATTTTACAATGTAGTCTGCTTCTAATAAAAGCAAAAGCAAGTTTCAAACGATAGCATAAGTTTTAAAAGTAAGACTAAATTTCATTGAAAAATTGCAAAAGTTGTCTAATGGAAAGAAGATCACAAGCGCTAAATTCACACACATAGGAAATACTATTTGAAATCAAGAAACCAAACCAAATTTTGTCTCGAAAATCGAGACCAAAATTCCAAAAGAATTTTTCATTGAATATTCTGTAAATCTCAATATTTTTTAATTTTTAAATTTACTTTGTTTCTAATAAAAGCCAAACATATATTTTTTAATAATACTTTTGCTTTTACTGTCTATAATTTCACTTACATTAACATTGAAAAAAAAGAGAATTACAACATGATTGAAAATTCTTGATTTTCATATATTTTAAGATTTTTACTCTGACATCATGGCTGGTCAAAATTGTAGAGAGAATTCGCTGTGTTGCTCAAATCTTGTATTAAAATCTTCTATTTCGAGAACTTAAAATTCGCATATTCAAGATTTCTATTCCCGTGATTATTCTGCCAGTGTAGTCAAAAGAGCAGAGAAAGAGAGAGGGAGCCAGGCCGTATGTTATGTGCATATTGAGAACAACGAGGCAAGGGAGAGAAAGAGAAAGAGAAAAGAGGCAGGCTGCAGATACCCGTCGAGTGACTCTGTGACTGAGTGACTGACTCGCTGAGTGTCTGGCACAGCCTGCCATCATGTTTGCTCCTGTAAATTGAGCGCACCCCAACCATGCCCCTCCCCCTCCCCCGCCACCGCCCTCTACGCTCGTCGATGGGGTCGGGTGACGTGAGTTTATTAACGTTTGGTTTGGTATCCAGCCAGCATTTTTTGACTCGACTCAATGACAGCAAACATTTACATTCTGCATGCTGTCAGCGCCCAATTCCCCGCTGTGCGCCCTCCGCCTCCCCCGACCCTGTTCATCACCCTTTCACTTTCGCAAAGGTTGCGCGACTTTGTGGTTCTAGAATCTAGATTTTGATTTGCTTGCCAAGAACATTCTTTTGTTACATTTGCACCTTTCTCCAAAACTTTTCGTATTTTTCAGCTTTTTTCTGCGCTGCCGCCTGTCAATTGATAAGATTTTGTTGTTAAGTGGCTCTTGGCCATAATCTAGCCAATATTTATTCAAGAGTCAGTCAAGCGGCAAGCCCAGCAAATCCCATCAACAACAATAGCAACTAATCCAAAACACGCTTTCATCGAGACTTACATACATACTATATGTATCTACCGCAAACCAATTTAAAACCGCTTTCAATCCAATTTACATAGCCGATTTTTTGGGCATAACATGAATTGAGTCACTCTGGTGGAATAAATGTGAAACACGGCTGAAGCGAAGCTTCGAACCCGTGATCAAAACTAAGCTTTGTCGCATTTGAGCTTTGCACAGTGTTCCTCAAACTGTCGCGGTTGACTCACAACATACTGGTTATCAATCAATTCTTTATTATTGTTTTAATTATTCGAGCTATGCACGTTTTTAATTTCATACTAATTGCACGTATAATGTATAATGCAGCTTTTATTTAATTTGAGGTCGCTCAACCATCTGTCATATTATCAACAAATGACGCAAACAAATGGAGTTTAATTAATTACGCTGAAATTACAAACGCTTTGCGATAGTAAAGTCGACAAGGCATCTTGTTGTGTACAATTTACAATGCACAACGCACAACAATTAATTTAGCAGCAGATCTTTATCACATTTTCTTCAAAATCATGTGATTAATAAACAAAAAAAAACAAGTTAATTATGTCAACTCAAAAGCGCTTTAAGTATCAGTTCATAAGCTATATTTTAACCGCTTTGTAGTGCCCTCTTAATAATGAGGCCTTCTTCTTGAACACTGGCTAATAGGGATACAGGTGCCAGCTGCGTTGCGAGCATATCCCTTGTTACAGTAGCAGGCATCCGGGCAGCGAATGTGTCTGATCAGACAGGGTTGATTCAACGTGGCACACTCGGTCTGGCAGTCGGGTCCGCAGGTCAGATACGTCTCGAATTTCGGACAATCGCGAGGCGCTGTGGATACAAATTTAGAAAACAAATATATTTAAAGATCGCCTTTATTGTTATTTGTTTAATACGCACTTAGATATTCTTGAGCGGTCGCCAATGTGACGAGACAAGCGAGCAGCAGGCACAGATTCAGCTGTTTATTTAAAGTCATCTCGAGTTGTTTGTTACAGTTGTAGAGCCTGTCGAGAACTAAACAATTTCGCTTGAATCAAGCGAGTTTTATTTATATTCGAGGGTCATTGTTATTATCACTGTCTCTAGGGGGAAGCACCATCGCCAACAACAAACACTTGAGATACACGAACCGCCGCGAAGTATGCAACACATGGCTTACAGTTTTCGAGTCACACGTTTATTCCACATTGGGTTTTTTGTATAGATATTCTTTAAACAGGTTTACTGCCACGTACCGGTCAGCAGCTTTGCAAGTTGTATATTAGAAAGAATAAAACTAAATAAATAATAACAATTTAAAAATTCTTAGGCTTCACAACAAGACAAGAAGAAAATAGGATTTACATCTCCTTTCGATTATTACAAAATTACAAGTGAATTAGCTTCAATAACTAAATAATAATAATAGATGTGACAAAGTGGGAAAAAAGTGATTTCACTTCCAACAACATTATTGACTCCCCAAGCGGTGACAGCAACCGCATTGTGCACGACTTACTTCGAAATTCGAACATCGCACATCGAAGGTCATCGAATTCAGTTCAATCGCGGATCAACTTAGGAACGATGAGCTCTGTTTGTTTATATTTATAGTATTTACATTTTTATATAATATTTTACACTATTTTGTACACAATAATTTGAAAAAAAATGTGTCTTCAAATTACATATTACACCAAAATGCATTAACTTGGATTATATTTTAATATTTGTAATATAGCGAAACACCGCAATAAACTCATTTTCCACATGCAATATTAAAAAAAACTTAAAAGCTTATGTCTACAATAAATGGGAGCAACAAGGTAGTTGTCGAACATATTAATTTTTGTCATATTAAATGAAATTATACAATAGTATACTATTGTTAGAAAATATATTATATATATACATTGTAACAATGATGCAATATATATTATTGCAAAATAACTAATATTAAATCATTCATTGATCAAAATAGCAACAAAGATAATATTCTTTCTCAATTTGATATAATGCATTAATATACATATTCATTAATAGAAATAGCCAGGAAAGGACAGTTCGAAATTCAAAATCGTTTGATTAGCGCAAGTGCGTGCCATTAGCTAGTTACTTAATTAGTTATTAGCTACATAATTATGCGTTCTTAACATAAGACGAATTTTAATATATAATAAATTGCATTTAAATATACAATTAATCGAAAACAATACCGAATTTGCTTGATTTGTTTAAATGATGGGATTCCATTAGTTTTTCGATTATTATTCGTATTCACGATCGCATGAGAGTTTAGTGTATTTTTCCAGAAAGCAAATCAGTATATACTAAAACATTAATGTGCGGTCACACTGCCCGCTTTAAATATATATATTTTTTCAACAATTAATAATCTTTTTTATTACTTTGTTAGGCTGCAAAAACATACATTTTTGCTATTTACAAAATCGATTTATACTTTTTTGAAAACATCGATGATCGACAGTGCTATCGATGTTTCTGCACCTCAGTGGAAGGTAACAGGTAAACGGGTCGCCAATACTTGTTATAGTTGTCTACCTGTTTTTTCCGTCTCTTTCTTCTTTTTGTTTTTTTTTTTTTTGTTGGTATGCTGCGCTCTGTTCGAATCGTTCTCTCGCTCTCTCGCTCTCTCGCTCTCTCGTTCTCTCGCTCACTCGATTTGCGGGTCTGCATCTTCTTCTGGTGCTTCGAGCTTGGCTTAGTTGAGTTTTGCATGCGGCGCGTTCAACAACGAAATAGAAAACGCAACGCGATTCGGTTTGAAGTTTACAACATCTCACTCTCAATTTTTGTTATTTTTGTTTTATTGTTTTACTTCGTTTTGTTATTGCCACAATAACAACAACAGCAACAACAAGTGAGTGTGTTTGTTTTTTTTTTTGCTGTTCGCTGTAAGTGAATGGCGTTTTGTTGTTGGCCAAATTGTGGCTTGGTTATGTGAAGTGGTGTGAATTGTGTTAACGTTAAATGATCAACTGGCCGCGGCCTTTGAACTCTGGCAGTTTTTGACATCTGTTCGGATTTGGTCGCCCACCTCTCTGCATCTCGCTCTTTGCTCTTCGCATTCACACGCTCCTTCTCCCACTCCCTCTCCTTCAGCAACCTCTCACTCATTCGCTCTCGCTCGCGCTTAATGTCGGTCGCTCTCTTTCCCCCTCCTTTCGAGTGCTAACCAGGCCATGCATTTTTTCCGTTTTCGCAACAAGACGTCAATGGCCAAAGGCGCTGCCAACATCGTCGTCGTCGTCGTCGTCGTCGTCGTCGTCGTCATTTTTCGAAACGTTCTCGCTTTGTTGCATTCCAAAGTAAATGCTACTAATAACAAAAAGGCAACAACAACAACAACGTAGTGGTAGTAGTTGTAGTAAAGAGAAAAAGGAAGGCAATCCAAAGCGGCGGCCGCTTCCAATAAAATGAGGAAAAAATAAAAAAGTTGCCTGACTTGTTTCATCCACACTTGTGTGTGACTGTGTGTGTGTGTGTGTGTGTGTGTGCGAAGAGAGAGAAAGAATATGTACACATATGTGTGTGTGTGTGTGTGTGTGTGCATTGCTTTAAGGCGGCTCGCTCTGGGCATGCCCAAATGCCTTCTTGGCCAACTGCAAAGCCTGCAGCCAGCAGCAGACAACAGAATTCTGCATAAGTAAATTGCCAACAGTAATGATAAAAAAAAAACAAGTTGAAATAAATGCAATATTTATGCAACAAATTCATATAATCCAGCAGACAATAGTTATTCAAAGCCAAACAAATATTCCAAATTTGTTCAAATTTATGTGGCAATTAAGAGCGTCTTGTTGTGTGTGTGTGTGTGTGTGTGTGTGCGATGTCTACGGCAAGTTCGTTGCCTAAGTCATTTGTATGATAATAGGTCGACAACGATTGCAGTTAATCAAAGCTAATCCCCAAAACAGATGTTGCTGCGGCAACTTAGGAGCACGATTAAAAAGCCATCAGCCAGCCAATTACATATGAAACATGAAGCACTTCCCCCCTCCCGCTCCCGCTCCCTCACTTCACCGTCCACCATTCCACGATTCCTCACATTTCTCGTAACGGATTTATATTAATTACTTATAAATAGTTTTACAATCTCAACTTAAAGTCAATAACCAATCGTAAATCTCACGTGCAGATCGAGACCATAAAAAAGCAAAAAGAAAGAAAAAAAACAAAAACCTGAACAAAATTGAATACATACAAACAAACTGGCAGACACACATGCATATATACTCATATGTATATGCACAACTGAAAGGCGCAACAGCAACAACAGCAACAACAGCAACAACAACAACAACTTCAACTTACGACGACTTCGAGGCGTCGGCGACTCCAATTCGGACGCTGTCGCCACATTCCATGGTAAGTGGAGGCCATAAATTGTCAGTGAAAATTCAGCCCGAAAATGCTTAAACATGAAATTTATTAGACAAAGCCGCTACACGGCTGGCAAAGAAATTAAATTTAAATAAATATACATATATACATACACACACTGAGAGAGAGAGAGAACTAAGGAAAGCAGAGAAAGAATATTAGAGCTGAAAGTTGTGAGCTGGACAAACAATTACCCAGCAAGTTGGTCATTTTAATTGATTTCAACATTATCTTTAGCTGCACCAGTTGCCTTCTGTTGAGATAAAATCGAAAATAAAAAAGCTGCAGCTGCCTTCGCTCTTCCCTGTTCGCTGTCTATTGGCATGATTTACATAGTTTATTATACTACCTTATTTGGACATTCGTACCGACTACAGGGTATAATAAAATGAAAACCAAGTCGCGGCATCAATAATAAAATAATCATAATGCATTTCCCTTTTGTTCTCTCGCCAGCAATTTGCATAGATTAAAAAGGGTTCTGGGGGGAATACTAAATTTGGATTTACGACTAAATAAATGGTTGTTCCTTCCACTGTAAGATCGTCGATGTGGTGGGTCGCTCGGTCATTGTCATGGCATGGCATGGGAAACGGGAACGGGATCGGGATCGGGAATGGGAACGGCTAATGTTGATAACGGGTCTCCAGCAGGCCACTTTCTAGCGCTCCTTTTGGCTGCCTTGGTCGCTGCTCGCGCTTTAGTCTAATGATGTCAATTACATCGTGCCACTCGCATTGTGGGCAACAAATGCAAGCCAGCTTATAAGGCAGCAACAATGTGGCCAACAGCAGCGGTGGCTGCAACTGCAACAAGTGTCTTGGACTCGACTACAACTACAACTTCGACTTTGGCTTCATTAAAATTGCTTTTCATTTGGGTCCATGTCTTTCATATACGTTTTGGCTTTTCGTGCACGGTTTGTTAGCTTTTCCGCAGCACCAACAACAGCCAAACAGCAGCAGCAGTTGTAGCAACAACAACCACAATAACAACTACAACAATGCCCCAAAAAAATTTTAATGAGTTTTTATGAAATTGTACGAGTATCTTCATAGTCAAGTTACCAATTAAAGGCCACAAAAACCAATCATAAAGCAAACAACGACCGCAGCATATTTCATTAGGTCGTATTCACTTTTTTTGTTGTATACCCTGTAATCACGGCAAATGGGACTAACTGCCAAAAGGCGGCTTCTCTGACCCATTTAGTCCAGATTTCCCGCTCAACAAGACACAAACATTGCAAATCGAATCGAATCGAATCGCATCGCATCTCAAATCTTTTCTAGTCACTCTAGATTAGCGGTTGGTGAAGCAAGGCCCATCTAACAGTGAGTTCACAGGGCATCTTTTAGTCGCACACTTCCGACTCTTCGAAACAAAAGACTTAGGCAACGAACTTGAACGAATTCATTGCCATTTTATGACGATTAAGAGCAGAACAAACGCAGCTCCAAGAGCCATTCAAAGTGATCCCAGTTAGCTCTGAGCTGATCTACAAATTGATTATATTTCTGGGTTTCACAGATTCTTCGAGTCAAGTGCACGATAAACAAAGCACTCGAGAAAAAGAAAAACACTAACAAACCAAATACTTAGAATCACAATGCTGATAACATAAATAATTTTGCGTACCTGCGCATTTTTTGCTTCTTTTTACTCCATCTTGGGTTGCATGTTAATAAACTTTAAATTTATGACTCAATTTTTGATACAATTTATTTTCAAAAAGTAAGCAAAAAGAAGTCAAAAATCGTTTGTCGCAGTCAAGGGGAAAAAAAACGCTGCCCGTCACGCCCACGTTGCAAAGTCAATGAGGTAGAGTCGACGGTGCAGGGGCTGCTTTGGGAGCATGGGGGAGATGAGTGAAGCACCCTTTTCACTGCGGCTGTTTACGCCCAATTTGTCACACATTTCAACAGGTTGCAAGGAGGCATCATCAAAAAGCGAACGATGCGACGCGACGCGACGTCGAGATGACGATCAACAAGCCATAGCCTAAGCCCCATCAGCTCTGACTCTGATGGCTTTCTGCTCCACGCTGACTTCGACTCCATCTCGAACTCCAACTTCGACTGCGACTGCGACTGCGACTCTGGGTCGGGGTAGGCGTTGTCTTTGTGGAATTTTCGGGCATGCCTCGAGGGCGTTATGAAGCGTGAGGAATTTCTTTATTTTTTCCTCTTGTTCATCGTTGATGTTATTGTTGCGCCCATTGGCTCGCTTCATGCTGCAGATACACTGTTGTCCTTTCTAAGTGTAAAATTATGCAAAAGTGTTTTACTTTAATAGCGGAAATCATTTATAGATGTTGTAATGAAGACCCAGCACAGCTCGTACCCGCCGTACACTCTCTTGTGGGCCAGCGATTGCCATGTTTTCGACTCTCGTCGTTGCCCTGAGCTGTGTTGTGTTCTCGTTAAACGACCGCCAACGAAGTTGCAACAATCTTGCAACAGTCGAGGCTTAAGCGGTGGTAAAGGTCCGCTGGTAAACAGCATTCAAAACTAAAAAAGATAAAAACCCCAAACCGTAACTCTTAAACCTAAAATCATCATTGACACTAATGAACCTTGAGCAATTTTGTGGTAGTTCAGCGACGATTCAAATTATTGATAGGCCATTGAGAGCAGTAACATAAAATTAGCCTGAGCTTTTGTGGGCCATTCACGATGATTCAACAACTTTTTGCCTCGTAGAGTAATCGCTAGGAATATGCAACCGTTTCACAGAATCACGAAAGTAATACTTTAGTCCATGGAATTTATGTTTTGTCTCGCTTCGCAAAAGATGTTCATTAGTGAAAGCCAAAAAACATGCGTGAAAATTAAGATTTACGACCACCATTACAAGGAGGGCAGCACTTCCCGTATGACTTCATTTCAACGCAATAAACAAACACAACAAAATCGACAAAGAGATCAACAAATATCTACGCAAAAAAAAAGTAGAGCGCAAAAAACGCGACGAGAAACGAGACGAGACGAGACGAGGCGATGGTCAATAATTTCAGTTCCTTGGCGCTCAACGCCTCAACTGTTTCACTTTTTGCCTCGATCAAGAGCCGCACTCTTTAATATCGTATCGCATAAAAGACCGGGCAAACTACAATTATAAAACCATTAATGCGGCTAAATTAGCTCATTTGTAATGAAACCGGGTTTCATAATCATTAAAAAATTATTACAAAAAATAATAAAAAAAACAACAATTTGTTAAAGAAGCGAAGCAAATGATAATCAACAACAACAACAAAAAAAGAAAAAGAAATACAGCCCAAGTGTAATAAAAGCAGATGGAAGTGCAATTGATAAGCATTTTACGACAATGCCGTAAAACTCAAATAAACATAAACAAAAAGATGTTTTTATGGCACGGCTGCGACTCCATATACGGCTCCATTAATGCATTGCCACTTACTGGAATCGAATTCTATAGTTAGATAATACTGAAAGGCGGGCATAGTAAATGAATGCCCGATATGTTCGATTAAAATCGCATTAAAACCAAATTTGCTCGCAAGCTGACCTTCGATATTGTTTCGTTAACAATCGAATGAGATTGCTAAAAATAATGCATGTACAATGTTGTGTGGTTAAAGTAAATGGTTCACCCATTTTTTTCACATGGAGGTGGAATTCATGTAAAATGTCAGCTTGTCAATCGTGCTGTCCGTCTATCAATCATTCAGTCGGCACACATCGCTCAATAATATTTGATTGATGGCAGTTCTAGAAATGTCCAGCCACTTGTTGATCGCGAAACGATTCCACTTCATTCCCAAGTCATGCAAACCGCAGCAAGTTCGTGTTCTAAGTCTTCAGTGGGTATGCGGCATTTGAGGTTCGTCGCCTAAGTCTTTTGTCACTGCACATTCGCAACATTTCAATTAATGTCAGACTCGGCTTCTATGTATGGCTTCTGCTCAGCCACATTAAATTCCATTCTCTTGAGTTTATTTCTTATTGCAAATTTCCGCTGCTGCTTATGAATTAAGATTTAATTGATTTGGTTCATTTTACAATGCGGCCATTTGGGTTTTAATTAAATTTGTTAATGCGAACTTTCTCTGGCAGCTACCGCTCTTCGCGCAACTGCTCAACGCAGCCAAACTCAATTAAATGATAACAAATAAAATACAAGCAACCCAAAGCAGCTGTTATAGAGAACGAAATTAGGGACTGAGAATGAGAATGAGAATGCGAATAAGTCTGGGGCTGGGCCGATGGTCACGATACTGAGGCGCCGCTGGCAAGTTGGCGGCAGAGTTCGCACACAGTTGAGGCCACTGTGCAGGCAACGCGTTCGCTCTTCTCTGCTGGCCACTGGACGCGCGGACGACACGTCTGCTGGCAACAAATTTATGGCCACATTCAATTGTCAAGTTTATGTGACTGCGACCAGGTCTAAATTTGCATAAGAGCCGCCGTTCGAGCTGCCCAACAACCAACAGCCAACAGCAGGCGAACTTCTCTAGAATTCTCTCGTTCCCAGTTCGCAGGCATTTGAAAGTCTCATTGTCCAAGCTACAGCTTCAGCTTCGGCTCAGTCTTAACTGCAATACTAGGTATATATACTATAGTATAGTATAGTATGTGTGTGTTATGTTCTTTCGACTCTCAATATTCGCATTGGCATTCTCTCCTAAATCTTTTTCAAAACTTCTTCGCCATCTTTTGTCTACTATTTCGCGTCTTTCATTCGCTTGCTCATTCATTTGTTTTCTTTATGTGTTTTTTGTGTTTTTTTTTGTATTTTTACAGAGACCGGCATGCTAAAGGCGCTTTGATGGTTTTTGCATACAAATGACGAATTATGAGAATCTTATAAATTTGCCATTAAATTTTAATGCAAATAATCATGCAAATAATAATGAGAACAATGGCAAAATTGCTGTGGCTGAGCAGCTATTGAATAAAATGTCGCAGCGGGACTTTTCCGAGGTAAGTCTGGGAATGGAAATGGGAATCGTAATCACAAACGTAATGGGGAATGCGAAATGCCAAATGCCAAATGGGTAAGGCAATTAAGTGAGCATTAAAACCGAAATTTCAATGGACTGCATTAATATTTTTACTGTCCAATGGATAAGAGCGGATAAATGAAATGTGTGATTTTAGTGCTAAGATAGTGTGTAGTTTAGTTCAATTAGTAATGCTCATGCTTGTCAGACAGTCTGCCTATTGATAAATCCTAATAATTTAGGGTAAAGTTGGATAAGTTAGGAGAATTGTAGAAAAAGTTGCATAATTTCGGATATTTTCTTATACATTTGGATAGTTTTTAATAAGTTCGGACAGTTCCGAATTAATTTGAATAATTAAGGATAAATTCGTGTGTATCAGGATTATTACATATAAGGCCTAATAATTTAGAATACATTTGGATTGCTTCGGATAAAACCCGATAATATCGGATAAACCGTATAAATGCAGATTAATGCGTTTACGCATTGTTATATATAATATCATGCTTCAACTATTTAATTCATACGCTACGCTACGTCATGATTTGGCCTCATCAGCTTTGATTTGGCATCAAATATGGTTTCGCCTTGACTAGAGATCAGTTTGCTGTCATGCTCATATTTCCAGATCCCAATTTATAAAGCATGACAATTATTTATGGCCTTCACAGAAACTTTATCATGCATTGCACTTGGAAATTAAGACGGCTAACAACTACAAGAGCAGCGAAAACAAAAACGAAAATAAAATGAATACGAAATGAAATGAAATGAAAAAATAAAAAAAACCAAAACACAAAAAACAATCAAAGAAGCCAGCGCTAATAATCAAAAAGATGGCAAAATGATTTCAATGTTGATTAACTGAGCGGCGAGACTACAAAAGGGCTAAGCAACAGCAACAACAACGGGGCAGCAACAATGAAACACACGCCAAATTAAACAAAGCGCAGAGATAAAAACGCCAAGCACAGAGAGCGAGAGCGAGAGCGACAGAGAGACAAAAACACTGAAAGATATTCCCAGATCCGACTACACCCTAGGCCCTTTCATCATATTCCGCGCTGTCATGTCACGGGCAACAACGACGACAACGAAGACAACAACGACAACGACAACGACGAGCATGGGGACGACAACGTCAACGATGTTGGATAAGTTTGTGGCGCATGTTTAGAAGCTCCCCTGCTGTCCGTCCGTCCGTCCATCCGTCCGTCCGTCTGTCTGTCTGACAGTCGGACTGATCTGAGTTCAAGTTTTGGGTTTTGCTTTCAGCAGCTAGATGACTGCAAATTGGTTCAGTACTGCTTCCTTTTTTTTAATTTTGTGACCTGCCGGATAAGAGCAAACTACTGTTAATCCATTCAGTGGCTATGGCCGGATAAACGGAGAACAATGGGAACGGAAAGGAGAAACGTCGAATGCGAATGCGAATGCGAATGAGAACGGATATGAGGCCGTGAACGAAAAGCAACAGCTAATTATTTTATTACGCGTTAAATTGCAACAAAATTCTTGAGCTGAGCGCAAAACATGCCAATGTGCGCCACAAGCAATCGTGAAATTGTTGGCATTCCGCAGCGGCGACTTTATCGATGGGCCGTCGCTCGGCATCGCCATCGGAATCGGAATCGGAGTAGGGAGCTGGGAGCTGGGAGCTCGGAGGGGAGCCTCTCCTCTCCTTGTGGCCCAACACGAGCCCACTTGGCAGTTAAGTAAGCTCCACTCTACTTCACTCCACACATAAACATCAACTTCAACTTGAACTGAAGCTGAAGCTGAAGCTACAACGATTGGGGCAACTGTTGCTGCCTCCTGGTTGCATCTTTGGGTGCCACTTTTTATTCTTCTTCTGCGCTGCGTTGTTGTCCGCCCAGACCAAGCGACCAGTTCTCGACTCGCAGGTTTTTTTCTTCCCATTTTCTCATTTTCCTCTCCCAAAGCATTCCGATCTCTCGTTCTCGCTCTCGCTCTCTCTCTCACTCTTTCTCTCTGCGACAGCGACTTACTGCGAATTTCTTGACTATTTTCTAAAATGTTGTTGTTGTTGTTGTTGTTGTTGGTGGTTTAGCTGGAAACTGTTGGAGCGAGAGGGCAAAAGTATCATTTTACATGACTTCTCTATGTGGCATTTGGGCGCCAATCCCTAAATTGATACACAGCACGACGACGACGACGACGACGACGACGACGCATGCAACAGGCAACTGGCAACGTTGCAACGCGGTGCGAAAGGCTCACAGTGAATGCCACTCCAAGCAGGATAAGATATCTGTGTGGTGGCCAAGCGTTGCCTAATCTCAACTATTCGAAGGTTTAATGGTTTATTAATAGTTGAAGAAAGCCGTTTATCCGAATGCTTAGCGTTCAATTAAATTAGCCGCTTCGGAGCAAAGTCTCCATCGGACTAGAGACTCATTATACCCGCTACCCATAGGGTAGAAGGGTATTATGACTTAGTGCCAACAGAAAATGTATGTAACAGGCAGAAGGAGACATCTCCGACCCCATAAAGTATATATATTCTTGATCAGCATCAACAGCCGAGACGATATAGCCATGTCCGTCTGTCCGTCTGTCCGTCTGTCCGTCTGTCTGTCTGTATGAACACCTGGATCTCAGAGACTATAAGACATAGAGACACCAAATTTGGCAAAAATGTTCCTTCATACCCTACGCAGATCAAGTTTATTTCAAAAGTTGGATGCCACGCCCCCTTCGCCCACAATAAGCATTTATCTAGAAAAAGTCAAGTTTTTTTTTATGTAAATCGCGTATAACTCCAAAAGTTCTTTGTGTAATGATGTGTAATTTGGTAAGCCATCTGCGCTTGACACTCTTAATATACCCTGTAATTTTGGTAAAAATCGGATAAGTAGAACAAAAGTTATTCGTTAAATTATTTATCAAAATTGTTGTTCCCAATGCATATGGACGTTTTAAGTGTGTGATTGACCTAGAGATATCAAATTTGGTGACAGTATTCGTGTAGGTCTTACGCAGATCAAGTTTATTTTAGATTTTTGCCACGCCCCTTTCCGCCCCCGAAAACTGTAAAAGCCGTAATAATGAACCTAGAGCATTGAATTTTGGTATGCATAATAATAATTATATTCTCAATGATTCCTGTGAATTTGGTTGAGATCGAATGAAAAACAAGGAAGTTATTAAAGAATCAATTTTGTATGCAAAATTCACTTGCAGCTGCCCGCGCTTTGTTTGTTTAGTTGACAGTGTGACCAAAACGGTGTTGTGGATTTTTATTCGCTATTTTCAAATATATACAAAAAAAACAAGTTTTAGTATATTTGGTATATTTTTTGTTAAAATATCATTTAAGTTTTTTGTTCTCTCGAAATGGGTTGCGGGTATCATACGGTCGAGCACTCTCGACTGTAGCTTTTTTACTTGTTTTTCTTGTGAACAGTTTTCAGTAGACTGGTTTAATGTTTATTATCACTGTTTGATTGATGTGGGATAAACAATTTATTATGGCTTATTTTTTAGAGCGTGAAACAACTGTGACTAATAAAGTTTATTTCATTCTTTTTATTCGTAACTTGCAATTAAATTCTAGTTCAAAAAGTCATGCAGGCTGTGCAAAATAACCAAATAAATTCCGCATATTAATACATTTAATGTAACGCATAAATAGCATGCAAAGTGTTATTATAAAAAATCATTTCAATGCTGCAATGAATTGAAAATTGCATTTAAGCGACTTAAAATTAAAGTAAAGCCAGAACCACTAAAGCTTTCAGGCTGTCGTTTGCATTTGTATATTCAGATATATAGCTAACACAGCATAATAATCATCAGAAAGTTATAAATTACACTCTGACAGGGAATTTTGACAATTTATTTATTGCAGTTGCATTTATTCCCGGTCAGATAAGCAAAATAAATGCTGATTTTTTCTAACACTCATGTGAAATATGCTTATCCGGACTTATCCGCAGCTAAGCCAAGGCTGCGGATAAGGGTCAGAGCTTGGCTACTCGCACTTTCGATGCTTTTTAATAGGCCTGGAGTTTCTTAGGGTCTGGTCTGCTGTCTGTCCGTCGTTATTATTATTATTATTATTTTTGAGTGGAAATGATAATATCTCTGCTAATACGAAACGGCGGCGCTCCCTTCCGCTCGACTTGGCCTTCGACGTGAGATCCGTCCGTCCGTCCGTCCGCCTGTCTGGACTGCGGCTGTGCAGTTGTTGTAGTTGTAGTTGTAGTTGTGCGTGCTTATTTGACTTTGACCATTCGCTGGATAACTTCTCGTGGCTTTGTCTCTCGCCTCTCCCACCGCAATCAGCTCAGCGAGATCTCTCTGCGCTCGCAACGCCAACGCTGTGCAGAAATTTCATTTCATTTCATTTCAGTTTTTTGTTATGGCTAAGTTTCAAGTTGGCCGTGTATTTGCTTTTGTTTTTAGTGTTATTTTTATTTTGTAGTTTTGATTGTTTTTGTCTTTGAACCGCCCACTTCATTTGGCTTATCGCAACGAGTTGCGAACGCTAGGAAAAGGTCTCGCAGCTCTTTAATGGCTGCACAAAACATAAATTTCTGTTCTGCATCTGTCAGATACATTGTGGCTTATGAGTGTGTATCTATGTATGTATGTATGTGTGTGTGGCGAAGAACACTCATGCATGCATCGACGAGTTGATTTATTCGCAAGAAAAAGCACACAGCAGAAAGTCGAGGCTAATCTAAGCACGTTATCCGTAACCCACGCCCCAAAAAAACAACAGCAGCCCCTTCGCCTCCCTCCCTCCATCTCGCTGTCTCTGTTTAACCGCTTGCCACTGACAACAACGGCATTTGGCACTTGGCACTTGGCACTCAGCTCTCGGTTCTCAGTTCTCTCGACTCGACTCGACTCGACTCTCGGCACTTGCCACTTGCCACTTGCTGTGTTGCACGTTTTCTAGGAAGGAGCCTCCATCGCATTGGTCTTGCTCTCCGATTGGGTTTTTCCTCTTGGTTTTGGTTTTGGTTTTGGTTGCGGGCTTTGGCTTTGGCTTTGTGGCTTGATGCTCGGCTAATGCATTTGCATACTCATTCCATTTAATTGCTTCAAAAATATGTACAAAAAAAAAAAGAACTTTACGCTCTTGTCACGGCTGCGTCGTCGTCGTCGTCGTCGTCCTGCATGTTGTGGCTTATGCCAAAAAAGGCTCCAACACCTCGGCTGGAGTTGTGTGTGACCAGCGCTCAGTTGTTGCTCAG